>CAJGYO010000008.1:54609400-55809400 GCA_904845875.1 Miscanthus lutarioriparius | reverse complement strand
AAGTGGCAACCGGTACTTCCTTCTTCTTGTCGACGATTACTCACGCTTCATGTGGCTGTCGTTGCTACCGTCGAAGGATGCTGCTGCCGCCGCAATCAAAAACATCCAGGCAGCTGCAGAACGCAAGAGTGGCAAGAAGATGGTGACGCTGCGCACTGACCGTGGCGGTGAATTCGCCGCCGTGGACCTCGTCAACTACTGTGCCCACCTCGGTGTCCACAGGCAGCTCACGGCGCCGTACACACCCCAGCAGAACGGCGTCGTGGAGCGCCGAAATCAATCGGTCGTGGGCACAACCAGGAGCATGTTGAAGGCTAAAGCTCTTCCTGGCGTGTTCTGGGGGGAGGCGGTCACCACAGCCGTGTATTTGCTGAACAGGTCATCGTCCAAGGCGATCGGTGGCAAAACTCCCTACCAACTCTGGAATGGGAACAAGCCGTCGGTCCAGCACCTCAGGACGTTCGGGTGCATCGCCCACGTCAAGGTGAACGCGCCGCACCAGAAGAAGCTCGACGACCGCAGCCGCCGCATGATCTTCGTCGGCTATGAACCGGGGTCCAAGGCATACCGGGCCTATGATCCCACGACGAGGCGCATCCACATCAGCCGCGACATCATCTTTGACGAAGCGGCGCAGTGGGCTTGGCCAACTGGTGGCGACGTCGAGTCCGGAGATTTCGTCATCGAGCAGCCGGAGCCGGAGGACACACCTCTGGTCATCACCACCAGGACGATCACGACGCATACCTCTGCACCTAGCACCGCGTCAGGCTCCCCTACGCCAGCTCCATCAACACCGGTCGAGGCCGGGACGCCGGCCAGTGCCCCCCACACTGAGTTCGCGTCACCGCCAGAAGCAGGGGCTGACGACGCCCTCGACGCGGACCATGATGACGATGCGCCTCTGCGGTACCGGCGCCTCGACAACGTACTCGGTTCAGCCCCGACACCTGGACTGGCAGCACGCAAGCTGGAAGAACGCTTGCTGCTGGCCAGCGATGCTGAACCGGCCTCCTTCGATGAAGCAATGCGGCACGAGTGTTGGCGCCACGCCATGCTCGACGAAATGACCTCCATCGAGGCGAGCGACACCTGGAAGCTGGTGGAGCCGCCGACCCACACCAGGCCGATCGGCCTCAAGTGGGTATTCAAGGCAAAGAAGGACGCTTCTGGCATCGTCACCAAGCACAAGGCCCGCCTCGTCGCAAAGGGCTACGTGCAGCAGCAGGGCATCGACTTCGACGAGGTCTTTGCTCCTGTTGCGCGCCTAGAATCGGTCAGGCTCTTGCTCGCACACGCCGCCAGTCAAGGATGGGCCGTCCACCACATGGACGTGAAGTCGGCGTTCCTGAACGGGGAGCTCCAGGAGGAGGTGTACGTCGAGCAGCCTCCCGGCTTCGTCCTCCGCGGCCATGAGAACAAGGTCCTCCATCTTGTCAAAGCACTCTACGGGCTGCGTCAAGCTCCACGGGCGTGGTACGCCAAACTCGACGAGTCCCTCATTGGGCTCGGGTTTCGGAGGAGCACTTCAGAGCATGCAGTCTACCTGCGTGGTACTGGAGGTCGCCGGCTGGTGGTCGGGGTCTATGTCGATGACCTCATCATCGCCGGCGGCAACGGAGGCGACATCAGCATCTTCAAGGACCAGATGAAGGGAATCTTCAAGATGAGCGACTTGGGGCTACTTCACTACTACCTTGGTCTGGAGGTGTCCCAGACTGAGGCTGGCATCACCATCTGCCAGAGCTCCTATGCGGCCAAGATTCTCGAGACAGCAGGCCTGTCCGGCTGCAACCCAAGCGCAACGCCCATGGAGCCTCGCCTGAAACTCAGCAAGGTGAGCACGGCTCCAGCCATTGATGCTACCATGTATCGCAGTGTGGTGGGATCCCTGCGGTATCTGGTGAACACCAGGCCCGACCTGGCGTACTCGGTGGGTTACATCAGCCGGTTCATGGAGAACCCCACCACCGAGCACTTGGCGGCCATGAAGAGAGTACTACGCTACGTCGCCGGAACACTGCACCATGGCTGCTTCTACCAGAAGAGGAAGGAGGCTCAGCTGCTCGGCTTCAGCGACAGCGACCTCGCCGGGGACATCGACACTCGCAAGAGCACCTCCGGCATTTTCTTCTTCCTCGGCGGGAACCTCATCACCTGGCAGTCTCAGAAGCAGAAGATCGTGGCTCTTTCCTCATGCGAGGCGGAGTACATCGCCGCGACGACAGGAGTGTGCCAGGGGATCTGGTTGGCACGGCTACTTGCTGAACTCAGAGGCGAGCAAGCTGGTGCCTTCGCCCTCCACATCGACAACAAGTCTGCCATCGCTCTCTGTAAGAACCCTGTCTTTCACGATCGCAGCAAGCATATCGACGTTCGCTATCACTTCATACGAGAGTGTGTCGAGGAAGGCTGGGTACAACTCAGGTCCATTGGGACCACGGAGCAGCTGGCGGACATTCTTACCAAGGCACTGGGGCGTGAGCAGTTCACTGAGCTGCGTTCCAGAATCGGAGTTATAGATGTACAGCATATACATTAGGATTAGGAGGAGAACTGTTGTCAGTAATCCTATGTAGAGCATGTCTATTTTCAGCACCTGCATACGCACGAGCGCCAACCTGTGGTGGCCGTGTAAGTAGGAGATAGTGGTTAGTTTCTTTCTGCCATGAACCAGAGCATGCACGCCATGGCCGGCAATCGCGGCGCGTGGGGATGGACGCGCGCAAGCTTCGCGGTCGTGTGCGCTGTGGCGTGTTTTTGCTCATCTCTGTAATCAAATAAAAGGCAATCAAGTGCATCAGAAAACGCTGCGCCCTTGGCAGCACAAACTCTCGTGTTCACCGTTTATTTCTCGCTGCTCTCTCTCGCTCGCAACCGCTCACAGCAGCACCGCCGGCTCACCGCCGTCCGGTGACTGACAGCACCGCCGGCTCACCGCCGTCCGGTGACTGACAGCTCTGAGGTGCCCTACAACCGCTGATCCGACATATATCAGATCAAGGTTGAGGACGCGCGAGGCAGCTACGGTGAGCCCCTCAATCATCGTCCCAGATCGCCGCGAGGTAGCAGAGGCAAATGCGCTCAACTGCTAAACCAGTACATGCACCGGCTCCTATTTCCGGCAGTTCTCCATGCGCAATAGTTGCTAGAGGCCACCGTCCACGGAGCTCAGCAGTTAGGGCGTTGTTGCTGTACTTTTGCATCAAGAACTTGAAGGATGGTTCAGATTTAAAGGAATGGCAGCTCGTGTGGTGACTGGTGAGTGGAGGAAGAAGTGGATCGGACAGAGGGAGATGAAAGGACAGGAAACGTAGAGCCGCCTGAGCTACGTTAACGCAGGTGTGCCTGCGAGGATGCTCTGGCTAAAACTACATCAGTCGAAGGTTAGTGACTTGTGGGTCCCACAGATTACTTGACTTCACCAAATTACAGAAAAATATGCTAATGGGGTTTTCCTATTTAGTTATAGAAGATAGAAGATTACATCTAATTATATAGCTTTGTGTGATTATAAGCATGTTTGGTGCCGTTCGGCTGTTTGAAAAAACAGCCGGAATTTACTCTTTACGGCTGAAATTACTGTTCACAATCTCACAAATTCCTCCAGATTCATCTCAACGAACAGGGCTAACGTTGATAAATGGACTTGACGTGCTCCCAGGGTGGAATCAAATACAACCATATATAGGTGGTGTTAGGAAATCCTGCTCGTGAGTGAGCCAGGAGGAGTAATTGCTCCTGATGAGCAGCCCCACATGTCATAGGGGTAGCTCAAGAAAGTGGACCAAACCTGTGTCCATCTAGAATTTTACATCTTGTCTTACAAAAGAAGGGATGGGAAGCTTTTAGCACAGCACTACTAGAGAGAGAAGAGGGAGATTTGAGAGATCCTGTGGGGGTTCGAAGTTTTAGATCTACTACCTTAATGCCTCTAATTTGAGTTCCACCATTATTTGGTGAGGTCTTTCTTCACCTTAAGTAGCAGCTCCAAATTTTATTGTCGTTGTCCAAGTTGTGTAGAATCTTGATACATGGTTGCCTCCAGTGCTATCTATATATGAACTTGATGTAATCCCACAAACAAATAGTGGAAAAAGATTTGGCTAGTGGTTTTCACTTTTTACCCCTATTTGAGGGGTTTTCACATTAAATCTGGTGTCTTATTGCTAATGTGAAGTTTGGCTGTAACTAGTAGCAAATGTACTTGGACTATCCTACTATAACTATTTGTGTTTATTGTTGGTGCTGTTGTGATCGGCTACAAAGATTAATGTTATAACAATTGATTAGAACCGGTTGTTCCTGCTTGGCATTCTGATGAAACTAGTGCTTCCATTGTCACTAACAAGGTGTGCGGCCGGTACGCACGGTCGCACGCTGTCAGGTGTGATCCAAACATCCTGTGAAATCAAGCTTTACGGCTCTTCACGGGTCCCAATGTCCCATAGCCTCACATCTTGACAGGTGTCCTCACCAGCTCAACCGCCCTTCCCTACCAGTCCAGTCTCTCCCAACAGCTTTTTCGCACTTGGCAGCGGCGCAGCCGTCCGCGCAAAATACATCTCTGGCTGCACCGAAGCGAGCGGCCTGGAATTAAGGATAGCACGAGAAAGGCGCGCCAAGCAAACCGGGTCGGCCAGCAGACACCGCGATGAAGACTCTACCGGTGGCCGCTGGCCGCGGGGCTGTCGCCTGCGCCGCCACGCCCGTCCCCCGGAGGTCGCTGCTCCTCTCCACCGCTGCAGCAGGTGACCACCGCTCGTCACATGACTGTAGCAGTAGCCGCGCAGCTACAGCCCCTGCTGCCTGACCTGTTGCGTTTTTTTGGCTGTTTCTTAATCGCAAGCAGGTGCGGCGCTGCAGTCCGAGCAGGTGCCGTTGAGGCTGACCAGGAACGTGGCCGGCGCGGCGGCAAAGATCCGGGCCTCGGCGGACGCTGCGCAGGCGGCCACTTTCGCCAGCACGGACGAGGCCTTCTCGTGGGCAAAGAAGGACAACCGCCGGCTCCTCCACGTCGTCTACCGGGTCGGCGACCTCGACAAGACAATCAAGTAGTACATCTCGTTACCACAATACAAGTCACAGGCACAGCTCCCTCTGAAGTATGAACTGAAACGGCTTAAAGCAATGCAGGTTCTACGCTGAGTGCCTGGGGATGAAGCTGCTCAGGAAGAGGGACATACTAGAGGAGAAGTACACCAACGCGTTCCTTGGATACGGGCCCGAGGAATCACATTTCGTCATCGAGCTCACTTACAGTCAGTGCTGTTACACTCGGCATCAGTCACAGTTCCCCCCTGTGACCTCTGCAGTCTGCAGTTTTCAGGTTCCTGATTTTGCAGAATCGATTCGCAGATTACGGGGTCGACAGATATGATATTGGAGCAGGTTTTGGCCATTTCGGTATCAGAGTCGAGGATGTAAGATAGCAAATCTAAGACTTCTCCATCGATCGGTTAGAATTGAGATGCTGCCTCAGTTGACTTGCTTGCAATCTGTATGATTTGAGTGAAACAGATGGCCAAGACAGTAGAGATCATAAGAGCAAAGGGAGGCAAGGTCACAAGGGAGCCCGGTCCTGTCAAGGGCGGCAAGACCATCATCGCCTTCATGGAGGATCCTGATGGCTACAAGTTTGAGATCATCGAGAGGCCTGGAACTCCGGAGCCCTTGTGCCAGGTGATGCTCCGCGTCAGCGATCTTGACCGTGCCATAAGCTTCTATGAGAAGGTAGGTGTAGGCTTATACGCTCCATAAGCTTTGTTGTCCACAAAATCCTCACTAGTCTCTTCTCGCCTAAACCACAGGCCTGCGGCATGCAATTGCTCCGGAAGCGAGATAACCCTGAATACAAGGTGATCAGGTTGCAGAAACCATCAATCTGTTAGCTAGTAGTTATTAATTGCCAAATAACTTGTCATGACATGGATTCCACGGAACTGCTTCTGCAGTACACAGTGGCGATGATGGGTTACGGCCCTGAAGACAAGAACGCTGTGCTGGAGCTGACCTACAACTATGGTGTCACCGAGTATGCCAAGGGAAATGCATATGCCCAGGTGTGCAATTTGGTTTTCTTCGCGCCATGGTTCTGGACACATGATGCTGAGTTCAAGTAGATCGCCATTGGCACCGATGATGTCTACAAGATCGCAGAGGTGGTGAAGCTGTCCGGAGGGCAGGTGGTGCGGGAGCCGGGGCCCTTGCCAGGGATCAACACAAAGATCACATCCATCCTGGACCCTGATAGCTGGAAATAGGTACTATCCAATACACCCATCCTTTGGTCTATATAGAAGAACGTCTCTTTGCTCTTTTAGGGAAAAACTTCTTATAGTGTCCATATATCATAATGCAGGTGTTCGTCGGAAACATCGACTTTGCCAAGGAATTGGAGTAGCCACACGAATGAGCTCAGACGCCCAGCAACAGGATTCCGTCTCGAAAACAAGAACCAGAGTTATACAGACTGAGACGGCTCCATCTGTGAAAAACTCAAAAACTCGGCTATAGGTAAACCAGGAATATTTATAAGCACCGACTAAAGGTGGACTTCATTCTGCTCTGTTACACGTTGTCGCACAGTTCTAGGCATGACTAAATTGGGCAGTTTTGAATTCTGGAAAAGAGGGCAAAGTTGTTCAGACTCGACATATTACAGAGATGGCTCCACTCCTAGATACAGTTCAACTTTTTATAACTAAAAAACATTCACTTTGGAACCAGCGTTATATCATTGAATGATATTGTTGAACACTCAGAAAAATGATATACCTAAATATGGACACTTTTATCAAGTAACTCATCTCGTTTCACCTCAAGACTTAAACAGCCCTTTAGGAATTTATGTACAGTTCATTGTTTTTATGACAGTTGGAGAGAATGCCAACCAAAAAAACAACGGCAGAAAAAACCAAGATGCGGTAGAACTTCCTCACAATGTTATAAGCAGTATATTCAATCCTCATTCAAATAAAACACAAGCGACCATGTAACCATGTCTATGACAGGAACATGGCATGATATTTACATCTGCCTAGCAAGATCGTTGTGGATTGAACTTTTTTTAATCTCGAGCCCATGAGCCACAACATGTGTTTCTTGAAAGTTGAAGTCATATACATGGATGCTAACCAATCATAAACTTCCCGGACCTCTTCATAGTCTTTGTATGGTGCGATTTGGTATCAAACACATTGCAAGCTGCAGCCAATCCAAGTAAAATATGACAGTCTTTCAACAAAGAGGGTTCTTCTAGTTCATGTATGAATGAATCAACCAATCATAAACTTCCAACTCTGGTTTTTGTATGGTGATTTGGTGTCAGACACATTGGAAACTGCAGCCAATCCTAGTAGAATATGACATCACTTTCAGCAAAGAGGCGCTATCCTAGTTGATGCAAGCATATATCATTGATTGTGTATGCTGACCAATCATAAACTTCCCAGATACCTCTTCACAATCATTGATAGTGTTGAACACACTGGAAGCTGCAGCCAATCTAAGTCAGATAGTACATCACTTTCTGCAAGTAAATTGACAGCATCAAAATGAAATATGGTCAGAAATAATACAGCGAGAAATCCAATTCCAGTTACTTGCAATAGAATGCGACAAATAGCAAAAGTAACTTGCCTTATACAAGTTAAAAAGTTGTAACTTGCACTGCTGTTGGTCTGTAATTAAAATGAATGAAAGCTATCCTGGTGAAACCCCAAATTTTCATTATGCATAGAATACAGCACCATTATTATATTTGTAAAGGACCCTGAATCAACGATCCCAGATAGGTGAGTTACAATGTATCCACTCGTGTAGAACACAAAAATAGATATCTAACATTCCTAAGCAATTTTTCATATTATCCACAGATGGAAAAGAATAAAAATTGACCAGAAAAGCTAACTGATGCTGATTTCATGACCAGAATCAACCATATTTCTGGTTGGTAGTAATCACCTCAAGCAATACAGAAGTCCCCATAAAAACCAGACAGCTATTTCCAGCAATGGCATTGAATGTTTGTCCAGAATGCATCCATGAAACCACATCAGGCAACCTACAATAGCAAATATACAGGTCACTAAGAAATTCAGGAAGAATACCCAATAAAGTGCCACAGAAACATTGGTTTGTCTGCTGGTGAACAAAATCATCTCTTAAAGTTTGCCCCGAAAAAAGTGGCATTACTAAATCAGGAAAATATTTGGTGGAAGCCACCTTCTTGATGGAATAGTGAAAAAAAAACCATTAAAGCATACTATGAAGTTTAAAAAAAAAAATCAAAACTTGACACATTCATAGATCCGCCCTGTTCACTTGAACTTATCAGCCCAGCTTCAGCCGGCTTATCAGCCGCAGAAACCATCAGCCGAACAGGATCCTTTTTTGTCACAAAAGTTGAGATGCAAAATCATTTTTTTCAAAATCCAGAGGAAAATAACAAATTTCAGATGCATGTGCACTAGAAGACAAAAAAAGAGATTTGTCCTCTAGTGCACACACACTAGAAATTGTCATTTTTATATAATTTTTCAGAAACAATTGTTCATCTCAACTTTTGAGACTAGTCCCATCTATGGTGCCAAGTTTCAATTTTATTAGGGGTTTTCATATTAGGGGTTTTCATGATTCCACCAAGGTGTTTCCATTCACTCAAAGCAAAAATTGAATCATACCAAATTTAAGCTGGTCAACCTACCAAATTTTGAAAATTAGACTTTAATGTGCTTCCAACCAAACATCTTACTTCCTAAAAGGATATTTCCCAATACTGAATATTGGTCCCCTCGTAGTTAAACCATTATTGTGATTTAACTCATAATCTACGCATGGACGATTCTATGTGCATGGTAAAACTGCTAGGATCAACCATACAAGTAATTAAAAACTTCCAGATTTCCATCGGATTGAGGTGGCTTGAACCTATTCAGATATATATATATATATATATTAGGAACATAACAAGGCTTTTCTTCACTAATTAGAAACCTCATAATGACTCGGGAAATATTTTAAACATACCATACCACCTACAAAACATCACTTCACAAAAGGGGTTTATTTAATGCTGACAAGGTTTTGCCAAGCTGAAATCTTATTGTGACACTACTACACTAGTTATATGCCCGCATGTCTTCCCATGAATTAACCAAATTTTTGTAAGAAAAATAAAATCTTGTGACAACAAAAGGTGAATGTCAAAAAATTAAGAAACTAACAAATGGAGGCCAAATCTTGTCAGGATACCAAATTATAGTTTAGGATTGAGCTCAGTTCCCAAAAACAAAAACTTTTAATAATGAATGGTAACATGGCATGTTTAGAAAGATTCTAAACAACAGACATGATCATATCGTTTGAGCGCTAGAACATCTATATATCAAGTGATTGTTTTAGTTGTAGCCATGCTTACCAGGATAGAACTTGTTTGCAATATAATTCCGTACAGTTCAAACCCAGCTGTTATAGCCACACTAGTCACATGCACTCACCGATCTTGACAGGAGTAGCAATATCTTATATGCAGTTTTTGAGTCCTATAAAACTCTTGTTTAGACATGGCCAACCAACCAAGTAGCTCAAATACGCTGAAGTGTGATCCAATCATGTTGTGATGTGTACCTAAGGTCTATGTTGACCCAACTCTAAACTAACGTATGTTTGACCAAACTCTAAACTGAGGTACGTCTTCTAATCACCGAATCACGGCACAATTAAAGCCTGACCAAAATCCACTAACCTCTCCACCCTTCACTCTTTTTTGTTGAATATGCTGGTGTATGCATCTATAATCCTTCAAGCATTAAAAGCTATCCGAATGCCATATGAAATACTCCTGGTCCACACCAAACACCACTTTCCATTTTGAGCTAGAGTTCCCATGGCTAGCGTTCAATAATCAACATCACTACAAAGTACTTTTGGTGGCAAGTCTTGCCACAAATTATCTGTTCCAGACTATCATGATATTTTGCTTACACCACAGGTCAATCTGCATTCTCCCTCTAATTATTTTCATGTTCATTTGGTAGTATTCAGTGGACTCAACGTTTGACATCCTATATTTTGCTTGCTGTCCTATGCATTTCACTTCTTTAATTGATTTTTTTTATTGGACCATTTTATCTCTTGGCCCAGCTTGATAAAGGTTGCTATGGATCATATTTTTCATCTGATCTCCTTGATGCTTGCTCAGTGCAAAACCGATCACAGTAGTAATCATTAATCTAGCCTGCAAGCATTAAAAAAACTACCAGCATGCAACCTTAAGACCTTAGGTCCATAACCAACTACAAGGAGACAATATTCAACTGAGATACCTAATATGCCGCATGTAAGCAGGGGAAACACCAATACAACCTACACAGAAGATGCGAGACATAGTAGCATCAAAGGTAATCTCACCAATCATTTACTGAATAGACCCGCAAGCTTTTACGAACTATCCAAAAGGTTAAATGCGGTTAGAGCGCCCTGGACTATAACTTCCACGAGTGTGTGGATCGATGGACCCCTGTGTTTTCGAATGTGTCACATTGTTCATTGGAGCATCAGCATGACCAAGTGACGTGGATTGCAGCAATGCATTATTAGGGCTAGCAGCCACTCCCTGCAGTGAAAAATGGGGGACATTATTATACCACAAAGAAATGTAAAACATACTTTGAAGCCTAACGGATAAAAAAATGTATAGAGCTGTGACGAAGACCAAAATGACTCTAAAATTCAAATAGCACATAAAGATAGTACAAGCAGAAAAAGAATAACAGCATATGCTAAAACTTTAGAAAGTTCAGCATCATCCACAATCAGAAAGGTGAACATTCCTTGTTGAAGCTGAATCTGTCACGCTCTCTCAAAAAGTACCCAGCGCACACAACTTATGGAAACTCACTCATGAAGCCCTTTCAGTATAGTTCGTTCTCAAGACAATTATGGAGGATGAACAGAGTCACACCCATTTACATAGAAGCTACATGCCTACATACTGCTTTTTTTTACCTTGTGTTCTCAATATTTATAGTACAAAACTACAAGGCAAATTCACGAGTCAACTAGCATGAGTGCACTACACATTCACCTACAAATGTCACTGATATGTGCACCACATATAGACATGTGAATGGACACTACACATTCACCTACAAATGTCACTGATGTGTGCACCACATAGACCTGTGAATGGACAGACATCCAAATCCAATTAGAGATTTAGAGGAATCCAATCAGCGTCCAATTCAAATCGTGCTCCTATCCAGTCCAATCCTAATAATTAGTGGAGATATGATGGATAAGTCTCTGTGTTGTGTTGGCTGGTCTGGTCTTTGTGGGGCTGCTAGCTGTTGCTGTACTGCTGCCACAAGGACTGTGGGACTGCTGGCTGTTGGCTGTTGCTGCCACAAGGACAACATCCTTGACTGGCTAGGACAGCATCTTAGCATCTAGGATTAGCATTTAGGACAGCATCTTAGACTAGCATCTAGAGGACAGCATCTTAGCATCTTAGACTAGCATCTTGGCATATGCTTGGCTGGCTAGCAGCCTATAAATATGTATCCCCTCAGGTTGGCATGGCATTTGTGTGAGTTTGTGTGAGAAATAAACCAGAAAATTGCCCCAACTCCTACTGTCATCCTCTCTCGATGAGAGTAAGAATTCTACTACTACCGAGAGTGAGAGTTCAACGACTAACATCCAATCCAACTCCATCTAAATTCAAATCCATCCAATACTAGTTACCTGTTTGCTGCAAACATCCGCACAGAGCTTCCACCAATACTAATCAGACTGAAGCTGAGGAGCAGGAATTCGTTGCTCTATGTCGGCTTCTTCTGCGTCAGCAACGGCCTTGGCATGCCCCAAGACCCTGCCCCAAGTGCCAAAATCCAATTGGATATTGGACTAAAGCCAATCCAATCCCAGGTCTAACGATGTACATGTAGATGTTGTAACTCACCCTACATGATTTATTCACCCACTCTTATTCACTAACTATACAGCTAAACTCATGCCATACATTTTATGACTAATGTGTGCTTAGATCACTTCTAATGCAACAAATCTCCGGCGTGCACTACTACATGCTAACAGTGCAACACTTCTAAACTCATGTGTATATCGAGTTCATAACCTCAGACTCCACACCATATAATTATGGCTAAGTACATCAAGATTATATCCAACACTCATTAATTAAACTTGGCTTACCAATCTCTCAGGATGCAGATTATTTGAACGGCTGTTTTCTGCACTGCACTTGAATTGCATTCTGATTGCCGGGCGTTGTTCTGCTTCAAGCAGACCTGAAGCGTCAATTGGGCGTGCAACACCAACTGAAAAAGGTTGTTATAAACATGCCACTGTGAATAGACATCCTATAGAAGTTACAGTTAAAAAAGTATATTATCTTGAAAAAAATCTAACACCACAAAACAGAAGAATTATACAGAAAAACTTGGAATCCAGAAAGCACAATGTACTGTAGAAAAAGAGGAAAATGACTATAAACAGCACTAGTTTTATACTACAATACATAGAAAACAATTTGAGCAAGCTGCTACCTTGGTGCTTGTCCACATTCGTTGTAACTGGACGGCTGCTTACGCATGCATCATGCTGCCATGGTAGAGAACAATCAGCAAAACTCCTAAAACAACTGGGAAAGATACACTTCATTTGTTGCATCAAATCTATATTAGAAGATATCACTTTCTGAAAACCTCCAACATATTTTTGAAGGAAAATGAAATACTGAGTGAAGTTATAACTCCAAAAACAAGCAGTACTTACAGAGCATCCTTGTTGAGCCTTAGCCTTCTGGGATTGCTTACACTTCAACAAAGTCCAGTCATACACATAATCAAACTGATAGCCTAGAGAAGATCAAATAATAAACAAGTTATCAAGCTTTTCATTATTAATATGATATGATGGGAGATTGCACACCAGAATTCCAAATGTTTACCTTCGCGGTCAAACAATTCTCGAAAGATACGCCTCAAGAAACTATAATCGGGACGCTGATCAAATGTCAGAGAATGGCAGTAGTCGAAATAGGAAGCAAATTCCACAGGATGGGATTTACATAGAGCCTATAATAACAAAACTCATGAGTACTCATCCTGTCAAAGATATCAAAGGAGTTAACATTCATAAATGCAAAGCAAGTTACTCAAACAACCTCAATAGGAGTTGAAAGCTTCTTCTCACTTATTTTGTCATACTTCTGTTTCTTTGTGGCTGCTTTCAAGCCTTGCCAAGGAAGACTGGACACAACATATAGTTTATTCACACCAAGTCCATAAAATGTTTCATACACAAGAAATCACGATTAAAGATAGCTGGCATATAAAATGTTTCATACACAGGAAATCATAATCAAAAATAGCTAGCATATAAAATGTTTTGTACACAAGAAATCACGATCAAAGATAGCTGGCATATTGAGACAACTGTACTGATTGTTTGGCTTCAGGCATATAACGACATGGCCAACAGGGTGATAATATACTGGGAAAAATGGTGTTTTTGCCCCCGTTCAAAAAATTAGTTGTGATTTTACCCTCGTTATTTTAAAATGAAGGAGCCATTTGCCCCTGGTCCAGGAAGCCTCCAACTGCGGTGGCCCACCAGAAGCACAGCCACAGCAGGTCCCTGGTATCCCCTCCTCATTCGTCGGCCTTGCTCAGACATCCCGAGCAGCAGCCTGCAGGCTGGCCTCCCAGCTGATCTGCCGTCGCCTGGACTGGAAGTCAGTGCCGCCTGCATCCTCAGCTCGATCGCGTCTCCCCTCCGCATGCAGGTTTTGGATTGTCCGATCCCATAACCAGTCTACGCCTCTTCTCAGTTGCGTTCCTCTTGTAGCCTAAACCCTAGATGTGGGTTTGCTAAAGGTCCAATATTTCACCCACGAAATATCATGGGCCAGGCCATGAGCACAGATCGCGAGATGAGGATGACATGCTAGGGGGCGCCAGCACCCCCGTGGTCACAGCCTCACAAGCAATGGGCCACTCAATGCGATATCGAGAAGGAAACCCGGCTCGGCCCACGACAGGTTCCACAAACCGAGTCGAGAGAAAGGGGGAGCCACCTCCACTTGGAACGGAGAGACGGGGACGTAACGGCATGGTGATGTCACCCGCACCCCCAAAACCCCACCGCGGGCAAGGCGTGTCCTGGTTTGGATGTCCGCAATTTGGAGGGGGATTAAACGATTTAAAAAAATAAAACACAAAGTCAGATGCAAAATGACCAAAATGCCCTTATCCAAGCTATCCAACCAAGCCCATCCCCACCGTTTAGATAGCCTGAACCTAGTGCAGGCAGTGGCACAAATGGCAGGGTGGCGCAGGCGCTCGCAGCACGCAGGCAGGCTGGCGCAGGGCGGCCGCAGCTAGCGCGTGGCGGTCACACGTGGCGAGCGCATCATGCCCGCGCAGGGCAGGTGCAGCGGTCACACAGGGCGAGCGCGGAGGGTGTTGCGGCCACGCGCAGCTGGCGTGGTGGGCTGATTTCGTTTCGCTTTTGCCTGTATGTCTTCTCCCAATCTGTTTCGACGACGTTTTTTTTTCCTCTGTTTGTCTGTCCCCAGACCTGCGTGCTCAAAGTGAATATCCACTGTGACGGCTGCCTCAAGAAAGTGAAGGTCCTTCACAAGATCGATGATAAGTTGCAGGATCAAGAAAGATCTTTTTAAAAACGCAAATTGCTTGCTTTTTTGTTGTTTTCCATTGTTGTGTGTTCGTCTTGCTATTAAGTTGCATGCACCGACCAATTCAACCCAAAAGTTTAAGCTGATCAGAAGAGGTGGGCAATTCACTTATACTCCAACATGCGCTTAACAGAAACGATGGATACTTCTGTTCATTCCAAAAATAACTTTTTTCTCTTTTTTTCTATTCTAAGAGAAATGTGCTGGAATGGTTTGACGTGCAGGGGTGTACCAGAGCATGGTGGATGCGGAGCAGGGCACAGTGGATGTGATGTATTTTCAATATTAAATCTGATTTGACATAATTGCAAATTGTGCCAAATACATTTGACCAAATCTAACCATTTTTGTCAAAATACAATATAAATGTCTTATTCCAAATTAGGGGGAAATCATAAATAGCCCTACAAAACCAGGGGCAAAATCACATGGTCATATTTGTCCTCCTATACAAAAGTTAACTCTGTTAAGGGAGGATGACGGAATAGGAGCAAAGTGGTGCTTCGTTTTAAAAACGCAGAGGTAAATTCACAAAGTTAAAAGAACAGGGGCAAAACCACAATTTGAATAGAAAACAGGGATATGAATGCAAGAGCCAATGGGAAAAACGGTGTAATATATTTTATTTCCAATGGACATCTACTGTCTGAAAAACATTAAGGCCCGTTTAGATCCTTAGAATTGAATTCATTCAAATAATTATAATTTAGTCATAGATTAATTAAGCTAATATGGTTGTACATGGAATATATTTGTATATTATTGTTAGTCATACAAGTGACATACTTTATATGTTGCATTTCTATTGTAAGGAAGCGAGTTGAAGAGTGTGCTATAAGTTGGAGAGTAGAAACATAGCATGGTGATCTATATAATCCATTTCCATCTTCCACCATATGAATTTGAGACAGGCTTATTTGTGAGCTTGGAAAAGTTGTGGAATGCTAAATTCCAAGCAAAATAGCCTAATCCATAAGTAGATTCCAATTCCTCTAAAATGAAGGGATCCAAACGGCCCCTTACAGAAAGCCAGAAAACATGGTTTTTAGAAATGACCGCTACACATGCAGCATTATTCTAGGACAATGGTGAAAAAAAGACACAATAGAGATCTTTAACACAAAATCATACCTTCCCCTGAGGAAATACAGGAGAACGTATCCAATCGATTCCAAATCATCTCTGCGGCTTTGCTCTGGTAACAAAAGTAAGTTAGTGATAGTGGACCAAAGGAAAACACAATGCCTATAATATTGTTCAATAATCTATAGAACCAGTGCTATTTTAGTGTTACAATATACATGTGCACAATACAAACATTCAGGGTAACTACACAAGAGATAAATGGAAAATAGAACGGCCATATATTACTCACCAATCCCAAGATGAGTATTGCGGCTAGCATAGCGAGCTGTGCCAGTCAAGTTTTTATTTTCTCTGTAAAAACAAGTATGTTAACTACAATAAACATTGTATTACCACAATTGCAAAAAGAAGAATAAAATGAAAAGTTAAACAAAAATATGATAATTTGGGAAGAAATGTGTTTCAAAAATCACTGGCTCACCTATAAGGTATATGACGGTTGGTGGTTGAATCACGATATCTCTTTGCGAGCCCAAAGTCAATTACATAAACCTGACAGGTAGAACACAAAATAATCAAAATAAACATTTGTGGCGCAATCTTTCTTCTCCTTTAACGATACGCAACTCTCCTGATTGTTCGATAAAATTCATAGTGCAATCTAAGTATCACTAGCCAACTAAGGTTCTGTTTGTTTTAGCTTGCAGATTGAGACAGACGGTCAGGTTGTAACCAGATTGTAATAATACACATGCAAGATTGTTACAATCCACAAATCTGTATCACCCCAGCGGCCCAGCTTCAAATATATCTATATTCTATATATCTGTATCTATAGCTTAAAATCCTAAACCCCACTAGAATTCTATCACGACATGCAAGTCATCCACATCAGCAGACCACTAACGCATGCAATTATGGCACATATCTATTCATGCAAGGATGCAAATGGGGCAGCGGTGGGCAGCCCGCCCCACGTCCGCTCAAGCCGCAAGTCCTACGAGAGCTAATGCAGCAGCCCACATGTTGCCGCTATCTTTTTGTGGGTTGGTGCAGCAGCCCACAAAGGGCCGCAGCGCTTGTTGAATCGATCCCAGGAAAACATGTCAGCCAGAGAATCCATCCCGGGAAAACAGCTTGCATGCAAAGGTGTCTGAACTACAACGACGAACATTGGTTAAATCACAATCGCTTGGTACTGCACGCACTGAACTTCTCGAACAAACATAATCATCGCCGACGACCACGCCCCTGGCAGGTATGGTGTCGACGCGACACCAGCGTCGTAGCACACGCCCTTACTAGCACGGAAGTCTCGTGTGGCGAGCTCACGACCACGACCAACCTGTTGCGTGAGGCTGCGCCCGCTGATTCCAGAGCCATGCCTCGCGTGCCCTGATCTCGTCCTGCAGCATGTCCATGCGCTCGTCGCCCGCGCGGACACGCTCCTCAACCTCCGCGAGCCTGTGCTCACGCGCGGCGAACACGAGCGCTGCGTCAGCGAAGTCGGTCGTGCGGCGGTGGCGGCTGAGGTGGGTGACGACTTCCTCGGCCAGCATAGCCATGAACTCGAGGTTGAGGCGGGCTCGAGGGCGAGGTGGGCGTCATCCATCGGAGCTGGGCTCAAGGGCGAGGTGGGCGTCGTCCGCCGGAGCAGCTCCGGCGAGGGCCTGACAGCTGCCTTGGGAGCTGGATCCGTGGCCACGGGATCTAGAGCTAGAGGAGGCCATGCTTCGCTCGCAGTTGTAGCTTGATGTGATCGACACTGAACTTCTCAAGCGCCGGTAGTGGGGGGTGGTGGCGGCGGTGATGGTGCAGGGGGTGCCATGAGGCCGACGCCTGTGTTCGCGTTCGCCATGAAGTGGAGGTGGCGGCGGCGGCGATGTGGGTTGCCGCAGGGATATGTGGGTCAGACACTTCAGCCCACTCTATCTAAGTGGGCTAGGCCTCGCGCGCCCTAATCTCGTCCCGCAGCATGTCCATGCACTCGTCGCCCGCGCAGACAAGCTCATTGGCCTCCGCGAGCTAGCGCTCGCGCACGGCGAACCCGAGCACCGCGTCAACGAAGTAGGCCGTGCGGCGGTGACAGTTGAGGTGGGCAATGAGTTCCTCAGCCGACATAGCCTCGAACTTGGGGTTGAGGCTGGGCTCGAGACGAGGTGGGCGTTGTCCACCGGAGGAGCCCCAGCGGGGCCCGACAGCTGCCTTGGGAGATAGATCCACGGCCATGTGATCTAGAGCTGGAGGAGGCCATGCTTCGCTTGCAGCTGTAGCTCGATGGGATCGACACTGAACTTCTCAAGCGCCAGTAGTGGAGGTGGCAGTGGCGGCAATGATCAAGGGCATTTATGAGGATTCGAAGGTTGGACTCACGCTGGTCAGGGGAACACTAGCGTTTACACATGAGACAACACTTCATGCTCCAGGAGAAATTGCTGCCGAACCCAGCGAATCAGACCAGGTGTGGGTGAGCTTGCTCTCAAAGTCGTTATGAAGGAGCCAACAATTCTCGAATTGGAACTCGTATGGTGGGTCGAAATAGACACCAAAAGTGGAACATGGTCTGAGGTAGGTGGCCGCGTTTGCCATGGAGTGGAGGTGGCGGCGATGTGGGCTGCCGTCGGGATATGTGGGTTAGACACTTCAGCCAACTCTATCTAAGTGGACTAGGCCTCGCGTGCCCTGATCTTGTCCCGCAGCAGTCCATGCACTCATCGCCCGCGCGTACAAGCTCCTCAATCTCCGCGAGCCTGCGCTCGCACGCGGCGAACCCAAGCGCCGCGTCAACAAAGTAGGTTGTGCGACAGTGGCGGTTGAGGTGGGCGACGAGTTCCTCGGCCAGCATAGCCTCGAACTCGGGGTTGAGGCTAGGTTTGGGGGCGAGGTGGGCGTCGTCCACCGGAGGAGCTCCGGCGAGGCCCGACAGCTGCCTTGGGAGCTAGATCCGCGACCACGTGATCTAGAGCTGGAGGAAGCCATGCTTCGCTCGTAGTTGTAGCTCGATGGGATCGACATTGAACTTCTCAAGCGCCGATAGTGGTGGTGACAATGGCGGCATTGATCAAGGGCATCTATGAGGATCCGAAGGTTGGACTCACGATGGTCATGGGAACGCTAGCGTTTACACATGAGACAACACTTCTTCATGCTCCCGGAGAAATTGTTGCTGGAACCAAGCAAATCAGACGAGGTGTGGGTGAGCTTGCTCTTGAAGTCGTTATTAAGGCTCGTCGCCCGCGTGGACAAGGTCCTCGGCCTCCGTGAGCCTGCGCTCGCACGCGGCGAACCCGAGCTCCACGTCAACGAAGCAGGCAGTGCGGCGGTGGCGGTTAAGGTGGGCGACGAGTTCCTCGGCCGGCATAGCCTCGAACTCAGGGTTGAGGCTGGGCTCGGGGGCGAGGTCGGTATCGTCCACCGAAGGAGCTCCGGCAGGGCCGACAGCTGCCTTAGGAGCTGGATTCGCGGCCACGTGAACTAGACCTAGAGGAGGCCATGCTTCGCTCGCAGCTGTTCGACACTAAACTTCTCAAGCACCAATAGTGGAGGTGGCAGTGGCGGCATTGATCAAGGGCATTTATGAGGAGCCGAAGGTCGGACTCACACTGGTCAGGGGAACACCAGCGTTTACACATGAGACCACTTCTTCATGCTCCCAGAGATATTGTTGCTGGAACCAAGCGAATCAGACCAGGTGTGGGTGAGCTTGCTCTCAAAGTCGTTATGAAGCAGCCAACAATTCTCGAATTGGAACACGTGTGGTGGGTCGAAATAGACACCAAAAATGGAACATGGTCTGAGGCAGGCGGCCGCGTTCGCCATGGAGTGGAGGCGGCAGAGATGTGGGTTGCCGTCGGGATATGTGGGTCAGACACTTAAGCCCACTCTATCTAAGTGGGCTAGGCCTCGCGCGCCCTGATCTCGTCCCGCAGCATGTCCTTGCACTCGTCTCCCGTGGGGACAAGCCCACCCTCCGCGAGCCTGCGCTCGCACACGGTGAACACGAGCGCCGTGTCAGCGAAGTCGGCCGTGCAGCGGTGGCGGTTGAGGTGGGCGACAAGTTCCTCGGCAAGTATAGCCACGAACTCAGGGTTGAGGCTAGGCTCGGGGGCGAGGTGGGCGTCGTCTGCCAAAGGAGCTCGATGGGATCAACACTGAACTTCTCATGCTCGATGTGGGTCAAACACTTCAGCCCAAAGAACTTTTACAAAAAGATTAGAGATTCACTATGAACTGAAGAATTACTCTATTGAAACCGGGTCTTCTCATGGAAGCAAAAAGTCATGGGAAATATGTTGAAAGGAAGACATATATACCTAGAAACCACTCAAGAAGAACCAAAGAACTCCAGCTCAAGAATTTTCACGAAATCCACGAAAGGATGCAAGAAATGAGGGTTTTTGCAGGGCTTCAAGTAAGGCTGGACGAAAAACTCGAAGCTCGTTAGCTCGCTCGGCTCGTGGCTGGCTCGACTCGGCTCAGCCCGGCTCGTTACGATAACGAGCCGAGCCAAGCCAAGATTTTAGCTCGTTAGCTATAACGAGCCAACTCGAGCCAGCTCGCGAGCTAAACGAGCCAAGCTTCCAGAAAAAAAAGTATCAAAACTTATATTAGTTTTTGTATTACTTCATGTCTTGCACTTTACAATTGAATGGTAACTGGTCTAGACCCTATAAATTGACTAGTAACTGGTCTAGATGCATTTCTTTTGTATTATTATTATTCTCAAACTTTAGATAAATGCAAATATTATATTTTGTGTATTTTTATACCTGGCTCGCGAGCTTAACGAGCCAGCTCGAGCTTTTAACGAGCCGAGCCGAGCTGGCTTTCTAGCTCGTTAGGATAACGAGCCGAGCCGAGCTAGCTCGTTATCTTAACGAGCCAGAACAAACCGAGCCGAGCCGAGCCGAGCCGAGCTAGCTCGTTATCCAGCCTTAGCTTCAAGTCATCACATGAACAATTTCCAAGGGTACCAAAACACTCCAAAAACATTTCTACAACTCATCCCAAGCAGCAGATAAAAATTGCCCAAACATTGGCTCTGAAAATCTAAAAAAGATAAATTTCAGATTAAAACAGGGGAACAAACTTGCACAAGATTGATACCTGGATTACCTCAAGATGTACGATTACAAGCTTCTCCTAGTCTAATACAGATCTAGAATAACAAATTGCTCAAGAGTAAAGAGCCCCTCCTCCCTTTCTCCCTCTAACCCTAGCCTTCACTCACACACAAAATGAGAGACCTCCAAGGGATGTTTATCTGGACTAGCCTTCTCCACTAAATATATGCACTTCACTCTTTCCAAATTTTGTCCTTACTCACTCAACCTAAATACCCCCCGGGGGTAGAAAGGCCAATGTTTTTGTCACTTCATCGGACACTTGAGCCCACTCTAAGTGGTCTAGGCTGGGTATTATGTGGGTTGGTGGCGCAGGCAGCCCAGCGGGTTGAAGCTACAGCCTGCCCCACCTTGCATGCTTACATGCAAGCTATCATAGTCAGCAAGCCACTAACATGCATTTATTTGTCCACGTCGGCATACCACACCATTGACTACAGTTCATTTATAATAGTTTATTCCTTCATGCAAGTAAATATAAGTCTACTTTCAATCCAAATCATTTGTGATCCCCGCAGCAACATGCGGGTATGCTTCTAGTTGTATAACAATCTGCAAGCTAAAACAGAAAGGGCCCACATACAAACCTGGTTGGCTTTTCGACCAAGGCCCATGAGGAAGTTATCAGGCTTGATGTCTCTGTGCAGATAGCCTTTAGAATGCATAAATTCTATTCTTGTTATCTGCAATAGTAAAATAAAACCAGTTCTAACCAACTACAACATGGGTAAAAAAAGGGATGATATTTTGTAAGGTTCAATAAGGAACAGAAAGACAGGACCATTTCACTGTTTTGCTCATGTGCTATCCCAAAGTAGCTATTTGTGTGTAAGCCACTTGAGATTGAGTGTGCTCCAGTGGCAGCTATTTGTGTGTAATCCACTTAAAATGGGGTGCAATCCACTTAAATTTGAGTGTTCCCTAACATATGCCACGATCCAGTGGATCACAAACAGGCGCTAATGGCATATGCACAAAGCAATTGTGGGATGCACTGTGACTAATATGGAGTAAAAGAGTGCTAGACAGGCATCACTGAAAAATAAACATAAGTGGTTGGCACCTTTCACAAATTCATCACATTATTAGTAAATAAAACCTAGGGAGGTTGAAGAAGAATTATTACCATCTGATCCGCTAGCATCAAGACCGTCTTCAGTGAGAATCTCCGGCCACAATAAACAAACAGATCTTCAAGGCTTGGTCCGAGTAAATCGATAACAAGAATGTTTTCATCGCCATCAATGCCACACCATTTTATGTTTGCGATACCAGCTACACGGATTCAAAATAGCAACAATTACAACACAAATAATGGTATGACAATCAGCAAAGTAAGATTTGTATGTACTCAAACACATACTCCCTCCTTGAAGAGCATTGTACAGTTTGGCCTCATATAGCAACTGTGGATGATTGGTTTTGCTGCTTTCCTGTACATAATAATAATGCAACATAAGTTCCAAAAAAACATGTCAAATATACATCTACAGCATACATTAATTTGTAATGTGAAAAGTCATATAGCTCCATTGAGTTATAACTTCATTAAATAACTACCTATCCTGTCCTAAAAGATGTCATTTTACAGAGATGGTTTTGTTTTCATTTTGTTTTCTGAGTGAACTGTTTGCACTTGATTGTTCCATTCATTGCTCATTAGTGGGAGATCAGTAGTCACATACAGCTAATGGGACAGATTCTGCCTAAAAGTGTCATGTACACAAGCCGAACATATTGATTTCAGATATGAGGGACTACAAAGAAACTCTTCTTTCCCTAATCAGGACAAAAAGATATGGAAATTGCAGGATATGTGGCTGACACACCATTACACCAACATATGTGACTAACGGAAAAAAAAAAAAAAAAAAAAACCTCAACCTGCGGGACGTAAGACAGCCCCCCGACATTGCATTAAGAGACCTTCTCACGCAGGTCAAGAAAACCTTCCGAACCCCTGCCCCACCCATACACAGCAGCACCATAGCCCATGTGAGAACGACCACGACCGGGGCCGGACCTTAAACCTATGCTTTGGCATGAGACAGACAATGGGGTTTTTTAATGGGTATACTCTGGTGAGTCCAAGTGGCTAAGTATGGAGGGGGCCAACATAGGGGAAGGCACCAGAGAAATGAAGCAAGCATGAGCAACAGATTGTGGTGGGGGGGGGGGGGGGGCAGTTGTGCCGCTGTGTCTGTCAGGAGCAGAGGAGGGATTACGCCATTATTATTAAGGTCTCTATAGTTGGGCTGGATGGGCCAGCAGGCCAAGTACAAGGAAGCCCGTCTTGTTTTTTCTATATTTTCCCCCCTTCTCCATTTATCTTGTGGACCTATATTCACCATAAGTAATTATATAGGTTAGTACCTATGGCATTCATTAGGAGCCTGTTTTGTGCCAAGACTTAAAATTGACCTTATATAACTAAAAATTAATATATATTAGATGAGTCCTCTAACCTATTTTCTAGAGTTTGCCAAGTCGGAACACTACAACAACAACGACAACAACAAAGTCTTTAAGTCCCAAACAAGTTAGGGTAGGCTAGAGTTGAAACCCAGCAGAATCAATCAAGGTTCAGGCACGTGAATAGCTGTTTTCCAAGCACTCCTATCTAAGGCTAAGTCTTTGGGTATATTCCATCCTTTCAAGTCTCCTTTTATTGCCTCTACCAAGTCAACTTCGGCCTTCCTCTGCCTCTTTTCACGTTACTATCCTGGGTTAGGATTCCACTACGCACCGGTGCCTCTGGAGGTCTCTATTAGACATGTCCAAACCATCTCAACCGGTGTTGGATAAGCTTTTCTTCAATTGATGCTACCCCTAATCTATCACGTATATCATCGTTCCGAACTCGATCCCTTCTTGTATGACCGCAAATCCAACTCAACATACGCATTTCCGCAACACTTATCTGTTGAACATGTCGCCTTTTCGTAGGCCAACATTCTGCACCATACAACATAGCAGGTCTAATCGCCGTCCTATAAAACTTGCCTTTTAGCTTCTGTGGAACCCTTTTGTCACATAGGACACCAGATGCTTGGCGCCACTTCATCCACTCTGCTTTGATTCTATGGCTAACATCTTCATCAATATCCCCGTCTCTCTGTAGCATTGATCCTAAATATTGAAAGGTATCCTTTCTAGGCACTATTTGACCTTCCAAACTAATATCTTCCTCCTCCCGAGTAGTAGTGCCGAAGTCATATCTCATATACTCAGATTTAGTTCTACTGAGTCTAAAATCTTTGGACTCTAAAGTCTCCCGCCATAACTCCAGTTTCTGATTCACTCCTGTCCAGCTTTCATCAACTAGCACTACATCGTCCGCGAAAAGCATACACCAAGGGATGTCCCCTTGTATGTCCCTTGTGACCTCATCCATCACTAAGGCAAACAGATAAGGGCTCAAAGGTGACCCTTGATGTAGTCCTATCCTAATCGGAAAGTCATCCGTCTCCACCACTTGTTCGAACACTAATCACAACATTGTTGTACATGTCCTTAATGAACCCAACGTATTTCGTTTTGACTTTATGTTTGTCCAAAGCCCACCACATAACATTCCTTGGTATTTTATCATAAGCTTTCTCCAAGTCAATAAAAACCATGTGTAGGTCTTTCTTCTCCCTATACCGCTCCATAACTTGTCTTATTAAGAAAATGGCTTCCATGGTTGACCTTTCGGGCATGAAACCAAATTGGTTCATAGAGACCCGTGTTATTGCTCTCAAGCGATAGTCGATAACTCTCTCCCATAGCTTCATAGTATGGCTCATCAACTTAATTCCCCGGTAATTAGTACAACTTTGAATATCCCCTTTATTCTTGTAGATCGGTACCAATATACTTCTCCTCCACTCGTCAGGCATCTTGTTGGATCGAAAAATATGGTTGAACAGCTTGGTTACTCATACTATAGCTATGTCCCCAAAGCATCTTCACACCTCGATTGGGATACCATCTGGTCCCATCGCCTTACCTCCTTTCATCCTTTTCAACGCCTCTCTGACCTCAGATTCTTGGATTCTCCGCACAAAGCGCATATTGGTGTCATCAAAAAAGTCATCCAACTAAAAGGTTGTGTCCGTATTCTCACCATTGAACAATTTGTCAAAATACTCTTGCCATCGATGTCGGATCTCATCCTCCTTCACCAAAAGATGCTCCCTTTCATCCTTAATGCACTTAACTTGGTTGAAATCCCTTGTCTTTCTCTCACGAACCCTATCCATCATATAAATGTCCTCTCCTTCCTTCGTACTCAAATGTTGGTAAAAATCCTCGAACGATCTACCTTTTGCCACACTTACAGCTCGCTTTGCAGTCTTCTTTGCCACCTTGTACTTCTCTATGTTGTCCACACTCCTGTCATGGTACAAGCGTCTATAACATTCTTTCTTCTCCTTAATAGCCCTTTGGACTTTCTCATTCCACCACCAAGTATCTTTAGCCTCGCCTCCATTTCCTTTGGTTACTCCACACACCTCTGAGGCCACCTTCCGAATGTTTGTTGCCTTCTCCCACATGTTGTTTATGTCCTCTTCTTCCTTCCAAGAGCCCTCTTTGATAACCCTTTCCCTGAACACCTCTAACGTCTCCCCTTTCAGTTTCCACCACTTTGTTCTTTCAATCTTAGCTTGTTTATCCCTACGGGCACGCACCTGAAAACGAAAGTCTGCCACTCCCTGGTATCACCTTACAACCCAAGCATGCCCGTTTGTCCTTTCTTCTTGCGAGGACAAAGTCATTCTGGCTAGAGTGTTGTCCGCTACTGAATGTCACTAGATGAGATTCTCTTTCTAAAGAAAGTGTTGGCTATCATCGGGTCAAAAGCTACCGCGAAGTTCAGAACTTCCTCCCCCTCCTGATTCCTACTACCATACCCAAAACCTCCATGAACTACCTCGAAACCTGCGCTTGTAGTACCTACATGCCCATTAAGATCTCCTCCTATAAAAAGCTTCTCACTATTAGGTACAGCTCTAATCAGGCCATCTAAGTCTTCCCAGAACTGTCTCTTAGCACTCTCGTCGAGGCCTACTTGGGGGGCATACGCACTAATTATGTTCAAGACTATATCACCAACGACAAGCTTGACTAAGATAATCCTATCTCCTTGCCTTCTCACTCCCACCACACCATTCTTGAGACTCTTATCAATCAAAACTCCTACTCCATTTCTATTCGCAACTGTCCCTGTGTACCAAAGCTTGAAACCTGTATTGTCCACCTCCTTCGCCTTCTAACCCTTCTATTTAGTCTCTTGAACGCATAATATATTTACACGCCTCCTAGTCGCGGTATCAACTAATTCTCTTAACTTACCTGTAAGCGACCATACATTCCAACTACCTAAACGTATCCTAGTTGGTTCGACTAGCTTCCTTACCCTTCGCACCCGTCGACTCAAATGTGAAGACCCTTGCTCATTTTTCACTACACCCGGGCGCCGATGTAGCACGCCACTAAGGAAGCGACGACCCAATCCTTGCTCACTTAACACCATGCCCAGATCGCGACACGGCGCGTCACCAAGGGGGTGCCGGCCCGGCCCTTGCCCATTTAACACCATACCCGGGTTCCGATATGGCGCATCGCTAAGAGGGTTACGCCCCAACGGTTTTCTTTCGGGTTTCATCTCCATTAGAATGGCTAGATTTAACGTTGGCTCGCCACGCCTATCACAACCCTCCTCCTTTACCAGGGCTTGAGACCTGCTATGTTGAGACAACATAGTTCGAACTCTGATACCTGCAACCGTGTCCAGGTAACACTGCAGGTGCTGGGAAAATAAAACAGTGCAAGTACAAAGAGCAAATACTTAGTAGTGCAGAATGAAACAGTAAGAAAACATTTGACACAATTAGACGCCATGGAATACCAACTTCAAGAAACACCACATAGCTCCTACAAAAGAGAATTTGAACTTGTACAAGCAACAATTCAGGAGATTTTAATAAAGTTAAGAAATTAAAGTTACAAACAACCAAATCCTTTGATGGCTTTGGGAGTAAATTTCTCAAACTAGATAGACACGTGGCTGACGGTTATGCCAAGCTCATACAGTCATACTTAGGTCACAAGATTGCAACCCAACAATGGAATGTTTGTGATTGTTCTCATGGTCTTGAGCAGCTTCCTAGCATACAAGTGTCAAATCGCTATTTACATAGAAGTTAGGGACCCGTTCAGTAACTTATTAATGAAAGCCACCCCTGCATGCAAGGCACTAAACATCACAGGAAGTCATAGTCTATTAATATGAACTAGCTTTAAGACACTGGAAACAGATTCATATCACAAGACCTTTTACATTGTGTTGTCTCCGTCTATGGGCCTATACACAAAAGTAGCACTAAGGTGGCAGGGAAATCATTTGAATCCACAATATCCATTGGAAAAGTTGGAAGTACAAAACACTGAAGCAAGCACGCCTCCAAAAAAACCTGCTCCTTTTAGCGGGAACAGCTCATATCATGTCAAACAGATGATCCAAAAGGAAAGATACTGTTAAGTGTATGAAGGTCCATCAGTTATCTATGAATCTGTTGTCTCTCTTCTAATTTCCCAAAGTACCAGTTACTTTGCTTCGTTAAATCACAGCTTCACGATACCATTAAACAGAAAAACAAAGGTGTGCTACTCAGTTCTAATACTTCAATCTCTAACAGCATCTCAACTCAAAAACTCAAAGTACTGCACAGCACATGGTGCAAGCAAAACTACCGAACAAAAAACCCTTTTTTCTAGGACTCTCTAATATAATGGCACACAACTTTATTCTGTGTACAAGAAAAAATACGAATAGAATGCACAATCTTGAAACCAGAAAGAACATGTTTGACATGATTAGATGTCATGGAGTGCCAACTCAACACAACCCGCATAATTACCACAAAAGAGAAATTAAACTTGTACTGCATTACACCACACCATATGACAATTCTACAAGCAATAACGTATGAAACTTTTTAACAAAATAAAGAAATCAAAGATACAAACAACATCATCATTTGATGTTTCCGGGAGAAGATTTCCCAGAATAGACACACATGTGGCTTATGGCTCTGCCAAGCTTAGGTAACAAGATTGCACTCCAATAATACTATAATAGAATAATATAATGTTTAGTGATTATTAGTCTAATACTCTCAAGGCCTTGAGATGTTTCCTAGCATATAAATGTCACATCACTGTTCACTAAATGTTAGGGATGCATTCCCGTTCTTACTTGTGATAGCTACCCCTACGTCCAACATAGCACTAGTACTTTCCTATTTCATAGTCCATGCTTCCATGCAAGGCAACAAGCACCGCAGCTACACATACTCTATTGATATCAACTAGCATAAGAGAAACTGGATAGAATCAAAAACAGATTTATATCACAAGACCTTTTACATTGCATTGTTTCCATCTGAGACTAAGGTAACACAAAAGTATCACTGGTGGCAGGAAAACTATAAACCACAATATCCACTGGATAGTTTGAAACTATGGGACCTCACAGAACACCGAAGCAATATACGCCTCCAAAACACTGCTCCTCTTACTAGAAGCAACAAAATCATATAAAACCCAATATCACAGGGGATTTAATTGGCAACAGAGCTGCACTTTTCTTCATGAAATTTCCGGCTCCACAATACCAACAAACAGCAACACAAAGGCATGCTGCCCAGACTAGACACACTGGCTGATGGTTCTGCCAAGCTCATACCTAGGTCTTTGCACCCCAATAATGGACTGTTTGCTCATGGGTCTCATGGCCTAGAGCAACTTCCTAGCATATAAATGTCAAAACACTATTTACTTAAAAGTTATTAGGCCTGTTCAATTCTTATTAATGATACCTACCCCTGCACGCAACTTATCACTAGCACTTTCCGATTTCAGTCTCATGCTTCAATGCAAGGCACCAAACATCACAAATAGTCATAATCCATTGATATGAACTAGCTTTATGTTGACAAACTGGATAGAATCAAAAACAGATTCATATCACAAGACCTTTATGTTGACTGCAGTGGTGAGAAAATTATTTGAAACCACAACATCCATTCAAAAACTTAAAAATACAGAACCCTACATAGAACTAAAGCAATGCACACCTCCAAAAGAACACTACTTTTAGTGGGGAACAGGTTATATCATGTCAAACCCATGATCCCAAAGGAAATCTACTTTGCTTCGTTAACCTCACAGCTTCACAATACCATTAAACAGCAACACAAAGGTGTGCTACCCAGTTCTAATACTTCAATCTCTAACAGTGTTTCAACTCATAAAAAACTTCTAAAAGTTGGACTGCGAGTATGTGGTGAAAGAAAAACTACCAAAGAAGAAAAACTATATGTCACGAAGTGCCAACCTAACACAATAGCTCTGACGGAAGAGAAATAAATCTTACAATGCATTACACTACGACATTGCCACATGACAACTCTGTGAGCAAGAATGTTTTGAGATTTTTACAAAATAAAGAAATCAAAGAAACAAACAACAACACCGGTTGAAATTTTCTGGAGAAAATTTCACATAATAGACAGACATGTGATGGCTCTGCCAAGCTTAGGTCACAAGATTGCATGCCAACAATAGAATGTTTGACAATTAGTCTGATACTCCCATGGCCTAGAGGTGTTTCCTAGCATTTAGATGTCAAATTATTATTTACTAAAAATCAGGGATCCATTCCAGTTCTTATTGGTGAACACTACCCCTACGTCGAACATAGCACTGTACAACAACAACAACAAAGCCTTTAAGTCCCAAACAAGTTGGGGTAGGCTAGAGTTGAAACCCAGCAGAAGCAATCAAGGTTCAGGCACGTGAATAGCTGTTTTCCAAGCACTCTATCTAAGGCTAAGTCTTTGGGTATATTCCATCCTTTCAAGTCTCCTTTTATTGCCTCTACCCAAGTCAACTTCGGTAGCACTGTACTTTCCTATTTCACATTCACAGTACATGCTACAGTGCAAGACGGCAAGCATCGCAGATAAACATAATATGTTGGTATAAACTAACATGAAGAGAAACTGGATAGAATTAAAAACGGATTCATATCAGAAGACCTTTTAGATAGCATTGTTTCCATCTACGAGACTAAGGTAACACAAAAGTATCACTGTGGTGGCGGGAAAACTATTTGAAACCACATATCCACTGGAAAGTTAGAAACTCTGGGAGCTCACAGAACCCTTAACATACACCTCCAAAAACATTGCTCCTCTTACTAGCAGCAACTCATAATAATCATAAAACGACAACGATCGAAGGGGATTCAACACAAAAGAGCGTCACTTTGTGAAATTCGCAGCTCCACAGTACCTATAAACAGCAACACAAAGGCATGTTGCCCAGGTCTGATACATCAATATCTACCAGAAAATGAACTCAAGACTAAAAACTTGTAATAGCCGGACCACGCATACATGCACAAGAGGCTGCAAGTAACCTAGAGCACAAAAAACCTAGGGATCCAGGACGCCGAATCAACATTACGCAATTTTCAAGCTCTACCTCATAACCTACTGCGCCACGCAATAGGCATCACCAGAAGCCGCGAAACCCTAGACGAATTCCAACAAAATCAAACAAAAACGAGGGAAGCTTGAGGGACGGGAGGTGCTCACGATCTTGACGGCGACGATCTCGTAGGTGTCGACGTGCGTCGCTGCATAGAGAGGGAGGGGACAACAACAAGCACAGCACCAAAATCTCGTCAGATCCAAACACCAAACAAACTGAACAACAGCGGTCATGATCGGGGTCGAACCGAGGTAGATCTCCCCGAAGGAGCCGCTCCCGATCTTGCGGCCCAGCTTGTACTTGCTGCCGACGATCCGGTCCATCCCCTCCTCCTCCACCACCTTATCCTACGCCTTTCAGGCCTAGCTCTATCGGCGCGCGACGGCGGGGTGGAACTGTGGAAGGAAAGGGGGGCTAGGGTTTCGACTGCTGCGACGAAATGGCTACCGAAGACGGAAGAGAGGGGAGCGGGCAAAGCGGCAGGTTGAAAGGCTTCTAGAAGGTCAGAAATGGATTAGATTTGCAGCGCACACGCAACGGTGAACGGTGACAGAAAGGGGTGTCGGAGCAGCTTGCTTGGCTTCAAAGTCCAGCAGCAAACTTCTCTGAGCTCCGAGCCAGACTATTTTGACGCCGTCACCTGGCACCAATGGATTTTGAAAATATAAGACCAAAGTATTGTTGATTTAAAACAAACAAGATCAATAATTATTCTTTTATAAACACCACTGACATTAATGGTGGTTTAATAATATATATATATATATATATATATTTTGCCCCAGGCTCGAGCGTCCAAATTTGGATGTTTTACCCGGGAATGGAGATCGGGAAAATTGGTTCTATACCATCGAGAGATCACGACATCCGGAAAATACCATTAAAAATTTGTCGTTACGTAAATACCACTGAAAGAAATAATCCGTTCCGGAATCTAGCATTATGTCAACTGGTTGTTAACGGCGTCTACCTCACGTTCACTCCACTACACTCAGAAAGGACGGTCCCACTCGTCATCCTCTTTCCACCCTCTCACCAATCCTTGTGGCATGTTGGGGCCATCCAGATGTCGATTTGTGGCGGAAACCCACCAGAGCAGCTCTACCCCTCCCCGTGAACGCGGTGATGATGCATGGGACGAGCAGCACACGCAGCGGAGAAGGAGCCAAGGCGGCGATATAGATAGAGGAAGGCGACGAGGAGCTCGGTCCGAGCAACTAGTCTGCGACGGCGACCATGGATCGGCTTTGCCGACTCGACCGGTTAGGCGGCAAGGCCTCTGTGGGAGCTGCTTGCGTGGTGTAGGCCCCCTATTCTGCCGGCCCACCGCCGAAGAAGCGTCTATCTTTGGAGCGCCGAGTCGCCGCTTCTTCTCTCTTCCAGGGCCTCGGCCACACACCCAGCGCTCCACGGGGAGCTTCGGCGAGCTCGCATGGCGCAGTCAAGGAGGCGCTTCGACCAGCTCGCCAAGCGCAATATCATCATGCGATGGAGGCACCCGATCGCGGCATCACGCTACCGGTCAGAAGCGCCACGCCTCGCCAAGACGCGTCATCGGCGGCGTCGCGCGAAGTTCGCGATGAGGCCAACACACACATCGGCCGCCTTGAGCACCGCATCGAGGAGATGGAGGCGTTGCTCGCCAAGGCCACCGGAGTATGCTAGCCCGTGCACGAGCTCCTCGAGCTACGCCACGGTGACGTGGACCTACGTGCCAAATGACACGTATGCCACCAACCGCCGCTCGTCGAGCCACGCAAGGCACCATTCGGGGTCCTCGTCCTTGTCGCCGCCGCCTCGCAACTCGTCGGTGGCGAGGAACAGCGGGTCAAATAGGTAGAATGACTCGAGGTCGTCGAACAAGAACTATGTCACCAGGTCGTCGAGGTCGGCGTCCTGCTGATGAGGACATCACTCCTTCAGATCCGCTCGTCCCCAGCTTTGCCGGGTTCGGAAAATTTTATTTTGGCCAAAAACTGGTCACAAAGATCCTCTTTTCATGGTCACAAACTACCCGCTGATCCTCCAACCGTTATGTAAGGTCCAATGACCCGAGCTCGAATGCGTCAACTTAATTTAGAGGTGAGCTCGTTCTTAAGCGATCATTTTTCATACTTTTAAGAACAGATTACTACCTAATGATGTTATCTTGCTTAGAAACATAGGAGAGGGTCATGAGGAACTTGGAGAAAGGCATAGAGGTGGAGAAGACCAACAAGGACGACCAACACAAGCTGGAGGGCCAGTCCAACTGAAGTTGGACTCCATCTCGGGTTTCAGAACCAGTCTGTCATAAAACTGGTCACACGGGCGCATCCGGGCTCCGTTTTCGACGATCCACATATGGATGGAAAGCTAATTAGATAAGGAAGCCAATGCAAGTGGTCTCACATCAAAATCCCTTCGAAATCAACAGGAATCATCGAAACAAGTCAGCATCCAGAATCTATCAGGGTGCTGTGACACCGTCTTTTGGTCCGTTGGACCGTGTATCGTGTTTGGGCCCATTAGGGGGCACGTCCTGGGGTCTTTGCACAATCCTAGAGTCTTCATTAACAGCCGCCACCCCTCCATTAGGGTTTATGTTTTGCTTAGATTAATCTGTCAAGAACAGTTTCGTCGTTCATCGGTTTGTGAGACCACAACATCGTGAGATTAATCATTCATCTGCAATTTGGTTGTTTTCTTTCTTGTTCTTGCTTGTGTTCTTCGTTACGCAGGCAGGGGTTAGTCTTCTTGGCGAGGTCACCCAGATCCGTGTCTCGATTGATAAACAGAGGAGTTGTGGTGCTAAGATTGCAAGATTCGATCTTTCGATCTGAAGCCAGATCGATGTGTCATTCTCCGCCACAACGATAGTTACCTCTACCTGACGGAAGATCAGGATCCCCGTCCCCATTAAGTGGTATCAAAGCTAAATTATACCATCAAGTTCACATTTATCTCCTAGTTTTGAGTGTTTCGCATTCGTCCCATAGTCTAGTGCCATACTCGTTTTTTTTCTGTCCTAGAACTTTCCGCGCCATAGCCTTTGCATATTTCAGTTTCAGAGTCCGTCGTGTTGAGTTTGTGTCCTAGTCGAGGTCTTATTGCTGGTTAGGTCATGTTAGAGTCTAGTTCGTGTGTTTGTCCCCATCGTTTCCATCAAATCCTTGCTGCCGTGACCAATTTTGCGTGCATTGTTACCGTTTTGTCCTCTAATTCGGAGTCAGTTCTCAAAACTGATCTAGTTTTCGCATATGAACTCGGATTTCGACGTTCCATATATCAAAATCGATCAGAAAAAAAATTTGGATCCCCGTCTCTATTAAGCTTAATGGGGATGGGGATCCCGATCTTCCATCTGGTAGAGGTAACTATCGTTGTGACAGAGAATGACACAGATCTAGCTTCAGATCAAAAGATCGAACCCTGCAATCTTAGCACCACAACTCCTCTGGTTATCAACCGAGACACGGATTCAGTTGGCCTCGCCAAAAAGACTAACCCCTGCCTGCGCAACGAAGAACACAAGCAAGAACAAGAAAGAAAACAACCAAATTACAGATGAATGATTAATCTCATGATGTTGGGGTCTTACAAACCGATGAGCGGCGAAACTGTTCTTGACAGATTAATCTAAGCAAAACTCAAACCCTAATGGAGGGGTGGTGGCTGTTTATGAAGACTCTAGGGTCATGTAAAGTCCCCTGGATGCGCCCTCTAATGGGCTCAAACATGATACACGGACCAACGGACCAAAAGACGGTGTCGCAACACCCTGGCAGATTCTGGATGCCGACTTATTTCGACGATTCCCATTGATTTCGAAGGTCTTTTGATGTGAGACCACTTGCATTGGCTTCCTTATCTAATTAGCTTTCCATCCATATGTGGATTGTCGAAAATGGAGCCCGGATGCGCCCGTGTGACTAGTTTTATGATAGACTGATCCTAAAACCCGAGATGGAGTCCAACTTCCTCCAGCTTGTGTTGGTCGTCCTTGTTGGTCTTCTCCACCTCTATGCCTTTCTCCAAGTTCCTCATGACCCTCTCCTATGTTCCTAAGTAAGATAATATCATTAGATAGTAATATGTTCTCAAAAGTATGAAAAGAATCGCTTAAGAACGAGCTCACCTCTAAATTGAGTTGACGCATTCGAGCTTGGGTCATTGGACCTTGCATAACGGTTGGAGGATCAGCGGGTACATCCGAAGGAGTGATGTCCTCATCATCCTCCCCCTCTTGAAACTAAGTCGTCCTCGACTCAAGCTCATCTTCTTCTCCCAAATAGGGTTTCAAATCTGCAATGTTAAAGATGGGACTAACCCTGAACTCGGGTGGCAACTCAAGTTTGTAGGCATTATCATTTATTTTCTCAATTATCTTATAAGGACTAGCTGCTCTTGGCATTAATTTAGACTTACGCAGCTTAGGAAATCTATCTTTTCTCAAATATAACCAAACCAAATCACCCGGTTCAAGTTTAATTTCTTTTCTACCTTTACTAACCGCAATTCTATATTTTTTATTCATTCTTTCAATATTTGCTTTAGTTGTTTCATGCAACTTACAAATGAAATCAGCACGCTCTCTAGCATCACTTCTTTCAGTGGTAGGTAAAGGCAAAAGATCAATAGGAGCGCGGGGGTTAAAACCATACACTACCTGAAAGGGACTTAACTTGGTGGTGGAATGTTTCGTCCTGTTATATACAAACTCCATATGTGGCAAACACTCTTCCCATATCTTCAAATTGCTCTCAACATGGTGGACAATGTTCGATTCACTACCTCAGTTTGCCCATCAGTTTGGGGATAACATGTTGTAGAAAACAACAGCTTGGTCCCCAATTATTCCACAAAGTGCGTCAAAAATGACTCAAGAATTTTGCATCGCGATCTGAAACAATGGTAGAAGGCATACCATGCAAGCGAACGATTTCTTGAAAGAAATGGTCAGCAATATGAACAACATCGTCGCTCTTATGACAAGGAATAAAATGTGCCATCTTAGAAAAATGATCAACCACCATAAAAATACTATCCCTCCCCCTCTTAGTCCTTGGCAAATCCAACACAAAATCCATAGATATATCAGCCCAAGGAGTAGAAAGAATAGGAAGAGGCATATACAAACCATGTGGGTTCAACCGCGACTTAGCTTTTTGACATGTGGCGCACCGAGCCACGTACCATTCTACATCTTGCCTCATCCTTGGCCAAAAGAAATGTGTGGACAGCACCTTCTCCGTCTTCTTGGCACCAAAATGTCCCATCAATCCGCCTCCTTGCGCCTCCTGCAACAACAAAAGACGAACGGAGCCAACTAGAATGCATAGGCGGTTAGCTCTAAATAAAAACCCATCATTGATCATAAACTTATTCCATGTACATCTCTCTCTACAATTTAGCAACACATCCTTAAAATCAGGATCAAGCGCATATTGTTCTTTTATTGATTCAAGCCCAAAAATCCGACAATCAAGTTGGGACAGCAAGGTATCAGCCTGTTCTGTTGGCTTGTTCTTATCGTAAACGATCATAAATTTCCAGCCGGAACAGTATTTTTCTCTCACACCAAACCAGCCAGCAGTACTTCTTCACGAACCAGCAACGAACAAGCCCAGCCAACCGAACGGGTTGTATATCGTCTAGACAAAGCATCAGCAATCACATTATCCTTCTCTTTCTTGTGTTTGATAATATAAGGAAAAGATTCAATAAATTCAACTCATTTAGCACGCCTACGATTCAGATTATGTTGAGAGCGAAGATACTTAAGTGATTCATGATCAGAATGAATAACAAATTCTTTAGGCCACAAATAATGACGCACGTCTCTAAAGAACGGACAAATGCATACAATTCCTTATCATACGTGGAATAATTCAGAATAGGGCCATGCAATTTTTCACTAAAGTAAGCAATGGGTTTACCATCTTGCATCAAAACACCCCCAATGCCAACTCCACTAGCATCACATTCTAGCTCAAAAGTCTTACCAAAATTTGGAAGTTGCAACAATGGTGCGTGTGTGAGCTTGTCCTTCAAAGTGTCAAAGGACTCCTCACGTGTCTTTCCCCAATGAAACACCACCTCTTTCTTCGTCAACTCATGCAATGGTGCTGAAATCTTTGATGAAGCAGCGGTAGAATCCTGCAAGACCAAGAAAACTCCTCACCTATGTGACGGTTTGGGGAACCGGTCAGCTCTTTATGGCTTCAATTTTCATCTCGTCCACCTCAATTCCCTATGGAGTTACAACATAGCCAAGAAAAGAAACTCGATCCATACAAAAGATGCACTTCTCAAGGTTACCAAATAATCGTGCATCACGTAAAGCATTAAAAACAACACGTAAGTGATCCATACGTTCAACAAAAAACTTGCTGTAAATCAATATATCATCAAAGTAAACTACCACAAAATGACCAATAAAAGCTCTTAAAACCTCATTCATTAAGCGCATGAAAGTGCTAGGTGTATTTGTCAAACCAAAAGGTATTACTAACCACTCATACAACCCAAATTTGATTTTAAACGCGGTTTTCTATTCATCTCCAAGTTTCATTCTAATTTGGTGGTAGCCACTTCGCAAGTCAATCTTGGTGAAAATTATAGAGCCACACAACTCATCAAGCATGTCGTCTAGCTTAGGAATAGGATGATGATACCGAATAGTAATATTATTGATGGCTCTACAATCAACACACATACGTCAAGTTCCATCTTTCTTAGAAACCAAAAGTATAGGAACGACACACTAAGGCTTTCACGTAAATACCCGTGGTCCAAAAGGTCTTGGACTTGCCGCTGAATTTCCTTAGTCTCCTCAGGATTGGTTCGATAGGCAGCATGGTTGGGCAAGGTTGCTCCCAGAATCAAATCGATTTGATGCTCTATCCCTCTCATAGGTGGCAGCCCTAGGGGTATCTCAGCTGGAAAAAATTCCTCATACTCCTAAAAAAGGTTAGTGACAGCAGGAGGCACCGAACTAACAATATCATCAAGCGAAAACATAGCTTGTTTACATACCAAAGCATAGCAAATATCATCATCAGAAATTTCAGCAAAGTCACATTTTGTTGCAAGCATAACACCACCCTTCAATTTAATCCCCTCGGCCTTAGAAATAGATGTAGACTTATCCTTTTTAGGTGGAAGAATAGAATTAGCAACTTGCTGATTTTTAGATTGAACATCATTCAAACTAGCAGCGCGTTCTCTATCAGCTTGTACAATTTGAGCAGGGGTCAAAGGTACCAAAGTAATTTTCTTTCTTTTATGCATAAAAGTGTATTTATTACTTCTACCATGGTGTGTAGCATCATTGTCATGTTCCCAAGGATGACCCAATAAGAGTGAACAGGCTTGCATAGGTACCACATCACAATTAACAGAATCAGCATAAGAACCAATGAAAAATGAAACTCTACAAGTTTGTGTTACCTTTGCTTTTCCAGAATCATTTAGCCACTGAATATGGTATGGATGTGGGTGCGGGCATGTGGTCAAGCCAAGCTTCTTGACCAAATTAGAACTCACAAAATTATTGTAGCTACCTTCATCAATAATGACACGTACTCGACGGTTGTTGATGCCGAAGAAAATCTGGAACAGGTTATGGCGTTGTAGCTTCTCAAGTTGCTGTACTTGTGAGCTGAGCACCCACTGTACAATGATGCTCCTATAGGCCGCTGTGGCCTCGTCACCAAGGACTTTGCCGCCCTCCTCATATGTATCTTTGTCTTCTTCATCTTCAATGTCAGAGGTGCTGATGTAACCATCTTCTGTAGCAATATATGCCCGCTGACTTGGGCAGTCCTTCTGCACATGGCCAATTCCATGGCAGCGGTGGCACTGAATGCCCGAAGTGCGTCCCGTTGATGCAACGGATGAGGCACTCTTGGTAGGCACCTGCAAAGAATTTTTACCTAAATCTGAAGGTCGTGCGGGAGGTGCCTTAGGTGTAGCGGTAACTCCAGAGGCTGCTGGTCACTTGCTCGCTGGTGGGGGTGCCCAAAAAGTGGTTGGCTTGGTCAGCCCCAAAGATGGTGCCGAGCGTGGCGTGTATGTGGCGCTGACCTTGCTCTTGCTCTGCTGTTCTCGCCCCTGCAATTCCTTTTCTACAAGCATAACGAATTGAAACAATTGGTTGACAGTGTGAAATTCTTTATAATCAACAATGTCCTGAATCTCACGCCTCAAACCTAAATAAAAACAATAAATGGAATCTTTGTTCCCCTCCACAACACTACAACGCATCAATCCCTTTTGGAGCTCACCATAGTAATCCTGTACATATTTCTCTCCTTGTTCTAAACGCATCAATTTCTTATGCAAGTCACTATGATAAGAAGGAGGAACAGAACGATCACGCATAGCTATCTTAAGTTCTTCCCACGTACCAGGTAAAGCATCCTATGCTAGCCCATTCCACCAAATAATGGCAAAGTCCTTAAACTCACTAGTAGCTTGTCGAACTCTATGTTGCTCAGGCACAAGGTGGGCACTAAACTTTTGTTCTACCGTCATCTCCCAATCAAGATATCCCTCAGCATCATAATGACCCAAAAAAGATGGTATTGTGAACTTAATCTTAGCATAAGGATCATCGGGCACACGATGATTATTACCTTGATGGTGGTGGACACCACCCAAACCTGTCGTGTTGCGGCGAAGACGTCATCGTAATCTTGCTTGTTGGAAGGCTACTCAATCTATGTTCCCATTGGCATCATGCACCGTGTCTTCTGGCAAGAGACCATCGGTGTTGCTGCCGGAGACGTCGTTGTTGACCACCATAAAGGTTTCCAACTCAGTAACCTTGTCGGTTAGTGTGGAAATTCGTTTGTCTAATCTCTCCATGATATTGCCAATGTTGAGTTCAATGAGTGCGTCACCTGCGCCACGTCATACGGGACCTTGTCCGCGGTGATCGTGACGCTCTACGGGAACCTTGGGATGATGAAGGGGGTGCCGTCCTAGATGCTCTTGACTGGGGGTGGCCTAGTCACGAGGGAGAAGCAGAGCGCCAAGGAGAATGCGGACATGTCATAGAACATCACGCAGGGGACGCCGACGATGCGCTGCGTGAACCCGAGGAAGAACTCGGAGACAAGCATGAGTGGTGGCGAGGGGAGTGAGGCCAAGTAGCCCATGAAGGGATCCTGGAGTAGCACCATGGTGTGCAGGAATGTCGAGAAGAGCGAGTGTGAGGGTGCACATCTGTGGACTCGACGCCCGTGGGAAGCTCCGGGTGGCTGGGTAACGGGAGCGCCACCAGACCGACATACGTCGAGAGGCGGCGAGGTTGCCTGGGGCCATGACCACCATGACACGGAGTTCACGGTGTTATCTCAGACCATGACGAAATGGTATTTTCAGGTAACGGTTCATTCTTTCGGTGCTATTTCACGCACGGACAAGCTTTCGATGGTATTTTCCGGATATCGTGATCTTTTAGTGTTATAGAACTAATTTTCCCATGGAGATTTTAACGAAGAAGTACCCTCCAACATCTTCTTTATTTGGTTATCTGAATATAGACATTTTCTATTTTGGATTTCTCGCTAGACAAAGATAGAAAACGAGAATAGCTCTCTAGAATTTAAACAAGATATAGAAAAATTGTTTTTTATAACAGAGAAAAATTGTTGGAAAACGAAAGACATAGAAAATGATTTTTATGCAAATGGCTATCCAAAGATGATTTAGAGAGTGAGTTTGTGAGGTCTTCGGGGCGCCTGCCTGATTAACCCAAGTGTCGTTCACTCGACTAACCCATATTACCCCTAAGCTAACATCGAGGATCATCAGAAGAGTGCCATCCGCACTTCCTCTTCAGGAACTTTTATGATTGAGTTACACAACACGAGCCATTCGTCAAGCAATTTGCACATCACAACCATTATATATGAAAAAATTGACTTAATTTCTAAAACATCATTGACCATTACATAAAATATCTAAAATGTAAGTTTACATATACAGCCTACATGATCATGCTTTAACCCATTCTATATCTTAGGTTCCCTCTCAGTCACTTAATGCTGTCATTAGAATAACACACAACTCACATTGGGGACGCCCATCTCGAGGTCTGCTAACTTTCGATTGTATTGAGCTTGGCTCGATGGTCACCAAGCCAAAATACCTGTAAAACAACTTATCGGCAGCACCGTGAGGACGTTGCGCACTCATAGGACTTAATTCCAAGGTACATATTTGGTGGATGCAAATGGAATTATCAAGCATTTGTACCTTTGTAGACAAGCATGGTGTTCATTAAAAGGATGACATGCTCATGACTCATGTTTTGATTCTTAAAAAGTATAAGTTCATTAGAAAGTAACATTGAGAACATGGTTAAATGATCAACATTGTAATTCATTTCATTATCAAGTTTCATCATCAACACTATACTGAATCTAGAAGTAAGAACAACCAAAAAGGTTCCATCCCAAAGGACTAGGACTTTAGGCTTTCGAAAAGATCTCTGTAGAGGTGTACAATTGTACCCACATGGACACTAAGGATGAACCACCATACTAATGCCCGGATAAGGGTTGTCTCATGGTTTCAACCTTTCCTCAATGTGGCTCTCATCCGAATTTTTTGTTTTTTAGCCCTTTTTTGAAAAATTTTCACAAATATGCCCCTGGAGGTATGCTTTCAAAATTTGGACGCTTAGCTCGGTGCCATCGTTGGTGGCGCTGAGCTTACACGTCTCGGCGCCATAGATTTTGGCGCCTAGGTCTTGGGCTCAGCGCAGATGTGGCGGTGACTTGGCAGGCACCTTGGCGCCGAGCTTGGCACCGTAGATCTTGGCGCCAAGCTTGGTGCCGTGGTTATTGGCACCAAGCTTGGCGCCGTGGTTATTGGTGCTGAGAACGGCACCAAGATCTATGGTGGCGAGGTGGTGTTTTAACCCGGCGCCCAACCTTCCTGCCCGAGCCTTCTTCCTCTTCTTTCTCCCCCCTCTAGAGTTTTTTCTCTCCCCACTTCGCCCTACCTCACGAATCGGCATATTGGACTTTGGAAACTTTGATTTGATCCATAGATCTTCGAGAGCAAGGTATCCTCGCTCCCTCCTAGTTTTTGTTCAAATCGATTCGGTATATATTAGTCAGATTTTTCAACTTAAGAATCATCATTACTTAGGGTTTCATGCAATTTTAATATTTATATTATACAATGTAGGATGCCAAGGCGTGGAAAAGCTACCAAACCAAGGTAACCTCAGCGCACATTGTTATGATATGGGTTCATTGTTGTGGATCAAATGGGAAACCCTAGGTGTAGGGTTTAATATTAATTGCTTTCGGTTCTTAGAATTAAAATGGCTAAATTGTAGTTATGGACGGATGACCGGAAATGTCTTTGACCCATTGCCTCTGCCTAGTGGTGTTCCAGTGCCCATGTGCTTTTGCGATGATCCTTGCAAGGTAGCCAAGTCCGATGAAGAGGACATGTATAGGCAGAGGTATTGGATGTGTTCTAATTTTGCGTTTGAGCCTACACTTCGTCAGCGTCGTATTAACAAGATGATGATGAATTGATGTTTGTGTGATATGAAATCTTGCATAATTTTTTTGTTTTGTAACAATTGCATTTTTTGCAGACCCCTCCTCCGCTCTGTGATTTTGAGCAGTGGATCGACACTGAGATCAAGCCTGAAGACAAGGAATGGATGCAGAAACTGTTGCGGTGGGTGGCAGAGGATAAGGAGATGATGGAGAAGAGACACGGAGAGGAGGCTACAAAAAAGGAGCACAAGGAAGAGGAGGAAAGGAGGCGTGTTGCTGCATACAGGGAGGAGAGGGAGAAGAAGCTTGAGCGTGCACGCCGAGCGAAAGCAGCGATGGAGGAGAATCCCAATGCCCTGAGGAAGAGAAAGTAGCCTCGTTGCACTCAGTAGTCTCCATTACTTGCTAGTTCTATGGTTTATTTATGAATAATGTTGTCTACTATTGGACTTTTCATTGTGTTGTCATGTAATGCACTTTAAGTATGGGCATGCTTAGGTCATGTACTACGTTATTTTGTTTGTCGGCACGTACTTCTAGTATTATTGTGTTGTTTAATGTGTCATAGTATTGGACTTTTCATTATGTAGTTGTTTTCATTATTTGTGGTCATAATATTCAGTTTAATATTGTGGATGTAGTGAAATATGATCACGTGCTGCAAACAAAACCTAACGAAGTAGGCCATTGTATAATTCTTCACACAAAACACATGAAATGGCATGTGAGAACATGTACCGAACTAGGGTACAGAGGTTTAACTAAACCTAACATGCCTTAGGTAATTGAAACGAACAACAAGCACAAGAAATGGCATGTGAGAACATGTACCAAATAAGGGTAAATAGTTCCTTCGACTAAACCTAACATGCCTTAGGTAATTAAACCAAACAACAAACACATGGATGTGCCATGTGAATAAGATAGGGTCATCCTAGTAGTGTGGCCACATAGCAAATTGTGTTGCACCTTCTCCACAGTAGCCTCCCATTATTGGTGGTGGTGGTGGCGGAGGTGACGGTAGAGGCCCCTTGTTCTTGTGATTAGGGCAGGTGCAATATGGATCATTGTAGAGTGCCTCCTGTGACCTTGCACCATTGTTGTTGTTGTCGTCTTCATCTTCCTTGTACCCGCTGCAAACTTCCCTTTGTAGATCGAAGATTTGGTCCTGCAGGTAGTAGATGTACTGCTGATGCGGATAAATTGGTCGAGGATCGACCCACCTAGTGAACCCACAGTTTTCTTCGAACTCGGAAGACTACAATAAGTATGTCCTATGAGTTGTAAGGGTATTCGAGAAACATATTTAACAAATGAAATATAATAGCAATTACCCATGCTCGCGGGCATTTGAAGAAGCGATGACCTCCGTCGATCCCCTCGGTGAACATCTGCACTAAGTAGTCCTCACCATGCATGCATTTTGGCCAATCTTCCTTCCTATTATCGTATCCTCTGAGAGGGCACTCTTTAGTGAAATCACTCTTGCTCTCGGGGGGAAACTGATACACTGGTTCCTCAAAGAAATCAGGCCCAAGAGACCCCTCCCACACAATAGGAGTTCCCTTCATCCCCCCTACTCCCGAAGCCCTTTTCTCTAGATGACCCTCTAGACATTCCTACTCCAACGAAACCGAATACTAGTTTGGTTTTTCTTTTGGTTAGCAATGCATCCTAGAATGCATATATATAGGCGGAGGCAGGTTTGTTAGCCGTTGTATTGTGCTATAAATGCTCCTAGAAAGTCTACTCAGAATCACTGAAAAGCCTACATCATAGGACACTGGAGAGCCTAGATTCCATGATTGAAAAGCCTATTCGATTTCAGACTTCAATCACTATTTCAAAGGACACTGAAAAGTCTATTCGATGGTGACATGACAAATCACTATAAACACTATTTTCCCTAGATTCGATGACTGAAAAGCCTATTCGATTTCAAACATCAATCACTATTTTGAACCGGAAAAACTGATGCCACTAAGTAATATGTACTTTAGGCAGAAAAATTTGCCATAATTTCCCCTATTTTTGATGCCATCCATACACAAATATAAGATGAAAATTTAACCTCAATACAACATGTACAAACATACAAATATATGCCACATTCATCTAAAACCATATACATGAGCATATTAATAGTCCACACAGTCCATAATTATAGTCCATAGTAGTTCATATTCGATAATAATAGTCCATACAGTCCACAATAGTTCATAATGAAAGTCCACAAAGTCCATAATACTACATAATAACATCTACCACAAACCCTCACTGCCTCCTAGTCTTACCATTACCCTTGTTACCAAGAGCGTCGGTGCCTGGAGTGTAAGGGTCAGGTGGACGGCGTCGCCTGATGCCTAAAGGCTGTGTAGGCTGAGTCGAGGGAGCGTCCTAGAGCTAAGACGAGCCAAGCTCCTCGTGCCACTGGTCCACCTCGTCGTCATCCTCATCCTCGTCCTCGTCCTCGTATGCAATGCCTATGGACCCTATAGGTGCTTGGCTAGACGAACCTAAGCCTCCTCTGCCTGCGGAAGGAACATGCACGTCTTGCGTCGTGGCTGTCCTGCAACCACAATGAGCAGCCACATGGCGTAGCCCATGTGACAGTCTCTGTTGTACAAAATAATATTAACTGAAAGAATTTAACGTATTAATAATATATTTCAAAGAATATTTTGAATCTTACGTCTAGGAAGCTACGCGTGTCGTCGTCCCTGACTCTCGGACGAAAGTGCTCAATGTCTTCAACCGAGCATTTGAGGGTATTGCCCTGCAACAAAGTTCACAGTAAGATTGTGGTGGACATTGAAAAATGAGGACACAACTAATCTAGTATGGAGTACTAGTTAATTCCTGACCAATTTCTCAACTCCATCTGTTATACTGAATTATATAAGGATGCTACGACTTGAAGGTGCCACTAACTAAAATAGGGACCTCAAACATAGAATGTATTGGTATGCAACTTAACATAGAAAAATAAGGCAATTGACTTACCACTCTGTCCAAGATTGGTCCTGCCTCCACCTGCCTTCCTACACAAGTAGTTTGGTCGTACGCCGTGTCTTCATCGTTGGAGGACTCGATGTCAGCATAGTCATCTTCTGTCCATTGTAGCCTCAGCCTGCAACGTGTCGCATGTTGGTACCAAGCTTGGTAGTGCCTATACTCACGGTTCGTGTGAGGCTCGTTATTCTCATCCACGTTGTCGTGCAACAGCTCCCATTATTCAATGTAGTACTAGTGGTGCTTTTCCCAATAAAAAATCTTCATGTTCTTCTGACGATCCAACCTGCACGTCACGTAAGATGTTAGTTTCTGGCAGGTATGAAAATGGTGCTGTAAAACGATGGCGCCTAAGCTATATGACGTGATTATTTGATGTAAGCTTCTCAAGAAAGGTACAGAGTGATTGAAGAAATCATATGTAACAGTATCATCATATGTAAGCTTCACTATGGAAAATGTTACCATGTGGGTTCCAAAGAAAGAAGAGAAAATAGATCATGACATGGGTTGAACCCATAGTCCTATAACTTGCCATAATGATGAGAACAAGAAATGCCCATACACGCACATTCATCTCAATCCATGTACTTGTCACCATATTAAAAGTGCACGTATGTCATCATTACTTCATCTTATATAGGAATTAATGGAAATGGACCATCACGAGACAATTGAAGTAGCAAAACACTTACTTGTGTAAGTCAACGCCAGTCGAGAACGAAGCCGTTGACCAAAGCTGTCTCACTCCAAATTGGCGTGCAACTCTATCTGGCAGGTGGAACTCGACACATAGAAACAGATTAGAGGGCATCTCATCCTGTAGAAGTCGTCGTCGCACCCACACACATTGCTCAACTAAAAAGGAAGTGCCCCCTCTTCATCGTACGACTCCCACGACACCTGCAACATATCCAAAAAAGATGTTAGATGCTATACTAAACCATTTCAAACCAGCATGGGAAATAAAATTTACTTACACTAAACGTCGTGAGCGTGTCTAGCTTGTTCGTGAATTCAATGTATGCCTGCTCTAACCTCACGTGTGGAACCCTAACCTAGTCCCAAAGGTACGCCCATGTTGGCTACCAATGTGGAGGCTGACCTAGGAACCACTTATGACTAGCTAGAACCTCGGGACGGCCAACTGGTAGACGAACCCACATCCATAACTGGAGCAGGTACATGCATCCACTAAGTGATGATGAGGACGAAGTCTGACGACACGCCTTGCAAAGCTGCTAGTAAAGAAAACCCAACACTATAGAGCCCCAACTGTACTGACCCGCCTGGTTCCAATCAGTGAGGCAGTGGACCCACATCCACGACGCAATGTCACCCATGGCATCAGGGAAGAGAACGTAGGCAAATAGGTGTAGGATCCATGCCCTGTAGTAGTACCCAATGGTCTCCTCATCTGCCCCCTCGAGGCACTGTGCGAACTCTTGCCAGAGCCAGGAGAATAGAACTCCAGAACTACGAGCCCCTTGCTCACCAACCTCACGCCCAAGGAAGGCCTCTACTCGTGCTCTCCAACCTTCTGACTTGCACTGCCCAGTCACTGCATTGCAGTGAATCCTCAGACCTAGCATCTTTTGACAGTCCTGGAGCGTGACTGTCATCTCTCCGAAAGGCAAGTGAAAGCTGTGAGTCTCCGGCCACCACCAACATTTTAGACAAAGCAAGATTACATGTCAAAAAGGCAAGTGCATGAACAAATGGCCATGAATGGAGGCAATGATTAAAGATAATACCTATCAACCAACACAGTTATGGACACTGAGTTGAACTTGGGCAACCCACGATGAACTTGAAAAGAGATGACATCTAGGCTAGCTCTTTGTAGGAAAGGAGTGTACCTATTGTCGTACTGCATGTCCAAGAACCCATTGTGGGTTCTAGGACGAAGGAGCGAAAGGTCCTGCATGGAATAAAACATAGTCTCCCGTTACTTCATGAACACATGTACCCTCACAAAAATCTGAACAAGACGTATAGATTATTACCTACCCCTCCGTTATGAGACGTCCTCGGTGGGTCTCCTCATACGCTGGGTCGAACAGGTGGAATTGCGCCATCCTACAAAAGAAGTCAATGAAATAGAAATTCAATATACAATGTGTCGGGTTCATAAACCCGGGGTCCCTCGGGGACCGGCTTCCACGCCGGGGCTCGGCCCAGGAAAACAGCATGTAGTTCATGGGCCAGCCCAAGAGTCTAAAACACGATGGGCCAGAAGGACATTCCGGTCCCCAACCGGAAGGTCTACCCGAAAGAACAAACGCCCGCTCGTCAACTTCTTTGGCCCACCTCTCCGACCGGAGCACTCGCTCCGGGCACTAGCCGCCTCCGGGCGGTCTCTCTGATCGGAAGGCCTGACCCAAAACACTGCTTCCTACTCCGACCCCGTGTTTCCGACCGAGGGCCCATAGGAAGCCTGCTTGCCGCTCTTCTCCGACTAACGCGACCAGGACCGACTAGGGCCATCCGACCGGGGACGCCCGCTAGGAAGGAACCAGGGGCGAATGGAAAAGGCAGCGCACAAGTCAAACCACGATACCAGGGACCATACCCTGTACGCCTGTGAGAATAGTGCTCCACAACCGCCCTGACACAAACAGTATTGTAGGCGCCGACATTTGTGTCTATAGTATTGTAGGCGCCGTTGGACTCCCATACGGCAAAAAGGCCCCCACATGCCTCTAGGCATGGGTAGTGGGCGCCAGGATTCACCATACCTAGTACACGTGGTAGGGCTCTTCACATACCGATAGTATTTTGCAGGTACCAACATCTACCCTTCCTGAAGAAGACAACGCAAACTCCCCTATACACCTAACATTCTACAGTGACATCAACAGTATTATGGGCGCCTACCATCATCACTGTCCTCATCGGCGTGGGCAACAAGACTTAGTAACATCCATACTCTCTCCCTCTCACCTGTAAAGCCATCCCCTTCATCGATAAAAGGGGATGTGCTCCCTCCAACAAAGGAGGTCGACTTCTTCAAGTTTAGACTCACTAGATCGATAGCTCACAACTCCTCAAGCACACGCTTAGACTTCTAGCTCATAGCGGAGTTTCGGTCGCCCTCGGCCCTTCCGGTCAGAATCGACCAGGCCTCTTGAACACCCCTCCTTTCTCCTTCTCGTTTGTAACCCGACTACAGACTTCGAGCACCTGGGCTCAGGAATAAAGTCACCGACCGACCCACACTGGACATAGGGCACGTTGCCTGAACCAGTATATATCCTGTGTCATTGAGTGCTAGGCCACCTCTGATCACAACGTACAGCAAAACTACAAATATTCAGTAGTTGGTCACTTTCTGTACCGACAGTTGGCGCCGTCCATGGGGAAGATGCTGTACGTTCAACACTTTTTGGTAATCGGATGGCCCATTTTTCTGCCACCCCCACCGTGGCGGGCTCGGGCGATATGATTCGCTTCGGCTCGCTGGAGTATCCCGCACTCTCGCCTGCTGGGATATGGGTTCCACTCGTTTTCAAGCCATCCCAGGCCTTCCTCTTCGGAAGCCTGGACTTCATCGCCGACCGGCTCGGCGTACTCCACCTCCATGAGGAGACTCGCGACCCGACACCTGTCGGAGAGACATCCTCCATCGACTCCGGGACGCATGACTTTGATGGCGCGGCATCTGCGCTTCATTCCGAGCAAACTCTCTGCTCAAACCCCACTGTAAGTAATACGCATACTCTTATTTGCCCTTTATTTACTACCTCCCATCGATCACCCGGGGGGACTACACCACAAACACCGTACGGTCGGTTCCCCTACGGCCTCGCGCCCTCCACGGATGCTTACGCTTAGGGGCTCTGAAGGGCTCTGGCACCATCCCCACTCACATCCGAATTCATAGGAATGGCAGACTTCGCTCCTGTCGTTTCCCACGAACTCTCGGATAACGAGGGCGAGAGCGATGGATCTAGCATCGGTGATGTGGCGCCCCGCCACCATCTGTCCCGAGAATGCGCTATGGCGAACGGTCTAGGATAGCCGCCAGTGGTTGCAGAGTCCATGCAAACTCACGCCCCTCTGGACCCACGCGCGGAGGCCCTCACGTCTGTGCAAGCGCACGCCAAGGAATTACGACAACGGCGGCAGAGCCAGCCGCCGCCTACGTCGGCACGGTCGGTGCGACACGTTGCACCCCTTGCGCATGGCCTGGTGGGTGGCGCCCGGGGTCGTGCTCGTCAGGTCCAGCATGACATCATGAACGAGGGGAACGATGTCCCACAATTCGCCTGGGCCGGCTAGAATATCACTGCTGCAGCAATGCTTCTGCGCGGTGTTCCCGAGCCCATCAACCCCCAGGAGCGGGCAGTCTACCTGAACCTCCGGGTTCTAGTAGAGGCCGCCGCCATCCAACAGGCGGAAAGCTCCGCATCGTGACTCCGACCTGCGCCCTCTCTCCCCACCGGGGGACGAGGACGCGCCAGCCAGATAGCTCCGTTCGCTCGCCGCTGTAGCCGTCTGGCTCAGCTCGGGGTGCGGTAGCCGCGCCATGATCCGACTGGGCGCCTGCTCCACACCGACCAGCGGTACGTGAGCGGCCCAATCTGCACCAGGACGCTCGTAGCGTCATCAGCGACCGGCATTGGGCCCGACACGATAACGATGTCCGCCGTACGGCAGTAGGCGACACGGATCCTGGCCAAACCATCGAGGGAAGAGGTGAAATGCGCCCTAGGCGCGGTCGCCGGCCGGCCGACCGGAGCCCCAGCCCTAAGGGCCTGGGGCCACGGGCCTTCAGTAGGCGCATCCAGAGAGGACCGTTCCCATAGCATTTCCGGCCTCCCTCCAACATAACCAAGTACATTGGGGAGACAAACCCAGGCATTTGGCTCAAAGACTTCCGGCTCGCCTGTCGAGCCGGAGGAGTGGATGATGACTATTTCATCATCCAATATCTTCCCATTTGCGTGGGGGAACATGTTCGGGCATGGCTTGAATTCCTTCCACATGACAGCATCCGCGACTGGGCGGACCTCAAGAGGGTCTTCGTCGGGAATTTCTAGGGGACGTACGTCCACCCAAGAAACTCCTGGGACCTCAAGAGCTGTCAGCAGGAGCCCAGCGAGTCCCTACGGGATTACATCCATAGGTTTTCCCAACGATGCAACTCCCTCCCTGATGTCGTCGACGCAGACATCATCAGCGCATTCCTGTCCGAGACAAACTGCGAGTCCCTGATCCACAAGCTTAGCTGCCTAAAACCCCGTACCACCTGTGATCTGCTCGATGTTGCCACCAACCACGCCTCTGGCGAGAAGGCGATCAGAGCGGTCTTCTATGGAGGCCGGGACAAAGGCAAGCCCAAGTGCATGGATCCAGACGAAGGCCTCTCCACTCAAAGGGGCAAAAAGAACAAGAAGGATTGGCGCCGGTCGGACAACACCGTGTTGGTCACCGTGGCTGATCGCACACCCAGGCAGCCCCAATAGGGACTACCTGACCACTTCAACAAACTCATGGATGGTCCATGCCCCAACCATGCATACCTCGTCAAACACCTCTACAAGGAGTGCGAGCTTCTCAAACGTTTCCTCCAATAGGCCGGCGGGTCAAAGGTGGGAGACGGCAAGGAGCCGACAGCCAAGAGGGGAGGCACGGCAGGCAAGGACAGAGACAGTTTCCCCGAACTTGAGGAGTGCAACATGATCTTCGGCGGGTCCGATGCCATCTGGACTAAACGCCAGCATAAGGTACGCTACCGGGAAGCGTGCGCCACCGAGACGGCCGTCCCCTCCTTCCTCAGTTGGTCAGAGTCCCCGATCACCTTTGATCAGAGGGACCATCACCTTTGATCAGAGGGACGCTACCCACTCGTCGTCGACCCCATCATTCGCAAGAACTGCCTCACCAAGGTGCTGATGGACGGGGGGAGCGGCCTCAACATCCTGTACATCAACACCCTCGATGCCATGCGCATCCCCTGATCAGAGCTCCGCCTAGCGGGCTCCCCCTTCCACAGGGTTATCCCAGGAGCGCAGGCATACCCGCTCGGACAGATCGATCTGCCCGTCACGTTCGGCAGCCGGGCCAACTTCTGCTCGGAGGTCCTCACCTTCGAAGTGGTGGACTTTCCAGGGTCCTACCACGCCATCTTAGGGCGGCCATGTTACGCAAGATTCATGGTGATCCCCAACTACACCTACCTCAAGCTGAAGATGTCGGGACCAAACAGCGTCATCACCGTGAGTAGCGCCTTGTCGCACGCCTTCGCGTGCGACCGCGAGCACTACGAGCTCGCCACCGTGGTCGTCAACTCATCCGAGCTCCTGCAGCTCGGGGAATCGTCAACCCCAGCAGTCCTAGACTACAACAAACCAACCTCCTCGACGGCCTTTCGCCCACTCGAGGAAACCAAGGCGGTGGGTGTCGACCCCACCGACCCAGCCAAAATGGTGCGAATCGAGACCCAGCTCCTGGCCAAATAGGAATGCGAGCTCGTCGACTTCCTGCGCGACAATCGCGATGTCTTCGCATGGCAGCCTTCTGACATGCCGGGTGTACCATGGGAGGTCACCGAGCACGCACTACACCTTATCCCAGGCTCGAAGCCTACCAAGCAACGCCTGCGTCGTTTCGACGACGAAAGGTGCAGGGCCATAGGCGAAGAGATCGCCAAACTCCTGGCGGCCGGATTCATCAGGGAGGTTTTCCACTCCGACTGGCTCGCTAAACCCGTCCTTGTCAGAAAAAAGACCAGGAAGTGGAGGATGTGCGTCGATTATACTGGACTCAACAAGGCGTGTCCTAAGGATCACTTTCACTTGTCGCGTATAGACCAGATAATCGACTCCACCTCAGGTTGTGAGATCCTCTCCTTCCTGGACGCCTACTCAGACTATCACCAGATCATGATGAGAGAGTCCGATCAGCTCGTGACCTTGTTCATCACCTCATATGGTTCGTACTGCTACATGACCATGCCTTTCGGCTTGAAGAACACTGGCGCCACCTACCAAAGGTGCATGCAGCAATGCTTCGCCGACCAAATCGACCCGCCCGATCAGCCTGATCAGGCCGAACGGTCGAAACCAACAATCACTGTCTATGTTGATGACATAGTGGTCAAAACAGCCCGAGCATGTGACCTGATCGCAAACTTGGCCGTGACGTTCACGAATCTCCGAAGGTTCAACATCAAGCTGAATCCCGAAAAATGTGTTTTTGGGGTTCCAAAGGGGAAGCTGCTCGGGTACATCATGTCCGAGTGCGGCATCGAGGCCAACCCTGAAAAGATCGCAGCCATCTCCAACATAGGTCCCATACGCAATGTTAAGGGCGTGCAGAGGCTCACCGGTTGCCTGGCTGCCCTAAGCCGTTTCATCTCCCAGCTCGGCGAACGGGGGATGCCACTCTACAAGCTCCTCAAAAAGACGGACGCCTTCGTCTAGACTGAGGAAGCCCAGCAGGCTCTCGAAAGCCTCAAAATGTCCCTAACGTCGGCCCCAATCCTTGTCGCTCCCGAACAGGGAGAACCCCTCCTTTACATCACGGCAAGTAACCATGTGGTGAGCGCCGCCCTGGTCGTCGAGAGGGAGGAACCAGGACACCAGCTCAAGGTACAGCGACCCATATACTTCATCGGAGAAGTACTTACCGACCCTATGGTCCGATACCCCCAGGTGTAGAAACTCCTGTACGCCGTACTAATGGTGACCAGGAAGCTCCTACACTACTTCACCGATCACGAAGTCACAGTCGTCACTTCATACCCACTCGGAGACATCATCCGTAACCATGATGCCACAGGATGAATCTCCAGGTGGGCATGTGAACTCATGGGCCACGACATCAGATATACCCCCTGCACCACTATTAAGTCCCAGGCTCTCACGGATTTTGTCGCCGAATGGACAGAGGTTCAGCTACCGACCCCGGACGTCACCCACGAGTACTGGACAATGTACTTCGATGGGTCCGTAATGGCGCCCGGCTCGGGGGCTAGAGTGGTTCTGATCTCCCCAGATGGGAGTAGGCTCCGCTACACCATCCGCCTCCACTTCTCGGCTTCAAACAATGCCGCGGAGTACAAGGTCCTTATCAACGGACTCCACATCGCCATCGAGCTCGGTGCCACGTGACTCTACGTCCATGGTGACTCAGAACTAGTCGTTGATCAGGTCATGAAGGAGTCCTCCTGCAAGAGCCCCCTCATGACAGCATAGTGCCAAGAGGTGCACACGCTCGAGGACAAATTCCAGGGGATCGAACTACATCACGTCCCTCGAAGGGACAACGATGCTGCCGATTTCCTCACAAAACTGGCCTCCAGGCAAGATCCGTCCCCAAGCGGTGTCTTCATCAACGACATCCACAAGCCGTCCGCCCGCATCCTGTAAGGTCTGACTCGGACACACCCCGATGCCCATCCAATGCTTAGGGGCTCCGACCTCGACGCCCAGCCAGCACTCGGGGGCTCCGACCCTAGTACCTCCATGTCACTTGCGGACGTCGCCGTACTGGCACTCGATGAAACCGACTGGCGGGTACCGCTACTCGCCTACCTCCTCGAGGAGGTTCTCCCACCTAAAAGGACTGAAGCCTAACCAATCGCTCAACACGCCAAGACCTTCATCGTGCTCAGCGACGAACTCTACAAACGGAGTCCGTTAGGGGTACTCATGAAGTGCGTCCCTGCCAGCTGGGGGAAGCAGATCCTCCTCGAGGTCCATGCTGGGATCTGCGGGCATCATGTGGCCCCAAGGTCTCTGGTCAGAAAAACCTTTTGCCAAGGTTTTTACTGGCCCACCGCGCTACGAGATGCAGAGGAGGTCGTCCATAGGTGCTAAGGATGCTAGTTCTACGCTTGGCAAACCCATTTACCGATGCAGGAGCTCCAGACTATCCCAATCACCTGGCCATTCGCGGTCTGGGGTCTCGACATTGTGGATCCCTCAAGAAGGGCCCGGGTGGCTTCACTCACCTACTTGTAGTAGTCGACAAGTTTACCAAGTGGATAGAGGCCAAGCCATCACCAACATCCGCTCGGAAGAAGCGGTCAAATTCTTCCTCGACATCATCTACCGGTTCGGTGTTCCCAACTGCATCATCACTAACCACGGGACTAACTTCACCAGAAGAAGTTCCTGGACTTTAGTGATGGGTACGGCATTAGAATCGACTGGGCCTCAGTCGGACACCCACGCACCAACGGTCAGGTCGAGCGTGCCAATGGCATGGTCCTCCAAGGACTCAAGTCGCGCATCTTCGACCGACTCATCAAGTACGCCAGGCGATGGGTTGCAGAGGTCCCAGTGATCCTTTGGAGCCTGAGGACGACCCCGAACCAATCCACGGAACTCACACCTTTCTTCCTGGCTTACGGAGCCGAGGTAATATTGCCCTCCGACCTCGATCACGGCGCACCAAGAGTAAAGGCTTTCGACCGCGACCGAGCCACGGAGGCTCAACAAGACATAGTCGACCTGCTCGAAGAAGCCTAGGAGATGACCATCATTCGCTCCGCCTGCTACCAACAAACCCTCCATATGTACCACGAAAGGAAGATCAGAGGAAGGATACTCGAAGTTGGCGATCTCATGCTCCGAAGGACCCAATCGACGAAGGAAAAACACAAGCTCTCTCCACCCTGGGAAGGGCCCTATACGGTAACTGAAGTAATCCGACCGGGCACCTACCGACTGGAGGACAACAACGGCAATGTTCTCAACAACACTTGGAACATTGAACAACTACGTCGTTTTTCCCTTAAATTTGGTCTAATAACTTTCAGTTAAAACACATGCTCCTATAAGAGCGCCCCTGCCCGAAAATACTTTCAACCTGGGTCGCTCGGGGGCTCCATAAGTGTACAAATATTGAGTGTTACCTCTCTTTCTCTTTACTATCACATGGTATACAACTTTCTCCCCGAACAGAAACACATTCCATTCCTTTGATTACCCTACGTAACCCTGTTCTTACTCCCAAACCGAACGCACCCCACCTTTCCCTATGGATACGAGCAACCGAGCCTCGTGGGTCACACCCCAGGCTCCTAAGATCGCACCCCACGGTACAAACGGACAGGTATGAGAAAGAAAGGATAAAAACAAAGGTTGTGCTAGGACAAAAACAAGGAAACAGATATGGTGGTTTCGTCAGAGGGGCAGTGCGGTTGTATTCATTGATACAAAGAAACTATTTACACAGGGACTTACCCACAAAGCTTAACTATTACATTTTCTACTACTACAAATACTAGTACGGCCGCTCAACCACATCGCTTGGAAGCCAAAGAAGAAACCGGATGCAACCACCAGGGACCCACTCGGCTCCACTCCTTCGACTTCGGCAAACGCAATAGATACCTCCAGGGCGTCACACCTATAGATGCTCAGCAGAAGAACATGAAGCTCCTGACCTTCTCATGCAGTCGAGGCAGCTCCTAGGTGGGGGCTCCACTACCGAGGTATGGTTGCCATAGCTAGAAGAAATCTCATCAAACTTTATGAACTGGCCGACTTGAGCAGCTATAGGCACGGAACCCTCCACCTGCACAATCGTGAGTAACCTCCCCTCCGACGAAGCTCGCCCGGTAAAGATCCACTAGAGAAAATCTACACGTGGCTCCATCCCAAAGAAGGCCCCGCAGATCAGATCCAGCATCACCTCCAGTCCAACATCACGCTCTGGGTTCACAAAAGGATCTGTAAGTTCTCCCCCTCACTCACTCTCTCTCTCACTTAGGAACCACCGCGGCATACAGGCACTCTCAGTGAGAAGGAAGAAGGAAGAGAGACAATAGTTGGAGAATAGGCAAAGGACTGCGATGGAGAGCCCTCTCCCTCCCCCTATTTAAAGAAGAAAAGCAGACGATCAGAGCGCAAAACTCTTCCCCCATTCAATACGGATGAGAAACGACGGGACACGCCCTAACCAAAGGGACGCACACTAACTGACGGAGCAACGCCGGGTCAGATGGAACGTGGCCTGGCAAGGCGAAACGTGGCCTGGGTATGGCCCCCACTATCACACGACCGGGCACGAAAACCAAAGCGTTACCACACGCGGACGGCTCCCCACTTCGCCACGACAGGCCCGGGGATACCAAAAATGAAATCTCCACCGGGAGACCAACCGGCCCCCTGAGTCGATCGAGTCGCTCAGTATCCACACTGAGACACAGGTAGGAAGCGAAGGGACGCCCCATACAGGCCATGCCAACTTCGTCCCAAACGACGAGCACGGGTCCCGGTCGGACGTTTCCGACTGAAGCTCTTCGAGCCCCGTCACTCCAGTCGTCAAGGTAAACACTATCAAAACCCCCTCAATTTCATTATAAAATCATTTCATACATCCATACGCGCATTTCATCCCATACGCCCGCGCCTCTCGGACGATTCGGGCCCTGAACTGCCCGGGGGCTCCGAAACTAAGCATCGCACATGCAGCGAAATGCATCAGAACGCTCTGTGTTGCGTCAGGGGAGAAAACCGTAGATGAGCACCGTGCGGCCCTCGCCCGGTCCGGCAGACCGGGTCATCTCAACCTTCTCATTTGATCCTGAACCTCTCGCCAGGCCCACAGAATCTCCATCGAGGGGAGGCCGTTTGGCCACCTGGGTCGCTCTCTGGAATGACCTAGGCATCTGTCGGGTTGCAGGTAAAGGAGTAGTGGAATGTCACAAGAGGGCTATGCCAACCCCATCATGAACGACGGACCCGAATTCCACTCGATCACACCCGTTAGCGAACTCACCAAGCTAGTCTTTGAGCCCGAGCGATCGGGATCGGCGACGAAACTTAGCCCCTCCGGTTGTGAGGAACCGAGGATGGGGTAACGCACAATACTCACATCGACCCCCATGAAGGCCCGATAGGGCTTGGGGGCTCAAGATAAATGCCAAGGATGGCAATCTCGAACTCACCAGATCCACGACTCTGACTCGCCTGGTCCTGCAGCGTGCACCCACGCTAGGGCGAGCATCGCCTTGTCCGATCTTTAACCAAAACTAACTACGCTTCGACTTCAAACGGCTTCACTTCCGATTGCGCTCCAATAAAACCTGGGACCGTGACTCCTAAACTCACGTAACGGCTTCACTTCTGACTGCGCTCCAATAAAACCTAGGACCGCGACTCCTAAACTCGCGTAATGGCTTCACTTCCGACTATGCTCCAATAAAACCTAGGACCATGACTCCTAAACTCGCGTAACGGCTTCACTTCCGATTGCGCTCCAATAAAACCTAGGACCGCGACTCCTAAACTCGCGTAACGGCTTCACTTCTGACTGTGCTCCAATAAAACCTGGGACCGCGACTCCTAAACTCGCGTAATGGCTTCACTTCCGACTGCACTCCAGTAAAACCTGGGACCGTGACTCCTAAACTCACGTAACGGCTTCACTTCCGACTGCGCTCCAATAAATCCTAGGACCGTGACTCCTAAACTCACATAACGGCTTCACTTCCGACTGCGCTTTAGACTCCTAGGACCGTGACCTCGAACTCACGTCATACGGCTATAGGAGCTTCGACTCGACCGATTCCTAAACTAACTAAACTAACTTTTGATCCACGGCGCGCACCGACGCCTGGGTCCGCTTGCGACTCCGCCTCATCCCATCCCACGGCGTGCATCGACGCCAAAGATCTGTGAGCTCTATCGCATCCGAACCATGCTATCTCCATCCGTGGCGCGCACCAACACCCGGGGTTGCCCTGAACTAACCTTCTCACCAAATCCACGGCACGCACCGACACCGGGATCAGCAAGTTCTATCTCATCTCCACGCCTAGAAAACCGCCTCGGCTGTGCAATGACGCCGTGGTTAGCAAAATTCCATCTCAAACTAAAAACATGCACACACGCCTGCCGAAACAACACCCCCCTGACGGTTCTGCCCAAACCGCTCGGGGGCTCAGGGGCTACACTCGCGGGTGCGCTCGCGTGCACCCACCGAAACAACGAAAAAACCTCCCCCGCTGACAATGCAGAAAACCCCCCAGCCAGTTTTGCCTGAACCGCCCGGGGGCTCGGGGGCTACACCCACGGGTGCGTTTGCGCGCATCCGCCGTCAAGACAAAAAATCCCCCGGACGATTCGGCTCAAATCGCCCGGGGGCACGGGGGCTCCTTTCGGGTTCATAAACCCGGGGTCCCTTGGGGACCGACTTCCACGCCGGGGCTCGGTCCAGGAAAACAGCATGTAGTTCATGGACCGGCCCAAGAGTCTAAAACATGACGGGCCGGAAGGACATTCCGATCCCTGACCAGAAGGTCTACCTGAAAGAACAAATGCCCGCTCGTCAACTTCTTCGGCCCACCTCTCCAATCGGAGCACTCGCTTCGGGCACCAGCCGCCTTCGGGCGGTCTCTCCGATCGAAAGGCCTGGCCCAAAACACTGCTTCCTACTCCGACCCTGCGTTTCTGACCGGGGGCCCATAGGAAGCCTGCTTGCCGCTCTTCTCCGACTAACACGACCAGGACCGACTGGGGCCATCTGACCGGGGACGCCCGCTCGGAAGGAACCAGGGGCGAACAGAAAAGGCAGCGCACAAGTCAAACCACGATACCAGGGACCATACCCTGTACGCCTACGAGAACAGTGCTCCACAACCGCCCTGACACAAACAGTATTGTATGCGCCAACATTTGTGTCTACAGTATTGTAGGCACCGTTGGACTCCCATATGGCAAAAAGCCCCCAACATGCCTCTGGGCATCGGTAGTGGGCGCTAGGATTCACCATACCTGGTACACGTGGTAGGGCTCTTCCCATACCGATAGTATTTTGCAGGTACCGACATCTATCCTTCCTGAAGAAGACAACGCAAACTCCCCTGTACGCAAACTCCCCATGTACAAGTAATTGACACAATTACAAGGATAAATTTAGACATGCATAATTAATTGAATGAATACGACAAATATGAAATAATAAAAACAACGAATAGTCGCACCTCACTAATCTGCCAATGGCAAGTGCGTGAATTGTGGCCCAGTCTACCGCACTTGCCACACTCGTACTGCTCGGGGTCAGTAAGAAATGGGGTTCCTCTCCCATGTCTCGTTCTTCCGGGTATCTGATCCATAACCATTCGGTGCCTTGTCCTCTTCCTTGATCCACGCTTGTTCCAGTAGTAAGCTAGATCCGCAATGTACTTTGGCCCATCATATGGAGGCCACTCTCCAGGTTCCTAGAAAGGCACAAAGTGGGGGCTCCAAGTGTGCACAAGCGCATCGACACTGAACTCGTGAGGTATCCTGCTCTCGATATTAAAGTTGCGATGGCTAGCTGCTGCCACCAAATGAGAACATAGAAAGTGGTACTGCCTTGGTTTACCATAAGTGCATGTGAAATCTTGGAGGATTACCACATGCATCCTCGACTCTTGGACCTCATCGTCGAACATTGTACTGCCCCCATGCTCGACCTGATAAGTCCTTGTGGCATGGTCAAAACATGTAACCTCATGTGTGCCAGCCCTTTCATTTGCCTTCTCTAGGTGTGCCTTTGGTTTCGGAGCCCATATCTCTTCATCACTCCGCAACTTCAATGCATGGGCATGTCTATAAATGAACCAGGCAAAAAGCTTGTAGAAGGTGAATTGAATGATTGCATTCATGGGCATACCACATATCCCTAATAGCAACTTATTGAATGATTCCGCCATGTTGCTGCGCTGAAACTCATATCTCCATCCACCGGCGTTGTGAGCTCTTGTCTATTTCTCCAAATCCCTCATCAAACCTATAAGCCATTGTCTACCTTCTGCATTTGATGTGGTTCTGACCTGCTCCAACTTTTTTTGAAAGTACTTGTGCTCAAGCTATCGAGCAGCCTCCTAGAATAGATCAAAGTTATCCTTCACACCATCCTTCCGGAGTAGATTCTCGGCAAGGTGCCGAGTACACCAACGATGGTGCAAAGGTGCATACCCCTCTATCTACTCTGGCACGACATTAAGTATGCCCTGGTGTCTATCAGATATGACACCAACCTCCCTGCTAGGCCCAACCACATGTATCTGGACTAGCCTCAAGAACCATCCCCAACTATCATTGTTCTCCTTCTCAACCAAAGCAAATGCCAAAGGAACCAACTTGTTGTTCGCGTCACGGGATATGGCTATAATAAGTGTGCCCTGGTATTTGCCAATCAAGAATATACCATCAATGGAGAAGATGGAACGGCAGTGCCTAAAGGCCTTGACACACTGAGGGAAGCACCAGAAAGCACAGAAGAATACCTGCCTCCCATCCTTCCATGCATTTGGTTTTGGGATGTACTCATAATGCATGCCTAGATTCACTACTTTGATTGCATTGAAAAGTACTAGCAGCTGCTCATACCCATCCTCCCAGTCCCTATATATCATCTTCCATGCTCGCTGCTTAGCCCTCCAAGCTTTACCATAAGTTATCACATAACCTCCATACAACACCTCAACGGTCCTGATAATTGTCCTACCCTTCATGTTGGGTTCTCCCTACAATATTCCCATCAACCGCTTGGTAATCAGGGTAGATGTCAACTGTCGATGCTTCAGTGTCAGCACATGGTCGGCACAATTGTGTGGCCCGACAACTTTTGTGATCTTCCACTTTTCGGTGACCTTTTGCTTCCTTGCACAAACCCTCCATGGACAACGTTCTTTGTCACACACAATTGTGTAATGGCACTCCACATATGAATGCAAGACCTTGTAAGGTCTCTTTCGTATCACTGCAAACTCCTACAACCACCTCTTCAATGCAGGGAGGTCCTTGAATACCCTACCCTTCTCAATTACCATGTTAGGGCCAGCCTTAGGAGCTCATCATCATGTCCTTCTACACACGCCTGATCGGAATGAGCAAGATCGTTGAACTTGTGAACTCTTAGATCACGGCGGCCAGGAAAGATACGCCTCAGTATCTTAACATCACTCTCTATCAGCTCTCCAACAGGACGATCATCATTAGAATCAAGAGCCCTTGCCATCTCATATGGCTCTGAATCATTCATAATTTTAACACTATTGGAGCCACAAAATCCATCTCCACAGTGCACTTGTGCAGCAACAGTGGGCACATCCACATTGTCAGGAATGTCTCCTACAACAGAAGTAGAAAAATGAGGAAAGAATGAAAAAAATGGATGTAAGAAAGGGGGTAAGCTCCCAATAACCATGCGAATAAGACACTTACTCGGATGATTTTGTGTGAAAGGGATCTCATGAGGAGAATCTACCACAACTTCATGAGTCTGACAAGCATCTCCAACTAGCTCATTGGGGGCAGATTGAGCATCGGGAACCGTAGGTGCAACCTCCACATCCATATCAGGTTCCGGGATGGGAGGGTCGAAGTGTGCCTGCTAACCCATTGGTGGGGAAAACCCATGAGGGATGAGATCAACTAACACCCGATGCACAACCATGTCCAAACTTTGGAACTAGCACTTCATAGCCGATCTCACATAGTTCTCCCACTGGTCTACACACCCAATTAGGATCATCTTCCTTAGGATGTTGGGAGGGGAACCTAGATGAAGTACACCCTCCACTGTGATGCCATCATCATCATCAGCTCCATGGCAATGTAGCTCCTACCAAGCCCTTGCAACCAACTCACTAAATGAAGGCTTCTCATTGAATAACACAGGCACGCTTTGCATCTCAACAAACTCAACATATCCATAGCGATCTCTTTCCACGGTGCCTCCATGATATATGCTCACTAGGTTGTCCATCTAGTAGTTCAAACAAAAATTGAAATACAATTCGTTTAGTCCAAAGTAGCTGCTATATAGTACCTCTCTAATAGATACTAACCAACTACACCTTAAATAACTATGTCACTTGCTATCTAACTATATTTATCTCACTAACTAAATCAACTAGCTATCTAATAACTATATCTATGTACCTATGTCACTAGCTATCTAACTATATTTATCTAACTATATCTATCTCACTAACTAAATAAACTACCTACATCATCAAATTTACTAGAAACTACCAAATAATCAAAGTAGAACTACACTTCAAGCTAACTAAGTACCTACTTTGCATATTCAAAAATTTTACCTATCCAAGTCAATGCAACGATGCGACGTAGACACGGATGCCGGGACCAAAGCAGGATGGGGACATGGAGGACAGGATCGACGGTGAGGTCACGGCACGCTGGGAGCAGGGGCCGTGTCGTGCCCGAGGCCATCGGAGGGAGCGCCTATGCGCGTGGTGGATGCGGCGAGCCGGGATGGACAAGGCGGCATGGGCCGGGAGGGGCGGCGTGCGGCCAGCACGGTGGGGGCTGGTGTGGGCGCGGGCCGAGAGGGGCGGCGCTCGGTGGGCGAGGGACGGCCGGCGCTCCACGTAGTGAGGCGGCGCGAGCGGCCGACACGGCGGGGCCAGCATGGGCGCAGGCACGAGGGCCGATGCGGGCGTGAGCGCGAGCTAGGGCCTCGGACGGCCGGGGCTACGCGCGGCGGTGCGGCAGGGCTGGCAGCGCCCTGGCTTGGGAGCGGTAGAGAGAGTGGAAGAGAGAAAGAAAGGGAGGGCCCATACGTAAGACAGGGCTTGGCGCCAGTAACCACGGCGCCAAGCTCGGTGCCAAGATCTACGGTGCCAAGGTGCCTGCCAAGTCACCACCACGTCTGCGCCGAGCCCAAGACCTAGGCGCCAAAATCTATGGCGCCGAGACATGTAAGCTCGGCGCCACCAACGATGGTGCCAAGTTAAGGGTCTAGATTTTGAAAGCATACCTCTAGGGGCATATTTGTGAAATTTTTTCAAAAAAAGGGCTAAAAACAAAAAATTCGGGACTCTCATATCGACAAACGGTTTGACTGGGTACCGATGTAATGCCATCGCATCTACACTGCATCACCCTTCACACTGAATCTGCCCAATAAGCGAGTCACCACCAAGTACTTGGCTCACCACCCCATTTGTGATATGTGGTCTATACGGGTGGTTACTCAGACTCGCTATCTCATGAACGGTCCTTAGCTACTCCATGAGCTACATCACTTGAGATCCAACACTCACAGTGACCTTACTCCTCGCTCTAGTAGAGAGTGCGATCATTACTTTATTAACTCAAATTGAGGTGGTCCTTAGTCATATTGAGAAAATTGAGTCAAGTTGACACCCTTGCAGGGTTTTTATTAGTTGGTTATCCTGGTGTAGCTCCTACACTCGCAAGAGTGGGTTCCATTCTCACACTCTACTTTTAATGAAACTAGCCAAATGAGCAATTAAGTGGTCCCAATCCATTGTTTAGGTAAGGGATATGGTTATATTAATTAGATGAGTTGGTCTATCTTAGTGAGACATGATTATGTAGTTCATCATTTTATATGAAATGCAAACTCGTCATGCAATAGTACGTAAGTATCCAAAATAGGGTAATAAGTCCCGATGACTGAATGATCATGACTACTCTTACGCGTTCCTCACATCCTAGAATAACCTATGAGAGAACATCACAAGGATCGGAGGCGAGCTTACTTGATGAATGTGAGGGATAAAGGGCAAATGAGAGTGATTTTGTGATAAGGATCTTGGGAAGAGATATCTAAAGGTGGATTAGTGTTGTACTAATTTACATCTAAACATGTGATAGGGTGGTTAGGTCATAAGGTTAAGGGTTAAATATTTTAACATTATAAAATATTCGATGGGCACTCTGTCAGCAAGGATGGACACTCCGTGGAGTTATTTCTTGAAGCTAACAAGTTTGGGCTAGGCTCTGAGTGAACTAACGGAAGGTTCTGCAGACATTGACGAACGCTCCGTGGTTTGATGAAATGTTCCACAGAATGATCCATGGTGTTAGGACTTAGTCATTTTGGGTGATTTGTGTCTCATGGACGCTCCGTGCAATCGAACAGACACTCCATGGTGAACTAGGTGCTCTCGGGTTCTCTACAAATTAATTTTAAAACTTGACAGACGGTCTGTGGATCCTCACGGACGATACGTGGAATTATTAATAGTGTGGATAAAGTGTGTGGATGTGAGTTTTGGCTAAGTACTGATGTCGATGGACACTCTGTCATGTGTTGATAGAACCTATGTTCTTCATTGTTCATATTGCTCAAGTTTGATTGAAACCTAGATTGGGGGTGAAGTTGACCATGCATGTGCAAGGGGTTTCTTTGGGTTGTTTAGGTGACATGTTGGGCTAGTGATAGCTAGGTTTTGAGCTCTAGTTATCAAGTGCAACTAGTGATTTTAGGATTGATCAAATCATGGGAAATTGAGAGATAAATCATGAGATTGGGCATGATAACTTATCTTTGAGATTTGAGGATTCCTAAGCCACAGAGATTGGAGATGTTGTCTTGAGCAACCTTGCCTCCAAGCTAGAGAGATGGATTTGGCCATTCATGAGGTTTTATTGCAAAAATCCACAAAATGCATTAGAGAGATGCATGAGAGGATTGAGCTAGAGATGATCTTGAACTTACTCTTGGGACATTGGAGCAACTTCCAAACTTCTTGGTTCATCCATGCATAGAGAGAATCATAAGTTTGGGTTTGAGGATTGATCTCAAGGAAATGAGAAGAGAGAGTGTTCTTGAGCTAACCATGGATTTGAGAGAGATGGTGATGCTCATGAGCTTGGCATGGTGTTGATCCTTCCTTTTCTTTCTTGTTTTCTCATCTTTCCTTCTCTTCTTTTCCTTCATCTTCTCTCTCTAGTTCATCCTTATTGTTGCTTTCTAGAGAGAGGGAGAGTGGGAAATGGGAGGATGGTTGAGAGAGGTGTAGAGCTAAGCTGAGTTTGTTGCCTTTACACTCTTACTCATGCTGAATTTGCGGGGCCACATGGAGATAGTTGAGGGTACCTCACTCTCCACTTGTTCTGCTGAGCTGATGAACTGAGAGATGGTCCGCCGATAGTGTCGGACGCCTCTGATTTTGATCAAATGATTTATTGAAAGGGATTTTTGCATTGGGGCCTATCTTCATGTCTAAGAGGTTGATAAGTACTCATAAGGGGATGACAAAGGTTGATTAATATTGATGGTAGTTATCAACCATTATAAACCATCAATAAAACCTATAGAAATGCATAAAAATGATCACCAACATAGGTTTAGGGGTTTTAACTGACAATTTTCACGAGTTTTAGTGAATCTGTGTTTTCAGCAAGGTTTATTCAGAAATCCATCAAGGTGGACCCAACCGTCAGAATTAAACGCAATTATCCGCAATGAAAATATCTCTAGAAGGTTCTAGAGGACACCAGAAGGTAATCCACCGAAGAAGACCATGAGAGGGTGATAGGTGGGGTCGGTCGGCCCCACCTGTAGGCCGACCACCCTAGGGGGACCATATGGCTGCTCCTCCTCGCTACATCAGTTCTCCACCGCCTTAGGGTTTACATCTTTGCCGTTCTTTCAAGTCAGTTTGATCTGAAAGACCAGAATTGGCGCTACCCCCTATATATATCAGCCCCTGCCACCTCGCTAGGCATAACCCTGATCATTAAGTCAAGAAGGATCAGAAATTAGGGTTTCTAGAGAATTGAATAGATCTCCAATTCTTCAAGTTCTAGTATAGCCTAGCTAGCAAGATTCATGTAGAGTTGGGCTATTGCTTAGGATTCCGGATTAGCCGTCTGGAGGCTAGTAAAACCATTATATCTCTCTATTATTCATGACTTTATGCTATTTCAATACTATGTTTCTATTTATTATGTTCCTAGTTTGCTCTAGTAGTATACTTGATATAGTCATGATTGATAATGAATTTATGCATAAGATCGCAAAAAAGCATAGTTCAGTACTCGAGTGAGCTAAGTGGTCAACATTATGTAAGCGCGGTGCTTAAATATTTTTACCTGTGGATGCACTCTACATTCCGAGCCATGTGGTAGATCACGAGTGTGGCACTCTCGTTGAGTCCTTTGTAGTCCACTCCCTGTTTGTAGAACAAGTAGAACCCGGTTGCGAAGGGAATCAAGCTCTGTTCTTGATCTTTCTTAGTAATGTTTCTTATGCGTAGATACAGAGTTAGTTATGCTATAGATGAAAGTATATATATATATACTAGAGTGTACAAAAGGCTTAGTAAATAAGAAATGACTTAGGAATCTTTTCTCTTAATTAATCTCATGCATAGCCATACTACATTTATGAGTATCTATTTCTATCTCTGGATTATCATTATCAATGCCTTACACTTATCATTTATTTATCATTTGGCTTACCCCTGTTATAGCATGAGAGTTGAGTTAATGATCTTATCATAAGTATACATATTTGTCAATATCTCTAGCCACCCCACCGCTCCTCCCTGTAGAAAAAATATAAATAACGATACCTGGTATACTCCCGGGTGAAATGCTACAATGGTATATTATCTGTGCACTTGTGGATACTTAATATATATATAATTACAAATGTTCTCAATAATTACCAACAATGCATTTCTAGAATCATTGCTAGGGATGACAACTTAGTAAAAGAGTGATGTTAAGAAATGCCAATAAGCATTTCTGGCGCCGTTGACGGGATGGGGCATAAGGCTAAAAGAGAATTGATCAAATAAATACTTATCGATGAAATCATAACTATGTACCTCTGCTTTAGCAGACTTATCCTTGTTTGTCTTTGTTAATATCTTATATAGGGTATTGCAGGATTGTTTTTTGATCCATCAACAAATTCTACCAATCATAATCAAACCAATCAAGAGGAAGCTCAATACCAGTTTCTGAAGATATGGTTGAAAAGACTTTACGTGAATTCTCTGCTCCAAGCACCGAGAACATTCGCACTAGACCAACACTCAAAACTAACAATCTTTAGTTTGAGATCAAACCAAGCCTCATCAACATGGTGCAAGCTACCCCATTCAGCTGAAAGGCACATGAAGATGCTAGTGCTCACCTTCAGAATTTTTTAGAGATTAGTAGCACAATAGTCATCAAGGACGCTGCTCAAGACATCATACTGCTCCACTTATTTCTATTCTCGTTAGTGGGAAGGGCGAAGCAGTGGTTTTACACCAACAAAGATAACATCAACACGTGGGCAAGATGTTCGAAGGCCTTTCTAGCAAAGTTTTTCCCTATAGGCAGGACCAATGCCTTAAGAGGAAAAATTTCCAACTTCCAACAACAGAAAGGAGAAACAATTCTAGAAGCATGGGAATGTTTTCAAGAATATATTTCAGATTGTCCTCATCATGGGATGGAAGATTGGTTGCTCATGCAAGGCTTCTACCATGGATTAATTCAGAAAGCTTAGGAACAACTTGATGCAACTAATGGAGGAGCATTTATGTCACTCACCCTTGGAAAAGCTGAAACTCTTATGGAAAAGATAGCCTCTAATCAAGGCTGGTCCCAAGGAAGTATTCAAACATGCAATAAGAGCGAAGAAGTATCAGAAGAGGTGTGTGCACTTTCAACCAAGATGGACATACTATTGAATTAGCTCGAACAACGAGTCAGTTACAAGAAAGATCGTCAAGCCATTCAAGATGCTTATAATGCCCAAAACATACGTGGAGAATAATTGGGGGTTGATTTCCCCAAGTATCAAGAGGATGCGAACATCATCGTCAACAACTCCGGTCCACAACAACGAAGACAAGGATGGGGGCAACAACAACGGATAAATTATCAAGGTAAGTATATCTAGGTAATTACTACAATTCTTCTAGTCCTAAACAACCATCCTTGAGAGATTTGATCTTAGAACAAGCTAAGATTAATGAGAATATTTCTAAAAAGCTTGTTTCTAATGATAAGGTACTAGAAAACATAAATACTGAAATGGATAATTTTCTTTAGCCATAAAAGACCAACTTAGCTATAATAAAAAGATAGAATCATAATTACCTCAGTTAGCCGCTGCTCTGCCTTTTGCCACTAACTTTGAAAAGGTCAATGCCATAACCACAAGAGGTGGCAAGTCTACTCGTGCATCCAACAAGGACATGTAAGACACCGGCAGCAGTACAAGAAGAGAAGAAGAACGATGAAGTTGAAGAAGTTGACCCACCAGCATAGGAAATGCAACAAGATTTTCATGACACCAACCTCCTACCGTTTCCACGTAGAAATCAAAAAGCCAAAGTGGATGAGCAATTTGGTAAGTTTGTAGTGGCAATTCAAAAGTTATATATCAATATTCCTCTGCTAGATGCCATACATGTACCTACCTCTGTGAAGTATCTCAAAGACATTCTGAACAACAAGAGACCACTGCCCACCACTGAGGTAATCAAGTTAACGGAGGAGTATAGTGCGGCCATCCTGAACACATCGCCTGTGAAGAAGGATCCAGGATGCCCCACTATCGACTGTTTGGTCGAAAACCAGAATTTTGAGCATGCACTATGCGACCTTGGCGCCAGCGTTAGTGTCATGCCAAGACAGTCTTCGACAAACTCAACTATTCAACACTCACGCCAACATAAATGCACCTGCAACTAGCTGACCAATCGGTTCGCTATCCTACAGGAACCACCGAGAATATTCCGATAAAAATAAGAAACTTCATTTTGCCAGTCGATTTTGTAGTACTTGATATGCAGGAAGACATGACGACACCCCTCATACTTGGGAGACCCTTCCTGAGCACTATAAATACACACATTGATGTTAGAGCTGGAGAAATCCGATTCCATATCAATGGGAAGAAAGAACGATTCGCCTTCAAACCAAGACCGGAACAATGCTCTAAATTGGAATGGTGCGAGAAGCAAGAACAACCGTCAACGTCTCTATCTCTAGGACCGATTGATGCACCCGAGAATTAAACAAAACTAGAGAACTCAGGTTCGGTGGACTTAAAGTTCTGAACCCTTGCAAGGAGGTAAAATTGGTAGTTACTCATATTTACTTTTTACATTGCATTTTGGCATATTTGCTTTTCAATAATTGCATTAGAAAATAAAAATAAAAAATTTCATCGTTGCATCATAAAATTTTTTCAAGCCCCACATAAATATTTTTATAGTGTATGAAAACCCATAAGAAAGATTTATCAAGGAGGCATAAAAATTTAAAAATACCATCCATTCATCTTCTTATATTTCATAGTATCATAACATATTTTTTGCATTGCATATATATACATGTGTATACAGTAGAAACACAAGAAACCAGGACCCATAGGAGACACCTGGGACCCACTCAACCACCACCAAGCACCATGCACTGTTCAGGTCGTATCTCCACCGAAGGAGCACTGATGGCCATCGAATTTTGCTTAAGCACGAAGCAAAGGAGCATCTGGTGGATGATGAGACCAAGTGGGGCCCATGTGGGGCCGGCTGGCCTACTGCTGCGCCTCCTATAAATGGCTACCCTTCCTGGCTGCTCTCGGCCTCAACCACAGCTGCAAACAAGCCTCTGAGTTTAAAAATTCAAATTCCAAGTTCGTAGTTTGGAAATCCACTTAGTAGAAGTGCTTCTGAAATTTGAAAGAGTGAGAAGGATTAAGAATAGGAGTGCTGCCAAAATTAGGAAGAAAAACCAAAAAGATTGTGGGTAGAAGTTCTGTTAAAATCTTGACTAGAAAAACTCATTAGGCAATCAGAACGACTAACCCTCGGACGACTGACTTTTGGACGGCTAACCACTGACATTTTATTTCCTAATCCGTTCCACGAGTTTTGTTGTTTGTTAACTTTTGTGTAGGATGTTGAACAAGTTCAACGACAAGCTCATGCGCTCGGGATCAAGCCATTCTACAAGAAGCTCTTCTTCTAGGGCGAGCGCCGACATGCAAATCAACGTACCACCCCATGCAGTCGGAGCGCCACCTTAGTCATCAACAGCTGAAAGGAACATCTTGTTGGAGGAGAAGCACCTCAAGTTGTGGAACAACCGAGAGAAGGATGCCTTGAAGGAGTTGAAGACCAGAAGGTTCATACACATGTCTACATATGATCCCGCCCTTCTCCAAGTAACAGGTATGGACATTGAATATGATTTCATTTTTAGAACTATTGGTAGGGAAAGCGTTTGGAATATTAATGAGCAAGGGTCTAAACTCTTAACACTAGAATTTCTTTGCACTCTGCAACTCACTGACACTGAAGTTAAATTTAGACTCTTTGGGAAGGAATTTTCTATTCCCTAGAAGGAGTTTAGTTTGCTTCTAGGATTTAATTCACAGTGCGTGGTTGATGTAGACTCTGCTTTGCAAGATTTTGATAAGATGAAATTCTAGAGAGAAATTTCTGAAAAACCTCAGATGTATCGTCCTCGTATTAATGATATCCATCACCCTACACTATGGTTTATGCATAAGTGGATAGGATTTTCTTTGTTTCCTAGACCTGACTTTCGCACCATGAGGGTTGATGATCTTAAGTTACTTTATGCTATGGTGAAGAGAAGGAAAGTCTCATGCGTTAAATTCATGATGAACCAATGGAAGGACGTTTTTGATCTCACAGGTGATGTTGAGTGTACCTCTTTGGTCACTCGCATTGCCTGAAATTTGGGTCTATTGAGTAATGCTTCAATTTCTTACATTGATACGGACCGCTGTTACCTTGATTATGATTACTTTTACCATGCCCATATGCTGAAAAAGAGAAAAAAATGGACAGCTCATCATGATGTATCTCGGGTACACAAACAAGATTCTGTTACCTAACCGAGATCTCGTTTTGTATGCTGTGAATTCTTTTACTTTTGACCTGCAGGTTAAGGAGGCAGCACCTTGCAAAAGTGCTTCTACAAGGTTGACTCATAATCCATAGCCTCGATATCATGGCGATGACCCTATTCTAGAAGGACCAGTGTATACCGGCTATACGGGCTTGGATCAACCGGGATCTTCCCGCATGTACCAGACTGAGCAAGTTGGTTGGCAGCAACCATCTCCTCATCATTCCAAAGGATCTTGGCAACAGGGTTCAAGCGAGCAGTGGCACCACGGAAACTTCAACAACTTCTAGCAACAACACTATGAAGAAATTTCAAGTGGCCACTAGGTATGACGTATGTCTTTCTCTGCCCATGGCTACCATGATCAGCAGATGGATCATTCCCTTCTCGACACTAGGCTGACCACCATTGAAGAAACGCAACAAGACATACGCAACACCTTGCATCAGCATTCTCAATGGTAGGCAGAAATGGGAGGCGCCATCGCCAACATCCAGCAAAACCAGCAGCAGCAAAATGAGAATTGAAACTACTTGTTCCAAAATCTCAACATCGACCCGCCGTACTGATCGACTGTAGCAACATCTAGCTCGGGGGAAAGGGATCCCCCATTTATCTAAGGTAACTTTTTCTTTTTCTAGTACTTTATTTCTTTTTCTTTTATTTATTTTTGAGTCTGTCTTCTACTAAAAAAGTGAGAATAAAATAAAAAGAGTGTGTATAAAGTTTGCTTTGAATTCTGTTTTTAAGAGCTGAATAAATAAAAAGAACTTTGAAAATGATCTCTCATAATGGAAATGATGAATAGTTGCTCTGTTGTAATTCCTTTTTAGTACCTAGTTTTCAACCATGAATTATCCCGAGTTTTGGATAAAATTAATTTAATTAGAGAATTTGCTCTGAACTTGAAACTCGTGGGTAGCATACGCTTGATCTAAGTCTAGGTAATTGACAGATATGTTATGAGAAGGTATGACCTACTATTTATCTTGTTCCAAGTGATACAAAAATTGTGAAGATTTCTTTTCAAAAATGTAAAAATGCTACATGATGAGTTCCTGTATAACAAAGCTTGAATTCCTACCAAAACCAAACATGATATTTAGGCTAGGAAAACTTCCACTCATATATGCTGCTTGTTTTGCATTGAGTTTAGTCAAGCTTTGTTGACCCTTATGAGAGGTTTGTTATGCCCTTAAAATCAAGATCATGTACACACCACCCACATATGCACTACTCCTCCACTGGGGTAGGCGCAAAAACATGCTTTCCATCTAAATCCACCCAAAAATGTTCTACTCCTACACTAGGAGTAGATACAAAAAATATGTTTGATAGGTTTTCCATTCACCAAATAAACACTCCAAGTTCTTGTTGCTATCTCTCAAAAGTTTTGTTGTAAAAAAGAAGCATGGGCTATGCAAAAGTTATTCATAAAAAAGAAAGAAGGGAAGAAAGTATTAAAAAAAATAGACAAGTGTCCGAGATATCTAAAACAATGGGTACTTAGATGCCCGCCTATAAAAAAGAGAAAGTTGAATAAGATGGCCCATGTTTTCTTGCAAATATTTTCAAGTTTTAAAATAGAGATATGTTTTCAAGGAGCATAATAGAATTAGGCTAGACACCAAAGAAATATCCACCATATTTCATACACATGCACATCTTGATTTGATTGTATAACTTAACTCTCTTTAGATCTGAGGTTTGACTTTACAATATATGCATTGCAAGTATGCACTTTCATGCTTTCTTCACTCCTATAAGCTCCACATAAGCCTTAGTTGTAGGAAGAGAGGCATAACATCATTATTGCCTTGGTAAGGATCCACAAATACCACATATATTGAGAGACTTGAGAGTGTCATATAATATAAACTCTGAGTTTTATTTTGAAAACTTACAAAAAAAACTTCGGAATAATGGTTGAACAAAGAACTTGAGGTATAGTACTCGACTGGATCGTTCTATCTTTCAACTGTTCAAGACCCAATTGAAGGCGAAAAGCCCCATGGTTGAAGGTAATATGGGTAAGTTTGAAAGTCGGATCCATTTGTTCTAATCCAGAGGAGAATTCTTGTTTGAACGCATGTATACTTTTAAGGAGTGAAAACATTAATGCAACTCCGGATCCATTGCTAAGTTTGGCATTGCTTAGGGACGAGCAAAGGGTAAGCTTGGGGGAGTTTGTTGAGGGTAGTTATCAACCATCATAAACCATCAATAAACCTATAGAAATGCATAAAAATGATCACCAACATAGGTTTAGGGGTTTTAACTAACAATTTCCACGAGTTTTGGTGAATCTGTGTTTTCAGCAGGGTTTATTCCGAAATCCGTCAAGGTGGACCCAATCGTCAAAATTAAACGCAATTATCCACGACAAAAATATCTCTAGAAGGTTCTAGAGGACACCAGAAGGTACTCCACCGAAGACCCTATGAGGGTGACAGGTGGGGCCGGCAGGCCCACGGGGGCCACAGAGCAGCCCCTCCTCGCTACGTCGATTTTTCACCGCCTTAGGGTTTGCATCTCCACCGTTCTTTCAAGTCGGTTTGATCTGAAGGTCCAGAATTGGTGGTACCCCCTATATATATCAGCCCCTGCCACCCCAGGCATAATCCTGATCATTAAGTCAAGAAGGATCAGAAATTAGGGTTTCCAGAGAATAGAGTAGATCTCTAATTCTTCAAGTTCTAGTATAGGCTAGCTAGCAAGATTCAAGTAGAGTTGGGCTATTGCTTAGGATTCCGGATTCAGCGTCTGTAGGCTGGTAAAGCCATTGTATCTCTCTATTATTTATGACTTTGTGCTATTTGAATACTATGTTTCTATTTATTTTGTTTCTAGTTTGCTCCAGTAGTATATTTGATGTACTCATGATTGACAATGAATTTATGCATAAGAACGCAAAGCGCTTAGTTTAGTACTTCGAGTGAGCTAAGTGGTCGATATTATGTAAGCGTGGTGCTTAAATATTGTTTACCTACGGATGCACTCTACATTTCGGGCCATGTGGTAGATCGCGAGTGTGACACTCTCGTTGAGTCCTTTGTAGTCCACTCCCCGTTTGTAGAACAAATAGAACTCGGTTGCGAAGGGAATCAAGCTCTGTTCTTGATCTTCCTTAGTAATGTTTCTTATGCGTAGATACAGAGTTAGTTATGCTATAAATGAAAGTATATATACTAGAGTGTACAAAAGACTTAGTAAATAAGAAATGACATAGAAATCATTTCTCTTAATTAATCTCCTGCCTAGCCATACTATATTTATGAGTATCTATTTCTATCTCTCGATAATCATTATCAATGCCTTACACTTATCATTTATTTATCATTTGGCTTACCCCTGTTATAGCATGAGAGTTGAGTTAATGATCTTATCATAAGTATACATATTTGTCAATATCTCTAGAGACCCCATGGCTCCTCCCTGTGGAAAAAATATAAATAACGATACCTGGTATACTCCCGGATGAAATGCTGCAATGGTATATTATCTGTGCGCTTGCGGATACTTAATATATATGAATTTACAAGTGTTCTCAATAATTAACAACAACGCATTTCTGGCATCATTGCTAGGGATGACAACTTAGTAAAAGAGTGATGCTAAAAAATGCCAACAATTAACATCTTTCTCTGAGTATTTTTTTGACATTGACCGATAGTTGACTGTTGTTGACTCCAGGTTGAGTTCGGTTGACTTGAGAGAGTCAATAAGGTTGAGTTGCAAATTTGGTGTCCTTGCCCTAGTAGAGATCACTAGGAATCCTTTACAAGAATGATGAGGTGATCTTTAGGGTTTTAAGGGACTGTGCAAGGCTATTAAGGAGGTTCTATTAAAAGTTTTAGTTGGAATGACTTTGAGTCGTGAAAGAGATTTAGAAAGACTCTTGGAGATGCTTTAAACCTAATAGGCTCTGAATTTCTAGGAGTAGTAGTGAACGAGGATTTTAAAGTTGGACATTTCTCCATCTGAGGTAGTTTGAAAAAATTGAATTTTAAATTTGAGAAATTAAACAAAATTTTCGTTGGATAGATGATTTCAAATGAAAAAATTGTCAACTACCAAGTTGCATAACTTTTCGAGATCTACAAGTTTTGTTTGGATCACTTCTTCATCTGAGATCCTTAATTACCGCTATACACTTACTTATGACTATAGAACATATTGATTTCTTTGGTATGAAATTCTATGAAATCTTGAAAATCAAATAGAGCGACATCATAACGACTTCAAATAAAAAACTGTGAACTACAAAGTTGCATAGCTTTTCGAGATCTACAACTTTTTATTTTGGTCGCTTCTCCATCCGAGATCCTTAACTACCACTATACACTCATTTGTGACTATAGAGCATATGTACTCCTTTGGTATTAACTCTATAAAATCTTGTGGTGTATATTTGGACGTTCTAACGATATCAAATGAAAAAGTTTGAATTAGTATAAAGTTCGTCTTCATCGGACATCGTATGAGAAAGTTACGAAGTTTTTCGTGCAACATATCACTGCCGGTTCAAGCAACAAACCGGCAATGATGACCCAATATCATTGCCGGTTCGTGGCTAAAACCAGCAGTATTGTCCCAAATATCACTGTCGGTTGGTCCTATCACCGTCAGTTTTAGCCAAAAATCGGTAGTGTTAGGTCAGCAAACACTATCACTGTCTATTTTTTAAGAAGTCAACAGTGATGGACCGGCACTGAAAGTCAGTTCAATAGTAGTGGCTGCCGCCTCTATTAATGGTTTAATGGAGGCGGACGCCATAAGAAGCCCGTCTCCGTTGAAGGCTATTAACACAGGTGGCCATCTTGTGTTAGTGTGATTAACGAAGGCAGCTAGGGTGCCCGCCTCCGTAAAGCCACATTAACACATGCCTTTTGGCAGAGGTGGACGCTTTGCCCGCCTGTTAACCGAGTTTACCCACCGCAGATAACTTGTGTAGTAGTGTGTTAAAAAAAAGAAGCATGAAAATGAAGTTTCACTCCATGTATGAGTAACAAACAAACAAACAAACATATATAATAATAACGGACCACTGAGACCATTTGGCCTTCCTGGTGTCACGGCCCAAAAAGACACGTGAAGGTATATATGTACTCCATAGCGACTCTGTAATGGATCATCAGTATTGTGGCAGGCCGCACTCTGTTGGCTTGATGCTGTTGGTCCACCTCTTGGAGTCGACGCAAGAGTCGTAGATTGCAGGCTCTGCATCAGCCCCCGCTGCTTGGGGCTCAGCTGGCATGCCCCATTGTTGGGCGCCGCAGCCGCTGCCGGACAGTTGGTACTGCAGCCGCCGTAGCCACACTCGCAGATGTCGAGGTGGATGTTCTTGGTAGTTGGCCACGAAGGGCGCCTTGGACCAGTCGGTCTTGACGCGGCCGCCCTGCGTGGCCCAGTCCTCCGCCGCCCAGATGCTGGAGTAGGCGTACATGGGCCGGCTCGTTGGGTACGCCACGCCGTAGCTTTTCTGGTAGTTGCGGAACACACGGATGGGGATGCTGTCAACGTACCACCTGCATGTGCATTTCAAGTCACTTTTTCTTCTAGCTCATAATGAACGTACTACGTCGGCCGGTATAGGTATGGCTTACACGATCATGCAGGGGCTCCATGAGATGGTGTAGTTGTGGTAGCCGGTGGTGGGGTCGAACCAGGGCTTGAACTGAATCTCCTAGCTTGTTGGCCACGCCATCGGCGTAGATGTTGGTGTGGAAGGTGTATGGTTGGTCGTTCACGTTGCCCAGGAACTCAGAGTCGATCTCGTCATGGTTGTCGCCAACACAGAGGATGCCTGAATTTTTGTTTACATATAGCAGATCATCATCATCGTCATCATATGCAGTAAATCATGGATTGATATACACTATATGGGTGTGTTTGGTTTGTGGAGTCACCCCATGCATCATGAGGTGATGCGTTATGAGTTCATCCTATAAATTTTGGTGGAACCAACCCATTCCTCATGCATATACTAATTATTAGCGTATGAGAAATGAGGTGGTGATAGATCAACTTATTCCATTCCACAAACCAAATACAAAAACTAAGGAGTGAGAAAATGATAGACCACTCTATTCCTAAAATCAAACACACCCTGTATGAATGAGACTTCAAATTAAAGTAGATTGCTAGTACTTACGTATTATATGGTGACAGTGCCGGCCAAGTTGCCTGGCACGAGCTGGATGAGGGTTGACACGGTCCCGTAGATGTACTGCTTCTTTGTCCGGAGCATGCAGCCTGCAAGCCGGCAGTAGCATAAGAATCATCGCGTGATCACATGTCATGCATTTTGCATCCAAATAATTATAATTATGTTCATATATGAGAGATACCTGTGAATGGACGGATATTCAAATCCAATTAGAGGAATCCAATCAGCGTCCAATTAAAATCGTGCTCCTATCCAGTCCAATCCTAAAAATTAGTGGAGATATCCAATCCAGCTCCATCTAAATTCAAATCCATCCAATACTAGTAGCCTGTTTGCTGCAAACATCCGCACAGGCGCACAGCCTACCAGAGCTTCCACCAATACTAATCAGACTGAAGCTGAGGAGCAGGAATTCGTTGCTCTATGCCCGCTTCTACCGCGGCGACACGGACGCCCGGACCACCCATGGCCACTGCTACGTGTCCTTGTCCCAGGGCGAGCCCTCCACGCTCGCTGTCTCACACTATAAAAAAAAGCATTTCTAGGACAACCGGTAATGGGCGGTTTCTCCAGCCGCCCCTACGTAAGGGTCTCTATAAATCATGTATTTATAAGGGTGGTTTCTAGGCGGTTTCTAGGCCGCTTCTACAAATCGAATTGTAGGAACGGCTCGTATTACCAGCCGTCCCTACATACAAGTATTTGTAGGGGCGGTTCAATCTAGAACCGTCCCTACAGTACGTTTTTCTGCAAAAAAAAATTCAAATTTACAATTCAAAATCGCGTTGCCGAACGTCCCACGACCAACGTTCCGAACCGCGTTCGCGTTGCCGAACGCCCCGCGACCAACATTCCGAACCGCGTTCGCGTTGCCGAACGCCCCGCGACCAACGTTCTGAACAGCATTCGCGTTGCCGAACGCCCCGCGACCACGACTATAAGCACAAGAGTATTCTATAAACTACAATTACAAGTCCAATTCACAAGAATATATATAATCCATCATTAAATATACAAATTTCATACACATTATTATCAACGTGCTAGAGCTAGCCTTTCAGTCTCACGAAGGTGTTGGTACTGAGGATTTGTACCTAACTCAGACTCTCGGTCATGGTAGACGCCTCTGACGTGTACAATCTGGTCCAATATGAAGTTGCAAAGGTCGCCGACGAGCTCTATGAGTTGGTCATCCTTGTATGGATCTCTTTTCATTCTTTTCTCTTCTCTCCACTACAAGAGAACAAGTTTCGGTTTAGTATTTCATACCATTTACGGAGTTTTTACAATACGGGTGAAGAGGTTCAAACTTACCCTTAAGGGGTGTCTCCTGTAGGCACCGGTGTTACTCATTATAGAACATATATAGTGTCCACAATGTACACTCTCAGGCGTCTGCTTGGGGCACTATGTATTTTGCATATGAAAATATTAAGTAATGCTTTTGACAGCCATGTAACGGAGTACTGAAAAGTAAGTTACACTTACCGCACATAGTGTTTTTATAGCCAGCTTTTTCTTCCTTGCTGGATCATGCCTTCCATGATGATTAGTGACATAGAACCTAAATAACATGTTCAAATTATTTTAGCAAATATAACTTGTTAGTATCCAAAAGTGAACGTTACAAGTATGTATACAAACATATAAGCTAATGAGGATTGTCGATATATATACGTCTTGAGAATCGATACGAAGTCTTTGTATGTCACCGTGTCCTTATCTAATGAATTAAAGACCCATGCCATGCTCCTCCCGACATCGACGGCTATACAAATCCAGTGGTTGCTGTATGGATTTAATCATAAAACTAGATAAGCTCTTTTGCATCGAATAAAATATATCCAACAAAGCTTTAAGTATAGAGTTGAGCTTACTCAAAGTTGTATGGTAGCCATATAGTAGAGTGTTGTTGGAGATTTTTAAAGCCAGGGCAATGTATGCCACAACCTTAAGGGACTCTTCCCTTAGTTTCACCGTACGGATGTGCTCTTTCTCCCGAAGAGTCTTTGCAGCAGCTAGCTCTTTGGCATCCAGTGTCCATCGTTTAGGGTAATTAAAATTTATTTGGGCTATAGCTTGAGGGTCCACGTACCCGGCTTTCACACTTGGCATTTGTTTGATAATGTGCACTTGCATTCTACAAATCACGGCGTGGGTTAGTTACAACAAAATTCAAAGATTACATTCATATCATATCGAGAGGACAAGGACTTACAGGCACCATGTGCGAATTAGATTCATCTCCATTTCTCCCAGATGAAAGCATGTTTGCATGTCATTGAAGTCAAAGACAATTTTCCCGGCTGGGCTTCCAAATGTGCTGGTGGGGAAGCATGCTTGTATGATATCTATGCTCGTTGGGAGAACACGCAAGTACCAATTATGGAACCTTCTCATTCCAAGTGGTAAGCGCTGGATGTCCCGGTTTGGTAGGAAGGGCTTGCCTCTTTCATATGTTTTCGGGCAATTCTTTGACCATTTGATGGCATCAACATTTGGATACTGCTTTGCAATTTGGTGGAGTTTGCTAGTGACGGCCTCCTCAGAACCCCGTGATGGGACTTTTTTAACTTGGTTCTCAGGCTTGAACTGGTCATGGGAATACCACTTGGACACCGACGAGACGTCTTTGATCGGAACATAAACTGGCCTTATGGTGGTTGGATGCTTCTTTCGAAGTTCCCATTCAGGCACGTCCTCATCTTCTTGTGCTGCAGCTTCTTTAGGAGGCACTCATTATTCATGTATCGGCTGTGCTTGTTGAGAAGACTGTGGTATCTCATGATGCACTTGCTCGGTACGAGCTGAAGAAGGTTGTGGCATCTCATCAGGCACATGCTCGCTAGGAGGCGGGGAAGAATGTGGCATCTCAGGAATGTGGGGGTCACGAGACGGTGAAAATATCTCCCCGACCTTAACAACTTGCTCCAAATTTGGGAGAGGGGGAGGCGGCGAAAAAGCAGTCAATATAATATCCTGTTTGTGCCAGAGGATGAACTGCCCCATAACGTCTCCGAGTAACACCAGCCCCTCAGGAGTTGCATAGTCTATCCTCCACTGCATGAACTTGGGCTTCACTGTATGCACCTCGACCCTAGTGTAGTCCGACAGTATCTTATTATTGTGGTGTTCTGCCATTGCCACCTCCATCACAGTGTTCTGCCGGCCGTTGAGAAACACCAAGGTGCAACTAGTTGGTTCCCGTATGTGATTGACTGGGGTTGTGGCTGCAGTGGAACCTTGGCTATTAGGAACTTTCGGAGGGCTGCCAACTAATGCCAGTTCTCCTGGCGACGTCACTAATATCTGTGGCTCCATAGACAATCCTTGCTCCTCCAGCGCCTTCGCAACTAGAGCCTTCACTTGGAGCTCAAGACTAGTCTCCCGGTCTCGGCCATGTTTCTTGTACATGTGCCTGTCCTCTTCGAATCCTTGCTTCCAGGTCAACCTTTTCCCTAGCCCCCTGGTGCGGCCTGTGTGCTCCTTGTTTCCCAAGCCAAGGCTAAGCTCGTCCCTCTCTCTGGAAGGATTGAATGAGCCCTTCTCCTTGTCTTCAGCATATTTTAGTATCCTTGATACCACCTCTTAGGTCTCCGGCTTATCAAACTTAAGATTACTGCTGGATGATTCTGTACTCCTCGCATATATCTAGTTCCTTGAGCGTACCTTCAAATTCGTCACATCGATATTCCTAGCAGCTGCGGTCTCTTCGTCCATCTTCCTAAACTGCTCTTCCTTGGCAAGTAGTCATCGGTGCCTAGATGATGGTGGTGTTTGTTCCTCTTCGCCAGCTCGGTGTTACGGGCACTGAGCTCCAATGCCTCCGGTGAAGTGTTCTGAGCCACGAGCTCCTCCCATTGACTCGGAGTTATTTTGCCGAACTCGTTGAAGGGAGTTAACCCCTTTTGGATATACTTCGTGTTGAGCTCCGACCTCCAACGTTGGAATGACTCTCCCATCATCCTGATAGCATTTTTTTTACCAATTCGTGCTTACCCTCTGGAAATCTAAAATTGACCTTCAGCTGCCTATCCCATAGTGCATTCTTTGTGTTCTCTGGTACCTCTTTCTAGTTAGGGATTGCTGGGTTCAATTTATCACTTACTAGGGCCCCGATCACATTACAGAATTTTCCTCTTAATTCCTTCGGCTCAAGGATCTCCCCTGCTGGCCCGACCTCCGTTATCACATAACATGTCTTATCTGGATATAGATTTCCTTTTCTATCCCCTCGTTTCCTCTTAGGCTTGGTAGTCGTGGTTGTGTCTTGAGTTTGTGGAGCAGAGACATCGTGATCCGTCTCTATGGCTGTTGTCTCTGCTCTCCTTTCCTCTACTCCGTCTTGTCCAGCGAGATGTCACAGACGTCGACGTCGTCTTTTCCGAGTTTCAGGAGGGACCTATATATACGACAGGTCAAAGTGTTAGCAGAGGTAACACAGCCAAAGCTTTAGCAAAATTTACAAGCTAAGGCTTTTTCCCTGCCTCCTCGTTCGGGTCAAAATCCTTGTCCAAATCTTCCTCCGTTGGCCTCCTTCTGGCTTCACGTGGGAAAGGATCCTCAGGACTTTCATATCCCTCTTCTGAGTCATCATCATCATCATCCTCTTCTTCTTCGCCTTCAGCATCCTCTCCTTCGGAGCCTTCCTCCTCGTCACACTGCTCCTGAGTAAGCATCACTTCTAGATCCTTTTCTACCTCGTTATCGAACTGTTCCTAAGTAAGCTGGTCCTCTAGTGCTTGCTCCTCAAGGGTTGGCTGCTCATCAGGCTCGAGGCATCGGGCTACACTGTCTGGTGTCCGCAACATTATTTCGCGCTTTGTTCTAATAGATTCAAGAAAGTGTGCTTTAGGTATGCGAGAAAGTATAAGAAATAAAAAAGGTCTATAAACCAAAGTAGTCCTATAAAACAACAATATATCAAAAAACGAATAGTAGCAGTAGTAGAGGCCTCAGAAACATGTCAATCATCATTTGATCATGAACTTGGAGCATCAAGGCATCATAACAGAGAAGAGAGGAGAAGGTAATGTAGGGGCGGCTGCTAATGATGTCAAGTTCCTCACAAGTTCTTGATCATCAGCTCATATTCCATATAATATATGGACTTGGATAATTTCATCATCGGCAAAACAAAGGAGAGGAGAGGAGAGGGGAGATTTGGCAAAAAAGCAGGTGCTGCTTCCAAAACATAGAGGATAGTAAAGGTGGCAACAAATAGAGGAGAGGGGAGATTTGGCAAAAAAAGCAGGTGCTGCTTCCCAGAAAAAGCAACATGACAATGTAAGAACATCATATGCTTAATATCTTCCAAACCTGATAAGCAGATCGGACAATCAGAAGTAGTAGACAGTAGTAGTAGGGAAGTAGTAGAAGTAGAAAAAAAAGCAACAGCTGCTTAGGAGAGGAGAGGAGTAGAGTGGAGTAGAGGAGAGTAGTAGTAGAAGAGGAGTACAGAGAAGACAGCAAGTACAGAGAAGATTAGTAGCCACCGGCCACAATAGTGTATTTTTAATTTTTACTAAAACTTGAGGATCATCATAATACTAACAAATGACAATGTAAGAAGAATAATATAAATGCAAGGATTATTTCTACTCAGCAGATATTTATTCCCCAAAAAATGAAACTGGATGAATCGAAGTCCCACTAATTAAACAAACAAGTGCAAGGCTGCAAGCATACAATGAAAGAAGAGCATCAGAGTGTAAACTGACCGATAAAGATGAACTGTAATGGATTAACATATCTATAATCATTATTGCCACTTATTTTTCAAACACTTCAGTATGTAAGAGCATTGTCCAACACCAAAAAAAAAATCACTGAACATGGTCAGAGTGTAATCATCAACTGTACAAGCCACACTAAAACCCAAAAGGACAAATCATGACAAAAGGCAATATAGTTAGAACAAGCACTCACATTCAAAGCCACATTCTGCTGAATACCAGTGACATAAGTTTTTTTCAGCAAAGAATGCATAGTACCAGCATAACAGGAACCCCATACATTGCATTGACTCTCAGAGAAATTTCAGAGGAAGCCTGGCTATTGGGCATGGCTTCGGGTTAAGGCACTAGAGGAGTCTAGGGCATCTATTTAGGCAGCTTTGGGTCATTTTTTTCTCTTCTGAATGTAACAGAGAACCAACCAGGGTCAGCTTGTATTGGGAGCTAAATTCTTTTTCTTAATAAGAACATGTTTAGCTCCTGCATATATGCCGAAAAAAGCATACCAGGGAACAAATAGATTGTAGTGATTTAGCCATTTAAAGGACGCCTAATATGCAGTTCATGATTTCTAAATGCATAATAGCTCTTCGCAAACTGGTGATCACTACATTCGAGATAATGATCAGCTGTTAAGGCAAACCGAACCCAGAAGAGACTATTGAAATTTGGGAGCCTAAAAAATATTTAGTACTCCGCTACACATCCGCACTCCACTACACATCGACTTATTTAGTACTTCCATTTTTTTTGTTCTAGCAAAATGAACCTTATCTGAAGTGTATATGCACCCTGTTCAAAATGCACATCTACAATTCTCTTTATTTCCAGTTTTGCTGCTACCCTTTGGTGTCAGTATAGTGTCACTGAACTAAATAAGAAAGGTATTGTAGTAGTCAGCTGTGGAGTCAGCAAAAAAAGCATGGTGCTGGGAAGGGGTAACAAAAAAAATTGCATCAGCTAATGTCTTTCGAACTATAAACAGATTGTTCATCGGCAGGAAATTAAACGCCTTCTGTCTGAAGACATGATTGTTCATTGGCACCAAATTAAATGCCTTCTGTCTTAACCAATTGCTGCAGGCTTGATTTACTGTCAAATGCTGCAGGCTTGATTTACTGTCAAATGACAGTTCACGCCAAAGCCTCTCAGTCCAGTTTCCTTTTCTCTTCATTTTTCACAGCAATAACCCATCTTAATATATGTGAATTTAGAAGCTGAACACAAATCTCAGATTTTTAACAACATTTTCATTTTTCCTCGTTTGACATCAATTTTGTAACCTACCTACTGTAGGCTTTAGTTTCTTATGAAACATATGTGAATTTAGAAGCTGAATGCAAATCTCAGAGATCTTTACCATTCTAAAAAATCTCTCCATCAAAGGTCTGAAACTAAAATACATATCATTTGGTTCAGGCCCCTACTCTCAAGTCTCAAAGTATTACTACTATGTACTCGATCAAAAATACCGGCTTGGATGAACAAGATCCGTTTGGTTCATCTAACAAGCACCTAACACAGGTTGATTCATATCATTAACTAGCTTAGCTACTGTGGGTATTGCAATAGAGAAGTTTGACTAAGAAATTGTGAGACACGGAACATCGCACGAAGCTTACCTCTATGTTTAGCCGTGGACCAGGCCTCTTCACCGCCGATCCGTACCTCACTAGATCGTCCTCGCTCGCGCCGTCCGAGACGAACCCAGTTTGTCGTCGATCTTGACGTTTCCTGCCTAGCGTGCCCTTGCGCGGATGAGGTCGCAGATCCGGCTCGAGCGCTCGCTTCAGGCCTCCGTCGACTCCGACGGCGAGGTGAGCAGCCGTCAAGGAGTAGTTGGGGGAGGGGGAGGGACTGGCGGGGTGAGTTGGGGGCGGCGGTTGCGGGAGGGTGAGCAGTCGTCGAAGAAGAAACCCTCCCCTCGCGGTCGTGCCGGGCGCGGGGCGCCAGGAGCCTGCGTCGTCGGTGCGCGGGGGCGGGCGCCGGGGGCCGGGTGCGGGACGCCGAGCGCTGGACACTGGTGTGGGCGAGCGTGGGCGCGGGACCGGCGGCGGAAACCCTAGGCGCGCGGGGCAGCCTGACAGCGTCGGAGGAAGAAGACAGCGCCCAGACTAGATGACTCCCGTGCACCCTCCTTTTTATACTTGGGACTATTTGTAGGGGCGGTTCCTGATCTAGCCGCCCCTATAAATACATTTGTAGGGGTGATTCCTGATCCAGCCGCCCCTACAAATATTTTCCATTTTTTAAAATTGTAATTTCTATATTTTTATATCATAAAAACACAAAGTAATATAAAAAAATTGTGTATATGCACAAATATAATATTTGTATTATTATATATATGAAGAAATATATATATAAACAATTTTAGTCAAAACAATATAGAAAACAAAAAAAAATTAAAAATTTGAAATTTAAAATTTCGACTACAATTTTATGACATGAAATGAAATAAAATGAAAATATTGTAAACATAAAAGTTGTATAACTCATCAACATTTACAATTTTTATTTTGGTCATCTTATCATGTGACTTTGTTTAAATGATTTAAATTTTGAAATTCGAACAATTTCAACTTTAAACAATATTTTGAAAGAGTAAATGATTTCAGATGAAAAACTAATGAATACCAAAGTTGTAGAACTCATCAATATGTACAACTTTTATTTTGATCATATTTTCATTTGACCAAATTTGAATAGTTGAAATTTTAAATTTCTCTAAATGACAATTTCAAACAAGATTTTAAAACCTTAAATGATTTCAACAATAAAAGTCGTGAACATAAAAGTTGTTGAACTCCTCACTGTCTGTAACTTTTATTTTGGTCACTGTTTCATGTGACAAAGTATTAGTAAACATTGTTCATAAATTCACATATAACTCATAGTTTCATGAATTATACGAGAAACATGTTGATTTGTGAACAATGTTTACTATCACTTTGTTAGATGAAGAAATGATCAGAATAAAAGTTGTGGATCTTGATGAGTTATACAACTTTGGTATTCATCACTTTTTCAGCTGAAATCATTTAATGGTTGAAAATCTCGTTTGAACTTGTCATTTTTTTAAATTTGAAAATTTGAAGTGTTCAAACTTTGTCAAATGAAAAGAATGACCAAATCAACACACTAACTTGATAAGGCAAGATTTTAGAAAATTTTAGGAAAAAAAATCATCACATTTGGAGTTAGTATGAGAGAGAAAGACTAGTTACAAATTTTACCCAGAGATTAAAAAGAAAAATCACAACTGTTCATGATGATCAATGATGAACAAGTGTGATTTCTCTTTTTAATCTATGGCTGAAACTTGTAACTAGTTTTTCTCCCTCATACTAACTCCAAATATGATGGTTTTTTTCCTTAAAATTTTCTAAAATCATGCTGTATCATTTTAGTCTAGTCATCTATCTTTGTCACTAATTTTGAATAATTTAAATTTTAAATTTCAAAAAATGACATCTTCAAACCTGATTTTCAAATACTAAATGATTTCAGCTGTAAAGGTGATAAAAATATAAACTCATCAAGATCTCCTACTTTTATTTTGGTCATTTCTTTATTTCATTTAGTGTTAAGTGATTTCATAAAGTTTTAGTAGTAATAGAGTGGATGTTCAAATAGAGTCATCTGGATATTGCAAAGGGTAGTCTCACACACATGCATAAAATGTAGTCTCATGCACATACAAAAATATGTAGTCTTACATACATACATAAATATATAGTCTCACACGCATTCATAAATAAAGTCTTACAAACACACATTTACACAAACACTCCATGTTCAACAACTAGCTAGCCCGCTGTAACGACTTTCCCCTTGACACCTTTTCGTTCCTATGGCATTATGTCTTTGGAGAGGTTCTTTTCCACAACACTGATCTTCTTAGGAAAGTCTGTGAATAATGGCATCTCATCGTAGTTATTGTAAGCTTCAACATCGTCCATGCCATCAACTCCAATAATGTGCTGTTTCCCGGAGGCAACCACATGCTTTATCTTCTTCGGGGGGTGGTTACTTTGTGGGTCAGACATATAGAAAACTTGTGCGACACGTGAAGCGAGCACCCAAGGGTCATCTTGGTAGCCTAGATTATCGAGGTCCAGGACTCTCAATCCGATCTTGTTCAGTTGGTGTTGTTTAATCCAGCGGCATCGAAACAGGGCCACCGTTATATCCCTTCCATAGTCAAGTTCCCATATCTCTTCAACGATGCCAAAGTATTGGATCTTTCGCCCTAATCCATCGAGAGCCTCTATTCGAACGCCGCTGTTTTGGTTCACATATTTACTATCCTTTAAGTGGGTATAGTACGTATACCCATTGATGTCATAAGCATTCCAAGATGTCACTTGTCTCGATGGCCCCACCGCCAACCTACTGATGGTAATAGAGTCTATGGTTTCTCCAGACGGTATGTTTTGGTACTTCAACCATGTAGTTAGTCGTTGCTTGTGTTGTTTCATAACCCAATCATCCAAACGGCCATTTCTCTCCACCATAATGATAGCCAAGTGTTCATCAATGTATGGTTGCATTAGTTGTGTACTCTGCAAGACACTGTAATGCGCCTGACTCACCTCTTTGTAATCATGGTCGATGAACACTTTTCTACCACTGGTGCCCTTCCCAGCCAGCCAACGTTGTGACAAGAATCGGGTTTACCAATCCCTTTCTATACTTTTCGGTACTCTTGACAGCACTCGATGACTTCTTTAGTACTGTAACCCTCTATCATGGAGCCATCTGGGTATGCTCGATTATGCACGTATCGACTTAGAACCGACATGAACCGCTCGTAGGACCACATTTCCTACAAGTAGCAAGGGCCTAGCTCCTGTATTTGATGAACCATGTGAATCATGAGATGTGGCATTATATCAAAAAAAGCAGGAGGTAAACACATCTCCAGTTGGTTTTGTGTCTCCACCATAAATTCATGTAGATCACTCAGCTCTTGCTTGCCAATCGTCTTCTATGAGATCTTCAAAAAGAAGTAGCACATGCGGGTGATGGCCATTTTCAAGAACTCTGGCTTTATAGCCCTGATTGCAATAGGTAGAAACACTATCAGCATCACATGACAATCGTGAGCCTTGCAGTGTGTTATTGATAAGTCCTTTATCGACACTAGCTTCTTCACATTTGATGAAAACCCAGTCGAGACTTTGATCCCCCTCAGGAAAGCGCATATAGCTCTCTTCTTGTCTGGTGTTAGGTTGAAGCACGCCGTGGGCAGAGTGTATTTTCCATTAGCCTCAGGTACCGGGTGAAGCTGTGGCATCACGTTTAGCTGCACCATGTCTTTTTGTGCTTTTAGACCATCCTTTGACTTGCCTGTGTCCATCAAGGTAGCAATGAGACTCTCAAAGACATTCTTCTGCACATGCATAGCATCAATGGCATGGGGGACCTCCAAGTCTGGCCAATAAGGCAGATACTGAAAGAAGATCGATTGTTTCTTGAAAGGTACGCCTTCGACATGAGGTGTGCTTCTATCTCTGTTCGTCCTATCTGGATTCTTCTTTCCATAGACGACGCATATGTTTTTCACCATTCTGTACACGTGTTCTCCGTTATGACGTCTCTCCGGAGGGGGTTCAATCTCCAGGGCGTTGTCATAAAATCTAAAGAACAATTTGATGTGGTACTTGTGACTTGTCTTTAAGAAGCGTTGGTTCCTTAGGTAAACTATCTTCTTGGATGCATCTAGGTACACCCATGTAGTACCATCCAAGCAAACCAAGCATCCCGTCTTCCCTTTGATCTGTCCAGACAAAGCAAACAGCGCGGGATAATCATTGGTAGTAACAAATATTATTGCTCTACATATGAAGTCCTCCTTTCAGAATGCATCGTACATCTGCTCCCCATGCCTCCATAGCCTCTCCATTTTTTGCATCATAGGCTCGAGGAACACGTCTATATCAATGCCTGGTTGTTTAGGGCTAGAAATAAGAATAGTGAGGAGAAGGTACTTTCTCTTCTGACACAACCATGTTAGGATGTTGTACATGGTCAAGATCACTGGCCATGTGCTGTGGTCGCTCATCCTCTCATTGAAGGGATTCATTCCATCGGTGCTCAAGCCAAACCGTACATTCCTTGGGTCATCACTGAATTCTTTGTGCTTCTCATCAAAATTTGCCACTGACTACAATCAGTCGGGTGTGCAATCTTATCATCATCCACCTTGCGCTCATCATCCCACCATGTCATGAGTGCGGCTTCTTTAGGGTTTAGGAAGATACGTCTCAAGCGGTCGGTCACTAGCAGGTACCACATTACTAGGGCAGAAATTCTTCTCTGCTTTGCATCGTTGCCTAATGGAGTGTCTTCTGGGGGCAGAGATTCTTGTACCACCTTTTTTGTACCCTTCTTATTCCTCTTTTTCCCCGTGGAGGGTTCGTCCCCACTGTAAAGGTCATTGTTCTTGTACCAGCTGGCCCCACACCAGGGATATTTATCTAGTGACTTGAACGTTTCACCACGAAAAAGTATACAGTGGTTGGGGCATGCATGGATTTTTTCAACCCCCATTGTCAATGGACTTATGACCTTCTTCGCTTGGTATGTGTTGGCAGGAACTGAGTTTGGTTGTGGCAGCACCCATGACAGGAGATGCAATAGATCATTGAAACTATAGTCTGACCAGCCGTACTTAGCCTTCAGGATGAGTAGCTCAAGCACAAAACGTAGCAATGTCCAATGTGTCGGACAGCCCTTTTCAACACCATACACAGTCTCCTTCGATGCTTTTGTCACCCTTTTTAAATTTTCTAGACCTTTCGGGCTATTTTGTAAAATCTCTGGTCCAAGGGCTCGAATCATGTCCTCCAAATCATCTTCATCCCCGACATGTGCTCCACCATCATTATTGGCACCACCTTCATCGTTACCATCCCAACCACCAGCATCATCACCTTATTCATTACCAAACTCGAAATCCATTCGTGTATCAAGCTCTGCTGAATATTGGGACAGGGATTCTATGGTTTCGTCGTCGTATTCCTCCTCATCCTCGTCGTTAACAATAACCGTTTCACCATGATAAATCAACACTGTGTAGTCCTCAACAAATCCTCGCATAATCAAATGTGATCTGATGATAGTCACATCTATCTATGCCATACGGTTCTTGCAATCTTTACAGGGGCAAATAATTGTATCCTTATTCTCTTTCAATGTCGTTGCATGCTTCTTTGCGGCTTCAATAAATTTATCCACCTCTTCACGGAAATCTGCCTTGAACCTTAACGAACCATACATCCAAGAGTTCCTGTACTCGATCTTTTACAACAACAACAAAACAAACATTAAAGGACTACTTATTCAGATATATATAAAAATAAATCAAAGTAATAATTACTTGAGAATAATTGTATATACTTCAGATATATATGAATATAAATCTAATATAATTACATGAAGCATACAAACACACCATGGTAGAGAAAAATTAATTAATGGCCCATTTATCCATAAATAATTAAAATACATATTTATTTATTACAATAAACAATTTCAAAGACAACAATTAGCAACAATTATACTTTACCCAATATCTTTCATACAAACCCTAGTCCAATTTCATCAAACATAAATTTATAAAAACGAAATTAATAAAAAAAACCAAACCCTAAATCTAGATCCACATGCACATGAAACATCCATAAAACTAACTAATTGTTCACTAAAATCAAGAAACATGGACCAAATAAGGGTATGATCTAGTTCCCCTCCCTAATTTACCCTAGTACATTTAAAACTTAGGTCTCATTTGCTTCATAAGTAGCTCAAGCACCATAAAAGAGAGAGAAAAACAAAACTCTAATTACTCACTAACCAACCGTTAAAACTTCAAAAAAGTGTGGAATAACATTTTCTTACCTTCTACAACCTCTCCACCAAAGGATTTGAGACCAAAACCTTCCCCCCTTAGTAGAGCAATTTTTGGGAAGTGCCCAAGGCCTCCCCACCTTTTTTTCACAGGTTGGAGTGAGTGACCCGAGGAGGAAGAAGGTTCTGCAGCTGTTTTATATGTGGATCATTTGTAGGGACGGCTGGTGATTGAGCCGCCCATATAAATTAGAGCTATGTATATGGGAGCATTTGTAGGGGCGGCTAGTGATTAAGCCGCCCCTACAAATCGGAGCTATGTATACGGGGGCATTTATAGGGGCGGCTCAATCACCAGCCGCCCCTACAAATAGAAACTCCAGGGGTGGCTGGTGATTGAGCCGCCCCTATAAATCAGACCCCATTTGTAGGGGCGGCTCGTATCACCAGCCGCCCATGCTGTTCTATTTGTAGGGGCGATTGGTGTCTGGACACCCGAGCACGCCACTGTAGGGGCGGCTCCATCACCAGCCGCCTCTACAAAAAAATCGAACCATTGCTAAAAGTCATTTTTTACGTAGTGTCATGGCCACCTTGGCGCGCTCCACGTCCTCTCCTTCTGCGTCAGCAACGGCCTTGGCATGCCCCAGGATCCTGCCCCAAGTGCCAAAATCCAATTGGATATTGGACTAAAGCCAATCCAATCCCAGGTCTAACCACATACATGTAGATGTTGTAACTCACTCTACGGCCTTGTTTGGATGCACATGTATTCGTCTCAATCCACATGTGTTGAAGTGGATTGGAGTGGAATTAAACTAAGTTTCATTCCATTCCACTCCAACACATGTGGATTGAAGTCGGTACACATGCATCTAAAACAAGACCCACATGATTTATTCACTTACTCTTATTCACTAACTCTACAGCTAAACTCATGCCATACACATTTGATGACTAATGTATGCTTAGACCACTTCCAATGCAACTGCTCTCCAGCGTGCACTACTACATGCTAACAGTGCAACACTTCTAAACTCGTGTATATCGAGTTCATAGCCTCAGACTCCACACCATACAATTATGGCTAAGTACATCAAGATTATATCCAGCACTCATTAATTAAACTTGGCTTACCAATCTCTCAGGATGCAGATTATTTGAACGGCTGTTTTCTGCACTGCACTTGAATTGCATTCTGATTGCCGGGCGTTGCTGTGCTTCAAGCAGACCTGAAGCGTCAATTGGGCGTGCAACACCAACTGAAAAAGGTTGTTATAAACATGCCACTGTGAATTGACATACTATAGAAGCACAGCTAAAAAAGTATATTATCTTGAAAAAAAATCTAACACCACAAAACAGAAAAATTATACAGAAAAACTTGAAATCCAGAAAGCATAATGTACTGTAGAAAAAAAGAAAGGAAAATGACTATAAACAGCACTAGTTTTATACTACAATACATAGAAAACAATTTGTGCAAGCTGCTACCTTGTTGCTTGTCCACATTCGTTGTCCACAGTCGAAATAGGAAGCAAATTCCACAGGATAGGATTTACATAGAGCCTATAATAACAAAGGAGTTAACATTCGTAAATGCAAAGCAAGTCACTCAAACCACCTCAGTAGGAGTTGAAAGCTTCTACTCACTTATTTTGTCGTACTTCTGTTTCTTTGTGGTTTTCTACTCACGAGTACTCATACTTTATGATTTTACCCTCCTTATTTTAGAATGAAGGTGCCATTTGCCCCTGGTCCAGGAAGCCTCCAACTGCGGTGGCCCACCAGAAGCACAGCTACAGTAGGTCCCTGGTATCCCCTCCTCGTTCGTCGGCGTTGCTCAGACAGATCCCAAGCAGCAGGCTGGCGTCCCAGCCAATCTGTCGTTGCCTGGACTGGAAGTCAGTGCCGCCTGCATCCTCAGCTCGATCGCGTCTCCCCTCCGCATGCCGGTTTTGAATTGTTCGATCCCATACCCAGTTTACGCCTCTTCTCAGTTGCGTTCTTCTATAGATCTGGATATCACTGTCGGTCTCATCACTGTCGAACTGTCGGTTCCGAACTTGAAAATGAGAAAATGATTGGGGCTGGGCTAAAACCGACAGTGAAGGACAACATCACTGTGGGTTTGTAGCTTGCACCGACAGTGAGTTGGCGGCCACTTATCACTGCTGGTTCAAATCAAGAGCCGACAGTGATTTGGTGCTATCACTGTCGGTTCGAGCCAAAAACTGATGGTGATAAAATATCAGTACAAAAAGCTGGCGCCGTCCTCTCTTTCCTCCTCTCTTCCATCCCGAGCACAGAGGCGCGCGTTTGGGCCGCGCCATCCATTGTTGCGGCTGCTCTTCACCGTGAAGCTAGCTCTTGGATTTGGAAGAATGGCTTCATCTTTTTGTTTTAAGGTTAGTAACAAGCATCTATAATTTTGATTTTGTTGCTTAATTAGCGTTATTTTGATGGCTACATTGCTTGATTCTCATTCTAGTTCTTTCTTCATTCTAGAGAGCACTTTTTTAATTGGACTTTATGCAAGGCTTGCAAGCAAATTATGATGAATTCATCATCCAAAAGGTCGGTGTCTTTGAACACATTTAAAATCCTAGATAATTACATGGTGGTCAAGATCATTGTTAGTATGTGATGCTACAATTAGTTTTTAATAAGAGTAGAGTAGATTCTTTTACAATTTTGGTGAGCAAATTAATCCATGTGTCACCTACCAACATATTGTTTGGAGCTAAATTGTTGTTCATGGTCATGTCTCCAATTTTAGTCTTTTTTTAAACAAATTAGTGTCTCCATTTTTATGTGGCATGGAGTAGAATAATTGTTCTTCATTATTGTGCAATAATTGTTTTTATGGGGCTACGATTTTCAATTTATATCTTCGAGGCTACCAATTTCAATTTTCCAATAATTAGTGTACAATAATGTTTTTCAAAAATGGGGTGACTAAATTAAATAAGTGTAGAATAAATGGTACTTTCGAGATAGATTTGTTGTTCATGAAGCTCGACTTCTTATTAATTTCTCTGTAATTACTGTCTCAATATTTTTTGTGCAGAGATGGATCAAGAGTGGATGTATCTATCCCGAATGGACAAGCGGTATATGCATGGCTTCAGCCAGTTTATCACCAATGCCAAAGCCCATGCTAGGAATGAGAACCCTGTCTTCTGCCCATGCAAAGATTGCATGAATCAAAGGAAATTGGCTCAAATTGAGTCTGTACGAATACACTTGATTATCAGCGGGTTCATGCCAAACTATACGATATGGACTATGCATGGTGAGGTTGGTGTGAATGTTCCGCAAGAAAACGATGATGATGTGCCATGCCTGACGTAGCCATCCACATACTGACGAGGAACCCGGTGTCAACACGGAACCTATGGCCACAGTTAATGATGTGTTTAGGAACATGCTAGCTGACGACATCGAGGATAACGATAGCATTTTTTAGCTGCTACGTAATGTAGAGACCGGATGTTTTAGTGAAAGACAACTGAGAAAGATAGAGAAAATGAGACAAGATGGCAAAACGCCATTGTATAAGAATTGTCCAATGAGCAAATTGGAAGTCGACATCATGCTGTTAGAGTTCAAATCGACAAACGGATTGAGCGATAGATGCTTCGATCATCTATTAGGTATAATAAGGAAAATGCTCCTAGAAAAAAAACGAGTTACTAGAAAAGACATACCCGTCCAAGCAAATGATCTGCCCCATTGGCCTCGAGGTTGAAAAAATCCATGTGTGTTCCAATGATTGCATATTGCACCGTTGAGACAAATACAAAGACTTGAATGCGTGCCCCAAGTGTGAAGCTCCACGGTACAAGGAAGGGCCGTCAGATGAGGGTACAAAGACTAGAGGTCCTGTGAAGGTCGTTTGGTATTTTCCTATAGCTCCTCGGGTGCATAGGCTATTTGCATGCGCAAAGTCAGCCAAGCTGTTGCGCTGGCATGGTGAAGAGCGTAAGAAAGATACAATGATGAGGCACCCCACCAATGGGAAGGACTGGAGGACGGTCAATACTATGTTCTATAAGAACATCGGTAGAGAGGTAAGGCACCTTTGGTTTGGTTTGAGCACAGATGGGATGAATCCTTTCGACCAGGTTAGAAGCAATCATAGCACCTGGCCAGTGACGCTTTGTATATACAACCTTCCACCTTGGCTCTATATGAAGCGGTCGTACATCCAGATGCCACTACTGATCCAAGGGCCAAAACAACCTCAAAATGACATCGATGTGTTTCTAGAACCAGTGATCCATGAACTAGTGGAGATGTTTGATAAGGGTGTGGAGGATGTTTGGGGCGAGTACAAAAAGGAACATGTCATGATTAAGGCAGTACTTATTGCTATAATCACCGACCTGCTAGGTTGAGGTTGCTTGTCCGGAGAGAAGACAAAAGGCTATACTAGATGTGTCGAGTGCTTGGATGACACCGATGCGGTACATCTGCCAAAGAACTCAAAGATAGTTTATATGAGACACTGTAGGTTCTTACCTAAGGATCATGCTTACCTCAGGAACAGAAAAGAGTTTGATGGGACTATTGAGAAACGCTTACCTCCAAAATATCGAGACGGGCCTGCGATACTTCGAGAAGTCAACAAACTAGAGGTTGTCCTTGTGAAGGAGGACAATGCAGTAGCAGCGCCTGATGGGAGCGTCTGGAAGGAAAAAATGTTTTTTAGTAACTACCTTACTGGCTAGTGCTGAGTGTACGCCACTATCTTGATCCCATGCACATTACTAAAAACGTGTGTGGTAACACGCTTAACACCTTGATGGACACCGGGGGGACATCGAAGGATTCACTAGCCACACGTCTAGACATGCAACACTTGGGAATCAGGAAGGAGCTACATCCCGTGGCGCTAGACGATGGCTAGGTCGAACTTCCGGTTGCGTCGTAGACCTTGAAGAAGGAAGAAAAGCATGCACTTATTTCATTGTTCAATAAACTCAAAGTCCCGATAGGTTATTGTACGAACCCGAAGAGGCTAGTGAACATGAGAGAACTAAAGTTCAACTATGGTTGTATGAAGGCCCATGACTGTCATGTCATTATGACTTAGCTACTCCCTATTGCCCTGCGTGGTATCCTCCCCCCAAAGGTCGGTGCCCCAATCATAAAGTTGTGCTTGTTCTTCAACGCGATCTCAAAAAAGGTCGTTGATGTGTCCACGCTGGACTAGCTGTAGCGAGACATAGCTAAAACTCTCGTTAGGCTTGAGATGCATTTCTCGCTGACTTACTTTGATATCTCAGTGCTCGTTCATCTTGTTGACCAAATTAGAGCCCTTGGCCCAATGTACCTACATTAGATGTTCCCTTTCGAAAGGTTGATGAAAGTTTTCAGGAGGTATGTTAGGAACAAATTCAGGCCAAAAGGAGGCATGGTTGAAGGATGGTCAACGGAGGAGGCCATTGAGTTTTGCACATATTATCTAGACAACAATAGGGTTAGAGTTATAGAATCTCGTCACAAGGGAAGATTAGGTGGCAAAGGAACGATTGGGGAAAAATCTATCACTGTAGACGACCCCATTTCTTTCAGATAGACACAGTTCACTGTTCTCCAGCAAGCAGAGGATGTGATGCCATATATTGACGAGCATAGGCAATCGCTGCAAACTTTGTATCCGAGCAGGTCGTAGGCTTGGCTTGATAAAAAAACATAAGGAGGAATTTGTTAGCTGGTTGCGATGCCGCTTGATTGGAACAACGTTGGGTAATCAGCTGGATATCTTAGCCAAGGGACCTTCGAGTACATTACTTAAGTACCAAGGGTATGAGATCAATGGATTTATATTTTACACAAACAAGCAAGATGGAAAGAGCACATACCAAAACAGTGGTGTTCATTTCGATGCTCCCGATGAAAACGGCACATACCAAAATAGTGGTGTTCGTTTCGATGCTCTCGATGAAAATGGCAACGTGCAGACGACATGCTATGGTTTCATAGATGAGATATGGGAGCTAGACTATGATCGGTGGAAGGCACCTCTTTTTCGCTTCCAGTGGGTCCGGCTCGAGGAAATCACCACCGACAGAGAAGGGTTCACTACCGTTGATCTCACCAAGACCACATATAGAGATGACCCCTTCGTCCTTACAAAAGACGTTATGCAAATCTTCTATGCAGGGGACAACAAGACAAAAGCAAAGCTAAAAATAGTCCTGGAAGGAAAAATGAAGATTGTCAGTGTCGATGAAGTGTCGGACGAAGAAGACTATAGGGGCTATCAGGAAATGCCTACATTCGGGGCGAACGTATCCCTACCTATCCTTGAAGAGGGTGATGAACCTTCTTACATCTGGCGTGATCTCGATGAGGCCCTCATTGTTGGACCCGATGAAGATAGTTAGATTATTATTAACTATGTAATCCTTATCCAGACATTGTATCAGTAATTCACATTGAATATCTAATTTATATTTTATGCGCATCTCTATAATTTAATTATTGACTATGTAATCAAATATTGAGCTGATGTTCACAAACACTTTTATTTGATAATTATAGACCATTAGTTAATTATCATAGAATTAAATAATCAAGACATAATTTTTTGTATTATTTTAGAATATAAACTAACTGCATTATTTCTATTAATAAATAAATAAAGAAAAGCAAACTAATCGAACTCCCTATCCTAACTCAGCGGTTAAGGCCGCACACTCTGTACTTCGAGACCCGCGGTCGAATCCTAGGCAGACCAAACTTTTTTGATTTTGCATTTATTATTTAGTAGTGCGTTTTGACGGGATAAAAGAAAAAATAAAACCAATCTAACCAAACTCCCTATCCTAGCTCAGCGGTTAAGGCCATGCACTCTGACCCCATGACCCACGCTCGAATCCCAGGTGGGCCAAACTTTTTTGATTTTTCATTTATTATGTAGTGCGTTACGACATGATAAAAGAAAATGTATAACTAATTCTAATGTAATCTCTATTCTAGCGCAGTGGTTAAGGCTTCAAACTAAGAACCCCGAGACTTGGGTTCAAATCCTAGGCTCAGGTCTTTTTTTTATTTTTTATAAAAGGATGCGACAGTAGGCAGCCTAGCTACTGGGTGTTAGCATGGCAGGGCCTATCACTATCGGTTTTGGTTTAAAATTCGATAGTGATAGAAGCTATCACTGTCGGTTCCTAGAACCGGCATAGATGGCAACCTTCACTGTCGGTTTTAAACTAAAACCGACAGTGATGTCTAGGTGCTCCTCATAGGCCAACAGTGCTCCCGCTCACCACCACAGTGGGAGCATTGCTCCCACCTACTCGATAGCTTTAGTTCAAAAATAAAAACATACCACGACTGCTAGCCCTTATAAAATAGCCCTTGGCCGGTAGCTAGCCTCTCAATAACCAAGTCTTGCTACTCTCTTGCTGCTTATTTCTCACTTTATTCTCTCTAGCTAGTATACACATCTACGACCTCTTTGTGGGAGAAAACCCTCCACATACAAATTTCAATAAGCGTGGTCATCGTAAGGATGGTGCACACAAAAGATACTAGAAGAATGTTTCTAAAGATAGAGCAACACCGAAGCTTGGGGACGTCGTAAGGTTGACAGAGTCATCCTGTTCGGTGTGCTCTAGACTATCTGACTAGAGCGGCATGGATTCATCGCTGCTCGGCAACCGTCTCATGTGCTCTGGACTGTCTGTCCAGAGAGGCATGGGTTCAACAGTACCCGACAATCTCTCCGCTCGTCTCCCGAAGGCGTAGCTCGTCAGCCATCTCTGGCATTCTCTGGTGGCTATTTGACCCTACCTGGGTGCTAGAAGAATGCTTCTGAGGTGATTACCTTATAATGTGTTTGTACACTTCGATTGTAACATTAACATAGACGTAAATAGGTTTTTATTATCGTATATTTAATTTTAGTGTCATGTCTTTGTTATCGTATATGTAATTTTATTTCAAGGTTTCTGTTATATTTCTATAACCGAAATATATATATATCGATGTTTGTCTCATCAAATGGCAATACATGTATGGATATTTTACATATATATGGTGCCCTAATAATTAATTATCTAGCGTTTTTTGGGTGGGTGTTTTTGTACCCATATATGAAATTATGCAATTGATACAAAGTATTTGGAAAATATTTGAGCATTAAATAAAGATAACATGATTACTATTTTTTCATAAGTAATAACCTTTATTGTAGCATGCATGCATTGAAGTACGTGCTGTCAGCCACATCACTATCGGTTTTCATACAAAACCGACAGTGATAGGGTTGCATCACTGTCGGTTTCATTATAAAATCGGCAGTGATGGACACCATCCGTGTCGGTTTTGTTTTAAAACCGGCAGTGATGTGTCTGCCCCCTATAAAAAGGAACTAGGAACATACACACGCACGCACCCTCACTTCACTCTCATTTCTCAGTTTCATGTACTCTCACTTCTCACTCTTTTCACTCTACATGGTCATGGCTCCTGGATATTTTATTGTAGGTATATATATGTTCTTCTCTCTCACATTGTAGCTATGTATATATGCATCGTCGATCTATATTTATTTAGTTTGCGACATTTTACTTTGCATATTTTATATAATGCATTATATATTTTTCTATTCATATTTCTTGAATTTTATTAGGTACAATGCAATATATATATTCTCCTCTTCCATATTCTATCTATGTATATATATGCATCGATCTATATTTATTTTGTTTGCTATATTTTACTTGGCACATTTTATATAAATGAAATATATATTTCTAGTCATATTTCTTGAATTTTATTAGGTGAGATGAACAGACCTCCCCCACCACAAGAACCAGGTTTCCACCGTGGTGATGATCCATTCGATCCTGATGTGGCCATTCCAAACGACCCTATTCCAGCTATTGTAAGAAATATTTTCTAACATCTTATTTTTGGATGCTAATTAATTAATAATTGTAGTTTAAATTCAGTAATAAGTGTTGTTTCATAATATGTATGGACTCATTCAAATAATATCATTGTTGCATATGTCGTAGACGATAGCACCGATGGAGTGGCTTCAAGGAGCACTTAGCTTGCTCATGGTGTCGAACATCGTTGAGAACACGACATCTGCTAATGATGGTCAAACTTGGACGTGTGAACCAAGCTTCTACATCCCTTCGAGGCTACCATCAGGGCATCAAGAATTTATCTAGCGGACGGGATCATGGATGCCTAGCAGGAGAAGCGCCTAGTTCTTTGTCATGCACAACTGTTTGGTGGCACTTCAGCACATTTGCTATCAGGTGCCTGATTTCTCGCACTTCAAGATAGAAGCTTTGCGTGCTGGTGATGTCCCTGTTCTGTAAGTAAACGAATACTGGGTGAGCTACAACGAAATGGATATGATAAAATCAGCGTCACTGATACCTGAGGCATGGTTATTTATTGTATTGTTATTGTAATAACGATCTTTTATTTTTTTTGCCCGCTTGCAGGTGGTGCTCTATGATAGTACCTATGCTGCATTGGGCTTCTCGGCCATTCTAGACCAAGCTACGGAGAGACTCGGGTATGGCTAGGAGTACTATACCGGGAACCTCGGCCAGCACACTACTGTTGGACGCTAGTTCTACATAAGATTTACTAATGGGTCCAATGGTCGTTCGGTAGGTTACATCTATGGACGACCATGTCACCGGTCTTTTGAGGCATTAGAGAGTGCAATTGTATAGGCATTGGCCTTCATCCATGACATCAATTACCATGCTTGGATGCAAATGTATGGTGTTACGCATCCACCCCTGAATTAGTGTTTTTTAGTTTAATTTGCAAGGTTTAAGTTTAATTCGGCTTGTATTTGTCATGTAATTTATGTGCTGTGGAACAAGAACTCTAAATTTCAGTGCCGTATTGGTCTCAAAGTTTTTCTCAGGCTTGCACGTGCCACGGGTGAAGGAACCACCAAGTTTGGGATTTTTCTAAGATGGTTTGGTATTTTCTGCTGTTTAATTGAATTTCCACGCGACGTCACCGATTAATTAGAGGTTGAATTGAGCCTACTCCCGAAACGATCCGGAATGGTGCCAAACTTTTCCATAGGGTATCATGTGCCCTAGGAACCAATTTTTGGTCGATGTGGATGTAAAATTCTAGTGTGTCCAATATGTAATTAGGCCTCTTTTGTCCCATCTGGCATAAAGAAAATATAATAATAAATAAAATGATCGGAAAAACCTAAGATCTTGTGTGGGGCCACAATTTGGATGTACATGCTTGCAAAAAAAATTTAAGCCATTTGGACATAGGTGCAATAGGAATATAAATGCGTGAATTTATTCAGTTTTAAAAAGGAAAAAATATATTATCATCACTATCGATTTAAAAAAAACCGGTAGTGATGGGAAGAAACTGACAGTGATGTTCATTTTGAAAACCGACAATGATAGGTATATTTTTAAAAAAATTCAAAAAATGTACCCAACCTTGGGTTGGAGAGCGGGTCTCAAGGTCCAGAGTAGCGGGCCTTAACCACTGCGCTATGATAGTACTTGCGTTAGCTGTAGTTTTTAACTTTCTTTTATTTAGATATAGTGTAGTAAATTTATATTCGAAAATAAAACTAAATTAAAAAATTTGGCCCGCCCACGGTTCGAACCCAGGTCTCGGGCTCCAAAGCATATAGACATGACCGCTGCAGTAGGATAGTAATTGCGTGAGGGTTTCTTTTTTATTTGCTTTTATTTATTTAGAGTGTAGTTAGGTAATTGAAAAATAAATAAAAAAGTTTGGCCCACCTACGCTACATAGGGTTTGAACCCGGGCCTTGGGGTACAGAGTGCGGTGCCTTAACCACTGCGCTAGAAGTACGAGTTCGAAAGGAATTTGAAACTAAAACAACATAAAGGCTAAGCAGTACCAGTAGTGCTACAGCTCATCACTACCGGTTCTAGGCTACCACCGGCAGTGATGAGGCTCATCACTGTCGGTTTGTCTTGGCCACCAACAGTGATGCGCCATCAGTATATTACCAGAGCGTGCGATGGCGAAATATTTTGCCCTCTTTCGAATGCCCGCGTCGCTCACTTTGTCCACACCGGCGAAGCACCACCTCCACCCTCCCTGCCGCCCGCTGCGCTTGCGCCCTCCTCTTCCTCCACGCCGGTGGCCGATCTTCATAGTGCGCCCAGCGGTCCCCAGCGAGGAAGCCACCCGACACCGTGCCCCGCCCCACGGTCCTCCACACCGCATTGCTCCACACCGCCGTGCCACCACTAGCGTTGCCGTGCTATCCCCCATGCCACCGTCCGATGCCCGTGTCTTCCTTGACATCGCACTACGCCGTTCGTGCCACGTCGGCACCCTCATCTTCCTTGACACCGTCGAAGCACTATTGGACCACCGCCATCGCCTGCGCCCTCATCTGGTTGTCCACGTTGGCCGTGGCCTCGTCCACACCTGCATCTGCCAAAGCCGGCCATGAACCGAGGCCCTCAGGAGCGCGCGGAGAGCTACTACCGTCCCCCCACTGTGAGTGCCTTTGGCCATGCCCATTAGGTGTTCGCTGAAATGCCTGTAAGGATGACAACAACCTGTTTATCCCTTTTTCTCTAGATTTTGTGTAGAATCACTTCAAATTTCCTTAGTAGCAAATTAGCTTAAAACACTATGGTCATTTGAAGCATCGTTGAACATATACTAGTGCTCAAACATACATTGAAATGAGTTAGATGTTGAAATTCATGATTTAGTTGTGTGGGAAATTGAAGTTTGAATATTTGAATATAGTCTACAACTTTGCTCAATACACTAAACTTAGTTTGCTTGGTCTTCAACATGTTTGAATGACATAGCACTATCAACATAATTTGGTTACATGTATAGGCAACCATGGCATGGTATGCAGTGCATGTTGGTCGGATGCCTAGGATCTACCTTACCTAGGAAGATTGCTATGCTCAAGTCAATCGATACCCAGGTAATTGTTACAAAAAATACAACACAGAAGCTGATGCTTTGAGGGCCTACTATGGTCCAATGAGTGCAAACCATGGCCATCCACCAGTAGTGGGGATTGAAGAGGAGCCACCCACCGGAGGTATGAAGATTAGGAGAATTGCTCTTTGGTCTTGGAAAGATGCCATGCTTTTATTTATGGCTATGGTCATTGCTTTTCTTATTTGGAAGTTGATGTAGGCTTTGTTTCGTAGAATAGTAGGCGGACTTTGTTGTATGGAGCCAATCAAACAATGCATTTGGTGTACGTGAACTGTATGTGGACTTATTATTAGACTTTGCATTAAAGCTCTATTAGTTGGATAATATATATATATGCACAAATGCTACTAGTAGTTGTACGCAGCCAAAACTGACCACGATCATGTCATAGCCATGACTCGTCGTCGCCCGTTAACCCATCGCCCAAGAAATGATAGGCAACAAGAAGCAGCTGATATCAGTGGGACGGGAGAGCAACATGATCCGACAAATGGTGGCGGTAACAATCAGGACGGTGAGAACAAGGTACCATGGACCCCTACCACTCTTCTCGAGCTAGATCAAGATGACCAAGATGACCAGGTAACTTAGGTATCATGTGACTAGGTAGCCACACATGCTAATTAATTAAGAGTCTATTAGCTTACTTGGTGTCTCTAGCAGGAGGTTCAGTCGACCGAGCAGCTAGATGGTTCGGGTAGCAGCAAGGCCAGAACCAAGCGAGGCATGTCACAGCTTCCTGCTAGTAGGAATGCACACTAGCACATCACTGAGTTTGACCAAGTCGGTGAGCCGCTCGCACCTAAAAAAGCTATGACCAAATACAAGATTGTCATCGGGCCCCGTGTAAGGGACTACATCCCGATTAAGTATAGGAAGTGGATTGGGAAAGATGATGACGAGAGCGGTACACCATGACCCACATGGGAGCTTTAACTCCACAAATCCATCCATGAACAACCTCATCTAGAGGATCTCCAAGGTAAAGGATGAGGTGAGGAAAGGGACTGCAGTACTAATAGGGAGAATGACGTGCCCACCCAAGTACTCGGAAACAAGGAGCACCCTGGTCGTACAAGAAGAGCCGGTCTTGTTCCTTGGAAAATAGCATTCGAGGAAGAATCTTCCACTTATTGGAGCAGCTCGAGGGGTAGAGTGGCACAAGAGGCAGAGTATATGAGGGTTCTAAAAGAGATGGAAGACAAATTCAAGGTGGACAACTGACAAGGTGGCGGTCGGCCAGGCCTAGCCTGCGGGAGATAGGACCACTAATGGCCACCCAATTCCAATGGGGTATGCCCACGTCAGCATTGATACTATACTTGATAAGAAGTATAACAAGATGCACATTGATTACCCCGCACAGGAAGACAGGCAATGCCTTGTTTAGAGCAAGGGCGCTCATGTGGCCTGGCGCAAGTGCTTCATTAAGCTTGATCACCAGTTGCCTTTGGATGATGATGAGGATGACGGCGAAAATCTTCGCCGCCTAGAGATGATCACTCACCATCTCCCAATAGAGGAGATCACACTACTTTCCCTGGTTCCTTGCCATCACTCCCAAGAAGATAGAAGTCTCCTTCTCTTCCTCCTCATCCTCCATCTTCATCAGCCCCAAGAAATGAGAAGACTCCTCCTCCTCCTCTCTTCATCACCCTCGAGAAAACATAATTCTCGTCCTCCTCCTCCACAACAGCCCAAAACAATCCTCGCAGTTGTAGAAAAGGTCCTCGAATTCGGTCGCTAATGCTCCCAAAGTGGACCAACGAAAAAAGAAAAGGACGATGAGTGGCAGTGTTACAGACTTGATGAACCAACAAAAGCCAGAAGTAGCCTCCAAGGAAGACAAAGTTAGATTCTGGAATCTTTTTGCCTCACTGCCTAAGTGGAGTGTGCAGTCCAAATTCAATAGGCAAATAGAGAGTAAGCATAATCAATTAAGAGTCGAAGAAATACACCATGAAGATCAAAGGAAGATAAACAAGGTTGTCGAAGACAACCCCGGATTAAGCAGGGATGATGCCGCGAACATCTATTATGATTCACTAGCATATGAGACGGCAAGACCGGTAATGCAGTTTCAAAGAGGCAATTTCTTGGTGGATGAGGAGTATAAAAATTTGACAACATATATGCATGACTTGCATGATTATTACATGGCCCAAACACTTGAGACGGGGCAGGCGGGTTTTGAATATATTATCCGCCCGCCGCATGTTTTCCATTATCCTAATGAAGAGAAACACTTTGTCGGTTGTGATCACTTGTTTTAGCTATTCCAGAGACGCGATCTCGATATACAAATGTTGATGCTGTGGACTATGTAAGTACCCTACTCGCACGATATTATAATTAACTACTATCTCGATATAGAAATATTTAACGACTGCACATTCCCCATTAATTATGCAGGTGTGTAGCAAAACATTGCTTCAAAACAAAGTATGCTCATATGTCTTTTCTAGACCCCGAGCTAGTCAACGAGAGAACATGCGAAGGCATGCATGGAAATAAAGTGAAAGATCCGACGGAGACACTGACTGTCATTTTTGAAAATTTCAAGATGAGTAATAAAACCGAAATACCTCTAGCCTACAACTGCGAGTATGTGTTCTCTGCTCTTATTTTTATGCTTGTTTTTTGTAGTTACGATTATTTGTTATCTAGGGTTTTGTGATTACAGCAACCATTTCGTCTTCATTGTTGTCAATATTAAAATAAATCGTATCAAGGTGTGGGACTCGAACAAAAAGCCACTTTGTTTGCTCAATCCCCTAGTCGAAGTGCTTAATGCGTAAGCGAACCAAATAACATATTATTTTCTAATCACACATATCATATTCTAATGTTGCCCCCTTTTTCACACTTTATAATATGGCATAGTGTCCAGGCAAGAATGGTTGGTGGGACAAAGGTCCCAGTCCAGGTTGCACCGATGCAATTGGAGACCCTATACCAGCTGGTGGGAAACAATGAATGCGGGTTCTACGTAATGTGGGCAATGCTTCGCTACTTCGGCGTAAAATCAGAGGCGACAAATGCTTTGGTGTGTATAATCCCCATTTCATTTATATCTATTAATTCAATGAAATGATCTACTTATTTCTCTAACATTTTTGTCTTTGAAACCGATTTTTTGAATGACAGCGCAAGAAATTTAAACACAATAGCTATTAGAAATGGAGGTCATAGCACTGTCATTGGAGCTAGCAGCCTTCATCATATCGGAGTGCTTGGAAAAAGGAACATTCTCCATTGCACAGTCCATGAAGTACGAGGCGTAGTATGGGCCAGAGCGGCTCGCTAGACTATTGTAATTTCTTTTTTATTTCAAGGGATCGAGAGCTTCATAAGTACATTTGAACTGTAACCGTAATATTTATAATGTTTAATGTTGATGGACCTGTCGTCTATGTAGCGAATATAAAGCGAAACCCGATTCCACCAATAAAATAAATTATAAAATAGTAAAATGTGAAAAAGCGATCACTGCGGGTTAGCACAAAACTGGCAGGGATGGTAAAGAGGGCACTGCCGGTTCATGGCACGAGTCGACAGTGTTGGTTGAGCCATCACTGTAGGCTTGAAATCCAAACCGGCAATGTTGAGCCACTAGCCGATAGTGATGGCTCTATCAACATAGCCAGCTTGAGCCATGAACCGATAGTGATGGCTTGCTCAACACAGCCAGCTTGAGACACAAGCCGATAGTGTAGGCTTGCTCAACACTATTGACTTGAGCCAAGAACCGACACTCTTGAAGCAACCATCACTGTCGATTGGGTCTACAAACCGGCAGTGTTGTTCAACTGGACACTGTCGGGTGGAGCCGTGAACCGACACTATTGCCTGTAGATTAGTGTTAGTTCTTAGGAGCCAACAGTGATGTCAACCCCCATCACTGCTGGTATGCCACTGTCAGTTCAAAATCCGACAGTGAAGGTTTTTTTTGAATCGACAGTAATGTCTAGATCTAGGGTGGTGGTAGCCTAAACCCTAGATGTGGGTTTGCTGAAGGTCTAATATTTCACCCAGGAAATAATCATGGATTAGGCCATGAGCGCAGATCACGAGATGAGGATGACGTGCCACGGGCGCTAGCACCCCCATGGTCACAGTCTCACAACCAATGGGCCACTCAATGCGATATTGAGAAGGAAACCCGGCTCGACCCACGACTGGTTCCAGACTTACACTAACACCAAGTCCGTAAAATGTTTCATACAGAAATCACAATTAAAGATAGCCGGCATATAAAATGTTTCATACACAGGAAATCACGATCAAAGATAGCTAGCATATAAAATGTTTTGTACACAAGAAATCTCGATCAAAGATAGCTGGCATACTGAGACAACTATACTAATTGTTTGGCTTCAGGCATATAACAACATAACATACTGGGTAAAATGGTGTTTTTGCCCCGTCCAAAAATTTAATTGTGATTTTACCCCTATTTTTTTAACTTTGTAATTTTACCCTCCATATTTTAGAATGAAGGAGCCATTTGCCCCTAGTCCAGGAAGCCTCCAACTGCGGTGGCCCATCGGAAGCACAGCCTGGTATCCCCTCCTCGTTCGTCAGCCTTTCTTAGACAGATCCCAAGCAGCAGCGCCTCCCAACTAATCTGCCGTCGCTTAGACAGGAAGTCAGTGCCGCCTGCATCCTTGGCTCGATCGCGTCTCCCCTCCACATGCAGGTTCTAGATGTCCAATCCCATGCCCAGTCTATGCCTCTTCTCAGTTGCGTTCCTCTTGTAGCCCAAACCCTAGATGTGGATTTGCTAAAGGTCTAATATTTCACATAGGAAATAATCATGGGCCAGGCCATGAGCGCAGATCGCGAGATGAGGATGACATGCCAGGGGGTGCTAGCACCCCTATGTTCATAGCCTAACAAGCAATGGGCCACTCAATGCGATATTGAGAAGGAAACCCGGCTCAGCCCATGACTAGTTCCTCGAACTGAGGCGAGAGAAAGGGGGAGCCACCTCCACTTGGAATGGACAGACGAGCATGAACAGCACCCGCACCCCCAAAACCCCACCGCAGGCGGGGCATGTAACACCCTAGGTGTTAAGCATGCATTTAACCTTGACATTGCATGAGCACAAGCATCATTGAGCATGAGCATCTCAAATATTATCTATGTGTTGGCCTATATTACATGTGTTGTCACTAAATTGCCTTACATATGCTAGGGTTTACTTTTAAGAAATGTATGAAATGCTTGTGTAACCTTTGGAGTACCTTAAACATGTTTATAATATCACATGGGACAACTTTGGTATTCATGACGAAGGCTAGTTTGGTCTCTAAGTCATAGTTATAGTGTAAGTCATCATTTTCAAGTGGTATGTTTGACCTAAGTGGAACTATGTCATAGAGTGTTTGCATGGCAGTGCACCCTTAAGCAAAGTTGTAGTATTTGATTAGAGCAACAACTTTTAGTTTTGGGACATGAGCTAATTTAGTGCCTAGCTTGGTCATTTTAAGCTCACAAAAATCAGTAAAACACTAGTTTTGGCACTTAGGAAAATTTCTAAGTCCTAACCGGTTTTTCAGTTTGATGTACCTGACTTGGTGATGTCGTAACTTGCAAACCATTGTGATTTAGACCTTGATCATTTAAGAGATGTTGGAGCTGGTATGTGGATCTTCAACTTTTGTTAAGAAAGTTTTCGCTAATTAGTTGTGGATTAGGAGCTTAGGCATCGTCTTTTGGCGCTGTCAGTCATGAACGCAAGCTCTGATGGACGAGTCATGTCGCGCCATCGTGGCCGACCATGGATAGAGTCCGACTGCCGTGTGGCTGCCGCTGGCCGACATCGGGCCCACTGTCGCATCGTGCTCCCACCACCTCACCGAACCCCTTGACTAGCTAGCAGCGCACGGTAAGGCCTTCTGTGCAGCGCCGCTGCCATCACCGTCGTTCTCGCCGCTGTGCCACGCCGCACGTGGCTAGGCCGCCTCCGACCACCGTTTGCCATGTTTGGGTGTGTGCTAGATTCGCCGTAGGGTGTAGAAGCTCGGCTGAACCCTAATTGGTGCCATCTCGGCCAACTTTGGCGGCGCACCGTCGACCCACGCCCGCCGTGTTGCCATTAGCGCCGCCGTCACCTTTAGCGTCTATAATCGACCTAGCTAGCTAGACCAGTGCATGTGGAAGGTCTTGGGGAGCATTGTGGTGCTGGTGCCGTCGCCGAAGAGCTCGCCGTCGGCAAACTCCGGCCAGTTAGCATCGATGCTCTGTTTTGTGCCACTGACGCGCGGGCTCGGCTGACTCATGGGTCCCAGCTGTCAGCAGCAGTAAATCTAATGCTAGTTCATTTATTTTAGAAATGTATGCAAACTTTGAAAAATCATAAGTTGAGTTGTAGATGTCCAATTTTGGTGAACCAAATTTTGTTGTATTCCTCATGAAGTGTAGTATTTTATAAAAATATGAAATGTATAGTTCTAGTATTTTTATAGGTGAATAAAATATAGCTATATAAGTGCTTTTTGAATGTTTGCAATATTGTAAATTGTATATCTTGAGATAGAAAAGTGACAAAATTGTGATTCCAATTTTGCTGGTCTTGTGTTGACATGCTCTAGCTACGGAAAATAATAAACTTGCTGTAAACTTGTTTGGGTAGGGTCTTTCTATTTATCTATTAATAAATGGTATTTTTGGAGGAATTTTGTAGGGATAAAAATAAGTAACATATGGCCATGCAAATTTTTGTACTGTAGTATGGCACTAGAATGAAGCTAAGAAAAATATTTAATCTGTTGTTTGACACTTTTCTATAGGGTTAACTATTTTCACTAAAATAGACCTTGCTAGCTTGTCATTTTTGTAGAGGATGTTATACATATTCAAATGGTATGAAATTTTTACAGTAGTCTAGTGGGAGAACTTGGAAGGCACTGTAATTTTCTGAGAATTTATTGTGCATATTTGATATATGTTTGTTATTTCACCTAATTATCTAATTAAATTAATCAAGGCATCTAAATGAATAGATTGGGCTTGACCATTATGTTTTCTTGGGTGTATTTTGATATTCCTGAACTATTGGTATACTTGGTTATGTCCAATTGTGAATGCTCACATGCAATGAAAATATTATTGCTCTATAATTCAATTTAAAGTGGTTTTAGAAAAAATTCTGTTGTTGGGTATGTTACGTAGTCATAATGATGTTTACTATAACAATGGTTCCTAACAAAGTTGTAGATAACTTCTTCATCTATCTTGTGTTAAAATTTCAGGGCAATAGGCCAAATGGTTTAGGAGTTATAGCTATTTAAAGTTTATCTCTCGAAATGCTTGTTCTCTCGAATTTCTAGATAGAACTGAAAAGATTGCCTGTTTTGGTTAGGATAGAGTTTGAATTAGCTTTTGGTGTTTAAATAAGAGTTGTAGGCAATTTTATATGATTTCCAAAAAATACAAGATCACAACATTTGGATAGGTAGAACTTCAGTTATGATGTAAACTAGTAGCTGCTATGTGTAGCTCTGAAATTGTATAGTGTAGAATATCGGAAAGGAATAGAGAAGAGATATGCACCTACTCAGTTAACAAGGAGTTAGCATTGTTATCATTGTGTTACCTAACCTCATTATCGTGGCATGTACATTCCATATCACATCATCCATGATCCTTCTTATGCATTCATGGGACTTACTTATGCATATGCATGCAATAGGTGCAACCGAGGAGATCACGTTGGTGGAACTCGACGTCGATCCACAGGAGGAGAACCAAGAGGTGCAGCACCAGGAGGTTCCCAGAGAAGGAGAGCCTGAAGCCGATCACCTTTTCGAGTGCCCGGATCACCAGCCTGCAACGTTCGTGAAAGGCAAGCCCCGGAGCATTATAAGTCTCCCTACTTTATTAATGTCACCTAAAGTTTTTCGTATGGATGCATTACGTGATAGGAGTTGTTTGGAAACACTTGCTGCATATTACCTTTCCTTGTCCAGAAATATCTACCATGAATCCTATTTAAGTCTAGGAACGCTTATTATGCTTAGCTATGCTTAGACCGGTAGAAGTCGGGTGATTTCCTGTCACCTGCGAGCTATAGGTTATAACTTGATCACGGTTGGCTATATTTTGCTATCGTGGAACATAACCTGATGATGTAGAATAATTGGAGACTGGGCGAAGTCTGATGTTGTGGTAATCATAGGGATTCCATCTATGTCGTTTAAGGACCAGTCATTGGAGGTCATCTTGTCATGTTGAACGCACGCCTCTCACATAGTTGGCCGGATAAGTCATTCCGACCGTGAAGCCGAGTAGCTCAACTCAGGCTAGGGACATGAGCAGTTAAAGTGCACACCTTGGAGGCAGTAAGGTTGTGCAGAGAGCCAATGGCGTAAGGCCAAGGGTAGGTTAGAATCCTGAGCCTCCTGGCAGATTGGTTGTATCTTTGAGGGTGCGGCGCTGGTCTTACCCGTGATTTTACTTGAGTTGTCCCAAAGGTGACCTAATGCAGCCCTGACCGGAGAAGTATGGGTGTGTGTTAGGAATAATTCCCCAGCTGGGTAGAAATCGATTCGAATCGCTATCTCTCCTAGATAGTGAGAACTTGACAGGAGTACGCTTCATCATAGTAATTGATGGAAGTGTTGGTTATGAGATTATGCAAGAACTCAACTGGATATGGTTATTATTGTGATGACTTAATGGTACCAACATGTTTGGCATATGATAGTTGCTAATCTAGTATGAGATAGGATTAATAACTGGTGATTCACAATTTAAGAGATATTGGGCAACTAATGCTTTTTATGCAAATAACATCTACCAGCTCTACTTATAAAGCCTTGCATACTCCTTGGTGTCATAGTATTTTAGTAGATGATTGGTAAGTCTAGCTGAGTACCTTCTCGTACTCAGGGTTTTATTCCCATTGTTGCAGATAATGTTATGTACCACGGCTACTGCAAGAACTGCTGTGCTCCTACAGTGGATGAGGAATAGGACCATGGGCATGGTCATTTTGTTTTTCATCTCACCCTTATGCTTTTGGTTGGAGATGACTATGAAACCGGCTTTGTATTAAACTATGTGTGATGTTGATGTTAAACTACTTTGCTTCTGCTACTTTACACCTGGTTTTAATAACTATGTGAACTCCGATGTATGTGAGATATTTGTGAACTGTGATATAACATGTGACTGGTTGTGTTGAATCATATACGATCTTGGCTTGTATGTTGGTTGAATCGAGATCCTTCGTGATACTCGATGGACTACCAGATTTATATGGGCTCAAGTGTGATGGTTTGACTGCCTCGGTGGTTGCTATTGTACTTGTGCTCTTATAAATTGGACGGTTCTATGATAGCTGGCATCGGAGCAAGGTTCAACATTAAACTTGTCATATGCGTATTTAAAACAAAGGTTTTATGTTATAAAAATCTAAAGTGTGCCAGTGGTCATCTCCCTTATTCCCAGTTAAGGACTTTTAGGTGGCTATTTAAGTACTAACATGGGGGGTTTTACTCTCGTCGTCCATATGGCGTGCTATTGTATGGATGCCACTCACTTGTGTGGTAATGTATGGATCAAATGCTTCTATGCCAAGGTAAGAAGGTAAGTTGAGGAGCGGCATGACCGCAAGATGCGAGCATGCAGTTGGGGAGAGCTAGCTTTGATACAGCTATATATGCATGCTTGCATGTGTGTATGGTGTGTATTTAATTGTGGGTAATAAATTGTCATTGGGTAGCTTTGATACGAAAGTATATGTATGGGTATACATATATGGAAGTATTTAGTTACAACCTAGAGCCCAGATTTATATTTATGTACTTATAACTATTGGGTTGGGCTAAAATGCATTTTCTGCAGGTACACTAACAATGAAACGTGTAGCTCGCCTAGTTACGATTATATTGAGAGAACGTATGTATGCCACCGCGTATGTCATTAGGATTTATTTTCTAAATTTGTGAGGACGTACGGAATGAGCATACATCATGGTGCGTTATTCCTTCATAATTATTGCATTGTTTCCCTCTTAAATGATCTTATTGTTAAGTAACTCGTTTCTATAATCATGTTGTCTCACTTAATTGTAACCTTTTGATACAGACGGCAGCCCCAGGAGCCCCCATTGCTAGCGACACCTTTTCGACATTGTTTGGGACTCCCACCTTACTATGGAGGGTGCTGAACTCTGTCGGGTATGCTGAACCACCTCGCTACTTTTGGAGTGAAGTGGTAACTGAGGGACAGAGGTGGTACGACATGTGGGTCACTGTTGCAGCCCATGTGGACAATCCTCAGTGGAAAGGATGGAGTGTCGAGTCAGGAATTTGGCGATGAGCTTGTAAATGGGTCTGTTGGATCTTTCCCATGAGTGGATGCATCACAGACTACTTGGACCCAGCCAGGTGGTAATGGTTTAGTCAGAGACAGGGATGAAAGAGCAGGAAGTAGTAATGCTAAAATGAGTGCCATGTATGTAGTCATTAAGATGTTTTATTCAGGCCAAGATAGCTACGTCAACTGTATGCAAGAGCTCCAAAGAGCATAGGCTGCACAATGCAGGTTGCGAGGACATGTGCGCAGGCACCGAAGGGTAGTTAGAGCAGCCCAAAATGAAATAGGTAATTATATGACAGCCTTCGACGCTCGTCGGGGGTAGTTTGTTCGTGCCGTGGTAGAAAGAGATGCAGCTAGGGCTGAATTACAGGGCGTCCGTGCTGAGAGAGACGATATCATTCGCCTTGCTAAAACTAGGGAGGCAGCTAGGATTAGGACTATGTTCCAGGCTGCTAGACAGGCAATAGAGTTCGATCGTAGGGAGCAGGAACTCATGCGCCAGATTGAGGAGCTTTAGATTGATGTTCATCGCCTCAACAACATAGTGAACCTAATTATTCCTCCAGCTCCAGTGGTGGAAGAAGGTCCTAATGTGTTGATTGCTGAGGATGATGGCATAGAGATGGATGCTGAGGAGGATCCCATAGATGAAGAGGTGGAGCCTTTTGAGGATGACCACGGTGATGGTGTGTCCGACATCGACAACGACCACCCCGAGGAGTAGCTTAGCTGTAGTAGTAGCAAGCTAGATGTTTTAGCTCTTTATCTTCAATCCTCATGTAACAGACTCGTATTGTAGGTCTCAATTTTATGATGTACCCTTTCGATGTTATTGGAACTATGCATGTACTAACTGTGATGATGGTACTTTTTAATGAATTTCTAGTTGTTTTTGGCATGAAAAAATTAGCATGTATGGAATGCGTTGCGAGTACGATAAGTGATCCATTTGGTGATGTTATGTTGTGGAAATGAATTATTGTGCCTCTATGTTATTGTATGAATTTACGATTCTCTCCAGTAATTACAGTATGGCATGATTATACAATTCTTCTACAATCTCTTGACATCATCTAATAATCACTTGTTGTTGCAACTTTGCAGATGACTCGCACTCGCGGAGGGGCTGGTACCAAACGGAATGGTGATGATGATCTTCCACCACCACCGCACCCCACACCAACAGAGATGATGGCCCAACTCATGGAGACCCAACGTTCCATGGAGGAAGTGCTGCGAGGTCTCATGCAGAATGTTGGCCAAGGACGAGGAAGAGACCAATACTAAGGACCTAAACCTAACCAGTTCAGCACTTTCAAGGACTTCCTTGACACCAAGCCTCCTATTTTTAAGGAAGTAGAAGAACCATTGCAGGCAGATGAATGGCTGAATACAATTGAACACAAGTTCCGTCTATTAAGGCTCACTGAGCACCTAAAGACAGAGTATGCATCGCACCAGCTGCAGGCATATGGTGGAGTCATCATCGATCCACTTTGCCTGAGGATGCTCAAGTCACTGGAACCAATTTAAGGCTGCATTTAGGGGACATTATATTCCCCTAGGTCTGATGAGTATGAAGCATACTGAATTCATGAGGCTGACGCAGGGTACCAAGAGTCTAACTAAATATCTGCATGCCTTTAACAATTTGTCAAGGTATGCCATAGAGTTTGTGGATACTGATGCAAAGAAGATTGCTAGTTTCAAGAGGGGGCTTAGCCCGAAGCTGATGAAGACACTGGCTAACAGCAAATGTGCTACTTTCAATGAGTTCATTAGTGATGCTTTAACTCAAGAGAATCACAATAATATCTATGCTGCATCTAAGAGTCGCAAGAGAGCTTATGAAGCAGGTGCATCTCAGCCAAAAGCTCCTACTGCTGCGAGACCTCAGTTTTGTCCTCCCGCTCCAAAGTATAGGCCACCTCAGAAGAAGGCACAGACCAGTCAGAACTAGAAAAGTGTACCATAAGGCCTACTCTATTGCCCTACCAAAGGGTAGCAATGGCCAAGGAAGCTCCAACGTTCCACCTAGCAGTATGCCATGTTGGAATTGCAACAAGACTGACCATTGGTCAAGAAATTATCCTTATCCCAAGAAGAACAACAACCAAAAATAGGGTAATTCAAATGGATGTTAGGGACACGTGCACTATACCAGTCGTGACAACCCCATGGTGAGGTTGTCACGACTGGTATGTTTCTTATGAATCATCATCCTGCAGTCATTTTATTTGATTCTGGAGCTTCGCATTCATTCATGAGTCCAACTTTTGCATCCAAGTATGATCAGAAAGTATTTGTAGTAGACAAAGGTGGTTATTGTATAAGTGCTGTCGGGAGTAACATTTCCACCAATCAGATAGTTAAAGATGTACGTATCCAAATAAGTGAACGAGAGTATACTACTAATTTAGTGATATTACTAGGATTGGGTATAGATGTGATCTTGGGTATGAATTGGATGAAGAACCATGGTCTCCTTATCGATACCTCGACTAGAACCATTATGTTGAGGGACCCCAAGAATAATGATGCTTTTCTTGTACCCCTTCCTAGGGAGTTTGATCTCCATAATGTGGCCAATGCTATCCAGCCTGTGGCCCTTGCTGATATTCCTATAGTATGTGAATTTTCGGATGTCTTTCCTAATGAATTGTTGGGGTTACCACCAGACAGAGAGATAGAGTTCAAGATAGAATTATTATCGGGTACCGCACCCATTTCCTGAATACCGTATAGAATGCCACCTAATGAGTTAGCAGAATTGAAGATCCAGTTGCAAGAACTCTTAGAAAAGGGTCTCATTTGCCCTAGTTCATCACCATGGGGTTGTCCAGCCATATTTGTGTAAAAGAAGGACAAGTCTTTGCGGATGTGTGTGGACTATCGACCACTCAATGCTGTTACTATCAAGAACAAATATCCCTTACCTTGCATTGATATCTTGTTTGATCAACTGGCGAAAGCAAAAGTATTCTCTAAGATTAATTTGAGGTCAAGTTATCACCAAATACAGATTAGGCCGGAAGACGTACCTAAGATGGCTTTTTCCACTAGGTATGGTCTTTATGAGTATTTAGTCATGTCATTTGGATTGACCAATGCTCCTGCCTATTTCATGTATTTGATGAACTCGGTGTTCATGCCCAAACTTGACAAGTTCGTGGTTGTGTTCATCGATGATATCTTGATTTATTCCGAGACGGCAGAAGAGCATGAGGAGCACTTGAGAGTGGTATTGTCAAGACTAAGAGAGCATAAGTTGTATGCAAAGTTTAGTAAATGTGAGTTTTGGTTGAAGAAGGTACCTTTCCTAGGTCACGTATTATCTAAAAATGGAATTTTTGTTGACCCATCCAAAGTGCAAGAAGTGATGGATTGGAAAGCTCCCACCTTAGTTCACGAGGTTCGAAGTTTTCTTGGTTTAGCTGGCTACTATTGTTGGTTTATCCCAGATTTCTCTAAGATATCCAAGCCTATGACAAGGTTACTTTAGAAGGATGAAAAGTTTGTGTGGACACCAGAGTGTGAAGTAGCTTTTCACACTTTGCAGACTTTGCTAACTACTGCTCCTGTTTTAGCATAGCCTGACATTGAGAAACCATTTGATGTATTTTGTGATGCCTCAGGTACCGGTTTGGGGTGTGTTTTAATGCAGGAGGGCCAAGTCATTGCTTATGCCTCACACCAATTGAGAAAGCATGAAGTCAACTATCCAATGCATGATTTAGAGCTTGCAGCAGTTGTCCATGCTCTAAAAATTTGGAGACATTACCTGCTTGGTAATGTTTGCCACATCTACACTAATCACAAAAGCCTTAAGTACATTTTCACTCAACCTGAGTTGAGCATGAGGCAGCGCAGATTGTTAGAATTGATCAAGGATTATAACCTAGAAGTGGATTATCATCCGGGGAAGGCCAATGTGGTTGCCGATGCCTTAAGCCAGAAGTATCATGGTAATTCTTTGTTGGAAGATGGTTTCAACTTATTGCATCCGGCAGTCCTACATAACATCACTATTAGTTGCTCTCTCGAGTCAAAAATTATTGAGCTTCAGAAGACTGATGTTGGTATATTCCATATCAAAAGAAAGATAAAAGAAGAAGAAAGTAAGCATTTTCGATTGGATGAGAATGGTGTTTTATGGTTTAAAGATCGACTTGTAGTGCCAAAAGATAGGGAGTTGAGAAACCAAATCCTTGAGGAAGCTCATTCTTCCAAGTTATCCATTCACCTGGGTAGCAGCAAGATGTACCAAGACATGAAAACTAGGTTTTGGTGGACAAAAATGAAGAAAAAAATTGTGGCATACGTTGCTAGATGTGATAACTGTTGCCGAGTTAAGGCCATTCATATGAAACCAGCAGGGTTACTTCAGCCACTGTCCATTCCAAGTTGGAAATGGGAGGACATTAGTATGGATTTCGTTATTGGACTTCTAAACACTCAAAAGGGTCATGATTCCATATAGGTAATTGTTGACCGTCTCACCAAGTCTGCACATTTTATTCCTGTCAATGTCAAGTATCGACCTCATCAATATGCAAAGTTATACATTGAACAAATTATGAGATTGCATGGAGTACCTAAGAGTATTGTATCAGATCAAAGGCCCCAATTTGTTAATCATTTTTGGGAACACCTACACAAGTACTTAGGTACCACATTGATTCATAGCTCTGCTTATCAACCCAGACAGCAGGTCAAACTGAACGTGTGAATCAAATCTTGGAAGATATGTTGAGAGCATATGTGATTTCTTCCAAGGGTTCATGGGAGCATTGGTTACCTTTGGTTGAATTCTCCTACAATAATAGCTATCAAGAGAGCATCAAGATGGCTCCATTTTAAGCTTTATATGGTCGTAAGTGTAGGATCCCTCTGAATTGGATTGAGCCTAGTGAAAGAAGATATTATGGAATTGACTTTGTCAAAGAAGCTGAAGAATGAGTGCAAATCATTCAACAACATATAGAAGCCGCTCAATCAAGACAAAAGAGTTACGCAGATAAAAGGAGAAGTCCTATTGTATTCCAAATTGGAGATTATGTGTATCTGAAGGTATCCCCAATGAGGAAAGTACAAAGATTTGGAGTGAAGCGAAAACTTGCTCCTAGGTATATCGGACCATATCAGATCATTGCACAAAAAGGACCAGTAGCCTACAAACTCCAGTTACCCCTAGAAATGAAAGCTATATTCGATGTTTTTCATGTCTCCCAACTCAAGAAATGTCTTCGTGTGCCCGAAGAAGCTATTGAGCCCGCTAATGTCAAGAGTCAGTCGGGATTTGACCTATGAAGAAAGACCTATTCGAGTGCTTGAAGAAATGGAAAGAGTGACTCATAACAAAGTCATTAAGTTCTACAAGGTGATTTGGAATAATCATAGTCAGCAAGATGCTACGTGGGAGCGTGAGGATTGTCTTCGTGAGGTTTATCCGAGTTTCTACGGGGAATGGTAGGTCGTGCAATCTTGGGACAAGATTTCTTTAAGGGGGGAAGGGTTGTAACACACTAAGTGTTAAGCATGCATTTAACCTTGACATTGCATGAGCACAAGCATCATTGAGCATTCATGAGCATGAGCATCTCAAATATTATCTATGTGTTGGCCTATATTGCATCTGTTATCACTAAATTGCCTTACATATGCTAGGGTTTACTTGTAAGCAATGTATGAAATGCTTGTGTAACCTTAGGAGTACCTTAAACATGTTTATAATATCACATGGACAACTTTGGTATACATGACTAAGGCTAGTTTGGTCTCTAAGTCATAGTTATAGTGTAAGTCATCATTTTCAAGTGGTATGTTTGACCTAAGTGAAACTATGTCATAGAGTGTTTGCATAGCAGTGCACCCTTAAGCAAAGTTGTAGTATTTGATTAGAGCAACAACTTTTATTTTTGGGACATGAGATAATTCAATGCCTAGCTTGGTCATTTTGAGCTCACAAAAATCAGCAAAACACTAGTTTTGGCACTTAGGAAAATTTCTGTCCTAACCAGTTTTTTAGTTTGATGTACCTGACTTGGTGATGTTGTAACTTGCAAACCGTTGTGATTTAGACCTTGATCATTTAAGAGATGTTGGAGCTGGTATGTAGATCTTCAACTTTTGTTAAGAAAGTTTTCGCTAATTAGCTGTGGATTAGGAGCTTGGGCATCGTCTTTTGGCGCTGTCAGTCATGAACTCGAGCTCAGATGGCCGAGTCGCGTCGCGCCGTCGTGGCCGACCGCGGACAGAGTCCGGCCGCCGCGTGGCTGCCGCTGGCCGACATCGGGCCCCATGTCACAGCGTGCTGGCACGCGCTTAAGGAGAACCCGCGTGGCTCAGTTCATTCACACCCTTGCGCTCTCTCCCTCTCCACTGGCTTCACTCGCTAGAGCACCACAGCAGCAGCAGCGCTCACCGCCGATGCCATTGCCAGCCGCTCAGCTCAGCATTGTGCTCGCACCCCTCACTCACTGCAGTCATAGCTCTGCCGTGTTCCCACCACCTCACCAAACCCCTTGACTAGCTAGCAGTGCACGGTAAGGCCTTCTATGTAGCGCTGCGACCATCGCCGTTGTTCTCACCGCCGTGCCACGTCGCACGTGGCCAGGCCCCCTTCGACCACCGTTTTCCATGTTTGGGTGTGCACTAGATTCACCGTAGGGTGTAGAAGCTTGGCCGAACCCTAATTGGTGCCATCTTGGCCAACTCCGGCGGTGCACCGTCGACCCACGCCCGCCGTGCCGCCATTAGCGCCGCCATCACCCTTAGCATCTATAATCGACCTAGCTAGCTAGACCAGTGCATGCGGAAGGTCTAGGGGAGCATTTGTGGTGCCGGTGCCGTCGCCGAAGAGCTCGCCGTTGGGAAAATTTGGCCAGTCAACGTCGATGCTCTGTTTTGTGCACTGACGCGTGGGCTCGGCTGACTCATGGGTCCCAGCTGTCAGCGGTAGTAAATCTAATGCTTGTTCATTTATTTCAGAAATGTATACAAACTTTGAAAAATCATAAGTTGAGTTGTAGATGTCCAATTTTGGTGAACCGAATTTTGTTGTATTCCTTATGAAGTGTAGTATTTTATAAAAATATGAAATGTATAGTTTCTAGTATTTTTATAGGTGAATAAAATATAGCTATATAAGTGTTTTTTGAATGTTTGCAATATTGTAAATTGTATATCTTGAGCTAGAAAAGTGATAAAATTGTGATTCCAATTTTGCTGGTCTTATGTTGGCATGCTCTAGCTAGGAAAAATAATAAACTTGCTGCAAACTTGTTTGGAGTAGGGTCTTTCTATTTATCTATTAATAAATTGTATTTTTGGAGGAAATTTATAGGGATAAAAAAAAGTAATATATGGCCATGCAAATTTTTATACAGTAGTATGGCACTAGAGTGAAGCTAAGAAAAATATATAATCTGTTGTTTGACACTTTTCTATAGGGTAACTATGTTTACTAAAATAGACCTTGCTAACTTATCATTTTTGTAGAGGATGTTATACATGTTCAAATGGTATGAAATTTTTACAGTACTCTATTGGGAGCACTTGGAAGCCACTGTAATTTTATGAGAATTTATTGTGCACATTTGATATATGTTTGTTAGTTCACCTAATTATCAAATTAAATTAATCAAGGCATCTAAATAAATAGATTGGGCTTGACCATTATGTTTTCTTGGGTGTATTTAATATTATTGAACTGTTGGTATGCTTGGTTATGCCCAATTTTGAATGCTCACATGCAATGAAAATATTATTGCTCTATAATTCAATTTAAAGTGGTTTTAGGACAGATTCTGTTGTTAGGTATGTTACGTAGTCATAATGATGTTTACTGTAAAAATGGTTAATAACAAAGTTGTAGATAACTTATTCATCTATCTTGTGTTAAAATTTCAGGGCAATAGGCCAAATGGTTTAGGAGTTATAGCTGTTTAAAGTTGATCTCCCGAAATGCTTGTTCTCTGAAATTTCTGGACAGAACTGAAAATATTGCCTGTTTTGGTTAGGATAGAGTTTGAATTAGCTTTTTGTGTTTAAATAAGAGTTGTAGAAAATTTTATGGGCTTTCTAGAAAGTCTAAGATCATAGCATTTGGATAGGTAAAACTTCAGTTATGATGTAAACTATTAGCTTCTATGTGTAGCTCTAAAATTGTCTTGTGTAGAATATCGGAAAGGAATAGAGAAGAGATATGCACCTACTCAACTAACAAGGAGTTAGCATTGTTATCATTGTGTTACCTAACATCATTATCACAGCATGTACATTCCCTATCACATCATCCATGATCCTTCTTATGCATTCATGGGATTCACTTATGCATATTCATGCAATAGGTGCAACCGAGGAGATCACGTTGGTGGAACTCGACGTTGATCCATAGGAGGAGAACCAAGAGGTGCAACACTAGGAGGTTTCCGGAGAAGGAGAGCCTGAAGCCAATCACCTTCCCGAGTGCCCGGATCACCAGCCTGCATCGTTCGTGAAAGGCAAGCCCCGGAACATTATAAGTCTCCCTACTTTATTAATGTCACCTAAAGTTATTCGTATGGATGCATTACGTGATAGGAGTTGTTTGGAAACACTTGCTGCATATTACCTTTCCTTGTCCAGAAATATCTACCATGAATCCTATTTAAGTCCAGGAACGCTTATTATGCTTAGCTATACTTAGACCGGTAGAAGTCTGGTGATTTCCTATCACCTGCGAGCTATAGGTTATAACTTAATCACGGTTGGCTATATCATGCTATCGTGGAACATAACCTGATGATATTGAATAATTGAAGACCGGACAGAGTCTTATGTTGTGGTAATCATAGGGATTCTGTCTGTGTCATTTAAGGACCGGTCGTTGGAGATCATCTTGTCATGTGGAACGCATGCCTCTCACATAGTTGACTGGATAAGTCATTCCGATTACGAAGCCGAGTGGCTCAACTCAGGCCGAGGACACGAGCAGTTCACCTTGGAGGCAGTAAGGATGTGCGGAGAGCCAATGGCATAAGCCCAAGGGCGGGTTAGAGTCCCGAGCCTCCTGGTAGATTGGTTGTATCTTTGAGGGTGCGGCACTGGTCTTACCCGCGATTATACTTGAGTTGTCCCAAAGGTGACCTAATGCAGCCCCGACGGGGAAGTATGGGTGTGTGTTAGGAATAATTCCCTAGCTGGGTAGGAATCGATTTGAATCGCCGTCTCTCCCGGATAGTAAGAACTTGATAGGAGTACGCTTTATCATAGTAATTGATGGAAGTGTTGGTTATGAGATTATGCAAGAACTCAACTGGATATGGTTATTATTGTGATGACTTAATGGTACCAACATGTTTGGCATAGGATAGTTGCTAATCTAGTATGAGATAGGATTAATAACTGGTGATTCACAATTTAAGAGATATTGGACAACTAATACTTTTTATGCAAATAACATCTACCAGCTCTACTTATAAAGCCTTGCATACACTACACCACAACACCAAGATTAGCGATGGACGATCTGACGTTAAAAGCGGCTATAGCGACAGACAATCTGACGCTAAAAAGTTATAGCGACAGACTTCTGCAGACGCTGTATGTCATGTCGCTAAAAATCTTTAGCGACAGATAGTCCGTTGCCCTGAATTTTTTTAGCGATAGATAGTCTGCTGCTACTCTTTAGCAACAGATAGCCTGCCAGTACTCTATAGCAATAGACAATTTAAAGTTACAAATGTTTTTAGCGACTAATGGTTTGACGAGATCATTTAAATACATTTAAAAAAAATAAAAGGTCATTTGGTTGTAAATTAATACAAAAGTAACATCATTGTGCACGTTTCTCATACAAATAGATTCATTCATGACCAAGTCCAAACACTCACTAAGACATACATATATGCTTAGTCATTACAAATATAAATCAATGATTCATCAATGATAAGTCTACAGTATCAGCTACCTGTATGCAAAAGAGATAGACTAGCACCTAAATTAGCTTTGAGTGGCAAATGATCCACAAACTTGCTAACTATGATGCAAACTGTCAAATATGATGCAAATCATCCACAAACTTGCTAACATCTGTGATCCTGTATCATCAGTAATAAAAAAAGATAGATCTCACTATGATGCAAACTGTCAAATATGAGGAACATGCAACTGCAAAATAGAATAGAGATAATAAGTTTCAAATCTGTTAACTTTGATATAAACATAACAAAGAATCCATACTTACAGAGGAACTAAAGAAGATACATTACAACAAAGTGACTTCTGATGAATGACTCATGGCCCGGACCAAGCAGTATGCTATCGTCAGGAAAAAAAACATTTATCTACACTGGAAGAGAAACTTGTTAGATCACTATGGTCAGTCTTCAGACCAACTCGGATTGCTCAGCAAGTAACAAGGCCTCAAGTTCTTCTCTCCATTTCTCCAGCTCCTGAAACACCATACAAATTGAGGAAAAGCGGAAAGATGAGCTGGCAGTGATGGTGTACACAACAAAAATTATGCCTGTACCATTTAGGCTGTACCCTTAACATCAAAACTAAGGAGTGATTTTGGCAATACACTATCCAATAGGCAGTGCCTGGCTATGATCAATAAAAGAATAGTCGTCTATAGCCTCATTTTCCTTTTTGCAGGCTGTCTGGCTGTGTATACTTTCTTTTAGAAAACAGAAGCAGTTCCCTGGTGAACACATATTTTACTTGATGCCATATGGCTCGGTAATACTTATAACATAGTATTCTAAATTAAACAAAGATAAACACTGCAAAACAGGGTGATCAGCTGTTTCGAGGGGATAAAGGGGGCACCATCTTTATATAAGCCAGGTTTTTATATTTCTAACGAGCTACAATTGGGTTTAAGCTACAGCTACAGATTCTCCTGAACTATCCATGCGAAGCAAAACAAGCAGGACTGCAGGAAAAGAATAATCTTATGGCAGTCACTAAAAGTGGAGTAACTGAACTATTGAAGATCAAACTAAGCCACACTGAGTAAGTTTAGTCACAAGCTGCAGTAAGGGGGTCTTACAGACTGAAAGACAATGGGCCAAAACACAGAAATATCCAATCACTGGATTCCATGCTATCACATTTAAAAGTATGAATACTTACATGCAGATCCTTGACTGCTTGATCCCGTGATGTCGCTTTCTGCTGCCTAGAACGTTTTAGGACACCAATGCACAATACCCCCTACATATTCAAAGTTTTCCAGTTAACTACATTTGTGACGATGCAATAAAAGAAGGCAATGTTGACAATTTGTTTCATAACATCATATGATCATACTGCGGTATGAACCTATGATAGACACAGCTGGTAGGGACTTCATGAATAATCATGATAATATTTTGGGGAGTGTTTGTATTAAAATTTTTAGCCTGTGCTACAAGCATTCAACAGGTTAATAATGCTATGCAGCCTGTGAAATCAGGTTGGGTAGTAATTGTACTACTTTTCCCCAACAAAGATGACTGAAAATTATAAATGCATCAATGTCCTAAGATCTCTAATGTTTAGCCATTTTACATTGTTATGCCCAAACTTTCAGAATTATTAATGCAGTTACAGTCTTTCAACACATGAACATCCAAAATTTTCTATTACCGAGATCACATAGACAGCTCCACATGCAAGAAGCATGTAGCTAGCAATCTCCTGGAGCAAAATCAGATCATTCCTTTCAATACTTGGGTATGCCTTCGTCATGACAGCAACACTGCCAGGAACAAAAAAAGGGTGGAAATCAACAGAGGAATAGGAATGTGAACAATTCAGCATGTGCAAGAACAAATCTCAGTATTCTTGAACAAATCTCAGTATTCTTGACACTTCTTGTAGGCAAGGAATTTAAAATCTAAAATGCTCATGATCTCAACAGTTATGCAGCTGCATGTAATTGACACAAGTACTTGGTGCACGTAATGTGAATGTGGAGAGGTCAATCCGGTTATCAGAAGCTAGATAACAAGAGTATTGCTATGAACTTATGGTCCGGACACTGGATTGCCAAAATTTTCCATCCCAGTATTGTCAAACATCGAACCAAGTGTGTACATGTAACATTATTCTTTCATTTGTAATCACCCAGGTTGAAAACTATGTTATGTTTCGAAAACCTAGAATTAAAGGAGAGACATTTCATGGTTCAGGCAAAACCAAGATGATAATGCACATTCGATTAACCAGAAAAGTATTCTCACAACAGCGCACGCTAACAATGATAGGAGAGGTCTGAACATGTGAGGATAATAATGCATCCATAGAAGAATGAAACTGACATTGATATAGCACTTATATGGCATAAGAGTGATGAAATACTGTATGAATGTTGGAATTGCTCAGAACTGACATTAACACAGAACTAGCCTTAATACAAAACTAATGTATGTATGAAGATCATTGTTGCTCATCAAATCTTGGTCCAGGTTTATGGAGAAACCAAGTTTTTGGTTGATATTGGAAGCAAATAAATTTTTATTTCACAAAATAATTAAACTGAACAATACAAATCAATGCCTCACTATCACATCTGTAACTTTCTCTGATGTCTATTTTGTTGTATTACTTGCCAAAGAAAAAAGGATAACAAACACTTCCTATATTTGGATGAGCACCAAGCAATAGAGGCTGCAGTAAACTCATAAAGCGACAATCATGAATACTAACAAGTATTGAGTGTGTACCTACAAGGCTTGAATTTGTTGGATGCAAGCAATGTGAGGACGGCGATGCAGCTAGTCTGCACCTCGTTGTCTTGACAGGGGACTGAACTCGACGCACCTGAGATGTTTAAGTATTGAATAGAAAGCATCAGGGACTCATGTATGACTATAATAACAAACCACTTTGATGAACCAACTAAATGCTAATTGCAATGAAAAACATGAGTTGTAACACTCCATACTTAGCATTCAATATACAAGTATAGAAGAAACTCATTAAATCAGGTCCAGTTTGAAATATGATCAACATATGATGATACAAACAAACTTATATATGTTATCTCCTACTCATATACTAAAATAGCACAAATATTGTTCAAAAAAATAGCACTTCAATGAAATGGAATCCTATGGAATGCTGATAGTGATTGAAGACATTAGTTCTAGCACTCAACTAATACTTTGCAAGCACACAGTGACACAGGAGATACGCTACTGATTAGGAGTTTAAGACTGCATTCTATAGAATACTTAGCAGGTATAAAAAAGCAAGGGAAAGAGATCAAACTTAGTGTTTGATAATAATAGATCAAAAAGAGACACAGAATTAAAGTGCGATTCAGTGAACTTTGCTTAGATGTACGTGGTAAGCATATACCTTCTTCAGCATCAGCTTTCTCCGAAGACACGACATCCTCCACACTGGTACCAGAGATCTTTGAGGTTCCACTATCATCTTTAGAAGTTGTACTCTTCACTGACTCTTCATTTGGCATGCTCTTGGGAACATTTCCCAAAAAATCACTTTCCTCCTGAGCTTTGTATAGCAGGGCGCATCCATATTTGAAGTATGTGCTGGCACACTCTAGCGCGAGCTCTCCATAATGTGAAGTCCTAGTGGGCAACGAATGCACAAAATTGTTAGTGCACCACTGTAAAGGTTATTAACATAACTTGCATCAGGCCATGAGGGGCAATATAAAACGAGATAGAGCAGCACAACTGAAACTGATAGATACAGAGATTTTATCAACCAAGTTACTGATACAAGGTCCTAAGTTAGTTTGTTGTTTATTGACTTCTGAAATGTTTGCATAATCTCAGACAGACAACACATTTTCCTTAACTAATGTATACTACAGTACACTCCAAAGTTGTTTAAAAAAATAGTCCACTCCAATTGATGGTGAACACAATTTAGGCACCATGACAAACCATGGCCAAGTGTTGCTCCACAAACCACCATAGGTCTCGGAGCCAAATCCAATAGATCCCTGACAACGATAGACTCTCTGCATCTCACTCACCGACATAAACGAAATGTTAACACCCCTGTTAAGCAGTCTGCTGCAGAACCCCTTAAACCATAGTGGATTGAATCCCCAAGCCACCCAAGCGCTGATGCGAAAACCAGCAAATCCAGACAGAAACGCACTATACCAGCCACCAATTGCTCCAAAATACGCCAACACGTGGAGTCGCTTCACAGCTACATGTCGCAGAAGTGGAGGGGAAATCGGAGCGGGAAAGGAAACCCTAACATGATCTCGAGCGCTTGGCTGAGGCAGTCTACGGCTTCGATGAAGTCCTCATCCTCGATGGCCTTGGTGCCCCTATCGAAGAGCTCCTACGCCCGCTCTAGGGTTTGCGGCTCCTCCTCCGCCTCGGTAGGCTCCAGGTTCGGCGTCGGTGGGGCCTGGGGCTGCTCCTCCTCTAGCGGCGCGTCCATGTCCTTCGACAAGGAGGCCATGGGCGGCGTGTTGCGCTGCGGCGGCGGCTGGGTTCCCCTTCTAGGCGCGGGGAGCCGTGGGTGGAAGGGGAGGGGGAGGAAATGGGGAAATTTTGGGGGAACGGAGCGCGAACTCGCGGGGGGGTATGCAGGGGTTGCCGCCAACGGGGTTCCAGGTTGGGCCCGTATGGGCTTGTTGCGGCTGTGAGTGTGGGCCGTGATGGGCTATTTGTCTTGATCCATATTGTGGGGCACGCGAGCTCAGCGTGGGGCCCATTTTCTTTAGCGACAGACGGTTCAACGCTAAATATGAATACCTATAGCGATAGACACTAAAATCGCTAAATGAGGATTTAGCGTCAGATGGTCTCTGAGTTATCTTTAGCATCAGATCATCCATCGCCAAATATAATTTTTAGCGTCAGATGTCTGACAGTGAAGCGGTGTTGTGGTGTAGTGATACTCCTTGGTGTCTTAGTATTTTAGTAGATGACGGATAAGTCTAGCTGAGTATCTTCTTGTACTCAGGGTTTTATTCCCATTGTTGCAGATAATGTTATGTACCACGGCTACTGCAAGAACTGCTTTGCTCCTATAGTGGATGAGGAATAGGACCATGTGCATGGTCATTCTATATTTCATCTCACCCTTATGCTTTTGGTTAGAGATGATTATGAAACTGGCTTTGTATTAAACTATGTGTGATGTTGATGTTAAACTACTTTGCTTCCGCTACTTTAAACCTAGTTTGTAATAACTATGTGAACTCTGATGTATGTGAGATATTTGTAAACTGTGTTGTAACATGTGACTGGTTGTGTTGAATCATGTACAATCTTGGCTTGTATGTTGGTTGAATCGAGATCCTTCATGATACTCGACGGACTACCGTATTTATATGGGCTCAAGTGATGGTTTGACTGTCTTGGTGGTTGCTATTGTACTTATGCTCATATAAATTGGATGGTTCTGTGATAGGCATGTCCTGGTTTGGATGCCCATAATTTGGAGGGGGATTAAATGATTTAAAAAATAAAACACAAAGTCAAATGCCAAATGACCAAAATGTCCTTATCCAAGCTATCCAACCAAGCCCATACCCACCATCTAGATAGCCTGAACCTAGTGTAGGTAGTGGCACAAATGGCAGGGTGGTGCTGGCACGCGCAGCACGTAGGTGGGCTTGCGCAATGCGGCCACAACCAGCGCGTGGTGGTCATGTGGGGCGAGCACAGCATGCCCACGCAGGACGGGTGCAGCGGTCACATTGTGTGAGCACGGAGGGTGTGGCGGGTTGATTTCGTTTCGCTTTCGCCTACATGTCTACTCCTAATCTGTTTCGACGTCCTATTTTTCCTCTGTCTGTCTATCTTTCTGTGGGTTGGTGCAGCAGCCCGCAAAGTGCCATAACGCTTGTTGAATCGATCCCAGGAAAACATGTGAGCCAGTGAATCCATCCCATGAAAATAGCATGCATGCAAAGGTGTCTGAACTACAATGACAAATATTGGTTAAATCACAATCGCTTGGTACTACACACACTAAACTTCTCAAACAAACATAATCATCGCCAATGACCACGACCTTGGCAGGCATGGTGTCGACGCCGGCGTCGTAGCTCACGCCCTTACTAGCACATAAGTCTTGTGTGGTGACCTCATGACCACGACCAACCTACTGTGGGAGGCCACGCCCCACAGATTCTGGAGCCATGCCAAGCGCGTGCCTTGGTGTTGACGGCCCTGGACTGCTGCAGCGCGCGGATCTCGGTCTACAGCACCTCCTCCATCATATCATTTGTTAGAACAAAAACATAGGTTTGGGGCTAGATTTCAGTTTCATTAGCCTTACCACAACTATGGAAGGTTGGGGATACATACACGGTAGTTTGCTTGCTATTGACGGTAGTTAACAACCATTATAAACTATCAATATAACATGTATAAGGGCATAAATATAATCACCAATGAAGGTCTAGGGGTTTAAACTAACAAATTCCACGAGTTTTGGTGAATCTGTATTTTCTGCAGGGTTTATCCAGAAAATTGGCAAGGTGGACCTAGATGCCACACTTAATCGCGCTTATCCACAGTGAAAACAACCTTAGAAGGTTCCAGAAGACTTGAGAGGACACCACACCGAAGCGAAGGGCAAGGCACCACCAGGTGGGGCCGGCTGACTCCACTTGTAGGCCTACCAGCCCTAGAGGCACACCTGTTTGCCCCCTGTTGCTATGTTGGTTCTCCACCGCCTCTAAGATTGCATCTACGCCATTTATTCAAGTCGGTTTGATCTGAGGGCTCAGGATTGATGCTTCGACCTATATATACCAGCCCTACCCCCTCCCTCAGGCATTGCATATCATTGAAGTCAATTGAGAAGATAGAAACCCTAATCATCCTTAGAGCTCCACCATATTCTAGGGCATAGCTAGTTAGGCTAGGTCTTGAGGGAGGCAAGCAGATTTTGCTTGGATTCCTGATCGTGTCAAGAGCGTGGTTTGATATAATCTTTTTACCTCGTCTCTTTTGTATCTCTCATTACTTTTATATGTTTGCTATAATTGTTATGACAACATTATTCATATCATTTATGTTCCTAGTTAACATGTTCATGGTCTACTTTGATTTTATACTTAGTATAGCTAGATTATCCTTATATTTATGCATAAGTTTGTATAGTGCTCACTCTAAGGTACCATGGGTGAGTGGTCGACATTGTGTAAGCGTGGTGCATATACGTTGTTTACCTATGGATACACCCTATATTTCGAGTCATGTGGTAGATCGCGGATGTGACACTCTCGTTGAGTTCTTTGTAGTCCACTCCCTGAATATAGGTATACAAGTAGGATCTAGTTATGAAGGAATACAAGCTCTATTCTTAATCTTCCTTAGTAACATCCCTTATGTGTAGACATGAAGTTGATCTTAGCCATGACTACTAGGTGTAATTGCACTAATCAATGTATGCTTTGAGTTGTAATTAAGAATGACTTAGGAATTATTCCTCTAATAATGTACTTAACCATGCTAATGCCATAGAAAGGAGTACTCTGAGTGATCAATGATTAGTTATTATGCACTATTCATATATACATTTACCTCTTGACTTACTCCTGTTGTGAGTAGAATATTGGTTATGGTTTACTTCTTCATCAATAGCATAAGTTATCAATACATGTCCTTGCCAGACCTTCCCTGGGGTAAAAATATAATAACAATACCTGGAATACTCCCGGGTGAAGTGCTACAATGGTATATTATCTGTGTGCTTGTAGATCCCTTTCATATATATATATATATATATATATATACGTACATATTCTTTCTAGTCACATAAATAATAAAGAACTACTCTAGTAGTAATACTAGGTAGTACCAACAATCATCTCTGGCATCAAACCTAGGGATGACAACCTGGTAAAGTAATTTTAAGAGATGTAGACATATAATAGGTGGCTACTAAAACAAGTGACAAGTTAATAAATACCAACAAGCATTCCTGACGCCATTGCTGGGGAAGGTAGCTAGACAAGAAGGAAGTATTGACTTATTGATGTGATCGAGATAACCATTGACCTCTGCTCAAATAGGCTTACCCTTGTTTTGTCTACTTTTATATCTTATGCAGGGTAATGTATGACCAGTTTTGACCTTCCAACAAACTACATTGATGATCTAGAAGCATTACTTTGGAGAACTAAGGCTAAATTCAAGAAAGTTTTAGCTTTAGAGTCGGAAGACAACCAGATAAGGCAAAGCTTAACACCTGAGTTTGAAGCTATGGCTAACAAGACACTCCGTGAGTTCTCTGCTCCAACTATGACCAACATCCATACTAGACCGTCGATCAATGTCGAAGATAATGGTTTTGAACTCAAGCCAGCTCTAATCAATATGGTGCAAGCAAGCCAGTTTTGTGGGATGCACATGAAGATGCGAGTGCTCATCTCCAACACTTTCTGGAGATCTACAACACCTTCACCATCAAAGGTGTTACCAAAGACACCATACTACTTCGCCTATTCCCATTCTCACTCTTAGGGAAGGTGAAGCAATGGTTCTACGCTAGCAAAGATAGAATACTACATGGGATAACTGCTCCACTGCCTATCTAGCCATGTTCTTTCCCACAAGCAAGACCAATGCTCTTCATGGGAGAATTTCAAGTTTTTAGCAGCAACATGATGAATCTATCCCTGAAGCGTGGGAACGCTTTCAAGATTACATTGCAGAATGTCCTCATCATGGGATGAAGAATTGGCTACTCATGTAGACTTTCTATGATGGGTTGACCAATAGTACCCATGAGACTATGGATGCTGCTGCTAGAGATGCATTCCTGTCACACACCATACCGGTTGCAACAGTTCTTGTGAAGAAGATGGCCTCCAACCTAGGCTGGAATGAAGAACGAGTTCAGACCCGCAAGAGAAGTGGAGGTATGCATCAACTCAAGGAAGTAGACATGCTGTCTACCAAGATGGACCTGCTAATGAAGAAGCTCAAAGATCGAGCCAATGAGAAGCAAGAAGTCATGCATATTCATGATTCCTGCATGACATGCGAAGAGTGTGGAAACACTCGGCATTGAGGGAACAACTGCCCTAAAATTCAAGAGGATGTGAACTTTATCAACAACAACTACTTTCATCCTTAATAGAATCAAGGATGGAATCAGCAACAGAGGCAAAACTACCAAGGTAATTCTCAAGGTAATAATTTCAATAATCAACCACCCTTGACAGAGTTAGTTTCTGGCCAAGCTAAAATAATGGAGGTTTTATTTAGAAAACTAGCTTCTAATGATAGAATATTAGAAAACATAAATAATAGAATGGATAATCTCTCCTCTACCATTAAGAACCAGCATAGCTTTAATAAAATGATAGAATCATAAATAGCTCAGCTGGCTACTGCTGTTCCTCCAACCGACATAGGTAAGATTCCATGGCAACCGAAAGATCTAGAAACTGCAAATCTTGTCGATATTCACAATGCAGCATACTATTGTATACAACCATCGACGAGAAGGTGGATAGATTATACCTTGCTAGAAAAGAAGTGCGATCTAGGAAGACCTATCATCCCCATCGCTATTGGACCTAATATTTTCCAAGAAGCTGTCTGTGACTTTGAAGCAAGTGTCAACATTATGCCAAAGGTAATTTATGATCAAATTAATGGAGATATTTTGTTGTACACAAACATGCATTTGCAGCTTGCAGATCAGTCACTCTGCTACCCCAAGAGACTTCTTGAAGATGCCATTGTTCGAGTGGGACAATCATATGTTCCCATTGACTTTGTGGTTTGGGAAACAGGTAGAGATGTAAGGGCACCCATTATCTTGGGCCAACCTTTCCTAAGCACCGCAAAAGCCATCATCTACACGGACAGTGCCAAGATCTGTATCACAATCAAGGATAAAAACGAGAAGTTTTCTTTCAAGAATCATATCTTGCAATCTCATGGACATCCACAAATGCCGTACCTGCCCGAAGAGACAATAATGACCAAGAAGAAAAACAACCAGAGAAGGAGGAAGAACAAAGTTAGCCAGCCACAAGAAGAACCAGTCAACATGATCAACACACTCAGATCAGAGTACGACCACCTCCTCTCTTCACCATACCTTACCAAGAAGGACGATCCTGGTGTTCCAATGATCGAGTGTACCATTGGACAAAGAATATTCCACAAAACCTTTTGCAACATTGGGTCGGGTGTCAACATAATGTCCAGGTAATGCATGAATACTTATTTGGTGATAAACATTTATTCCCTACATATATGCAATTGCAGATAGCAGACCAATCAATCCAATTTTTGGAGGGAATAGCAAAAGATGTCATGGTAAATATACATGATCACTATGCCCCAGCCGACTTCATGGTTCTAGACGTGGGAGAAGAAGATGATACGCCCATCATCCTTGGAGGACCGTTCCTCAACACTACCAACACGATCATCTATGTTGGATCTAGACAAGTCCACTTCCAATTCCCTAGAGAGAAGATACACTGCTATTTCAATAGTTACACCACTTATGAATAGCCAAAGAAGTCCCGCTCTAGGAGGAGACATTGATCATCCCAACGCCAAAGGAATCAACTCCCCAAGAATGAATGGGAGGAAGATGAAGAACCTACGAAAGATGAACCTACTCCACCTAAGACTAGTCCACAGACGAAGCAGGTGTGGAAGGAAAAGGTGGCAACATATGAGTCACCATCACAAAAAGTGCAACTATCAAGGTCTCCATCTCTGGGATCGATAGATGCACCCAAAGAATGAACAAGATAGGAGAAAAGTCCTGTTTGGAGGACTTAAAAATCCAAACCCTTGCTAGGAGGTAAGTCGGTAGTTATCCAATTTACCCTTTAGCATGGCATGCACTATTTTCACTTTAGCATATTTACTTTTCTACATTTACATTGCACTTATAAAAATAAAATAAAAAGTATCATCATTGCATTATAAAATCCTAAGCCCCATGTGAATACTTTTTATGGTGTGTAGAAACCCGCAAGAATATTTACTATTGTGGCATAAAAATAAAAATACCATGAATGCATCTAGAGATATTTTATTGCATAAAATATTATCTACATATCATGTATAAGAAAACAAAAAAAAATAGGTAAACATCCTGCTAAAATTCTGGCAATACTAAAATATTTCTAAACCTCAAGAACAACTAATCTCTGTACGGCTGGTCGCTAACCCCTTATCCTAATTCGTTCCACGAGTTTTGGTATTCTTGTTGGTATTTTGCAGGATGATGCACCAAGATCAAGAGCAAGTTCACCCGATTATCTTCATCTCATTCCATTCATGGATGAAGAGAAGGGCATCCGCTGGCAAATATGCTTTGAGAAGGATCACTCAACTTCAACATTCGACCACAACATCCAGCTTAGGGGAAAACCATCCCCATGTATCTAGCTAAGTATTTCTTTTCCTTTTGAGTTTGCTAAATACTAGTTAAAAAGATATGCAAAACTAAAAGCAAAATAAAAATTTATCTTTGTCTTATATATATATTAGTAAGGTGTGATCTAAAAAAAATGAAAACAAAATAAAAAGTGTGTGTCTAGTTTTCTGTTTTTCAGAGCTAAATAAGTGGACTTTGAGGATAATCTCTTGCAATAGAAATGATGAATAGTTGCTCTATCGTAATTCCTTTCAAGTACCTAGTTTTCAGCCTTAAATTCTCCCAAATTTTGGATATGACTATTTTGATATAAGAATTTTCTCTGAACTTAAAACTCGTGGGTAGCATATGCTTGATCTAAGTCTAGGTAATTAACGGATATGATATGAAAAGGTCTAAGCGGCTGTTTATCTTGTTCCAAGTGATACTAAAATTCTAGAGATTTATTTTTTGAAAAACATGAAAATGCTTCATGATGAGCTCCTGTATAACAAAGCTTGAATTCCTACCAAAGCCAAATATGAATTCAAGCTTAGATTAGGTAAACTTCCTCATATATGCTGCTTGCTTTTGCATTGAGTTTTATCAAGCTTTGTTGACCCTTATGAGAGATTTGTCATGCTCTTAAAATCAAGATCCCGTACACACCACCCAAATATGCACTACTCCTACACTAGGGATAGGCACAACAACATGCCATTCCATCTAGATCCACCAAAAAATGTTTCACTCCTACACTGGGAGTGATCACAAAAATATTCTTGATAGGATATCCACCAAATAAATGCTCTATGTTCTTGTTACTATCTCTCAAAAGTTGTGTTGCAGAAAAGAAGAATTGGGCTATGCAAAAGTTATTCATAAAGAAAAGAAAAAAAGAGAGATGAGAAAAAAAATTAACAAGTGTCCGAGATATCTAAAACAATGGGTACTCAGATGCTTGCCTGAAAAAAGAGAGATGAATAAGATAGCCCATGTTTTCTTGCAAAAATAGTTCCAAGTTTTAAAAGAGAGATATGTTTTCAAGGAGCATAGTAGAATTAGGTTAGCCACCATATATCAACCATACATCCACACACATGCACATCTTGATTTGATTGTACGACTCAACTCTCTATGGATCCGAGGTTTGACTTTACAATATATGTATTGCAAGTATGCTCTTTCATGCTTTTTCCACTCCTATGAGCTCCACATAAGCCTTAGTTGTAGGAAGAGAAAGGCATAACATCATTATTGCCTTGGTGAGGATCCATAAATACCACATATATTGAGAGACTTGAGAATGTCATACAATGGAAGCTCTGAGTTTTATTTTTAGAAGCTTATAAAAACTCTAGAATAATAGTTGAGCAAAGAACATGAGACATAGTGCTTGACTTGATCGTTCTGTCTTTCAATTGCAGAGGACCCAAGTGAAGGCTACAATCCCAATGGTTGAAGGTAATATGGGTAAGTTTGAAAGTCAGATCAGTTTATTCTAATCTGGAGGAGAATTCTTGTTTGAATGCATGTGTACTTTTGAGGAGTGAAAGCATTGAAGCAACTCCTGATCCATTTACTGAGTTTAGCTTTGCTAAGGGACTAGCAAAGGTTAAGCTTGGGGGAGTTTGTTGATGACAGTTAACAACCATTATAAACCATCAATATAACATGTGTAAGAGCATAAATATAATCACCAACAAAGGTATAGAGGTTTAAACTAACAAATTCCATGAGTTTTGATGAATCTATATTTTCTGCAGGGTTTATCCAAAAAACCATCAAGATGGACCATGCTGTTAGATTTAATTATGCTTATCGACAGCGAAAACAACCCCAGAAGGTTCTAGAAGACTCGAGAGGACTCCACACCGAAGCGAAGGGCGAGACGCCACTGGCCCCACCTGTAGGCCGGCCAGCCCCTGGGGCCCACTTGTCAGCCCCTGTTGTTATGTCAGTTCTCCACCGCCTCCTAGGTTACATCTACGCTGTCATTGAAGTCGGTTTGATCCAAGGGCTCACATTGGACGCTTCGGCCTATATAAACCAGCCCCTGCCACCCCCCTGAGGCATATATTGCATAAGTCATTTGAGAAGATAGAAACCCTAATCATCGTCAGAGCTCCACCATATTCTAGGGCATAGCTAGTTAGGCTAGGTCTAGAGGGAAGTATGCAGGCTTCGCTTGGATTCCTGATCTTGTCAAGAGCATGGTTTGGTATAATCTTTGTACCCCTCTCTTTTGTACCTCCATTATTTTTATATGCTAGTTACAATTGTTATTACAATATTAGTATTCATCTTATTCATTATAATGTTCAACGTCTACTTTGATTATATACTTAGTATAGCTAGTTTATCATTATGTTTATGCATAAGTTCGTATAGCGCTCACTCTAAAATACACGGGGTGGGTGGTCAACATTGTGTAAGCATGGTGCTTATATGTTGTTTACCTATGGATACCTCTCTTTTGTATCTCTCATTACTTTTATATGTTTGCTACAATTGTTATGACAACATTTTTCGTATCGTTTATATTCTTAGTTATCATGTTCATGGTCTACTTTGATTATATACTTAGTATAGCTAGATTATCCTTATATTTATGCATAAGTTTGTATAGCACATACTCTAAGGTATCATGGGTGAGTGGTCGACATTGTATAAGCATGGTGCATATACGTTGTTTACTTGTGGATGCACCCTATATTTCGGGTCATGTGGTAGATCGTTGATGTGACACTCTCGTTGAGTCCTTTATAGTCCACTCCCTGAATATAGGTATACAAGTAGGATCTAGTTACGAAGGAAGACAAGCTCTGTTCTTAATCTTCCTTAGTAATATCCCTTATGCATAGATATGAAGTTGTTCTTAGCCATGACTACTAGGTGTAATCGAACCAAAACACATGTTTAGGGCTAGATTTCAGTTTCATTAGCCTTACCCCAACTATGGCAGGTTGGGGATACATATAGGGTAGTTTGCTTGCAACTTAAGAAAGCTACAACATATTCATGGATCTCGCTAGTCCCATGCGCCAGCGTCCGCGTTGGCTCGCTCGCGTTCCCTGCGTGCATCCACATCCTAGCCGCGTCCATCTAGGTAGTCGTCATAGTCGCATCTACGTAAATCCCACCCCCATGCATCTTATGCTGCCTCATGGTTGAGCCATGCTTCTACGTCACGTCCCCCACGCGTGTCCCGTGCCACATCCGCCCACGCGGCCCGCATCAGCATTCGCGTCATGTTGCACCAAGTCACGGTCGTATCCGCCGGAGTGGCATCCATTGAGGTAGTCTTGGTCACCCACAGGGCCGGACCTGCTCAGCGTCTCAAGCTATAGCAGTCGTGCGGCCCGCATCCACCTGCTCTAGGTTGGCCCGCTGCGCCTCCTCCTCTGCTCGTAGGGCAGCCGCAGCCTACCTGGCCGCCTCAGTGGCTTGCGCAGCTTTTGCATCCACAGCCACAAGACAGGCAGCCCTGGTAGCCATGAGCGCCTGTGCCTCTACATCCTCGTGTGCTTGGTGCGCTTCCCGCGCCTCGTGCTTGACCTGCCGCATGGCCTGTGTAGCAGCAGCCATGTCACCATCGTCCTTAGCAACAGTCAACCGCTTGTTCCGCCTGTTGGAGGTGGTGGAGCCATGGGAGGAGAGGGAAGGGGAGCAATTGGACCGGTTGGACATGGCGATCGGATTGAGGATGGGTAAACGGGAAAACCCTAGGTAAGAAACTAGGTTTTAGATACAATTTGTTCGACCCAAAACACAGGTTTGGGGCCAGATTTCTGTTTCATTAGCCTTACCACAATTATGGTAGGTTGGGGATACATATAGGGTAGTTTGCTTACAACTTAAGAAATCTACAACATATCCGTGGATCCTGCCAGGCAGGTGCACCAGCGTCGGTGTCGGCTCACTCACGTTCCCTATGTGCGTTCGCATCCTAGCCATGCCCATCCAGGTGGTTGTCATAGTTGCGTCCACATAGGTCCCCTGCCCGTGCATCCCATGTCGCCTCACGTTCAAACCACACCGCACTAGGTCACGGTCATATCCACCAAGGTGTGATGACCCGCGCACGTGTCCCGCGCCGCGTTCGCATCCCGGCCACGTTCGCTAGCGCATCCCATGTTCACGTCCGCACCACACCGCACTAGGTCACGGTCATATCCACCAAGGTGGCATTGTCTAGACGATCCAGGTTGCCCGTAGGGCCGGACCCGCTCGATGTCTCAGGCTACAACAACCGCGCGGCCCATGTCCACCCACTCTAGGTCAGCCCGCTCTGCCTTCTTTTCTACTTACAGGGCAGCAGTGGCAGCTGTGGCCTACCTGGTCGCCTTAGCGGTGCATACGGCTTCCCCCACAGCAGCCTGCGCCTCACGCTCGACCTACCACGCAACCCATGTAGCAGCAACCATGTTGTGGTCGCCCTTAGCAACTGCCGACCGCTTGCTCTGCTTGCTGGAGGTGGTGGAGCCATGGGAGGGGTGGAGGAGAGGGAAGGGGAGCGATTGGAGCGGTTGGACAAGACGATTGGATTGAGGATGGGTAAACGGGAAAACCCTAGGTAAGAAACTAGGCTCTAGATACCGTTTGTTAGAACTAAAACACAGTTTTGGGGCTAGATTTTAGTTTCATTAGCCTTACCACAACTATGGCAAGTTGGGGATACATATAGGGTAGTTTGCTTACAACTTAAGAAAGATATAGCATATTCCAACTACTAAAGTAGATGCTAAATTAGGATAAGATAGATGATAAGGGTGCTAACACAGGCACCAACATCTCTAGATAAACACAAGATATATAGACCAAGTCTATCATCGCGTGCCCTGATCTCGTCCCGCAGCATGTCCATGCTCTTGTCACCCACACAGATAAGATCCTCGGTCTCTGTGAGACTATGCTCGCACACGGCAAACATGAGCGTTGCATCAACAAAATCAGGGTTGAGGCTAGGCTCAGGAGCGAGGTGGGCATCGTCCACCGGAGGAGCTCTAGCGAGGGCCTGATAGGTGTCTAGGGAGCTGGATCCATGACCACGGGATCTAGAGTAGGAGGAGGGCATGCTTCACTCACATCTGTAGCACAATGGAATTGACACTAAAGTTCTGAAGCACCGGTAGTGGAGGTGGCGACTACGTTGACGGGGCATAGGGGGTGCCATGAGGCCGACGCCTGCATTCACGTTCACCGTGGAGTGGAGGTGGTGACATCGGCAATGTGGGTTGCCACCCACTTCAGCCCACTCTATCTAAGTGGGCTAGGCCTCGTACTTCCTGATCTTGTCCCGCAACAGACAAGCTGCTCGACCTCCACGAGCCTACGCTTGCACATGGCAAATGTCGATGAAGTCACCCATGTGGCGGTGGCGGTTGAGGTGGGCGACGAGTTCCTTGGCCAGCATAGCCACAAACTCAAGGTTGAGGCTAGGCTCGGGGGCGAGGTGGGCGACGTTCGTCGGAGGCCCAATAACTGACTTGGCAGCTGGATCTACGTCCATGGGATAAGAGCTAGAGGAGGCCTTGCTTCACTCATAGCTGTAGCTTGATGGGATCAACACTGAACTTCTCAACCGCCGATAGTGGAGGTGGCAGTGGTAGCAAGGGAGCAATGGGTGCCATGAGGCCAGTGCCTGCATTCATGTTTGACATGGAGTGGAGGTGGCAGTGGCGGCGATGTGGGTTGCTGCCGGGATATGTTGGTCACACACTTCAGCCCACTGTATCTAAGTAGGCTAGGCCTCGCATGCCCTGATCTCGTCATGCATCATGTCCATGTGCTCGTTGCCCACGCGGACAAGCTCCTCAGCCTCCACGAGCCTACCCTCACACGTAGTGGATAGGAGCGCCATGTTAGCGAAGTCACCCGTATGGTAGTGGCGGTTGAGGTGGCTGATGAGTTCCTTGGCCGATATAGCCACAAACTCAGGGTTCAGGCTGGGCTCAGGGGTGAGGTGGGTGTCGTCCGCTAGAACTCCTCCGATGGGGCCTGACAGCTGCCTTGGGAGCTAGATTCATGGCCATAGGATCTAGAGCTAGAGGATGCCATGCTTTGCTCATAGCTGTAGCTCAATGGGATCGACACTAAACCTCTCAAGCGCCGGTAGTGGAGGTGGTATCAGCGGCAATGGCGCAAGGGGTGCCATGAGGCTAGTGCTTGGGTTAGCATCCACCATGGAGTGGAGATAGTTGGTGGCGATGTGGGTTGCCACCAGGATATGTGGATCAGACACTTTAGCCCACTCTAAGTGGGCTAGGCCTTGCGTGCCCGGATCTCGTCCTACAGCATGTCCATGCGCTTGTCACCCATGAGGACAAGATTCTTGGTCTCTGTGAGCCTGTGCTTGCACGTAGCGAACACAAGCGCCGTCATTAGTGAAGTCAACCATGCGGCGGTGGCAGTTGAGGTGGTTGATGAGTTCCCCGGCCGGCATAGCCACGAACTCAGGGTTGAGGCTAGGCTCAGGGGCGAGGTGGGCGTCGTCTGCCAGAGCTCCTCTAGCGTTGGCCCGATAGCTGCCATGGGAGCTGGATCCATGACCACGGGATCTAGAGCAAGAGGAGGGCATGCTTCACTCGCAGCTGTAGCTCAATGGGATCGACAGTAAACTTCTCAAACATCGGTAGTGGAGGTAGGGATGAAAATGGTTCAAAAATATCCTGTACCGAGCCGCATCATTTTTGTACATATGATCCGATCGAATCCGTATTTTTGGACAAATTTGAATTCAGTTCGAAATCTGGAACACGATATTCGAAATTGGAACAAAAATGGTTTAGTTATTTTTTGACCGTTTTCTACTTTTCTTCTTTTAATTTGGAATATCTGGAATTCGAAATTCGGTTTAAACCGAATTCAAAATTCAGAATTTGGCCCACTAGAAGTCCAGCCTTAAAAAAATTGAATTTTTTTCATATGATCTCGGATGAAGATGATTTTTATATGAAAATTGTAGCTCTCGAGAAGATATACAACTTTCTAGTTTTTAGTTTTTTCATTTGAGGTCCTTAAGATGTTCAAGAAAAGATAAATAAAATTTCAGCAGTATATTAATCGTGTACAAGCGTTTGATGCCTTAGAAAAATCATTTCTTATATGGTGTCAAATGGAGATACCTTTATCAAAGTTGTAGGACTTGTTCATTGTTATTCACTTGGTCTTGCACTTGTTAATTGTTATGCTATCGGTCCTACCGGTCAGTAATCCATATTGATTTTTCGTATATCAACCGTGTTCGACATAATTCCGCTTGAAGTAGTTCGTTTTCGAAATTCCAGATATTCTGTAAGTTTGTGTTCGTTTTCGTGTCCAGCTTTATAGCTTTTGCTTTTGTTTTCGTATTCAAATGTAAAAGTAGAAAATGATTGAGAGGTTTTCTGACCATTTTCATCCCTAAGTGGACGTGGCGATGGCGGCGATGGCACAGGGGGTGGCATGAGGCCAGCGCCTGCGTTCGTGTTCGCCATGGAGTGGAGGTGGTGACAATGGCGATTTGGGTTGCCGCCGAGATATGTGGGTCAGACAATTCAGTCCACTCTAAGTGGGCTAGGCCCCGTGCTCCCTAATCTCGTCCCATAGCATGTCCATGAGCTTATCTCCCGCACGAACAAGCTCCTCAGCCTCCACGCGCCTACGCTCACATGCAGTGAACAGGAGCATCGCGTCAGCAAAGTTGGCCGTGCGGTAGTGGTGGTTGAGGTGGGTGAGGAGTTCCTCGGCTGACATAGCCATGAACTTGAGGTTGAGGCTAGGTTCGAGGGCGAGGTGGGCTTCGTCTGCTGGAGGCCCGATAGCTACCTTGGGAGCTAGATCTATGGCCATGAGATCTAGAGCTAGAGGTGGCCATGCTTCACTCGTAGCTATAGCTCGATGGGATCAACACTAAACTCAAACACTAGTGGTGCAGGTGCGACCGGCGGTGATGGTGCATGGGGTGCCAAGAGGCCGGCACATGCGTTCATGTTTGCCATGGAGTGGAGGTGGCGGCGGCAGCGATGTCGGTTACCATCGGGATATGTCGGTCAGATAGTTGAGCCCACTCTATCTAAGTGGGCTAGGCCTCACGCGCCCTGATCTCGTCCCACAGCATGTCCATGCGCTCATTGCCTGCATGGACAAGCTCCTCGGCCACCACGAGCCTACGCTCACACGTGGAGAACATGAGTGTCGTGTCAGCAAAGTAAGCCATGCACCGATGGCGATTGAGGTGAGCAACGAGTTCCTCAGCCAGCATTGCCACTAACTTAGGGTTGAGGCTAGGCTCATGTCATGACCCGGTCCTAACACCCTTGTGAGCATCAGCATCATGAACATCTTTGCATTTGAAAACATATAGTTAGAAACTGAATGTTGCATTCAAACTGCTCACTGTTGAGTTGACGGATAATCCACCGGCACCACCGGAATATCCGCCAGCTCACTAGCACACTGTCAGTCAGTAACCCAGCACCACCGGAGAGTCCACCGTCACGATGAATTGTCCAATAGGATCGTCCCATTCAGAAATGTGAGGTGTCACTTTGTGAATCACTGGGTACCACATTTCACCATAGCTGTCCATCTCGTGGAAGCACCAAGGTAGAGAGTCCACCCCCTCACTCACTCTCACACTCCCACTCTCTCTCTAGTTCATCTCTCTACTCTCTCCCACACTCAAGCAAGGAAGAGGAGGAAAGGGGGAGAAAGGAGAAGGGATTAGAGCTTGGAAGCAGTAGGAGATGGCTGTGGAGATCACCTAGAGGCCATCATCCACAAGAGGTAGGGGCTAGAAGGGGGAGAAGCCCTCTCACCCTTGCCATAAGGATCTAGGAGGAGGAGGCAAGAAGAAGGTTTTGAGTCACCAAGGAGGAGATCCAACTGCTCCATCATCTTGGAGAGCTTGGTACCTTGTGTTTGCAGCCCTTGGTAAGGATCTAACCAAGCCAAACCTAGGATTGTGTCTTTTGGAGCCAAAACCTAGAAAATATCGATTTGTGGTGTAGAGTTGGTTTGCACTCAATGTAGTTAGAACCAACTAGCTAGATATGTTCTATAGAACCATAGTATTCTACCCTAAAGATGGTTCACACATGCAAGCACCATGGGTGAAGATTTGGATCTTGAATTGCGATGAAGTGTTCACTGTCAGTATCAATGGAGGGTCCGACATCACCAACGGAGTGTCCGTTAGTACTGAATGTCTCACTGCTCACCTACACAGAACACATCTATAACCCACTAGAGTGTCTGTCACTACACTAGAGCATCCGATGAGTTATACACCCGAGATAGAGGAGTGTCCAGAGAACTTAGATCACAGTTTTGGGTACAATAGGGTGTCCATTGATATTCCGGAGTGTCTGCTGAATTATAGGCTAGAAACCCGAGAGCAACCCGTTCCTATAGATGACCCGTCATTCACATGGAGTATCCTATGGAGCCTAAACACTTAGTAGCCCACAACACCCTATAGACCTGATCTAACGGATGTCCGCCACAGTTGATGGAACCTTCCGATGGGATCACCTCTTACATAGAGAGATTCCCGAGAGCATAGACTTCATACCGGAGGGTCCGATCCTATTTCGGAGAGTCCGATGGACCCAGAGCCAATATTCCACTGAGTCCCAGTAACCATCGGACCATCCGACATCCACGCCAGACTATCCGATAGCTACCAGTCAGCAGACCCCTAGTGTCTAACTACACACTTACTCATGTGTCACAAAAGCATAAACAACTAAGAATCATTGCATAGCATGAGCATGTATTTTTTGCAGTTCACTCATCAAGCATCATGCTTGTATAGGTGACCCAATTTCTGAAGAACCTGTTGAGGAGAAGCCTCAGGAGGAAGAAGCCATTGAGCCTAGCAATGACGTTCAAGGCAGTCATCGCCGGGACATTGATGGGCATCCAGTCGAACATTTTGTCGGACATCACAGCCGGGTTAGGGAAAGGTTGAGGCATCGAGATATCCCTTCTGTACTGATGGGTCTTATGGGCGATATCCCTTGTTTTGAGTGGGGTTAACTTATACCCCTCTATAGATTATAAAAGATTGAAAGCAATAAGTTCTACTTCTAGATATGGACTAGAGATGGGTTTGGACTTCAGGACTCGTGGAAGATCGAGTTCCTGCTTGTTAATGCTTCACTTGATTACCTATGCTATGCTTAATAACTGCTACGTCATAGATCACCTTTACTTTACAGTATAAATGCATTTATGCAAAGTTACACATTCCTTTCTACTACCCAAGCGCGTAATCCTTGTTTACTATATTGGGTAAGTCCTACGGAGTACACTCGAGTACTCAACCTATGTGATCTTATGTTTTGCAGGTATCGTAGCCCCTATGCATGGATTGTTCTATGGTCCCGACCCCTCGCCGGATCTAGAGTGGTGAAGGATCTTGTGTCCCATACGTACATGGATGTGGCACACCCATGTATCCATTATCATGAACTTTGTTATGTTGAAAGACTTTTGCTAGACTTCGATGTAGACTGTTACGTGTGATCGTGTGATGAACTAAGTGTGCGAACCAAGTCTTGTAAACTTTAGTGCTTTGAACTTGTAATGCGATCTAAGCACTGTTGTGATGTATTCTCTCTCTCTCGAACTGATCCTGAAGAGGAGTTGCTACGTGCACTCCTAGGGACTTCGTGTTGGTTTGCTTAAATTGAAGGGTCAAGTGGTAGACACTCGATTTAGGTGGATTAACATGGCAGTCACCCACAGGCCGGGGTATTGGAGCACAGTTTGAGATGATCGAGAGTCATTACAGTTTTGCCTAGATCAGGGATCGTAAGCAACTAAATCTCTGCTTCACTAAACAAGAAAAGTTTTGGAATAAAACCTAAATTGAGTGCTAAGGTTGCCACTTCTTATGGTTACTTAATTCTTTTCTATCTTAGAGCTAATCCTACCCTTTTGTATGTGAGTTGAGTTTTACAAATCAATTGTTCTAACTTCCCCTATTCTATAATCGCTAGATGGAGTTGGGACGTTTGGTGATGGCTACCCATGGGGAGAACATCGAAGGTTTTCCGACCTTGCTCGATGAGGTGATGTGGAGAGCCAACTACTCGTATTGCCCGGAGTACGCAGTGTATGCCTTGGGAGTTGGCCATGGAATGATCAACTACACCTGCAAGGTCTGCATATCAAGTCACCTTTGTGACCCGGGATAGGAGTTTGATCGCCTTGCTTGGGGAAAGGGCACTTCAATCAACATGGCAATTCAAGTTACAACCTATTGTGCCATTGCTATGTTGAGGGAGGCACTCGTTACCCCAAGTGAGCCACCATTCCAACACTTCCCAGAAAGGACTGAGATGAATGGAATTTTCAAGTTCTCTGTGCAGATTGAACCTAGTACTCTATATGAGAAGAGGATGACAAAATTGGTGATGTGCCAGGCTCACATGATCCGTTGTATGGAAGCTGAGCTTTGGACCACTCGCTCAAGGTTTGTCAACTTGCAACGCCAAGTGGAACCATATGTGAGGATGACTACAGTGCCATCTACCATTCTCTATTATCCTCATGGGAATGATGCCACGGTATATGAAGTGACTAAATATCCTTACTGCTACCCAGAAGCTCAAGGAGTTAGGGTCCATCAAAGCTTAATGCAACCCTCAAGGATATCTGCGGGATTGCTAGTCAGGTGTATGTCCTACACCACCAGCACACTAGCAAATTTGCTTGGAGATACCCTAGTGCATCTTCTTCATCCCAAAGCCCCGAGATGTGATGGTGACCTAGCGATGTACCAGCTCTCGACCAACCGCTTTCCAATACACTTCCAGAGGCCACCATACGACTCGCCCATTCCACAATGAACCTATCACCATCCGAAGATCTGAGCGGCATTTGATCCAAGTGATGATGAGTTGTCGCGAGCTCGACTCACCCTATCTTCAAAACTTTTAGGTACTGTTAGCTTGTTGTAATGTTGTGAGACTTGAGAGTGTGCTTTTGTAAGAACTAAAAACAACATGTGTGCTTCGATCGCTTGTTCCTAGTGCACGTAGAAGCATATGCAAGTGCACTCATGTCATGTGTCCTTATGGTCTGTGTGTAAGTTGAGACCTGGATGGTGATCTTAAGTTGGTGTTTAATTATGGCCTATGTCACTCCTTGTCATGATGCATTATGTGTGGAATATGATGATCCATCTAAGCATGTTGAAGTTCTGTTCCTCCGTCAATGCATTATTCCTATCCATCCCTTTTTATCTCATCTTGTCCGAAACATATCTAATGATGTGTCATGGATAGGATGGTTGACACCCAAGGTTCCGCATCATGGCAAGTAGCAGAAGGGGGTGGAGACAACCAGCACAATCCACTGCCACCACCACCGCCAGGAGGGCAAGTACCAACATGGGCAGACATACTTTAGAGGGACAAAACCCATCATCAGGCAACTCAGCAAGTGATGGGACGAATGGCGCAGCTCATGGAGAACATGCAAGCCAATCAACACGGCACTCAACCACCACTGCTTCGTGGGTATCACGGTTTTGTGCGAACCAACCCACCCATCTTTTCTAGAGTTAAGGACCCGATGGCAGCTGATCATTGGCTGAAGTCCATGGAGCAGAAGTTCACTCTTGTTTAGCGTAATGATAATGAGAAGGTCCACTTTGTTGTAAACCAGCTATAGGAGGCCGCTGGCAATTGGTGGCACGACTATCGGGCTCGTTTGCAGCCAAACGCGTAGCTTACTTGGTAGTAGTTCAAGGATGTGTTTCGTGGGTTCTTCATATCTGAGGGAGCCATGCTCATCAAGGCTGCCGAGTTTCGCAACTTGGTTCAAGGAGAGATGTCAATAGTGGAGTACACTCATAAGTTCAATGAGCTAGCTCAATATGCTCCGAACGAGGTTGCTACTAATGAGGCTAAGAAAGTAAGGTATGAGCATAGTCTTAGCCCAATGATGCAGGACAAGTTATGCAATGTACCGACCCCCACTTTCAATGGGATGGTGAATGCTGCTATCAAAGCAGGGACCAAGAAGAAGGTGATGGACAAAGATAGCAGCAAGAGAGGACCATACAACACTGGCTATGGACAGGGTTCGTCCATTAGGTAGAAAACCAGCCGAATCCCGCCAAGGATTCTAGGCTACATAGTGCCACGTTCTGTGTGGATACAACTGCATCCACCTCAGCAGCCCCAACAGCAGTAGCCCATCAAGCAAGTATCCGTAGCACCTGGTGCATGTTTCAAGTGTGGTGGTTTTGGCCACTTTGCTCATGAATGCCCAGCCAAGCAGCAGCCACAAGCCGTACCTCGAGCCACAGCTCCCAAGCGCACCAGCAATGTGCCCAAGAAGAGTGTGCAGCTACAATTTGTGACCGTATGTTTGGACAGAAGAAAGAGAGGAAGCTTTCTAGATTCTGAAGCAAAAGCTAATAACAACTCCCGTGCTAGTCCAACCCGACATCACTAAACCTTTTGAAGTATATTGTGATGCATCCAATGTTGGTTTGGGTTTTGTGCTTATGCAAGAAGGGCATGTCATAGACTATGCATCTAGACATTTGAAGCCTTCAGAAATGAACTATCCTACCCATGATCTTGAGTTAGCAGCGGAAGTTCACGCGCTAAAAATTTGGAGACATACTTGTTTGGTCAGCCCTGCACCATTTATACTGACCACAAGAGCTTGATATATTCTCACCTAGTCAGAGCTTAATATGAGATAGAGGAGGTGGTTGGAGTTGATCAAGGATTATGAATTGAATATCCAATACCACCTAGGAATGGTGAATTTAGTAGCCGATGCCTTCAGTAGAAAGGCCAATTGTGGTTGTACCCTAATGGAGAGAAATATGGATTCACTATGTCGAGATATGCAAAGGATGAATGTATCCCAAGTAGCTGAAGGTTCCTTGTCCATGTTGCAAGTGACTTCTCACTTATTGCAGGACATTAAGACGGGATAACAACTTGATGAAGATCTAGTTACCATTAAAGAAAAGATAAGTGATCCAAAGTATAAGAGTTTCTGGTTGGATCACTCGAATACTTTGTGGTTTGGAAAAAGACTTGTGCTACCTAACTAGAAACACCTGAAGAAAAAGATTCTAAATGAAGCTCAAGAGTCACTTTTCTCTATCCATCCTAGAAGCAACAAGATGTATAGAGATGTGAGGAAAAGATTTTGGTGGAAGGGTTTGAAATAGGATATTGCATGGTTTGTAGCCGAGTGTGATGTTTGTTGTAGAGTGAAGGATGAGCATCTCAAACTGGCCAAAACTCTCCAACCTTTGCCCGTACCAGTTTGGAAATGGGAGGACATTACCATGGATTTTATCTCTGGTTTACCAAAGACATCGAGTGGATATGATTCCATTTGGGTAATTGTTGACCGACTCACAAAGTCAGCACACTTTTTGCTAGTCAAGGTCACATATCTAGTTTCCAAGTATGTAGAAATGTATCTCGCCCGAATTGTTTGTTTGCTTGGAGTTCCCAAAACAATAGTTTCAGATAGAGGTCCGCAATTCACATCTCAATTTTGGGATGAGTTGCATAAGGCAATGGGAACAACATTGTTGTTTAGTACAGCATATCACCCATAGACTGAAGGTCAGGAAGAGAGAGTTAACAGAATTTTGGAGGATATGTTGAGAGCTTGTACCCTAATATATAGCTCTAGTTGGGACACTTGTTTACCGTTTGCCCAATTTGCCTACAACAATAGCTATCAGTCCAGCATCAACATGAGTCCATACGAAGCCCTGTATGGTAGAGATTGTAGAACACCACTCAATTGGTCAAAAGTTAGAGAAAGAAGGTTATATGGAAACAAGAAGGTGAATGAAGCCGAGGAAAAGGTTAAACAAATAAAGATCGCATTAGAAGCCGCACAAGATAGGTACAAGGCTTAAGTTGATGACCATAGAAGGCACCCAATGTAGTTAGAACCAACCAGTTAGATATGTTCTATAGAACCCTAGTAGTCTACCCTGAAGATGGTTCACACATGCAAGCACCATGGGTGAAGATTTGGATCTCAAGTTGATATGAAGTGTTTACTGTCAGTATCGACGGAGGTTTGACATCACCAATGGATGTCCATCAGTACTGAATGTCTCACTACTCACCTGCATAGAACATGTCTATAACCCACTAGAGTGTCCGTCACTACATCGGAGCGTCTGATGAGTTATACACCCGAGATAGAGGAGTGTACAAAGAACTTAGATCACAGTTTTGGGTACAGTGGAGTGTCCGCTGAATTATAGGCAAGAAACCCAAGAGCAGCTAGTTCCTACGGATGACCCGTCACTCACACGGAATATTCGATGGAGCCTGAACATTTAGTAGCCCACAACACCCTACAGACCTAATCTGACGGATGGTCCTCCATAGTTGATGGAACCTTCCATTGGGATCACCTCTTACATGGAGAGATTCCCGAGAGCACAGACTTCATACCGGAGGGTCCGATCCTAGTTCAGAGAGGCCGATGTACCCAGAGAGCCAATATTCCACTAAGTCCTCGTAACCACCAGACCATCCAACATCCATGCCGGACTATCCAATAGCTACCAGTCAGTAGACCCCTAGTGTCTAACTACACACTTACTCATGTGTCACTAAAGCATAAACAACTAAGAATCATTGCATAGCATGAGCATGTACTTTTGCAGTTCACTCATCAAGCATCATGCATGTATAGGTGACCCAATTTCCGAAGAACCTATTGAGGAGGAGCCTCAGGAGGAAGAAGCCGTTGAGCCTAGCAACGACGTTCAAGGCAGGTCCCTATGCATCCCCATGCTTTATAAATGCATAATGAACTATGTTTATCTGTTGCATTGCTATGTTACTATATGACTAGTGAATCGGGAGGGAATTACCTATGTCAAGCCTTATCCATATATCGCCACACCAATCAACCATACATGTCTTGTTTAACAACCATGCTTAGTATGCTTAGTCTTAGAAGTCAAGCTAATGATGGGTTTCTCATTACTCGCGCGATGGTAGGTTGATAATCCACTAAGCAACACCTTGGGAAGGGATCAACACTTGTTCCACTTGGTTATGGTATGAGCTTTGGTCGGCAAGGGGTATGGTCATGGGAAGATGGGGATTCTTGGATGATAGAGCTTGCTTACTGGTTAAGGACCGTGTATCCATGTTAGTGAGTACAAACATAAAACTGTATAGACCACTTGTCACCAATGGGGGAGACAAGACAATTAACTGATTTCGATTGTCCTATCCATGAAACTAGCAAGGGGGATGGCATTGGTCGGGAATGTCCAGGACATTGATCGGGCATCTAGTCGAACCTTTCATTGGACATCATGGCCAGGTTGGGGAAAGGTTGAGGCATCGAGATATCCCTTCTGTACCGATGGGTCTTATGGGCGATATCCCTTGTTTCAAGTGGGGTTAACTTGTACCCCTCTATAGAGTATATGTGGCAGAATCGCCCAAATTATATGGCCCACATGTGCTCATCATTGTCTCATAGACTTCTAACTATAGCACATATAAGCCACACAATTCCGATAGTCTATTGGGTGTCCTCGGAAAACCCGAATCATCTACTTTTATCTTTCCGAGCAGGATACATTGTAGAAGACATTGCAGTATTACAACAATTTAAACAAATAGATTACATCAGAGTAAACAACGGAAGACTTACAACCATAAGTTTATAATTCATTTATTAAGTTATTACAAACTATAAGCTTTAGCCAACTAGGAAGTAGGGTAGCATGACAGTACCACATTAGCAACACAAAAGAGGTTCACCCTGCCCAAGGGTGCACAACAAACTTCTCTACTGTTGGCTCTCCTCCTGCAACAAGGGTTAACAAACCCTGAGTACATAGGTACTCAACAAGACTTAACCGATGAAAAGGAAAGACTCCATGGATATCCAGGATTTAGGGGAAAATCAAGGTAAGTCTATAGCAAGAATCAAGATTAACTTTTGTAGAAAAGCTTACTAATAATTGATCCTTACTTTCAATGTTTTAGCTCAAGTTAAGTCATTATTAGTCTCCAGTTTACACCTGATCTAAAGCAACCACTTCCTTAATCATCACATCTCATGATCATCAGTACTATTGTTTTAGTTTATTAACTACAATGTAGAGCAGAGAATCGAGTCTTCTTCTCCAAGAAGCAATGGCGATTCGAATCGATTAGGCCCAGCTAGGGTTTCCTTACCACACAACATATGCAGGTCCCAATCTTGGCCCTACATATATCAACCTTCACTTGGATCTTCCAAAACGTGAACGGGTTCACGCCACCCGAGAGTATAGTACTCCACCACCATACATCATCCCAGATGTTTCCATAGGGTGGGTACACACTACTCTCGCCATCTCTCCACTCCTAGTGCGCAGTTGTCCCTTCCTGTAATGGAATAGATGAGGTGTTAGGCTTACTGGAGTATGTGGCCAGTACTACAAAGGCTCGACTCACATTAGGTCTACAATGGTACGGTCCTCAATCGACATAGGCGGGGCACTACGTCAAGACTCAATTCTTGACGCAAGCAAAGAGTCCGCCCGGTCTCAAATGAAATTCATCAATTATTAACAAACCACCAGGCATTCCCTGGTAAGAACATGCGAAACAACCTTGTTGCTTGACTCTTAACTACTAAGCATGACTAAGCATCATTATCCTACTGTTACTAACATGGTGATAAGGATGGATATTCAAGTATCAAGGCAGGCATGCAACAGTTGGTATACAAACAACTCCTATTTTACTTAAATGCATCAATCATAAGACTTAAGTGAATAACGTTTATAAAACACAAGGAAAGGGTTTATGCTCTGGGGCTTGCCTATGGTGTTGGGGTTGTCAGGCACTTTAGAAAATCATAGAAAAGATAACCAACTCCGACTGATTAGAATTCCACTTTAGGGACTTGCTCAACAATGGAATTCCACTCTCGGTCACTAAACGTAAGTAAATATGCATGCTTTAGAATGATGAGACACTTAACATGAGTTATGATGATTAAATAAGATTAACTAACTTGAGTACAACTTTCCTTCAAAATTAAGTTGGGTTAATTAATCATAAAGCAACATTTGTTTATTAATATTAACAAGTTGATTATGAGCTCAAAAACAATAATTAACTTGCCAAGGAACATCAAAGGTGTTTTGTGTCCCAAGGTCTACAATCAAACCAAAAGTACACTCAAGTCATCTTATGATTAAATCTAATCAATTAAGCATTTATTAAATAATTATTAAAGCAAGGAATTAAGTGGATAATTTTTATTCATCAAAATAGTACCAAAATTTTTGTGAAGGTAGGTCTTAGAAACTAAAGCATACTAAAAAATTTTCATGATTAAAAGATATTTATTTTAGCTTATAAAAATCATGGAAGTTGCATTTATTAATTAAAAGAGGTCATTTTTAAGCATGCAAAAACTATTGATGTTCACCATATCATATTATTCCTAGATATACCACATCATGAAGAGGCTACACAAAAATTTTCATGATTTTATCATGCTTCAATAATTTTCTAGGAATTAAACAAGATATAGCACAGTTTAACATTTTCTAAAAAAGAATAAATCTTTTTCCCGGCGTCAAAACTTTTCTAACCCAGCTCCACTCTACCCACAGATGCTGACGCGTGGGTCCTGGGGTCAACCCGACCCACCCCAGCTCTGACCACGGGTCAGGCGGTGGGTAAGCCGCAGAGCTCAACGCCGGTGAGGTCCCTGGCAATAGGAAGGACACCGGCGTGCTTCCCACGACTAGGCGCATCGATCCAGAGTATTGGTTGAGCCTCTACGGCACCGCAGCACCCATGGCGACACCCATGGTGGACTGGCAGCCCTTTAGCACGGTGGATCATGCCATCGACGAGGTCTCCAACTACGGGCAGGCTACCAACATGCTCACAACACCCCCGTGAACTCATTCACGCTATTAAACAATCGATCTAGGGCTCCGTACGAGCCTACCCTCAGCCATGCGGCCACGGCGGTGCGGTGAGCGATGCACCGGCCATGAAGGGCCAATAGAGGTTAAACTAAGGGTGTCAAATAGCTCTAGGAGCTCACCACGATCACAACTGCATGACTAGTTGAAGCGGGGATGTGGCAGAGAGGCGTTGCCGACGTTGAGGGCGGCTGCGGTGGCGGGGACTGGCGACGAGGATGCCTTTTCGACAAAATTGAAGGAGAATGAAACCATAGATAAGCCTATGAGCATCATGGCATCAAGGCGAGCACAAAACATCAAAGAAGAGGACGAGTGCTTCTTCGGTGTGGTCTGGCCACGACGGAGGGGCATACGGTGATGATGGCGCGCCATCGCGGCGAAATCGAAGTGCACGGTCGATTTCGTCGACGAGGGACAGTGAGAGCGAGTCAAGGAGGTGCATGAGAACTCAGCGAGGCAATGGGTGCGAGGAATTGGATAGAGACATGGCGGTCGTGATGAATTGCGCTGGTGCGCGGTGGTGATCGATGGCTAGCAAGAAAGGAAGAAAAGGGAAGGATGACGATGTTGAGCGCTTAAGAGAGGAAGGATGACGCTCTAGGCTTCACCAGCTCCTGCTCGACTATGCCACACAGGCAGCTACGTGTCTTTGCACGAGGGGGCGGCGCTAAGGCTATGGCAGTCGGTAGTGAGCCGCTGAGCAGGCTGTTGCTGGCGTCTATAGTTCCCGACTGAAACCCCAAACATCAACGCCATTGTTCTTCTGAATATTCACAGCAACTCGATCAACTCCCAAAACCAAAGTTGCTCATCTACTTTGATGTAGACTGTAATGTGTGATCGTGTGATGAACTAAGTGTGCGAACCAAGTCTTGTAAACTTTAATGCTTTGAACTTATAATGTGATCTAAGCACTGTTGTGTTGTATTCTCTCTTGAACTGATCCTGAAGAGGAGTTTCTACGTGCGCTCCTGGGGACTTCGTTGTTGGTTTGCTTAAATTGAGGAGTCAAGTGGTCGACACTCGATTTAGGTGGATTAATGTGGCGGTCATCCATAGCTTGGGAGCAAGGCTAGGCCCGACAGCTGCCTTGGGAGCTAGATCCATGACCACCGGATAAGGGTTGGAGGAGGCTATGCTTCGCTCGTAGCTGTAGCATGATGGGATCGACACCGACTTCTCAATTGTAGGTAGTGGAGGAGGTGGTGGCAGCGATGTGGGTTGTCGCTAGGATATGTGCGTCTGATACTTTTGCCCACTCTATCTAAGTGGGCTAGGCCTCACGTGCCCTGATCTCATCCCTGTTGATGGTAGTTATCATCCATCATAAACCGTCAACTTAACTTGAATAAATGAATAAACAAGATCACCAATATAGATTTAGGGGTTTAAACTGACAATTTGCACAAATTTTGGTGAATCTGTGTTTTCAGTAGAGTTTATCAAGAGGGATCAAATTGTCAAATAAAAACACGCTTATTCATAGCGAAAACTACCCCAGAAGGTTCTAGAAGACTCAGGAAGACACCACACCAAAGTGGAGGCTAAGGCACTGACATGTGGGGCTAGCCGACCCCACCTGTAAGCTGCCCGGCCCCCTGGTCCCACCTGACAGTCTCTCCTTTGAATATCGGTTCTCCACCGCCTTCTAGGTTGCATCTACTCCATCCTTTAAGTCAGTTTGATCCAAGGGCTCACGTTGGACCCTCAGGCCTATATAACCAGCAAACAAGATCACCACAGGCGAACAAGATCAAGAACAGGGGCCCTGGTTCACAGCAAGCGGCCTTGGTGGCACAGTTGCAGCAAAACAATGTATGTTTCACGAGGAAATCAAGAACTAAACAAAAACCCCCCAAAACCCTAACGAGAGTGATGGTGGTATAATATAGAGTCTTGGGCGTCACCCCCTGGACGCGCCCCTAATGGGCCCAAACACGATACATGGTCCAACGGACCAAAAGACGGTGTCACAGCACCCTGGTAGATTCTAGATGCTAAGTTGTTTCAATGATTCCTGTTGATTCCGAAGGGCTTTTGATGTGAGACCACTTGCATTGGCTTCCTTATCTAATTAGCTTTCCATCCATATGTGGATCGTTGAAAATGGAGCCCGGACGCGCCCGTGTGATGAGTTTTATGATAGACTGGTCCTGTAACCCAAGATGGGCTCCGACTTCAGTTGGACTAGGCCTCCACCATGAGTAAGATGAATTGGACGCCCTTGCTGGACCTCCTCCTCTCCTTGGCTTGTATGTGATGGAGTGATGTCCTCGTCATCCTCCCTTTCTTGAATTGAAGTCGTCCTCGACTGAAGTAGATCGTTTCCTCCATTGGATGACTGCAACGATGGCTCCGGAAGAAGACGTTCATCTTGGCTCCCAATCCTTCGCAAAGGCGGCTGCCATGGTGGCCTCCCTGCTAGGAATTTATCCTCCTTCTCCTGCAAAAGGTTAGTACCAACAAGAGGCATAGCACTAGAAGCAGGACCAAGTGGACATATAGGCGATGTACAAGTTAAAGCATAACATGGTTCATCATGATCAGCAAAAACAGATTTAAGAGCAAATAAAACTTCTTTCATGTTACTTGATGGTTTGCTAGAGTCTTTATCGTGACCTTTCTTTTTCTTTTCAGCAAGTTCCTTTTCATATTGCACAATTTCAGCAGGAGTTAAAGGAAGTAAAGCAATGGCATTTCCTTCAAACATAAAAGTAAATCTATTTTGCCTACCATGATGTACAACATTATTATCATATTGCCAAGGGCGGCCTAACAAAAGTGAACAAGATTGCATAGGCATGACATCAAAATCAGCATAATCATGGTATGATCCGATAGAAAAATGCACACGAGTAGATTGTGTTACCTTTGCCTTATCACTATTGTTGAACCACTGAACATGGTATGAATGTGGAAGAGCACGTGTAGGTAAACCAAGGGTCTTGACAAGCTCAGAACTTACCAAGTTATTGCTTCTCCCACCATCAATTATAGCACGAACATGGAAATTATTGCCAATGAGGAACATTTGAAACAAATTATGGCGTTGTAGCTTGTCTACTGGCTCAACTTGTGTACTCAAAACACGTTGAACAAGGATTAATTTGTAGTTTGTAGTGCATGGCACACTATCAATTACCTCATCAGGATCTTCAACACTATCCGCAAATTTAACTGCATAAAGGTCAGTTGCAAGTGCAAATTCATTCTCTTCATCACTAGCACTAGCATACCCGCCATCATCAGTAGCAATATATGCGCGTTTGCTGGGGCATTCTTTAGCAATATGTCCCATGCCCTTGCAGCGGTGGCAAACAACTTTAGAAGAGCTGCTAGAGGAAGGTGTAGCAGATCCACTAGAAGAAGGTGTGGTAGGAGAACTCTTCTTTACAGGCGCTGGTGGTGTTTGCACATTAGAAAATTTACTCAACTCGGTTGGACGTGAAGGAGTGGACAGAGTCGTGAAACGCATAGGTTGTCGTCCCTGTACTTCCCTTTCAGCTTTCAGAGCATAATGATATAATTGGGGAAATCTAGTCCATTCTTTATAGTCAAGAACATCCTGTATTTCACGACACAAACCTCCAAAAAATCTAGAACACTTATCCATTTCATCCTCTTGTATGTTACTATGTGCTAGACCAATTAAAAGGTCCTGATAATATTCCTCAACAGTCTTACTATCTTGATTTAAACGTTGCAGTTTTTATCCTAGATCACGCTGATAGTATGGAGGAACAAATCTCATTTCATTCGTAAGTACAGTCCAAGTTTGAGGTATTTGAGCATTAGCATTAGCATTAACATTATTGCAAATATCATTCCACCAGAAAAGAGCAAAACTAGTAAACTCACTAGTAGCAAGTCTAACTCTATATTCTTTAGGTACTTGATGGGAACTAAATTTTTGATCTACAGCCATCTCCCAATCTAAATATGTTTTAGGATCAGCAGAACCAGAAAAATGAGGTATCTTAAACTTGGTTTTAGAGAAAGGATCATTATTACCTTGGTTATTACCTCCCATACCACGTCGATTAAAGTTCAACCAATTACGGTTACGTGCATCCTCAGCACGTCGAGCTTCGGCTTTAGCCTCCGCGTCGCCATCCTCCTCTTCAGCATCCTCGCCTTTGAGATCATCATCATCAGCATCTTCAAGACATGTTTCAGGATGTTATTGTTCAACATCTTCAATCCTCTTGGCCAAGTTGGTGATTTGTTGAAGGATCTCATTAAGCTTGTCATCAAGAACGACACAAAGCTCATTCTTGGAAACACAGTCATTGAAATCTGTAGGTGTGTCCTCGTTTCCTTTGTCGCTGCCTCTGACTTTTCCTAATATGGTTAGTAGAAAGGAGAAGACAACACAAATAGTATTATCCCTACCAACTACTTAGGTTGTGGACAAGGAAAGACAAGGCACTCAACTCTCAAGCATCTTACCACGGTCTTACAAGTGTTCTTACCAAAGCAACAGGCGGTGCAATCGGTCGGTGTCTGTGATACCATTGTAGCTTGCGTGTAACAGTTGCAAGGCAAACCTATACTTGGTTAGAAGAAAGTGGAGCTTGGCCAGGCACAATATAGTAGCAAGGAATAGCAATATTCGTAACTGAATAGCAAAGCTAAATAAGTATCCCGAGTACTTGTCTTAGTTGCTGGCCTATTCATGTTCCAAGTACCAGATGTATCAAGTGATGTGAATAGCAGAAATATGATTAGGAACAAGGCAGAAATCAGCACACGCAAACATAGCTCAAATGGCGCTCTCTATGTGCTCCTCTAGATATTGTTCCACTTTTGCCCCTCATTTTTCTCTATTTTTGGGCTGTCGTTGTTTTTTGGGATTCTTTGACTTTCTCTTTTTATTTTTTTGATATTTTTTCTTCACTTAGGAGCACAAAAGAAGTAACCACAGAAAATATGAGCTTAAACAAGTGAAAGACGTGGCCTATGGAAAATTTAGAAGACATGCTCAAAATTGACAAAACCTTGTGACCATGAAAAGAGGATCGACAGGAGCACCACGTCAGCGATGTCGCCCGTGCGGTGGTGGTGGTTGAGGTGGGTGACAAGTTCCTTGGCCGGCATAGCCATGAACTCAGGGTAGGGTTGAGGCTGGGCTCGGGGGCAAGGTGGGCGTCGTCCACCGGAGCTCCTCTAGCGGGGCCTGACAGCTAGCTTGGGAGCTGGATCCGCGACCATAGGATCTAGAGCTAGAGGATGCCATGCTTTGGTCGTAGCTGTAGCTCGATGGGATTGACACTGAACTTCTCAAGCACCGGTAGTGGAGGTGGCAGCGGCAGCATTGGCGCATGGGGTGCCATGAGGCTAGTGCTTGCGTTCACGTCCATCATGGAGTGGAGATGGCGGTGGCGGTGATGTGGGTTGCCACCGGGATATGTGGGTGTTGAGTCATACAATTAAATCAAGATGTGAATGTGTGTGGATGTATGGTGGATATATTTGGGGGCTAACCTAATTCTACTATGCTCCTTGAAAACATATCTCTCTTCTGAAGCTTGAAAACAACTTTGCAAGAAAACATGGGCTATCTTATTCATCTTTTCTTCTTTTTTTGGGCAGGCATCTAAGTACCCATTGTTTTAAATATCTCGGACACTTGTCTATTTTTTCGCATCTTTTTTTATGAATAACTTTTGCATAGCCACATGCTTCTTTTCTGCAACAGAACTTTTGAGAGATAGCAACAGGAACTTTGGAGCATTTATTTGGTGCATATCCTATCAAGAATATTTTTGGTGTTTACTCCCAGTGTAGGAGTAAAACATTTTTGGGTGGATCTAGATGGAATGACATGTTGTTGCGCCTATCCCCAGTGTAGGAGTAGTGCATATTTGAGTGGTGTGTACGTGATCTTGATTTTAAGAGCATGGCAAACCTCTCATAAGGGTCAACAAAGCTTGACTAAACTCAATGCAATGCAAGCAGCATATATGAGTGGAAATTTTTCTAATATAAATATCATATATGGCTCTGGTAGGAATTCAAGCTTTGTCATATAGGAGCTCATCATGTAGGATTTTTCTGTTTTTTCAAAAGATAAATCTCTAGAACTTTAGTGTCACTTGGAACAAGATAAATAGCAGCTCAGACCTTCTCATATCATATCCGTCGATTACCTAGACTTAGATCAAACATATGCTATTCACGAGTTTCAAGTTCAGAGTAAATTCTTATATCAAAATAGTCGCATCCAAAACTCAAGAGAATTTAAGGCTAAAAACTAGGTACTTGAAAAGAATTACGACAGAGCAACTATTCATCATTTCCATTGCAAGACATTATTCTCAAAGTCCTTTTATTTAGCTCTTAAAAATCAAACTTAAAGAAAACTTAACACACCTTTTATTTTGTTTTAAAAATTTAAGATCACACCTTAATATATATATATATATATATATAACTAGCTAAGATAAATTTTTATTTTGCTTTTAGTTTGTTATGTATCTTTTTATTTCTTTAGCAAATATGAAGCAAACTTAAAAATACTAAAACCAAAAGGGAAAGAAATACTTAGCTAGATACAAGGGGATGCTCCTCCCCCAAGCAGGATGTTGTCATGGTCTTTCTTAGAGTGAGTGTACTAGCAGAAGTCTTTCTCATCCGTGCAGAAGTTGTGTTCCTTGTGCAACGAGTGTAATGACAGTTCAGGAAAATGTACTTTGGAAGGATGGCTTTACTCTTGATCATCCTGCAAAATACTCCAACAAGAACACCAAAACTCATGGCATAGATTAGGATAAGGGGTTAGCGGTCAGCCATTAATAGATTTGTTGTCCTTGGGGGTTTAGACAGATTTCCTAATTGGCAAAGTTCTAGCAGGATGTCTATTTAATATATTTTTAGATTTTCTTATTTATATAATGCAGAAAGAAAATATGCATGCATGATATATATTATTATTATCATTATATATTTTTTATGCCACCGCAGCGAATACTCCCTTGGGCTTTTACACACCGAGAAAAATTTTCACATGGCGCTTAGGCTTTATGATGTAATGCAGTCATGAAACTTTTTATCTTCCTTTTCTAAATACAATGCTAATGCAGAAAAATGAATATGCTAAAGTGAAAAGTAATTTATGCAATACTAAAAAGTAAATACGAATAACTACCGATGTTACCTCATGGTCAGGGTTCAGATTTTTAAGTCCTCCGAACAGGACTTGGCTGGAGAAAAGTTCTTCACTCTTCAGGTGCATCATCCGGTCTCAACAATGGAGACCTAGATGGCTACACATCTTGTGATGGTGTCTCTGATGGTGATGTCACCTTCTCTTTCCATACCTGCTTGGTTGTGGGCTTGATTTAGGCGGAGTAGGTTCATCTTTCACAACTTCTTCAAGTTCTTCATCTTCTTTCCATTCATTCTTTGGAGGTTGATTCTTCTGGTGTTGGGATGATCGACGTCTCCTCCTAGAGTGGGTCTTCTTAGGCTATTCGTAAGTGGTATAACTATTGAAATAACAGCGCACCTTTTCTCTAAGGAATTGGAAGTGGATTTGTCTAGATCTGACATAGATGTTTGCGTTGGTTGTGTTGAGGAATGGTCTTCCCAATATAATAGGTGTATCATCTTCTTATTCACCCATGTCTAGAACCATGAAGTCAACAGGGGCAAACTGATTGTGTATTCTTACCATGACATCTTTTGCTATTCCTTCCGGAAATTGGATTGATTGGTCTGCCATCTGCAATTGCATATATGTAGGGAACAAAGGTTCTTCACCAAATAAGTATTTATACGTTACCTTGGACATTATAATGACACCCGACCCAATGTCGTAGAAGGTCTTGTGAAAAATTCTTTGTCCAATGGTACACTCTTTCGTGGGTATGCCTGGGTCATCCTTCTTAGCAAGGAATGGTGAAGCGAGGAGGTGGTCGTACTCTAATCAAAGTGTGTTGATCATGTTAACTGATTCTTCTTGAGGCTGCCTATCTGTGTTCTTCCTCCTTCTCCTGTTCTTCTTCTTCTTGGTCACTATTGTGTTTTCGAGCAGGTATGGCATCTGTGAATGTCTAGAAGATTGAGGATGCGGTTCTTGAAAGAAAACTTCTCCTTCCTATCCTTGATTGTGAAGCAGATCTTGGCACTATCTGCGTAGATGATAGCTTTTGCGGTGCCTAGGAAAGATCAGCCCAAAATAATAGGTGCCCTTACATCTTCACCTATTTCCAAAACCACAAAGTCTACGGGAACATATGATTGTCCTACTCTAACAATGGCATCTTCAAGAACTCCCTTGGGGTAACAGAGTGACTGATCTGCAAGCTACAAACACATGTTTGTGTACAACAAAGTATCTCTATTAATTTGATCATAAATTACCTTAGGCATGATGTTGACACTTGCTCCGAAGTCACAGACAGCTTCTTAGAAAATGTGTGGTCCAATGGCGATGGGGATGACAGGTCTCCCTAGATCGCTCTTCTTTTCTGGTAAGGTATAGTCTATCCACCTTCCCATCGATGGTTGTATATATAATATGATGCATTGTGAATATCGACAAGATTTGTAGTTTCTAGATCTTCCGATGCCCCAGAATCTTACCTTTGTTGGATAGAGGAACAGCAACTGTCAGCTGAGCTATTTGTGATTCTACCGTTTTATTAAAGCTATGCTGGTTCTTAATGGCAGAAGCAAAGCTATCCATTCTATTATTTATGTTCTCTAGAATTTTATCATTGGTAGCTACCTTTTTAGATAATACTTCCATAAGTTTGGATTGGCTATCAATTAATTCTCTCAAGGGTGGTTGATTGAAATTATTAAAATTATTACCTTGATAGTTACCTTGGTAATTACCTTGGTAGTTTAGTCTCTGTTGTTGGTTCCATCCTTGATTCTGTTGAGGACGAAAGTAGTTGCCGTTGTTGACAAAGTTTACATCCTCTTGGGTTTTAGGACAGCTGTTCTCTGAATGCCTAGTATTTCCACACTCTTCACATGTCATGCAAGAATCATGAATGTGCATGACTTCTTGCTTCTCATTGGCTCGATCTTCAAGCTTCTTCATTAGCAGGTCCATCCTAGCAGACAACATGTCTACCTCCTTGAGTTGATGCATACCTCCACCTCTCTTGCGGGTTTGAAGACGTTCTTCATTCCAACCTTGGTTGGAGGCCATCTTCTCCACAAGAGCTATTGCAGCTAGTATGGTGAGTGATAGAAATGCACCTCCAGTAGCAGCATCCATATTCTCGCAGGTACTGTTGGTCAACCCGTGGTAGAAAGTCTACATGAGTAGCTAATTCTCCATCCCATGATGAAGACATTCCACAATGTAATCTTGAAAGCGTTCCCATGCCTTTGGGATAGATTTATTATGTGGTTGCTGAAAGCTTAAAATTCTCCCATGCAGAGCATTGGTCTTGCTTGTGAGAAAGAACTTTGCTAGAAAGGCAGTGGAGCAGTTATCCCATGTAGTATTTCTATATTTGTTGGCGTAGAACCATTGCTTTGCCTTCCCCAAGTGTGAGAATGGGAAGTGGTGAAGTAATATGGCATCTTGGGTTACTCCTTTGATGGTAAAAATGCTATAGATCTCTAGGAAGTGTTGGAGATGTGCACTCGCATCTTCATGAGCCTTTCCACAAAATTGGCTTGCTTGCACCATGTTGATGAGGGCTGGCTTGAGCTCAAATCCATTATCTCCGATATTGACTGTTGGTCCAGTATGAATGTTGGCCATAGTTGGAGCAGAGAATTCACGGAGAGTCCTATTAGCCAAAGCTTCAAATTCAGGTGTTAAGCTTTGCCTTATCTGGTTGTCTTCCGACTCTAATGCTAAAACTTTCTTGAGTTTAGCCTTAGTCCTCCTGATTAATGCTTCTAGATCGTCAACGTAGTTTGTCAGAAGGTCAAAACTGGTCATACATTACCCTACATAAGATACACAAGTAGACAAAACAAGGGTAAGCCTGTTTGAGCAGAGGCCAATGGTTTTCCTCGACCACATCAATAAGTACAAGTTTATCAATACTTCCTTTGCCTAGCTACCTTCCCCAGCAACGGTGTTAGAAATGCTTGTTGGTATTTTTTGACTTGTTACTTGTTTAGTAGCCACCTATAATAAACCTATGTCACCTAACAATACTTTACTAGGTTGTCATCCCTAGTGATAATGCTAGAGATGCTTGTTGGTACAACATATCATTACTACTAGAATAAAACTAAGTAGTTCATTATTAATTTATGTGACTAGGAAGAATAGATATGAATATATATATGAAAGGAATCTACAAGTTCATAGATAATTATACAATTGTAGCACTTCACCCAGGAGTATTCCAGGTATCATTATTTATATTTTTACGATAAGGAAGGTCTAACATGGACATGTATTGATAACTTATACTATTGATGGAGAAGTAAACCATAACCAATATTCTACTCATAACAGTGGTAAGTCATAGGATAAGATCTATATGTGATAAGTATTGATCATCAATAGTGATAAATCACTCAGAGTACTCCTTTCTATGGCATTAGCATGGTCAGGTAGAATATTAGAGGAATAATTCCTAAGTCATTCTTAATTACAAGTCAAAGCATACATTAAATAGTGCAATTACACCTAGTAGTCATGGCTAAGGTTATCTTTATATATACACATAAGGGATATTACTAAGGAAGATTAAGACTAGAGCTTGTTCCTCCTTCGTAACCAGACCCTACTTGCACCTATATTCGGAGAGTGGACTACAAAGGACTCAACGGGAGTGTCACATCCGCGATCTACCACATGACCCAGAATATAGGGTGTATCAGTAGGTAAACAACGTATAAGCACCACACTTACACAATGTTGACCACCCACCCCATGTACTTTAGAGTGAGAGCTATACGAACTTATGCATAAACATAATGATAAACTAGCTATACTAAGTATATAATCAATGTAGACGTTGAACATTATAACGAAGAACATGAATAAGATGAATACTAATATTGTTATAACAATTGTAACTAGCATATAAAAATAATGGACGTACAAAAGAGAGGGGGTACAAAGATTATACCAAACCATGCTCTTGACAACATCAGGAATCCAGGCGAAGCTTGCTTGCCTCCCTCTAGACCTAGCCTAACTAGCTATGCCCTAGAATATGGTGGATCTCTAAGGATGATTAAGGTTTCTGTCTTCTCAAATGACTTATGAAATATATGCCTCATGGGGGTGGCAGGAGCTGGTATATATAGGCTAGAGCATCTAACGTGAGCCCTTGGATCAAACCGACTTAAAGGACGACGTAGATGCAACCTAGGAGGCGGTGGAGAACCGACATAACAACGGGGTGCTGATAGGTGGGCCCCAGGGGCTGGCCAGCCTACAGGTGGGGCCAGCGGCGTCTCGCCATCTGCTTTGGTGTTGAGTCCTCTTGAGTCTTCTAGAACCTTCTGGTGTCCATTTTGGTATGGATAAGCACAATTAAATCTGACATCTTGGTCCACCTTGGTGGTTTTCTAGATAAACCCTACAGAAAATACAAATTCACCAAAACTCATGGAATTTGTTAGTTTAAACGCCTAGACCTTTGTTGGTGATTATATTTATGCCCTTATGTATGTTATATTGATGGTTTATAATGGTTGTTAACTACCATCAACAGTGGGTTAGAGACTTCATCCAACTCTAAGTGGGCTAAGACTTGCGTACCCTGATCTCATCCCGTAGCATGTCCAAACGCTTGTCACCCACGCGAGCAAGATCCTTGGTCTCCATGAGCCTGCACTTGCACGCAGCGAACAGGAGCGTCGCGTTAGTGAAGTCAGCCATGCATACTGTCACAGAACCGACCAATTTATAAGAGCACAAGTACAAAAACAATCGCCGAAACGATCAAATTCTCGAACTTGAGCCCATATAAACCCGGTAGTCAACTAAAATCTCGAAGGATTTCAAACCAACTTGCATACAACCAAGATCACAGCAATTCAACATAACATATCGTACGTTACAACATTTCGAAGACGTTCGCAAATAGATTACATCATTACAGAGTCATCGTTATTACAAAACAAGTCTTGTAAAACATGCGGAAGCAAATAGTTTAACTCACACACCTGAGTTCAAATACACATACTGGTTTGCTGATCACAGCCCGCAAAAGCATTCAGATAAGAGAACGGAGATCATGCCCATGATCTAGTCTTCATCACCCACTGGGTGGAGACAATACTTACAGAATCCCTGATATAGAAGGTCATCTGCAACAAGATGGAATAAACCCTGAGTACGGGAATGTACTCAGCTAGACTTACCCGACGAAAACCAAACAAATGACACCAAGGATTATGCATAGCTTAATGTAGTGGATCTGGCTGACACTTTCTTTTTGCAGAAAAGCATAAGTAATAATGATCAACTCTTAGCCTGAACTAGTAGTGACTTTTTAGCCATTAACCTGTCATCTATATTAGCACCTATACTAAGCAATCATTTTATTAGGGTGCAAACATTAATAACCATATCAGGTATTCATTGTGGCAACTTTATCATCATCATCTATTTAACCATATCGTTAAATTAATTGAATCTACGTTGCCGCTGCTCAGTCAAGTTCTCACTATCCGGGAGAGACGGCGATTTGAATCGATTCCTATCCAGCTAGAGGGGTATTCCTAAACACTAACCCTACTTCTCCCGTCGGAGTCGCAAACAAGTCACCTTTGGTACGATTCAGGAGTCGCGAGTCTAATCAGATCGACATTCTCAGAGAACCACTCTGCCAAAGTTGTTTGGGACTCTAACCCGCCTTGGACTTATGCCAATGGCTCTCCGCACATCCTTACTACCTCCAGAATGCCGCCACTGCTCGTGTCCCCGGCCTGAGTCGAGCTACTAGGCTTCGCGGTCGGAACGACTTATCCGGCCAGCTAAGTGTTAGGCTGCGTTCAACATGACATGAGGACGTACAGCGTATCGGTCCTTAAACGACTCAGACGGAGTCACTATGTTCAAACCTACACAAGACCCCGCCCGGTCTTAATTCATTATTCACATGGTTCTTTTCCACGATAGCAAATATAGCCAACCGTGATCCACCTCATCCTAAAGCTCGCAGGTGACAGAAAATCACCTGACTTCTACCGCACTAAGCATGGCTAAGCATTTAACCCGTTCCTGAACTTAAATAGGATTCCAGTGCGATATCTGGACAAGGAAGGATATATAATGCAGCAATTGGTTCCAACCAATTCCTATACTTAATGCATCATCAACAATAAAAGGTACTCAAAGTATTTGTAAAAACATGGGAGGCTTAATATGCTCCGGGGCTTGCCTTTCAGGAACGAGGAAGGCTGGTGGTCAGGGCACTCGGGCAATTTCTCCGCGGCGACTGCTTCATCGGCTTCCTGCACCTCGGGTTCCTCCTCCTGGTTGGCTCCCTTGAACTCCAGCAACGTCACTCCCTCCGGCACACCTATTGCATGAATGCGCAAGATAAATATGATGGATGCACATGAACGAATGTCAGGGATGCTCGGGGAATGCACATGTTCGCTGTAGTTTGCATATTCCAACTTAAGCCCTATTCAAATCACTTTACTTACCAAGTTTATACAACCTAATGTATAATTGCTCATCTTCAGTTAATGACCTACCACCTGCACCTAAGCATAGTCTCAAGTTAGGCTAACCTCTAAACAATCAACGAGAACATTGCAACAACATACACTCAAGCAATTGCATTTCAGCAAAATGAAGACTATGTAGAGGTACAGTAAACTAGCCATAACTGGAGATTTATAATTCCATATGACATGCAACAAGACAATCTAGAAAGATTATGAAATTGTCTACAATTCATTTTTAGACCTCAAAGCATGATTCAACACTTTACCAAGTCGAATTCATAAATGAACAGAACTCTGTCCTTACAAGGCAAAGAGTAAGCAAAAACTGGAACCTAACTTTAAACAGCTGTAGTTTCTAAACTACTAGGCCAAATGCCCTCAAATTTTGACAGGAGCTAGATACATAAATTATCTACAACTCTTGTATTCATTATAATCATAGAAAACCAAATTATCATGGGGAACTTTCCAAAGTCCCCAGATCTGTCCAGAGGGACATAATGCAAACAAATAATTATTAACTTATGATATAAACACTTAATTGGACAAAACCAACTTTACTGACATGTCACACATATCACAAGAACACTAGAAAGTTGGGTGTTCATCCCCAAAACATTTCTTTTAATACCTTTCTTAATTTATTTAATTAATTAGTGGAAATAGTAAACATATATGAAAACTACACCATTAATTCTACAAAAAATTATAGTAGACACTACATGCCCTAAGTAGACTACCATAAAAATTTCACACCATTTGAATAAGTATAACAACCTACAAAAAAATGGTAAGGCAGAATGGCTTAAAATAGCATAATTAGGAAACCTTAGTGAAAAGTGTCAAGCAACAGATTTCATATTTTTCCTAGCATCCTTCAGGTACTAGGACATTCTCCAACAAATTTCATGGTCATTGGATTCATAGATAATTTACAAAAATTCACCCAAGTATCTACCAATTATAAAAGGAAAATCTATAACTCAAAAACTACACATGCAATGACTCTCAAATTTTAACCAGAGCTTCTACTATACAAGACCAGCTTTCCCACAAAATTTCATAATTTTTGGATCACAGAAACTCAAGATATGATTTAAACAAGTTTGCATGCATTCAAAAACACTTTTCAAGTTCCTATTTAATTCATCCAAAATTTCTACATAATGTGCTCAAGACATATTTTTCTTAAATACTGGACCTAACTGTGAGTCTAACAAAATTGGAACCACCCAATTTGGATCTACCAATTTGGAGTTACGAAATTTACAAAACAGCACAAAAACTAGAATTTTTGAACTATCCCTATGAACTACAGCCACTGTCGGGTGGGACCCGGGTGTCAGCCGACCCCACCGGTCAGCGACAGCGAAACAGGGGAGGCACGACGACGGCGCGGCACACGGCGAAACTCGCCGACGGCGGCTCCTCCGGCGAAAGTGACGGCACTGGCGTGCTCGCCTCGACGAACCGCATCTAGCCATGTCCTACACGCAACCTCTACCGAACCCTAGGTATGTCGGCCATGGCGCACGGCGGCTCAGCCATGGCGCATGGCGGAGCTCCGGCGAAGTACGGCGCCCAATGCCCTGTTAAGGTGCTCGTAGGCCTCCTGGGATCACGGCGGACCTATCTATGCTACCGCTATAGGCTGAGGTGAAGTGCTCGAGCGTGGCCACGAGAGGTCACCGGCGGCGACCATGGCGTGACGGTGCGCGGCCGTGTTCCGGCTAGGCCAGACTGGCTTCACCGGTAACATCATCGCTAGAGCCACAACGCGTGCTAGAGAAGACGGAATGAGGGTTATGGAAGAAGGAGTGGTGCGGTGATGCTCTGGCCACGACGAATCGCAACACTGGCAAGGTCTGGCCATGGCTATGGCGTCGGAAACAGGCCAAGGTTCCTCACCTAAGGTCGATTTGACGCTACAAGTCGGTGGAGATGATGGAGCTAAGCAATACGGAGCTTTCGGCTAGCTGGAGCGAGGCAGAAGGCGATGGCGAGCGCTCTATGCGTCGGTGGAGCTGCTCGGTGGGACAATGGTGGGCGGTGGCTCCGCTTCGGCGCTTCCGGCGAGCAGAAGAAGTGAAGGGGAAGGCAGAGCGCGTGCGGAGGGCAGCAGGGCGTTCGCCACTTCAAGCCGGCCAGCGCGCGGCGTGGTCAGGCCAAGCCAGGCGCGTGGCGGCCACGCGGCGGCCATCCTCTGACCTCGGTCGGCCATGATCGGTCTGAAGCTCGTGTTTCAGAGATCATCCATCCCGACTGACAGGCGAAGTTTAACACTGATTTACTCCTAAACCGTGATGATCCATCTCATGGTGTAAATGACAAAGTTCGAGATCCAAGTGAGTACTACAAGTTTGCCAATTGGAGTATGAGCTAAATCGGCTTGATTTGGGAGCTACAAGATGAATAAGTTGGGTACATGAAACTGAAAACTGGTTCTTGACTTAGAAATTTTCTGAGTTTCCAAATAGATCTCAAAACTGACTTGTGGGCCATTTTTGAGCATGTTCTGCACATTTTCATGAGATGGTCATACAATAACTTTTGTTCCTTATATAATTCTCTACAACTTTGCTTTAGGTTGCTCAGACATGCAAACATCCTAAGCTACACTTTTTAAACAGTCAAACACAGGAGCTCTAGGGGTCCAAATTGGTCAACAATGACTTGGAAACCTAATTAGGCAAAATGATCAACATGAACAATGTTCCAAATGACATTCTCAGTATAACTAAGGTTCTTAGGAGAATAATTAGCCACACCATACATTGGTCACATAAGAACCAAGCATCACAGGCATTGAAACATGGAAGAACAAGTGAAGTGTTACTTTTGTTTCAAGGCCATGTTTCATATGTTTCATGAGTGCGTTACATAGTACTAACTAACCTTGTTTCACTAAGTGAGTGGCACATGTTGCACTTAAGTGTTGCACACTTTACATTTCATAAAAGAAACAATAGACATGAAATATACAACATGTTGCAATGTTTCAAAATCAGGTTTCATGTGATATAAGTTCACGAATGGATGCATGATGCTCATGTTCATGAAATGCAGTGCAAATGTGGAAGCCAAACACCTAGGGTGTTACAGCCCTCCCCCCTTATAAAAATCTCATCCCGAGATTTGAAAAGCGTACCATTGTTGATAGAATTCCTTATAACCATCCCTCAAATAATCTTCCCTTTCCCACGTTGCATCGCGTTCACTACCCTGATTACTCCACATGACTTTGTAGAACTTGACCACCCGACTTCGAGTCACTCGCTCTTGAGTGTCAATCACTCGAACCGGCTTTTCTTCAAAGGTCAAATCAGATTTTAACTCGATATCCCCCAATGGAACTCTCTCTTCAGGGACGCGAAGACATTTCTTCAATTGGGATACATGAAAGACATTGAAGATAGCACTCATCTCTGGAGGTAATTGAATCTTGTACGCCACCTTACCACTTTGTCCAATGATTTCAAACAGACCAACATATCTCGGCGCAAGCTTTCGCTTCACACCAAAGCGTTGGACACTTTTCATAGGTGAGACCTTCAGATAAACTAAGTCTCCAACTTTGAACTCAATAGGTTTTCTACGTCGATCAGCATAACTTTTTTGCCTAGCTTGAGCTGCGGCCATGTGAGTTTGGATAGTACGGACTTGTTCTTCGGCTTCTTGAACAAAATCAATTCCATAATATCTCCTTTCACCGGCTTCTACCTAGTTCAACGGAGTTCTACACTTCCGGCCATACAAAGCTTCAAACGGTGCCATCTTGATACTCTCTTGATAACTGTTATTGTACGAGAATTCAGCTAGGGGCAACCATTTTTCCCATGAGCCCTTAGCCGAGATGACACATGCTCTCAACATATCTTCTAAGATTTGATTCACTCGTTCAGTTTGCCCATTGGTTTGCGGATGATAAGCAGAACTTCTTACTAACTTAGTTCCTAATAATCCGTGTAAGTGCTCCCAAAAGCGAGCAGTGAACTGTGGTCCTCTATCCAAGACAATAGTACGAGGGATCCCATGAAGTCGGACTATCTGGTTGAAGTACAACTCCGCATAGTCGGTTGGACGAAAGTCTATACGGACAGGAATGAAGTGTGCTGACTTGGTCAGACGGTCTACAATCACCCAAATAGAGTTAAAGTTCCTCTGAGTAGGAGGGAGTCCAACAATAAAATCCATACTTATCTCCTCCCATTTCCAACCTGGAATAGAGAGTGGCTGAAGTAATCCAGCTTTCATGTGCACAGCCTTAACTCGACAACAAGTGTCACACCTAGCCACATAAGCGGCTATCTCTTTCTTCATTTTGGTCCACCAAAATTGAGGCTTCAAATCATGATACATTTTGCTACTATCAGGATGAATAGATAATTTAGAGGAATGAGCTTCGGATATGATTTGATTTCTAAGCTCTCTATCCTTTGGAACTACCAACCTATCCTTGAACCATAACACGCCTTCCTCATCAACTCGAAAATGTTTGGTTTCTTGCTCTTTCATCTTACGCTTGATGTGAAACACACCTGCATCTGTCTTCTGTAGCTCGATAATTCGACTCTGCAGAGTACAACTGACAGTGATGTTGTGAAGGACTGCAGGATGAAGGAGCTTTGACAAATGGACATCACTCTCAATCAAAGAGTGGTAGTGAGACTTCCTGCTTAAGGCATCTGCTACGACGTTTGCCTTGCCAGGATGATAGTGCACTTGGAGGTTATAAACCTTGATCAACTCGAGCCATCTTCTCTGATGCATATTCAACTCTGGCTGAGTGAAGATGTACTTGAGACTTTTATGATCAGTGTAGATGTTGCACACATTGCCAAGTAAATAATGTCTCAAGGGCTTCAAGGCATGAACAACTACAGCGAGTTCTAAGTCATACGTTGGATAATTCACTTCATGCTTCTAAAGTTGGTGAGAGGTATAAGCAATGACTCTATCCTCTTGCATAAGAACACCTCCTAGCCCAATACCTGATGCATCGCAGAACACATCAAAAGGTTTCTCGATATTCGGTTGTGCCAAAACCGGAGCCGAAGTTAGAAGAGTTCGCAGGGTGTGGAAAGCCACATCACACTCAGGAGTCCAGACAAACTTCATGTCTTTTTGCAGCAATCGAGTCATAGGCTTGGCTATTTTAGAGAAATCCGGGATGAAGCGACGATAATAGCCAGCCAACCCCAGAAAACTCCGAACCTCATGCACCGAGATTGGACCCTTCCAGTTCAACACTTCTTGCACCTTGGTGGGATCAACCATAATTCCACCATCCGACAATACGTGTCCAAGAAAAGGTACCTCGCGAAGCCAAAATTCACATTTGCTGAACTTTGCATACAGCTGGTGTTCTCGCAATCTAGTGAGAACCACCCGCAAATGTTCAACATGATCTTCTTCATTCTCAGAATAGATCAGGATATCATCTATAAATACCACCACAAATTTGTCCAACTCGGGCATAAACACTGAATTCATTAGATACGTAAAATGTGCGGGGGCATTGGTCAATCCAAAAGACATAACCAGGTACTCATACAGACCATATCTCGTAGAGAATGCGGTTTTTGGGACATCCTCAGGCCAAATCTTGATTTGATGATACCCAGATCTCAAATCAATCTTGGAAAAGACTTTTGCTTTGGACAACTGATCAAATAAGATATCTATGCGTGGCAGAGGGTACTTATTCTTGATTGTAACTGCATTCAAGGGTCTATAATCTACACACATGCGTAGGGATTGATCCTTCTTCTTCACAAAGATAGCCGGGCACCCCCACGGAGATGAACTAGGACGGATAAGGCCTTTCTTTAGAAGTTCATTCAACTGGGTCTTAAGTTCGGCTAGTTCGTTGGGAGGCATTCTATATGGCCTTCTAGAGATAGGAGCTGTGCCAGGAAGCAACTCTATCTTGAACTCCACTTCCCGATCCGGGGGTAATCCAGGCAAATCATCGGGAAAAACATCCGGAAAGTCACACACTACAGGGATATCTGCAATCGCCTTTGCTTGCACCGCATTGGCCACACAAGAAAGATTGATGTCCCTAGGTAGTTGCACCAGAAAACCTTCCTGATTACTAGGATCTCTGAGCATGACTACTCTAGTCGATGTATCAATAAGCACCCCGTGCCTGCTCATCCAATTCATTCCCAATATCACATCGATACCCAGCCCCGGTAAAACTACCAGATCAACCTGATAACTTCGCCCCTTTATCTCAAATTGTACGTCCCCAACTACCAGCTTGGTTGGGATAATACCACTGGCAGCCCTAATACAATAACCCTCACCCTCAACAGTATATGTTTTCTGCATAAACTTGGATGCAAATGCTGGACTAATAAAGGAATGCAAAGCACCCGAATCAAATAGTACAACTGCGGGGTGTTGATCAATCAGAAACTTACCAGCAGTCACTACCTCTCCTAAAGGAATCTCAGTAATATTAGTGTGGTTCACCTACCCCTGACGACCACCTTGGTAGTTATTCTTCTTAGGGTAAGGACACTCCCTTGCCTAGTGGCCTATCTTGTTGCAGTTCTAGCACGGCATGTTGCTTGGAGGAGCCCTAGAACTGCCCTGACTGGTAGTGCCCTTGGGAAGAGCAACTGTAAATGCCTTGCGAAACCCAATCTTGGTGGGATTCTTCTTCTGCGGTGGGCAAAACTTAGCGGCTGACGCTGGAGGACGGAATGGAGCCCTCTGTGCGACGAGAGCCTTGGATTGTGAGGCACCTGCCTCATAGGCTCTCTTATGACTTTTTGAAGCAGCATACACAGCATTGTTGTTCTCTTGCGATAAAGCATCACTCACAAACTCATTAAAATGAGCACACTTGCAATTTCCCATGGTCTTCATAAGTTTGGGGCTCAGTCCCCGCTTGAAACTTGCGATCTTTTTGGCATCAGTGTCAACAAACTCAGTAGCATACCTTGCAAGGTTATTGAAAGCCTGCAGGTATTCATTCAAGCTCTTGTTCCCCTAGGTTAACTTCATGAACTCTGTATGCTTGATCGCCATGAGACCAGGAGGAATATAATTTCCCCTAAAAGTAGACTTGAACTGATCCCAGGTGATTTGGGCATTAGCGGGCATAGTGGACCGATGATGACTCCACCAAATGCCAGCTGGCCCATGCAGTTGGTGAGATGCGTACTCAGTCTTCAGCACCTCAGTCAAGCGGAGCAGACGGAACTTCTGCTCGAGAGTATTCAACCACTCATCAGCTTGTAGAGGCTCCTCAGCCTCCTTGAGGATCGGGGGTTTCATGTCAAGGAAATCCTTGAAATCACTGTATTGATTTGGTTCCGGTCCTTAGCGTGGACCACGGCCATCACGATTCGCAATCGTACGGAGGGCCTCGGCCATAGTGCGCTGTCCTTCCGCAAGCATTGCTATCAATTCTGTTGGTGTGGGTGGTGGTGGTGGTGGTGGAAGATCATCATCATCACCAGCCGCACCATTGGAATGAGTGCGAGGCATCTGCAATAATGCGTAACCAGTAATTATTGATGATGTCAGCACATTGGAGAGGAACAATATAATTGTGCCAAACTGAATTTACTAACGAGAATGAAAACTTCATACAATAAACAGAGGCAATAATTCATTCTCCAATCACCCCATCATCAAGTAGATTACTAGCACCATACGCAGTGCATTCCAACATGACAAGTTTTAAACTTAACCATTACGATACGCATCCCGAAGGGAGCGAATTAAAGTACATTACATGCCGAGTTCGAATTAAAAGAGTACATCCAACATCAGTCATCGTACTTAAGTCCATTACATCAATGACTGCAAAAGCTTAAACTAGCGAGACTTGCTAATGAACTACTCGTCGAAGTGATCGTTGTCCACATCGGAGACACCTTAGACTTCTTCTGGGTCTTCCTCTTCCTCTTCTTCTTCTTCTTCTGCCATCTCAGCTGCACTGTCAACCATCTGCACGTCCTCTTCCTCCTCATCGGCCTCAATCACTTGAGGTCCACCCACATTTGGATACCTTAGTATGGGGTGAGGAATAGGAAATAGACGGTTGTGCAGTTGATGGTGCTCAACCTGCAGCTCTTTAAGCTGTTCTTGTAGTGCTTGCTCCCTTTGAAAGGCGTTGTGGTTGGCCAAAATCCAACCCCGATGTCTTTCTTCTGCTAACTCTAAAGCTGCATCCCGGTGACGTGTCACACGATCCAACTCTTATGTAGCCTCATCTCTCTCAATAGTGAGGTTCATCAGCTGGTTATGAAGCTCGTCTCTCTCGCGTGCGGTTTGACCCCACTGTTGTAGACGATAATTTGCAATACCATGAATCTCATCAACTTCTTGCTGAGCTCTCCCACATGCATTCGCCTTACGGCAATACTTGCGGGCACGCAACCTGAACTTGTGCTGAGCTTCCATTGCCTTGCCGGCTTCATCAAGCACACTGGAAAGGGTGTTTTGCCTGACTCGACAAGCTTCAAGACTGCCATCATAGCACTCATTCCAGCGTTGTCGCTCTGCACCCGTTCACCACGGCCTCAAACCAAGGCCTGACCAACGTCCTGAGTCCACTCAGCCTCAGTAGGAGACACTTGGGGAATGGATGAAGCAGGTCCACCCACTAACTCATCCCCGAAGCTCTATGCTATATCCATCAGCACATCAAGGGCAGCAACCTGAGTGGCTTCCCATGGGCTTTGCCCATCAGTCTCAATGCTCCACCCATGCCACAGGGGTCTTGTGGGGTTTTGCGGCACGATGAAGGTCATGACGTACCATGGTACATCTCCCAATGGTACTGCCTGCCTCCACATGTAGCTGGGTGCCTCCGGGTACCCAACTGATCTGAGCACCCTCCAGAGCAAGGTGTGAGTACCGAACTGGACCAAAAAGGTGCTGCTACCAGTAGGAAACATGGGCGCGGCCATCTGTATCAAAAAGGCATGCAATTCACGTGAGAGGATTATTTTGCTGAGAGATTGCACTTTACACTTGGGATAAGCAATTATAAGGGAGGGGGTAATGCAATATGAATGACATGAGTGAATATGATGCATGCGCGTTCCATACGTCCTCACAAACCTATGAAAATTTAAGCTTTAGCGGAATATACGGTGGCATACATATGTTCTCTCAAATAGCGGTAACTAGTCGATCTACACGGTGCGTTGTTAGCGTACCTGCAGAAAACTTCATTGCAGCCCAACCCAACAAGATATAATGCTAATTACACAAGCAGTAACTAAGATACTCTCCATATATACACCCCCCGATATATATACTTCGATATCCAAGCTACCCGACAAATATACCCACAATTAAGTACCTTCATATATACATGTATGAAACATGCAAATACTCCAGTAACCACAACTAGCTCTCCCCTAGACCGACGGTTGGACGGTCATGCTCTCACAACTCACTCTTACCTTAGCGTAGAGGCAATTGATCTATACATTACCATTCAAATGAATGGCATCCATGCAATATCACGCCGCATGGACGACAAAATAGAAACAATCAATTCCCCCAAGTTAGTAATTATATATAAGCCACCTAGAAGTCCTTAAGTGGGCTATAAAGGATGTGATCACCAGTATACTATAAATTTTTTGATTTTTGAACACTTATATAACTATAAGTTGGAAAACCATTTTTACAACAAAAGCTTTTGTTTTAAATAGCCGTAAGACATGTTTAATGTTGAATCTAGCTCTGATACCAGCTGTCACAGAACCGACCAATTTATAAGAGCACAAGTACAAAAACAATCGCCGAAACGATCAAATTCTTGAACTTGAGCCCATATCAACCCGGTAGTCAACTGAAATCTTGAAGGATTTCAAACCAACTTGCATACAACCAAGATCACAGTAATTCAACATAACATATCGTACGTTACAACATTTCGCAGACGTTCGCAAATAGATTACATCATCACAGAGTCATCGTTATTAAAAAACAAGTCTTGTAAAACATGCGGAAGCAAATAGTTTAACTCACACACCCGAGTTCAAATACACATACTAGTTCGCTGATCACAGCCCGCAAAAGCATTCAGATAAGAGAACGGAGATCATGCCCATGATCTAGTCTTCATCACCCGCCGGGTGGAGACAATACTTACAGAATCCCTGATATAGAAGGTCATCTGCAACAAGAGGGAATAAACCCTGAGTACGGGAATGTACTCAGCTAGACTTACTCGATGAAAACCAAACAAATGACACCAAGGATTATGCATAGCTTAATGTAGTGGATCTGGCTGACACTTTCTTTTTGTAGAAAAGCATAAGTAATAATGATCAACTCTTAGCCTGAACTAGCAGTGACTTTTTAGTCATTAACCTGTCATCTATATTAGCACCTATACTAAGCAATCATTTTATTAGGGTGCAAACATTAATAACCATATCAGGTATTCATTGTGGCAACCTTATCATCATCATCCATTTAACCATATCGTTAAATTAATTGAATCTACATTGCCGCTGCTCAGTCAAGTTCTCACTATCCGGGAGAGACGGCGATTCGAATCGATTCCTATCCAGCTGGAGGGGTATTCCTAAACACAAACCCTGCTTCTCCCGTCGGAGTCGCAAACAAGTCACCTTTGGTACGATTCAGGAGTTGCGAGTCCGATCAGATCGACATTCTTAGAGAACCACTCTGCCAAGGTTGTTCGGGACTCTAACCCGCCTTGGACTTATGCCAATGGCTCTCCGCACATCCTTACTACCTCCAGAATGCCGCCACTGCTCGCTTCCCCAGCCTGAGTCGAGCTACTAGGCTTCGCGGTCGGAACAACTTATCCGGCCAGCTAAGTGTTAGGCTGCGTTCAACATGACATGAGGACGTACAGCGTATCGGTCCTTAAACGACTCAGACGGAGTCACTATGTTCAAACCTACACAAGACCCCGCCCGGACTTAATTCATTATTCACATGGTTCTTTTCCACGATAGCAAATATAGCCAACCGTGATCCACCTCATCCTAAAGCTCGTAGGTGACAGAAAATCACCTGACTTCTACCGCACTAAGCATGGCTAAGCATTTAACCCGTTCCTGAACTTAAATAGGATTCCAGTGCGATATTTGGACAAGGAAGGATATATAATGCAACAATTGGTTCCAACCAATTCCTATACTTAATGCATCATCAACAATAAAAGGTACTCAAAGTATTTGTAAAAACATGGGAGGCTTAATATGCTCCGGGGCTTGCCTTTCAGGAACGAGGAAGGCTGGTGGTCAGGGCACTCGGGCAATTCCTCCGCGGTGACTGCTTCGTTGGCTTCCTGCACCTCGGGTTCCTCCTCCTAGTTGGCTCCCTCGAACTCCAGCAACGTCACTCCCTCCGGCACACCTATTGCATGAATGCACAAGATAAATATCATCGATGCACATGAACGAATGTCAGGGATGCTCAGGGAATGCACATGTTCGCTGTAGTTTGCATATTCCAACTTAAGCCCTATTCAAATCACTTTACTTACCAAGTTTATACAACCTAATGTATAATTGCTCATCTTCAGTTAATGACCTACCACCTGCACCTAAGCATAGTCTCAAGTTAGGCTAACCCCTAAACAATCAACGAGAACATTGCAACAACATACACTCAAGCATTTGCATTTCAGCAAAATGAAGACTATGTAGAGGTACAGTAAACTAGCCATAACTGGAGATTTATAATTCCAAATCACATGCAACAAGACAATCTGGAAAGCTTATGAAATTGTCTACAATTTATTTTTAGACCTCAAAGCATGATTCAACACTTTACCAAGTCGAATTCATAAATGAACAGAACTCTGTTCTTACAAGGCAGAGAGTAAGCAAAAACTGGAACCTAACTTTAAACAGCTGTAGTTTCTAAACTACTAGGCCAAATGCCCTCAAATTTTGACAGGAGCTAGATACATAAATTATCTACAACTCTTGTATTCATCACAATCACAGAAAACCAAATTATCATGGGGAACTTTCCAAAGTCCCCAGATCTGTCCAGAGGGACATAATGCAAACAAATAATTATTAACTTATGATATAAACACTTAATTGGATAAAACCAACTTTACTGACATATCACACATATCACAAGAACACCAGAAAGTAGGGTGTTCATCCCCAAAACATTTCTTTGAATACCTTTCTTAATTTATTTAATTAATTAGTGGAAATAGTAAACATATATGAAAACTACACCATTAATTCTACAAAAATTATAGTAGACACTACATGCCCTAAGTAGACTACCATAAAAATTTCACACCATTTGAGTAAGTATAACAACCTACACAAAAATGGTAAGACAGAATGGCTTAAAATGGCATAATTAGGAAACCTTAGTGAAAAGTGTCAAGCAACAGATTTCATATTTTTCCTAGCATCCTTCAGGTACTAGGACATTCTCCAACAAATTTCATGGTCATTGGATTCATAGATAATTTACAAAAATTCACCCAAGTATCTACCAATTATAAAATGAAAATCTATAACTCAAAAACTACACATGCAATGACTCTCAAATTTTAACCAGAGCTTCTACTACACAAGGCTAGCTTACCCACAAAATTTCATAATTTTTGGATCACAGAAACTCAAGATATGATTTAAACAAGTTTGCATGCATTCAAAAACACTTTTCAAGTTCCTATTTAATTCATCCAAAATTTCTTCATAATGTGCTCAATACATATTTTTCTTAAATACTAGACCTAACTGTGAGTCTAACAAAATTGGAACCACCAAATTTGGATCTACCAATTTGGAGTTACGAAATTTACAAAATAGCACAAAAACTAGAATTTTTGAACTATCCCTATGAACTACAGCCACTGCCGGGTGGGACCCGGGTGTCAGCCGACCCCACCAGTCAGCGACAGCGAAACAGGGGAGGCACGACGGCGGCGTGGCACACGGCGAAACTCGCCGACGGCGGCTCCTCCGGCGAAAGTGACGGCACCGGCGTGCTCGCCTCGACGAACCGCATCTAGCCATGTCCTACACGCAACCTCTACCGAACCCTAGGTATGTCGGCCATGGCGCACGGCGGCTCAGCCATGGCGCATGGCGGAGCTCCGGTGAAGTACGGCGCCCAATGCCCTGTTAAGGTGCTCGTAGGCCTCCTGGGATCACGGCAAACCTATCTATGCTACCGCTATAGGCTGAGGTGAAGTGCTCGAGCGTGGCCACGGGAGGTCACCGGCGGCGACCATGGCGCGACGGTGCGTGGCCGTGTTTCGGCTAGGCCAGACTGGCTTCACCGGTAACATCATCGCTAGAGCCACAACGCGTGCTTGAGAAGACAGAACAAGGGTTATGGAAGGAGTGGTGCGGTGATGCTCTGGCCACGACGAATCGCAACACCGGCGAGGTCTGGCCATGGCTACGGCGTCGGAAACAGGCCAAGGTTCCTCACCTAAGGTCGATTTGACGCTACAAGTCGGTGGAGATGATGGAGCTAAGCAATGTGGAGCTTCCGGCTAGCTGGAGCAAGGTAGAAGGCGATGGCGAGCGCTCTATGCATCGGCGGAGCTGCTCGGCTGGACAATGGTGGGCGGTGGCTCCGCTTCGGCGCTTCTGGCGAGCAGAAGAAGTGAAGGGGAAGGCAGAGCGCGTGCGGAGGGCAGCACGGCTTTCGCCACTTCAAGCCGGCCAGCGCGCAGTGCGGTCAGGCCAAGCCAGGCGTGTGGCGGCCACGCGGCGGCCATCCTCTGACCTCGGTCGGCCATGATCGGTCTGAAGCTCGCGTTTCAGAGATCATCCATCCCGACTGACAGCCGAAGTTTAACACTGATTTACGCCTAAACCGTGATGATCCAGCTCATGGTGTAAATGACAAAGTTCGAGATCCAAGTGAGTACTACAAGTTTGCCAATTGGAGTACGAGCTAAATCGGCTTGATTTGGGAGCTACAAGATGAATAAGTTGGGTACATGAAACTGAAAACTGGTTCTTGACTTAGAAATTTTTTGAGTTTCCAAATAGATCTCAAAACTGACTTGTGGGCCATTTTTGAGCATGTTCTGCACATTTTCATGAGATGGTCATAAAATAACTTTTGTTCCTTATATAATTCTCTACAACTTTGCTTTAGGTTGGTCAGACATGCAAACAACCTAAGCTACACTTTTTAAACAGTCAAACACAGGAGCTCTAGGGGTCCAAATTGGTCAACCATGACTTGGAAACCTAATTAGGCAAAATGATCAACATGAACAATGTTCCAAATGACATTCTAAGTATAACTAAGGTTCTTAGGAGAATAATTAGCCACACCATACATTAGTCACACAAGAACCAAGCATCACAGGCATTGAAACATGGAAGAACAAGTGAAGTGTTACTTTTGTTTCAAGGCCATGTTTTATATGTTTCATGAGTGCGTTGCATAGTACTAACTAAACTTGTTTCACTAAGTGAGTGGCACATGTTGCACTTAAGTGTTTCACACTTTACATTTCATAAAAGAAACAATACACATGAAATATACAACATGTTGCAATGTTTCAAAATCTTGTTTCATGTGATATAAGTTCACGAATGGATGCATGATGCTCATGTTCATGAAATGCAGTGCAAATGTGGAAGCCAAACACCTGGGGTGTTACACATACCCACGAACTCAGGGTTGAGGCTGGGCATGGGGACGAGGTGGGCGTCTACCAGAGCTCCTCTGGCGAGGGCCTAACAACTACATTAGGAGCTAGATACATGGCCATGGGATCTAGAGCTGGAGGATGTCATGCTTTGCTTGCAGCTGTAGCTCTATGGGATGGACACTAAACTTCTTAGGCGCCGGTTGTGGAGGTGGCAGCGGCGGCAATGGCGCAAGGGGTGCCATGAGGCTGGCGCTTGTGTTCGCACCCACCATAGAGTGGAGATGGCGGCGGTAGTGATGTGGGTTGCCACTGAGATATGTGGGTTACACACTTCAGCCCACTCTAAGAGGGCTAGGCCTTCCATGCCCTTATCTTGTCCCGCAGCACATCCATGCGCTCATTGCCCACGTGGACAAGATCATCGATCTCTGTGAGCCTATGCTCGCACGCAACAAACATGAACGCCAGTGAAGTTGGCCGTGTGGCGGTGGTGGTTTAGGTCATTGACGAGTTCCACGGCCGACATAGCCATGAACTCGGGGTTGAGGCTAGGCTTGGGGCGAGGTGGGCGTCATCCGCCAGACCTCCTTCAGCAGGGGCCTGATAGGTGCCTTAGGAGCTAGATTTGCAGCCATAGGATCTAGAGCTAGAGGAGGCCATGCTTCACTCACAGCTATATCTCGATGGGATCGACACCGAACTTCTCATGTGTCGGTAGTGGAGGTGGCGACGACAGCGATGGTGTAGGGGCGCCATGAGGTCGGCACCTGCATTTGTGTTCACCATGGAGTGGAGGTGGCGGTGGCGGCGATGCTAGTTGCCGCCGGTATATGTAGGTTAGACACTTTAGCCCACTCTATATAAGTGGGCTAGGCCTCGTGTGCCCTAATCTTGTCCTGCAGCATGTCCATGCGCTCATCGTTCACACAGACAAGCTCCTCGTCCTCTATGAGCCTATGCTCGCACAAGGCAAACACGAGCGCCACGTTAGTGAAGTCACCAGTGCGGCGGTGGTGGTTGAGGTGGGCAATGAGTTCCTCCGCCGGCATATCCATGAACTCGAGGTTGAGGCTAGGATCGAGGGCAAGGTGGGTGTCGTCTGCCGAAGGCCCAACAACTCCCTTGGGAGCTAGATCCCTCGTAGTTGTAGCTCAACAGGATTGACACAGAACTCAAGCGCCAGTAGTGTGCAGGTGGCACCAGCGGTGATGGCCTAGGGGGTGCCATGAGGCCGGTGCCTGCGTTCACGTTTGCCATGGAATGGAGGTGGCGGCGGCAGCGATGTGGGTTGTCGTTGGGATACATGGGTCAGACACTTGAGGCCACTCTAAGTGGGCTAGGCCTCACGCACCCTGATCTCGTACCACAGCGCATCCATGTGCTCGTCGCCCACGTGAACAAGATCCTCGACCTCCACGAGCCTACGGTCGCACACGGTGAACACGAGCACCATGTCAGCAAAGTCGGCCATGCGCCAGTGGCGGTTGAGGTGGGTGACGAGTTCCTCGGCCAGCATTGCCATGAACTTGGGGTTGAGGCTGGTCTCGGGGGCGAGGTGGGCCCAACGGCTACCTTGGGAGCTAGATCCATGGCCATGGGATCTAGAGCTAGAGGAGGCCATGCTTCGCTCACAACTGTAGCTCGATGGGATAGACACTAAACTTCTCAAACGTCGTTAGCGGAGGTTGCAGCGGCGGCGATGGCACAAGGGGTGCCATGAAGCAGCGCTTGCATTCATGTTCGCCATGGAGTGGAGGTGGCGGCGGTGACGATGTGGGTTGCTGCAGGGATATGTGGGTCGGACACTTTCTGATTTCAGTCTCTTGCCTCAATGCAAGGCACCAAACATCACAAATAGCCATAATCCATTGATATGAACTACCTTAAGACAAATTAGATAGAATGAAAAAACAAATTCATATCACAAGACCTTTTATGTTGACTGTAGTGGTGACAAAATTATTTGAAACCACAACATCCATTGGAAAACTTAAAAGTATAGAACCCAACATAGAACTAAAGCAATGCACACCTCCAAAAGAACACTACTTTTAATGGGGAACATGTTATATTATGTCAAACCCATGATCCCAAAGGAAAGCTACTTTGCTTCATTAAACTCATAGCTTCATAATACCATTAAACAACAAGACAAAGGTGTGCTACCCAGTTCTAATACTTCAATCTCTAACAGTGTTTCAACTCATAAAAAACTTCTAAAAGTTGGACTGCAAGTATGCGGTGCAAGAAAACTACCGAAGAAGAAAAACTATGTCATGAAGTGCCAAATTAACACTACCCACAAAAGCTCTGACAGAAGAGAAATAAATCTTACAATGCATTAAACTATGCTATTGCCACATGACAACTCTGTGAGCAAGAATGTTTTGAGATTTTTACAAAATAAAGAAATCAAAGAAACAAACAACAACACCGGTTGATATTTTCTGGAGAAAATTTCACAGAATAGACAGACAGGTGATGGCTCTTCAAAGCTTAGGTCACAAGATTGCATGCCAACAATACAATGTTTGACAATTAGTCTGATACTCCCATGGCCTAGAGGTGTTTCCTAGCATTTAGATGTCAAATTATTATTTACTAAAAATCAGGGATCCATTCCAGTTCTTATTGGTGAACACTACCCCTAAGTCGAACATAGCACTATACTTTCCTATTTCACATTCACAGTACATGCTTCAGTGCAAGGCGGCAAGCATCGCGGATAAACATAATATGTTGGTATAAACTAACATGAAGAGAAACTAGATAGAATTAAAAATAGATTCCTATCAGAAGACCTTTTAGATAGCATTGTTTCCATCTCTGAGACTACGGTAACACAAAAGTATCACTGTGGTGGCGGGAAAACTATTTGAAACCACATATCCACTGGAAAGTTAGAAACTCTGGGAGCTCACACAACCCTTAACATACACCTCCAAAAACATTGCTCCTATTACTAGCAGCAACTCATAATCATAATACAATAATGATCGAAGGGGATTCAACACAAAAGACCACCACTTTCCTTTTGTGAAATTCATAGCTCCACAGTACCTATAAACAGCAACACAAAGGCATGTTGCCCATGTCTGATACTTCAATATCTACCAAAAAATGAACTCAAGACTAAAAACTTGTAATAGCCGGACCACGCCTACATGCACAAGAGGCTGCAAGTAATCTAGACCACAAAAAACCTAGGGATCCAGGATGCGGAATCAACATTACACAATTTTCAAGCTCCACATCATAACCTACTGCGCCATGCAATAGGCATCTGTTTACACCAAAATTTGGAAGAAGGGTCGCAAGGGACTCGAAAGCTCCCAAGATCATGTCAGCAGGAAATCAATTACATGCAGATCAGGACCAGCTAATTCGAATGTAGCACTGGAATCGGCTTTCTTCAGACCGCGCCAACAGATAACGACAAAGGCTACGATCGGCGCCGGGACAAGACATGATGGACTCTATAAAATGGGAAAGATTAGAGTCCAAGTTATACTAAATTAGGAATGTTTTCTCTTAGGGCCAAAGATTGTGATGTGTCATGCTTAGATAGGAGTCATGCGTAGGTCCCGGTAATAAATATCAAACCCCGGCTATTGTAAAAGACACAATCAATCAAATACAAGTTACTTAGTTTTTTTGGCTCTAGCCACCCCTTAGGAGTAGAGTATATCTCGGTGAGTTCTTCAACAAGTACGGCTGCATCAATCTGGTCGACCTCCACTGCTTGTCTATAAGTACCATCATGCCTTATACCTCTGTTTGTACGGCTGCATTAATTCGGTCGACCTCCACTGTGACTCTGGTATGAGTTAGTTATCGACTCTTGTCTAGTTCAAGTACGACTGCATCGATCCGGTCGACCTCCACGGCTCAAACTAGATTAAGGTCAAGTTATCGGCTCTATCTAAGGGTGGTGTTCCTTCGGATAGATTCATTAAGTTACTGATATTGCTTATTGCTTCCATTATTTATTCAATTACAGCAATATCACTTCGCTCGATTGAGATTGATCTATATTGGCCTTATATCCTTTTTAATCCATCGTTTGCTAATCTAAACTAATCTAATCTGCACTTTAAACGATGAGTTATGTTTTATCGGCTGTTTTATATCAATCTTAATCGTGCATAGCGTGCGGTTAAGACATGTTTGATCTTAAGTAGATCTGTTGGCTAGCGAAAACCGTTCCATGGCCTGTTTTCATGGCCTATGTGATTCTGCCTCACACCCCATTGTTAGTACCATGGAGTGGGGATCGTTATTTGGTAGATCTGTTTCTGAGAGGACATGATCTTAACTGTGCGCTATGCCTGAATCGGCTGTTTTAGCCGATATCGAGTGCTTTCACAAAAAGTTCACGTCATGAGACCGTTGAAGTAGCGATGGGTTGAAGGATGTGTTAGCCCCATGATCTTATCATTATATTATGGCCTGCTTGATTCTGCCTCATGCCCCACTGATATTGGTAATAAGTTAGGCTTGTCGAGTCTATTGTTGTTTCTATGGCCTGCATGATTCTGCCTTATGCCCCACTGGTCATAGTGATAGATGAGATCTAATATGTTCATTAGATTCATCTCTATTAAATGGTTGATTGATGATGAACTGTTTCTTTTATAAAAGGGGTTCAGTCACTTGCAGTCATTGGCTCGGTATAAGCTAATTATTAATATCTTATTGCCATTGACTAATATTTGTCTAAAGAATGATATTCATCCTGAACGATAACCGATTCTTCTTACACAACCCCATGAGCTTTAACCGATTTATTCTTATGAATATGCTGGAATCGACTATTTAGTAGATCTCCTTTCATATCGGCTCTCAGAGCCACACATTCGGGACTGTCTGGCAACACCGGCATGTTCTGTCCTAAATTACTAATAAACTTTCTTTCCTTGTCAATTGCAGGGTCAAATTGGCTGTCATGTCTCGGGAGGAGTGTGCAGGATCGACCACCCTTGTGCTGAAGCTAGGCGGATCTCCAGCTCCATCGAGCGGACCCTTCCGGCTTGCTTGTGTGCCCTCGGCACAGGACGAAATTCTGTGTCGACACACATTTCTGGCACGCTCGGTGGGACCACTAGAATCATCATGGCGGTTCATAACAACAACGACATCGTTATGATACATTATGAAGATCTACCTGATGGAGATAAAGATGTCATCGGCAAAGCTACAGAAGAATTTCAGAGCAAATGTTTGTTGTCCTACACCAAAACATGTGACAACACAATTGTTTAGAAATTTCCACTACCAAGAGTTCTACTACATAGGCAGACAGATACAGCTGAAGCTAAAGACAGGCGTTTCTTTATAGAAGTTGTAGACAAATCTGTTCGTGATGCCATATCAAGCCATAACGAAGCTTTCCTGGACATATTCTACAACGCCATGAAAGAGACGATTCATGGGTTTCCAGTTGGTCAAGGTGGGCCGGCTTATTACAACATTCTAGATCCATCGACCCAAGGGACTAATAAAGTCGGTACTAGCCGTCAAGAAGCAGCACCAGCTGGTAATAATGATGTCCAGGCAGTTCAGGGTTCATCTGAACAAGCTCAAGGAACTACTGTGAATCAGATACAGTATAATCCTAGACCATTAGTACAGCATGTGCAACAGCCGGTGGGGCAAGGTCAGAACCAGATGATCAATTTTGGCAGATCAGGCCACATACCGTTGTTGGCTCAAAAAATAGCACCATCAATTCAAAGGATCCGTAGAGATATAGATGCTCATATCTATAATTAGAGACTTCAAGCAACGAGCCAGCAAAGGACCCAGTAGATAGAGATTCCATAGGGGTATCATTATGGCACAGATATAACACCCTTCACATGATTCCAAATCTAGGGTGTCAAGGCACACGGGATTTCAATCCACAGATGGGTCAGCAGGTACAGAGAAATCCAAATCCACAAGCTGATGAGTTGTTGCTGAGGGTGACCGAGATGATGAAGAATCAGTTTGGTCTGAAGCCAAAAGGGCTGACCTTCTCGTACAAATGCCCATATCCAGAATGGTATGATTTGGTCGCTCTTCCTACAAATTACAGGCACCCAGAGTTCACTAAGTTCACTGGCCAAGACAGTACAAGTACGATAGAACATGTCAGTCGGTATCTTACACAATTGGGTGAAGCATCAGTTGAGGATGCCCATCGAGTTCGTTTCTTCTCCTTGTCCCTGTCAGGGCCAGCCTTCACTTGGTTTTCATCACTACCAGTCAATTCCATTACCAATTGGGCTGACCTAGAGAAGAAGTTTTATACATATTTTTACATTAGGACTGGAAAAAAGAAGATAACCAATTTGACAACTATAAGGCAGAAGACTAATGAATCAGGCACTGAGTTTCTTCAAAGGTTCCGAGAAACTAGGAACTTGTGCTTCTCCTTAAACTTGGCTGATGATCAACTAGCTGCTTTAGCCGTTCAAGGAATGCTGCCAATATGGAAATAAAAGCTGCTGGGACAAGAATTTGATAACTTGGGTCAACTAGCTCAACGAGTGGTAGCGCCCAATAGCCAATTCCAGAATATGCGTAGAGATACCTGATTTTAGAAGAGTACCACAGTAGCCGAAGCTTATGATCCATACTCAGTCGATGACGACTATGAAGGTGATGAAGAAGAGGTTGCTGCGGCTGAATGGAATTGGGGCAAGAAAACAGTAATGGTGCCAAATCCTTAGGGAAGAGGAGTCGAGAGCTATGACTTTGATGTCACCAAATCAGACAAGCTCTTCGATTTCTTGCTTGAGAAGGGGCAGATCAAGTTGCCCGATGGTCATGTTATGTTGCCCCCAGATCAGTTGAAGAATAAGAAGTTCTGCAAGTTCCATAATGCTACCTCTCATTCCACTAATGAATGCAGAATCTTCCGGCAGCATATACAGAGGGCTATTCAGCAAGGAAGGCTCAAATTTGATACGCCTCGAAAAATGAAGGTTGATGATAATCCTTTCCCATGAGATCAAAACATGGTTGATGCTAGGCTGATCAAAGGAAAAACTAAGGTCCTAACATCAACCGAATCAAGGGAAGCTGGAACAGTTGATCCCAAGATGCAAATATCGGCTGATGAGTACAGAGAAATTAAGAGACGTCATGATAAGCAAAAGAGCCGATATGAGCAGGGAGGAACGTTAGAAGCAAGGGCGATAAGGCCGCGAGTTACATCTTAGATTCTATTGAATAAGTGGCAGCGGCAGAAGGAAAACGATTATCAGTGTTGGTTAAAGGATCAAGAATACCAGCGTCAACTAGGAAAAAAGAGGTATGAAAGGAAACAAGCCAAATCACACTAGAATTGTCCTTTCTTCAGACATTGCTGGAATGAAGGTTTGAAGTTGCCTACTAGACATGACTGTCCAGAATGCAGCAATCAATATTGAGAGTTTAGGCAATCTCAAACTAACCGCCGGTCTATCCATGCTCAAGATGCATACCATCATAATAACATGGATCGGCGCTTAAAAAATAAAAGTGTTCATGATCGGCTTAGAAAATGAGTTGTTGACCAAGACTGGGCTGATTATGAAGAAGAAGGCAACGAAAGAGAACATGTTTGGCAGGAAGGCCAATGGTGTCTAGGAGGTTTGACAAGAAGCCAGAAGAGAAGGGTGCAACGCCTAAGGAATAAAGAGTTGGAACAGGCTCAGGCATCCGGTAAACCTCAAGTGTGACGTACTAAGCAAACAGCCGATAGAAAGCAACCATCGGCTAATATCCAAATGGCTTTTCTGTTGCCATCAGAATTCAGAGCTCCAACAGATCAAGAAGTGTATTCGGATTTTGATGAATCAGAGTATGAAGAAATAGTTGCCGAGTTGATAGTTGTACAACAAGCAATATTTGATAAGTCAGTCAAGCATCGGCACTTAAAGGCTTTATATATGAAAGGTTTTGTCGATGGGAAGCCGATGAACAAGATGTTGGTGGACGGAGGTGCTTCTGTCAATCTTATGCCTTACACCACTTTTCGTAAACTTGGCAAGGGACCAGAAGATCTGATGGAGACTAACATGATGCTTAAGGATTTTGGAGGTAATGCATCTAAGACCCAGGGGCAAGAAGCGTCGAACTAACAATCAGGGAGTAAGACTCTGCTCACCACATTCTTCGTCATCGATGGAAAAGGGTCGTATAGTTTGCTCCTTGGTCGTGATTGGATTCATGCGAACTGTTGTGTACCATCGACCATTCATTAGTGTTTGATTCAGTGGCATGGAGATGATGTCGAGGTGGTTCGCGCTGATGAATCTGTGAGCATCGCAACAGCTGATCCAGTCTTTTGGGAACTAGGAGACTTCGAGTGCTTTTTTGGCAAGTTATGGGAAGAAGGCTTCATTAAAATCAGCAATGAAAGCCAACAGCCGATGCAAGCGATCGGCTCTAAGAGTTTGTTTTAGTGAATAGTCACAGATTCACGTCGGCCATTGGATTAAGGAAAGATAAGCATTAGTATGGGTTTAGGCCAACGTATGAATGCTAAATGGAATCCTAAGTGCGGATCAGAATCGATGGATTTCTTAAACGAAGTTTTGTTGCACTTAATGAAATGCTTGCTCCAGGTTGATCAATCATTTAACCCTTGATATGAAAAGTTCCATGGCAGAATATTTAAAGGAATATTATCCTAACATTTGATCAACACTTGATAGCTGATTCATTTGGTCGTCGGCTCTAATAGCCAGTACCAGAAAGGTATCGCCTCTAGTTCAAAAAATGAAGGAACTTAAAAAACATGAAAGCTGATACGATATGTATTGCCTCCAGAGCAAAGAATAAAAACAAAAACAGTAATACACAAGGGCATTGCATTGAGACACATTCATGGAAGAACAGGGGTCTTTGTTCATCGGATTACCCTAAGTACAAACTAATCGAAGACCTTGTTCACTACATCCTGAGCGGATGTAATGTCCACAGTGGCCTCCGCGGCAACGATGAATTCTTTGAGCAGGTCCTCATGTCCCTCAGGGTCATCGCCAACTGGGAAGCCAACCTCCATGGCATGGAGGTCATGCCCGGTCTGGACCTACGCCATGGTTAGTGCCACCGACGTGCCGTGATGAACGCTGTGGAGGGCGATCTCCCGAACGCGGGCTGGGATATTTGCAGACAAGCATCAATAAGGGAACCCCGAGCATTGACGGCGTTCACGGCCATGTTAGCCACCAGTTGGAGAGATTTCGACTACACCGTCAGGGCTGACAATCACATAAGACTATCAAGATAAAGACAGTGGAAACTAGAATAGAAGCATTTATGGAAATCATCTTACCTGCCACCGCGGCATCAGACTCAGCCAGCCACGCTCAAATGGCACTGGCCTCCTCCTCAGCCGCATTGAGGGCCACTGGGAAGACCCCTAAACGGATCTCAAGCTGGCCGTTTTTCTGAATCGCCTCGGAATAACAGTCCTCGGCTGCTCTCCATTCTCGGAAGAAGCGCCGGGCATCATCGCGATTATACGAGTTGGAAGAATCCGACGACGAAGCTGGCACGGAAGATGCAGTGTCAGAGGGCTTGCCAGCCCTGGGGAGAGGACAAAGACTATCATTTATAACAAACCTATAGGCGAGTCAGAATAGTTCAGCGTCATAAACAGGAAATGTCAATCTCACCTCATGTGTCGGAGACGCTGGCTCAGCGGAATGATCTCCTCTAGGATCCACTACACCATGACACACATTTGCCTACACTTATGTGTTGGCAAAAGGCAGGTTTGGATGACATATTATGTGTTGGCAATTGTATATCGTTTTAATGTCTAATCATCTGTCGGCAATAAGACCGTAAGACTACAAATTATCTGTCGGCGTTTCTCTGCTGGCAGAAAAAATGTTGGCAAAAATTAGAAGACTTAGAAAGTGTCGGCATAGCCTGTACAGGGCAACTGTGCAAGTGTCGGCCAAGGAGTATCCACGCTGGGTAAAAATATCTCCTCCACTCCTCTCTCTCTCTCTCTCTTTCCGTCTCTTCCTTTCCTGTAGCGCTCTCTCTCCCTCCCCAGCTCTCCTGATGCGGCCAGGGCGGTGCCACCGCACCTCGACAGCGCCGGCCCTCGACGCGGCGGCGGCTGCCCTCCTCCTCCTCCTCCTTCTCCATGCCCTCCTCATGCCTCGTGGCCGCGCGGGCCGACGGCGCCCCCCTCCGGGTGTTGCGCCGGTGCGGAGGGTGGCCACCCCGGCCACGGCCGACAGTGCCGCCTCCTCGGCGACGCGCCTGGGGCCCGCCGGTGGCTGCCGGCGCGGGTGCCACCCGGCGCTTCCTCCTTCCACCGATCCGCCTATGCTACTATGGTCGACAAAACCCTAGCTGCCTCATCTCAATGACGCCGGATGCATCGCGAGCCACGACCGGCGTAGGCCGGCCGACCAAGCTTGTGCGTTGCCTCGTCATCGCCGGCGGCGGTGGCGCCTTACCTCTCCCGCTGAATCTGGCACTACGTCACCCTCTTCCTCTCCTCCTCAGTCTCCTAACTCCTCCCCCAGATCCTCTCTCCCTCCACCTTTTCCCCTTTGTGCAGGTGATTGGTTTCATGCGCCCTTGGTCATACTCTTTGGATGGTTCATCCACTTGCTTTCTTTGGATGAAGCACTTGATGATGATCTTGAGAATGATATCATAGACTTCTTAGCTCGATGTCAGGATAAAGATGGTGGATATAGTGGTGGACCTGGACAGGTTGCTCCAATCTCAAAACCTTTTGAGCCCCACACTTTTGAGCATAATATCTTTGATTTTGCTATTTGCATTGATTTTTTTAGATAAGATTTTAGGTTTATGCAGTGTATGCATTAGTCTTGGATATGTCCAATGAAACACTGAGGACATATATGTTTGTTTGTTGCAATAAATCGCATTAAATATTTGAATCCTCTTTAGCTCACCCAATTGTAATTGTAACATTTTTAATTGATATTAGCATGTCCATGTAACAAACAAAATATGTGCCAAAGGACAATGGGCACTATGCTTTGGATTTGAATACTCAAGGTTATCTTTTTGAAAGCAAAGCACATTATTGGGTCCTTGATTTAGCCTTCTCATTCATTTAGCATAAGTTTTTAACCAGAAATCTTGTTTGTTATTGATTTATAAAGTTAGTTTGATTTCATTTATGTTGAGTCATTCAAGAGGGTAAATTGTAGTTTTTTAAGACATTCTTTTGTCCACGTCCTTTGCGGTTGCCTCACCTAGCTACTTATCTTGCCAGTAAATACACTTGTGACAATAGGGAGTGAAAGAGCACTATCATCAATCAATAGGTAAATCTCATGGTTGCTCTAAAGCAAGATCTACTTTACATGAGTTCTTTTGTTAATAATGTTAACCTTGTTGGTCAGGGACAACCTGTACAAGTTTATGTTTCGGATGAAAGATGTATCGTGTGCTTTCAGTGCACGCAACCTCGGCAAGATGGATAATGTCAGAGAGACCACTTTCTCATTTGTAGCTCTTTACGAGGTGATGCCTGCCACTCATTTTTTCCTTTGCCCTAGAATGCATGATGGTGGTGAAATTGATGTCCGTGCTTCCTACACCGCTATATCGGTGAGTTTCTTGTGGTCCTTCATGATTTTTCTGCGAGCTTACTTGATATTTCCTGATGTTGACCTTAGGTTGCCAAATTTGTGAATATTCTTGATGTTGAACTGGCAAAAAGCGTTGGTGACTTCATAGCAAGGTTTTGTTTGTGTTATATAAATGCATTTTTTTCAGTTGCAAAAATTGTTGCTTGGTCACAGTTCTTTTCTAAAATGTTGCTCAATTGATATACTATATGACTGCAGTTGTCAAACTTATGAAGGTGGTATTGCTAGGGAGCCTTATGCTGAAGCACATGGTGGGTATGTTTATGAGGATTTCTGTAAAGTTCCAAATTTATATGTTAAGAACATTAACAAAAGTTGCTTTCATAAGGTATACGTTCTGTGGATTGGCTGCTTTGATCCTGCTTAATGAGGCAGAGAAAGTTGACTTGCCTAGCTTGATCGTAAGACAACCTCTTCCTCCCTTAGTTTATTTAATTTACTTCTATAATTATGATGTGTTTTGTGTATCAGACAATGAAGTTGTTCTTTTAGGTCCTTTGGTGGAAGTGCATGACAAGTAGTCGATACTTGTGTGTTTGGCTGATGCAACATTTGTTTTTATTACAATACCATTTGGTGTTGTTGCTGACATCTTCACCATTTAGGGTTGGGTGGCTTTTCGTCAAGGAGTGGAATGCGGATTTCAAGGATGAACTAATAAATTGGTTGACGGTTGCTACTCCTTTTAGCAGGTAATTGTAACATCTGTCTACTGTTATCTTTGCCACATGTGCTCCATGTAACAAAAATCTAGTGTGTGACCAGGGAGCTGCCATTGCTTTAACACAAAAGTTAATTACGATTGTTGATAAGCAATTGAAGTCCTCGTATTCCTGCAAAAGGCCATCAGGAGAGGATGCCTGCAGCACCAGTTCATATGGGTGCACTGTGATCATTTCTGATTGCTAGGTAATGGAACTTAGAGAATTGGTCTGTTTATTTCTTATTAGTGTTATTGGAACCGAATGCTCACACCATGTTTTTTTAGGTTTCAGCAGGCTTTCTAAATCCATCAGGAAGTACACTGTATATCAACAAGGCCATGTAGCTATGTCTTCAAAAATCTGGATTACCAGGTGATGACAGATGCTTGTAATTCAATATTTTGTGTAACCTGGATTAGCTTCTGTGTTGAAGCATCTCTTAGCTTTTTAATTTCTTTGGTTAAATGATAACTGGTGCTTGTAATTATACATGTAATCACCTGTATGAATTTATGAACCATGCATTTATCTTTACAACTCAAATGCATGCTACAAAAGGTAGGGAACACTTAAAGCCTGTTTGGATTGCTGGTGGTAGCAGAATGCCTATGAAATTTCCTTGCAAATTATTGTTTCTTTGGCATTGAACCCTTGATTGATTGGATGTAACAATATATTTTTCATGCCTTCCTCACCCGGTTGAAGTGACACCTATTTGGACATGATCCTACATAATACAAGACTTACTGAGTTACAAGGAAATCATGGTCAGCCATGCTACTATTTTATTCTGGAGATTTTCTCCATTGCACATAAATTCGAGGTTTGAGATATCTAATCAATTAAAATGAAATGAAATACTTTTATTCTTTGCTTTCCTCCTGAAATACAGAAAAAAAACATTAGAACCTTTGTTGCCTGTTGTGATTGGCATCCTAGGCTGCTATGCGATGTCATTCTCGGCATTGTTTCTATTATAATTAGTTCCACACACCCTTCATGTTTTAACTTGGATGGTCATGTTGAAGGTTTTGAGGGTGCCCTTGTGCAATTGTTAGCTGTTCTCCCAAAGTTGTAACTTTGCTGATCATTTTGGGAAAAAAATAAATTACCTGCTTTAATGGAAATTCACAGTCGTGCCTGGTTTAGTTCTTTCTGGGCGGTGATTCATTTCTCTACTTGCTTCTTGACAGTGGTACTGTTTCTGGAAACCATTTCCACAGAGTGCGTTATGTGAATATGAAGCACGAGTTTGCGTTTGTTGTCCAACAGAAGCCGATTGATTGTTGAGTTTGCAAAAGGGTAAGCTACAAGACTGCAAGAGCCCTCTGTACTATATAATTTATTCCTTTTCCTGCCTTATGTTTTTCCTTTTCTTGTACCACACTATCGCTGCTACAAGCTAAGCAAGGCTATCTTTTCTTTCCCAGATTCTTGAAACTCCTAAGGAAGAAATGGTTTCCCTAGAAATTTTCGGGTGAGTTTATTGTCCAAAAGATGCACTAATTATGTCACTATGTTTTTCACAATCAAAGCAATTTTCATCTTAGTTTTCATTTCAAGTGGAATGTCTAAGTACACTAAGAAATTACTCTGAGCTTGAATACTTAAACTCTCTCATGCAGTTTCCATATTATAAAGATATAATTAAATGCAATACAATTTCCATATTATATTTAGCTAGCAGCAACACTTATATTCACTTTCAGATTAGACGAAAGGTGTGCTATTATTCTTTTGACCACTAAATTAGGAGATTGTTGTGATAGCTAGATCCATGAGTGCAATCCAATGAAGCAGAGGAAGCCATAACTATTTGTTAATTGCATTGGTTAATTGCATTGGTTGGTGCGAATTCTGAGTTTTTAGATAAGTGAAAACTCTGCAGTAATTGTAGTTCCTCTGCTATCCTCATCCATGTCTTTTTGCATAGGGTGATCGTGATTCTACAAATTGTATTGGGTTCTTTGTTTACCTGTTGATGAAACCTATTCCCTGGAGATCATATCATGTAGGTGGATTAACATAAAATTTCACTCTACCATATTTCAGTCTTCCATAGAACATGCAGTCCCTATCATGTGTGCTTTTGGGTAGATCATGACGAATGCTTTACTTCAAGTTAAAATAGCGCATCAGATTATTTGGTTCATAGGAGATGCATGCTGGCTTAGTAATATTCCAAAATTGCTGCAGAACACAGCTGAGCGGAAAGACTGTCAGACTTGCACTGCCAAGCTGCTGAAAAACTTAAGTCTGGGCACCTTTGCCTTGCAGGAGTCGTTACATCCGAATTCGAGTTTGGGTGTGATGTGTGAAGGGGTTAGCTGCAACGTGACTTGCTAGACAAAAATCATTAAATCCGGTTCCGTCATTGCCTGTGCAGAATCTTGCATCTCGTAGCAATCTAGTTCATGACATCATGCATAGACGATTGTATCTTGCAGTGATGCTCGATTGCAATGAGCCACAATTGTTTTCTGCTTCCTTTCCTTGCTGTAGCATGCTTATCTGATTTTTGTTCTATCAAAACCGAACAAAACATATGACCTTTGGACTCTGACATCGAGGCTAAAAGGACTTAATGCTGTCATTTTTCATTCAGGTGAAGTTGACTTTACGAAGTACATGCCACGGCAGGACAAAATTTCATAATGCTTTGGCAAACGAGTTGTAGGCTATGGCAACCCGTATCCTGTCGCGTCAAAATCTGAGAAAGTTGGCTTCATTCACTCTCTAGAATATATCCCAGAGGCAACTAATTTCACCTTACCCTCCAGCTCTCAGGTAATGAAACAGTTTCAATTCTTACCGATTTTGAGTCCTCAGTTGTATGCATATACGCCAAAGGAGAAAGAGAAACACCAAATAAGCAAAATTTATGCCTAATTGCATGACCCCAACGTCCTGGGGCTTTTCAGGCCACAACATGTTTTTTACCCTTTTCGATTAGACATAGAGGTTGCAACTGAATTTGCAATATGAAACCACAAAGCTATTACTCCAGTTATTCTGTAAGTAGCAAGTAGTTTCTTCTGCTGAGTTCTGGAACATATATCATGAGAGTTCACTGATTAAGTGTTACCCACCTAGTCAATCAAATTATTGTCTGAAGCTTACTAATCCAAGATGTGAGCAAGGGTGTCATAATGGTTTTGATTCCTTTTTCATGCATGACGGTTTCATTTAGTTCTCCTTGTAATTTCCTTCTATTTATTACAGATCTATTATTGCTTCTCCCAGCAAATTCCTCACCCCCCTTCACAGCTGGTGTTCAAGTATTTTGGAGTGGTAGCAACCATATGTGCACGAAGCTATTCTTCAAGTATTTTGGAGTGGTAACAAGTGTCCGAGAATTGCTGCAGGACGACATGAATTGCAGTTTTGTTCTTTTGCTTGCACCTACTATCGTGTAGCACAAAGACATGGAACCGTTGAATGCCACTTTTGTGCCCAAGTCCTGATCTATTGATCTCTTAGCTTTAGTCATAACCAATTAATACAAGACTTGTAGTATGTCTATACATGTCTGTAACTGACTAATCTATATCTTGGACCTATATGGCTCTATGTACTATGATCATCACTTGACCTGCTATATATATATATATATCAAGCTGGTGTATGTATAGAAGATCTAATATATTATTTATACAAAAATCAAGTGAATTTGTTCAATGTGATGCCTTCTATATGAGCAAAAGTGGATTTGTCAAATTATTTTAATTGTAATTATATCTATGTAGTTTTGCCGACAGTTTTTTTGGGCAGGGTATGGTTTGTAAAATACCTTGGAAATAGTTTGGCCAACATACAAACTGTCGGGAATGGTCTTAACTGTCGGTGTAGGTCTTAACTGTCGACAAAGGGTTAACTGTCAGCAAAGGTTTCAACTGTCGGCGTAGGTAGACCGTTTGCCTACACATAAAGTGTTGGGGATTCTGTTAACTGTCGGCAAACGTTTCGCCGACGATTTCTAGCGCGACTGTTTCTAAACTGTCGGCAAAACTTTTCACGGGAGGTTATCTGTCGGCAAAGGTGCCCTTTGCCTACAATAGAAAGTGTCGGCAAAAGTATGTTGTGTTATAGTGATCTCCTCCGCCACGCGCTTGCCTCGGTTGTCCTCGTCGGCCATGAAGAATGATTGGATCTACGGAAGGGAGAAAGAAAACCGCTATAGGGTTTTGGCAGGCGGAGGAAAGCAAAGGAACAGTTGCGGATGGAAATGTGTTTGAGATCGAAGCCCTCGGCTGGTATTTGAAGACATGAGACGAAGAGGCGGACGCCTCAGGACGCACGAAAGGCAACCACAGTTAATAGAAGGCGAAGCGCCACTTCACCAATGCCGAAGAGAATATGGCGCTGAGTAATTAAGGGCAGAAGATCGAGGGATTCGCTTAATGAAGGCCATGTTTTCAGACTTAATTGGATTAAGATTAGAAGTCTAAGATCGGCTGTATCAAATCGGCTCTTTAGATGAAACAAGAAGCACAATTAAATAACAAAGAGTATGATCGATTCTACACAAGATACGCGTTGACATGCAGATTTCAAGTCTTGAACATCATGGATCGCTCTCAACACTTCTAGCCAAATAGCATCAGCTCCCGCGATCTGTTGTTTGCCTTCTTCGGCTGATCCAGGAATGCTCTTGAGGCTGCTTTGGATGGCTCTACCTTCTCTGACTTTAGCCAACGGTTCCCATTTCTTTTGTTGAATGGCGTCAGGTATTTGAGCCAGGATGGGCTTATGACGATCAATGGCAATAAGACTCCAGAGAAAGCTGGGGATGGATTACCCTTGATGGCCAAGAGCAAGAGAGCCGATATGGCCGCCTAATTGGGAGAGACCTTATCGGATCAAATGTTGTGCGCCTGGTAATACTTACATTTTGGAGACACTAAGAGGAGAAGAAGAATTCGGCAGAGCAATCAAATGGGGAATATTTGAAAGAATATTACCCTAGCGTTTGGATTAGTACTAGACAACCAATTTGCTCGGTTGTTAGCTCTAATAGCCAATACCAGAAGGGTGTCGCTTCTAGTGCGAAAATAAACCCAAAGGGGCAAAAGCCGGTAAAATGTGTATCGCCTATAGGAGCAGAGCAAACACGGACGAAGTGATAAGTATAATGTGGAGTACGAATAAAAGAAAAATCACTCAAGACAGAGAAATTGTTTGCTAATATCACCTATTACAAACTATGGGCTAGAGAGCACTTTGGCTTTTATATCGTTGGCCTAGGAGATAAATGCTATGGAGTTACCAGCACTGAAGAAATCCTCAATCAGGCGTTCATAATCCCCAGGGTGCGCCACGGCTAGAAAACCATGGGGAAGGTACCGAAGTTCATGGCCAGAGTGGGCTTGCGCAGAAGCCGACGCCATGGAGGCACCATGGAAAACGCCATGCAAAGCGACCTCCCTGACACGGTTCAGGATGTCGTGCAGGCGAACCACCGGGACGGCGCCTCTGGTGTTGACGAATCCCGCCATGTGCTCTACAGCCAATCGGAGGCTCTCTAGTTGGGCAGACAAATCTAAAAAGATTCAAAGGGGAGATGATCAGAGTCTTGAAGATGAAATTGAAAGGAAGCAAAGGTTATGACAGATATCTCACCAGTAATTCTGGCCTTGGCCTTGGCCAACCTATCCTCCACTGAATCATCATCGGGAGGTGATCGACATCGAACCATGGTCAGAGCCGATTCTGCGAGGGAGAGACATTCAGCGAGACCCTGGCCATGATGATCAATGGAGGCAAGCAAATCGTCGTTGTCAATCCGTCTCCTTTGATAACAAGGGAGCTAGCGATGAGCTATTAATGAAGAGGGCCCTAAAGGCCGAATGGAGTCGGCCCTATCCCCCGAGGCAGTGGGGGCACCACGAGTTGTACCCTCCTGGCGATAAAGGCATTGACGCGATGATGCAGGTCCGTTGAGGGCCTCCTCAGCAAACCTCTTGATGTTCTCCATGATCTCAGACCTACGGAAAAGCAGGAACTATACTAAAGACGCGGAAGGTTTGAGACGAAGCGAGTTGTTTTTTGATCCCTAGCCATGGCCCGTATATATAGCCCGGGAAGGCGAAGAGATAGATTTCGCCAGGAGTGTGAAATTGAAATTAGATACGAAAACGGATCGACGCTCTAAGAATTTAGGGAATAGATAACAGAGATAACAGATTCGGGCTTATTGCTTTCCCAAGTTACAAAATATCATGGGATGGATACAAAAGATTTACATTGACCAGCAATCAACCCACCAAGGTTTCTTTGGATTGAAGGGAGTTCAAACCCCCACAGGGCCGAAAGTCATTATAAATCGAGTCACCTCGGCCCATTAATAAAATTATGACAGAGAAGGGAAAAAGTCGCCTGCCTAACAGATGCCTAGCTGATTTCTCGGTGAGTGGGAAGCCGCTGGAAAGAAGCTTGTGGCTTTCCCGATGGGCATTTGATTGAGCAAACAAGGGAAAAGTGTCCACACATTTTAGCCCTTGCAAACACTAGAATAGCTCTGCGAGCATGGAGAGAAGGCCCAAGCGATATCACAAGGATTCTTCTAACTGCAGTAGCTGATTCTCTTGCTCAACAAGGTGCTAAGATGGGAGACACAATCACCCTATGCACAAGAATTCTTCTAACTGTTCAAGATCTTCATAGCAAAATATAGACCATGGAGGGTCTGATGGAGTCAGAAGCACTCGAGGGGGTAGATAGAAGTGAAACATGGCTAAATTGTTGAGTTGCTCTCGCCAGGGTCAGATAGACATTTTATAGCCGACCTAGAAAGATGAATCCAAGTGCCCGTGAAGCAATGATGCTCTCGTAAAAAGTTTTGAAGCATGGGCTCATGAGCTGACATAGGCGACGACAAATAGTAGACCCTAGATAAAGATTCTCTACCCGTGATTGCAGACCTATCGGGGATACAAACGTGATAATTTTAGAATAAAATTACTTTTATCCCAAAATTGGGGGCATGTGTTTACACCAAAATTTGGAAGAAGCGTCGCAAAGGACTCGAAAGCTCCTAAGATCATGTCAGCAGGGAATCAATTGTGTGCAGATCGGGACCAGCTGATTCAAATGCAGCACTAGAATCGGCTTTCTTCAGGCAGCGCCAGCAGATAACGACAAAGGCTATGATCAGCGCCGGGACAAGACATGATGGACTCTACAAAAAGGTAAAGATTAGAGTCCAAGTTATCTTAAATTAGGAATGTTTGCTCTTAGGGAAAAAGATTGTGATGAGTCGTGCTTAGATAGGAGTCATGCGTAGGTCCCGGGTATAAATATCAAACCCCGGCTATTGTAAAAGACACAATCAATCAAATACAAGTTACTTACTTTTTTCGGCTCCGGCCACCCCTTAGGAGTAGGAGTAGAGTAGATCTCGGCGAGTTCTTCAGCAAGTATGGATGCATCGATCCGGTCGACCTCCACTGCTTGTTTATAAGTACCGTCATGGCTTATACCTCTGTTCGTATGGTTGCATCGATCTGGTCGACCTCCACTGCGACTCTGGTATGAGTTAGTTATCGACTCTTATCTAGTTCAAGTACGGCTGCATCGATCTGGTTGACCTCCACTGCTCGAACTAGATTAAGGTCAAGTTATTGGCTCTATCTAAGGGTGGCGTTCCTTTGGATAGATTCATTAAGTTACCAATATTGTTTATTGCTTCCATTATTTATTAAATTACAGCAATATCACTTCGCCCGATTGGGATTGATCTAGATTGGCCTTATATCTTTTTTAACCCATCATTTGTTAATCTAAACTGATCTAATCTGCACTTTAAACGATGAGTTATGTTTTATCAGCTGTTTTATATCAATCTTAATCATGCATAGCATGCGGTTAAGACGTGTTTGATCTTAAGTAGATCTGTTGGCTAGTGAAAATCATTGCATGGCCCATTTTCACTGCCCGTGTGATTCTGCCTCACACCCCACTGTTAGCATCATGGAGTGGGGATCGTTATTTGGTAGATCTATTTCTGAGAGGGCATGATCTTAACTGTGCGCTATGCCTGAATCAACTATTTTAGCCGATATCGAGTGCTTTCACGAATAGTTCATGTCATGAGACCATTGAAGTAGCGATGGGTTGAAAGATATGTTAGCCTCATGATCTTATTATTGTATTATGGCCTACATGATTCTACCTCATGCCCCACTGATATTGGTAAAAAGTATGGGTCATCGAGTCTATTGTTATTTCTATGGCCTGCATGATTCTGCCTCATGCCCCACTGGTCATAGCGATAGATGAGATCTAATATGTTCATTAGATTTATCTCTATTAAATGGTTGAATGATGATGAACTGTTTCTTTTATAAAAGGGGTTCAGTCACTTGCAGTTAGTTGCACAGAGAGAGGGGACTAGGGTGCATTGGGCCTCAGTTCTTGCTGGTTTGGTGGAATGGAGGGAGAGAGGGGTGTGGCCAGCAGGCCGGAAGAGAGAGAGAGGGAGGGAGAAATCCTTTCTCTCTCTCTCTTTTAGAGTTTTTCCAATCTATTTTAAAGGATTTTGAATTCCTTTTTGGATTTTGCTCAAAACCAAACAATACAAATTAAATATGCAGTAGCATGAATGCATCATCATGTGTCTATTGTTATAGTTTATTTTAATTTAACTAGAAATATTATGTTGCCTATGTTTTAATGTGCATAACAAAGCATAAATAAATCAATTTAAATCTATTTAATAAGGTGCAAAATTTAGGGTGTTACCAACCTACCCCCTTAAGATGAATCTCATCCTCAAGATTTGGATGGTGATGACTCAAAAAGATGTGGATACTCTGATATCAAATCATCCTCTCTTTCCCAAGTAGCCTCAACCTCTGAGTAATGGTTCCACTGTACTTTGCACATTTTTATGACCCAGCTCCTAGTGACCTTTTCGGTAGTCTCCAATATCTTAACCGGATACTCTGTATATGTAAGATTTTTCTTCACATTAACCTCTTCCAAGGGGATTTGCTCCTCAGGAATACGCAAACACTTCTTTAGCTGTGACACATGGAATACATCATGCACACTTGACAAACTCTCAAGAAGTTCCAACTGATATGCCACTTCACCTCTTCTCTCAAGAACCTTGAATTGTCCAATGTACCTTTGTGCTAACTTTCACTTCACGTTGAACCTTTTTATGCCTTTCATTGGTGACACTTTGAGATACACGTAGTCTCCTACTTGAAAGACCAATTCCCTTCCCTGTGTATCAGCATAACTCTTTTGTCAGGATTGTGCCACTCTTAAATTTTCTCTTATCATCCTCACTTATTCTTCAGCATCTCTAAGAACATTGGGTCCAAAAACTTGGCTCTCACTAGTTTGATTCTAGAATAAAGGCATCCTACACTTGCATCCATACAAAGCCTAAAAAAGGTGCCATTTTAAGACTTTTCTAGTGACTGTTATTGTAAGAGAATTCAGCATAAGGCAAACTCTTGTCCCAACTTGTACCATATTGCAGTGCATAGGCTCTCAGCATATCTTCCAAAATTTGGTTGGTCCTTTCAGTTTGTCCATCGGCCCATGGATGATAAGTTGAACTAAAGTTTAGCTTAGTTCCCAAAGACTGATGTACTCTCTACCAAAAGTGTGATGTAAACTGTGCACCTCTATCAGATACGATCTTCTTAGGAACATGGTGTAGACACACTATCCTTTCCATGTACAACTCCGCCAGCCTTGGTCCAAAATAAGTGGTCTTGACAGGTAAGAAATGAGCAACCTTTGTCAAGTGATCCACTATTACCCATATCGAGTCATAACCTCTTTGAGTGCGTGGCAAACCAACTATGAAGTCCATACCAACTTCTTCCCACTTCCATTTAGGTATCTTCATCGGCTGTAGCAAACCTATAGGTCTTTAATGCTTAGCTTTGACCCTCTAACAAGTGTCACACAATGAAACATACTCTGCTACATCTCTCTTTAATCCATACCACCAATACTTCTCTTTAAGATCCAAGTACATATTAGTACTTCTAGGGTGTATAGAATAAGCTGACTCATGAGCCTCTCATAGAATTGCATCTCTGATGGTCTTTAGTTTGGGCACGCAGATCCTCTTCCCATACCATAGAGTTCTGTTCTCATCCATGCAAAAGCCTAGTGACTTGGCAATCACTAGCTTATCCGCTATCTCGTTTAGCTTCTCATCCTCCAATTGTCCCTTACGAATCTCTTGCTCTAGGGTAGGCACCACTTCAAGTTCCATAGCTTAAGTGACAAAGCTCAAGTTTAGTCTATGAAACTCCTCACATAGATCCTTAGACATAGGTGATGCCTGGATCCTGTTGGCATAACTCTTCCTACTAAGAGCATTTGCGATGATGTTTGCCTTTTCTGGATGATAATGCACCTCCAAGTCATAGTCCTTAATCAATTCCAACCATCGATGTTGTCTCAAGTTCAGATCTGACTGAGTGAAGATGTACTTCAAGCTTTTATGGTCCGTGTAGATGTCACTCTTATGACCAATAAGATAGTACCTCCAAATCTTCAAAGCATGAACTGCTACAGCTAACTCTAAGTATTGGGTGGGATAATTCAGCTCATGCTTCCTCAGCTGCCTTGATGCATAAGCCACTACTCTTCCTCCTTGCATAACCACACAACCCAGACCTTGGCGGGATGCATCACAATAGATGGAGAACTTCTTGCTCAAATCAGGCAATGTCAACACTAGAGTTGTAGTCAACCTCTTCTTCAACTCATCAAAGCTAGCTTAACACTTTTCAGATCACACAAACTTGACATTCTTCTCTAGCAATGCAGTCATAGGCTTGGCAAGCTTAGAAAATCCTTCAATGAACCTCCGGTAGTATCCAGCTAACCCAAGAAAGCAATGAATGTCACTAACATCCATTGGCGATTTCCAACTCAACACATCATTTACCTTGCTTGGGTCCACTGTGATTCCACTATTAGAGACAACATGTCCGAGAAAAGAAACTTCCTTCAACCAAAACTCACACTTGCTTCGCTTGGCATACAACTTGTGTTCCCTGAGTTTTTGTAAAACCAACCTTAGATGTTCAGCATGCTCTTCCTCATTCTTGGAGAAGACTAGTATATCATCAATGAATACCACAACGAACTTGTTAAGATATTCTAGAAACACCTTGTTCATCAAATACATGAAGTATGCAGGTGTATTGGTCAATCCAAAAGACATCACTGTGTACTCATACAATCCATACCTCATAGTAAATGTTGTCTTGGGTATGTCAGTAGACCGAATCTTCAGTTGATGATAACCAGAGCCAAGATCAATCTTAGAGAACACACAAGCATGTCTCAACTGATCAAATAAATCATCAATCCTTGGCAATGGGTACTTCTTATTGATGGTAACCTCATTAAGTGATCGATAATCAACATACATCCTTTGAGTACCATCCTTCTTGTTAACAAAAATAACATGTGCACCCCAAGGCGAAGAACTAGGGTGAATGAAACCTTTTTCCTGTAACACTTTTAGTTGTTTCTTAAGTTCTTCTAATTCATTTACCCACATTCTATATGGCCTCTTAGCTATAGGTGTTGTTCTAGGTAGAAGCTCAATAATGAATTCAATGTCACGATCAGGTGGCATACCTAGCAAGTCATCGGGGAACACATCCAAGAATTCATCTACAACTAGGTCTTCTTTTCTGGCGCCATCACCCAACTGGTTCACTATAGCTGTTTGCTGCTCTTACACTACAACTTCAACATTAATTCTATCTCCCTTTGGTGTAGTTAGAGCCACTACTTTCTCTTTGCACTCAGCAACTGTTTGATGTTGCATCATCCAGTCCATACCCAAGATAAGAACAATCACAGTTGTTCTCAACACAATGGGATCCACCTTGAACTCTACCCCCCTTAAAGAAAGCTGAACTGCAAGGCAGAAGTAAGAAGCTTGCATTCCTCCCCTAGGTGAGTTGACTAAGATAGGATTCTTGAGGGCATAGAGGGGTATACTATGCTGTCTAATGAACATTTGTGAAATGAAAGAATGCGAAGCACTAGAATCGAATAAAACTGTAGCAGGTATGGAATTGATGGTGAACGTACGAAGCATGACCTCTGGCGCCTCCTGTGCGGTCTCTGTAGACACATGATTCACTCTTCTAGTATTGGATGGCAGGTGATGTCTCCCTTTCTATTGTTGTTCTGATTCTGAGGTGCCTGCTGCCTTGGCTTCTCAAGACAATTGTAGGACATGTGACCCTCTTTACCACAGTGAAAGCACTTGTTGGGAGTACTAGGCGCACTAGTCTTCACAGGAGTTGTTGGCATTCCCTTGGCATGTCACCTGATTGCCATTCTACTGCTAGGGACGTTGGTTGCCGTTCTGCTGCTTGGTACTGAGGACGCTGCTGATTCAGGTTGCGGTTCCACTGATTAGATGGCCCCTGGTATCTCTATTGGAAGCCTTGCTGTGGAGAGTTGTTGCGCTGATGAGTGTTGCTTCCAGAGGCCTGTCCCTGAAGCCTCCTCTTCTTGGCTTCCACCTCCTTGTAGTTATTGTCAATCACAATGGCACGATTCACCAGAGCTTGGAAGTTTGGGTAGGTATTGGACACAAGCAGAAGTTGAAGACCATCATATAGAACCTGGAGAAAACGACATTGCTTATCAGCATCATCTGCCACCTCATTAGGAGCATAACGTGACAACTAAGCAAACTTGTCACGATGCTCACTCACAGTCATAGATCCTTGCTTGAGAGCTCGGAACTCCTACTTAAGCTCTATCAGTCCTTCAGGAATGTGGTATGCCCTGAACTCCTCCCTAAATTCCTTCTAGGTGATAGTAGGAGCATTATTGGGACATCCATACTCATATGATTCCTACTAGTCTTGGGCTGCCCCCTGAAGCTGTCCTGATGCATACAACACCTTCTCCATGTCATTGCACTGCGCTATATTCGGCTGCTTCTCCACTGCCCTTAGCCAATCATCTGCCTCCAATGGATTAGAGGCATGAGTGAACACTAGAGGATGGCCTTTCATAAACTCACCACGGTTGTCCCTGACATGGATAGGCGGTGGTCCTCCTATGGGTTGGTTATCCATGCGTTGCATCATTGCCTACATCAGTTGTGCTTGCATTCCCATGAGTTGTTCCACGGTGACCTGGGGTGGTGGTGGTGGATCCATGGGGGTACCTCTGCCATGGCCCCTACCTCTGCCCCTAGTGGCCATCTGTTTTCCAAAACAATATTCAATATTTTAGAGATATCCATGTTAAAGATCACTTATATATATAGAGAGAGTAAAGCTGAAAGTTTTCTGGGTGGGTTCCCACAACAGCAGTTCTTTATATGTATGGAAAGCTTATGAAATCAGCTACAACTTTCTTATAAATGATTTTTCCAGATTCTGTTGTTAAATTAAGGTGAAATAGCAAAACTTAAATTCTGTCCAGAGAATCTATCAGCGCAGAAACTTCAACTTGCAATGGCTATATTTCTCAAACTAGAATAGGTATGAGGGTGATTCCAGCGGGATATGAATGGTGCCGAAATCTAATTTCATCCCTAAAATTTTCATGACCTTTGGGCATCTATATTTGGATATATATCCTGATCAACACGGGCTGCTTAGAAAAACAGCACCCCGTAGAGACGAGAAAAACCAACCCAACTATCTATTCATTAATCCTTGTCTTAAGCCTATATCTAAATGAAATTGTAGGAAGAACCTACAAAATCATTTTAATCATTCAAAGGTCCAAATAAAGCAAAATCATAATGACAATACAACAGGGCATTAAAGGTGCACCATTCAACCAATGACTCTGCTTGCGATACTTCAGTTCTCTTAACATTAAGGGTAAAGATCCTAAAGCTCCTCTCCTAATGACGCAAGAAGGTGGTAAGAGAAAATTATAGAAGCATATCAAGGCAAGGAGTGAAGGTGAGAATAAGGCTTAAAACAAGAAACAAGGTGGAGATGAATAGCAGGGGTAAGGATATGGTATAGAAGAAAATATCAGGTTTATAGAACAAGGATTTGTGTGGCAACTTCTAAACCTTAAAACGACTAGTTTCTACTTGGCTTGTGTACTGCAGTCTTGCTGACTCTGATATCAATTTGTCACACCCGATTTTAAGGACAAAATCGGATGTAGAATCCTATGTGTGGCTAGAGATCAGTCACACACATAAGATGACAAATTACATTGTATCAAGCTCAGAGTTTATTACATATTGAATGATAATCCATACAAAGGAACAAATATTATCAAAGTAGTGGAAACTTAAATTCTAAACTCCAGGTGAATCCTCCAAACTCCACACGAATGGTTGACTGGTGAACAATAAGTCTAGTAATCCTCAGAAAAGTCATTATAACCGCCATAATCTGTTACCCATCCAGATTTTTTGTCCAAATAATGAAAATAAACAAGCATAAGTACATCTCGTACTTAACAAATATAACGTGGGGTTCATGAGGCTCAAAAATGTTAGACACGAGTTTTGAGTTATTAGTATTTTATTCAGTCAAATTTTAGCATTAGCAGCAACAAGTTTAGTAGTGCCCCAATTAATCACATGAAACTGATAACATGAATAATGAATAGCATTTAAAAACATCGACGGTCATATATCATTATTCCATAAGGAGTCTAGGCCGCTCGTGTCCATGAGCATGGCTATTATAACAATTTTTAAGACTCTGTAGAGGTTGTATATCTTTACCCATGAGTTGTGATTTACCCTTTCGCCCGAGGTGATCAGCCTCTTGACCCACTTCCAACGAAGGTCGATAGGGTTCACTATGAAGTCCTTCAAAGGTTCGTCTACCAAGTTAGTAGCCGCTAGATTTCCATGGCAAAGGGATATAGGGCCCCCTTTCAAATGGCACACTTGTGCAGAAGTACTCATAGGAATAGAGGCCGCACTATACCCAGCTCGTCATGCCCCTTTTGCTCCAATGGGGGAGACAAGCCAAGTAACTGATTGCGACCATCTTATCTCGTGAAACTGGCAAGGGGGATGGCGTCGGTCGGGAATGTCTAGGACATTGACCGGGCATCCAGTCGAACCTTTCGTCGAACATCATGGTCGGGTTGGGGAAAGGTTGAGGCATCGAGATATCCCTTCTGTATCAATGGGTCTTATGGGCGATATCCCTTGTTTCGAGTGGGGTTAACTTGTACCCCTCTGCAAAGTATAAAAGATTGAAAGCAATAAGATCTACTTCTAGATATGGACTAGAGATGGGTTTGGAATTTAGGACTCGTGGAAGATAGAGTTCCCGCTTGTTAATGCTTAACTTGATTACCTATGCTATGCTTAATAACTGGTACATCATAGATCACCTTTACTTTATAGTATAAATGCTTTTATGCAAAGTTACGCATTCCTTGCTACTACCCAAATGCATAATCCTTGTTTACTATATTGGGTAAGTTATGCAGAGTACACTCGAGTACTCATCTTATGTGATCTTAAGTTTTGCAGGTATCATAGCCCCTATGCTTGGATTCTTCTATGCTCCCGACCCCTCGCTGGATCAGGAGTGGTGAACGATCTTGCGTCCCATAGATACATGGATGTGGCACACCCATGTATACTTTATCATGAACTATGTTATGTTGAAAGACTTTTGCTAGACTTTGATGTAGACTATAATGTGTGATCGTGTGATGAACTAAGTGTGCGAACCAAGTCTTGGAAACTTTAATGCTTTGAACTTATAATGTGATCTAAGCACTGTTGTGTTGTATTCTCTCTCAAACTGATCCTGAAGAGGAGTTGCTATGTGCGCTCTAGGGGACTTCATTGTTGGTTTGCTTAAATTGAGGAGTCAAGTGGTCGACACTCGATTTAGGTGGATTAACGTGGCAGTCATCCATAGCTTGGGAGCAAGGCTGGGCCCAACAGCTGCCTTGGGAGCTAGATTCGTGACCACGGGATAAGAGTTGGAGGAGGCTATGCTTCGCTCGCAGCTGTAGCTTGATGGGATCGATACCAAACTTCTCAATTGCAGGTAGTGGAGGAGGAGGCAATAGTGATGTGGGATGCCATTGGGATATGTGGGTCTGACACTTCTGCACACTCTATCTAAGTGGGCAAGGCCTCGCATGCCCTAATCTCATCCCTGTTGACGGTAGTTATCATCCATCATAAACCATCAACTTAACTTGAATAAATGCATAAATAGAATCACCAATATAGATTTAGGGGTTTAAACTGACAATTTGCACAAGTTTTGGTGAATCTATATTTTCAGCAGGGTTTATCCAGAAAACTATCTAGAGGGATCAAATTATCAAATAAAAACACGCTTCTTCACAGCGAAAACTACCCCAGAAGGTTCTAGAAGACTCAGAAAGACACCACACCGAAGCGGACGCCGAGGCGCTAACATGAGGGGCTGGCCGACCCCACCTGTAAGCCGCCTGGCCCCCTGGTCCCACCTGGCAGTCCCTCCTTCAAATGTCGGTTCTCCACCACCTCCTAGGTTGCATCTATGCCATCCTTTAAGTTGGTTTGATCCAAGGGCTCATGTTGGATGCTCAGGCCTATATAACCAATCCCTGCCCCGCCTCTAGAGCACGCTGCCATAAGTCAAGATCAGACTAAAAATTAGGGTTTCTAGAGAGAAGAGAATAGAGCTCCAATTCTTCAAAGTTCTAGTATAGGCTAGCTAGCAAGGTTCGAGTAGAGTGTGGGCTATTGCTTAGGATTCCGGATCTGCTATCTAGAGACTGGTATAGCCATTGTATCTCTAAATTTATGACTTTGTGCTACTTCAATATTATGTTGCTATTTATTATGATCCTAGTTTGCTCTAGTTATATGCTTGATATAGATATGATTGATGATCAATTTATGCATATGTTCACAAAACTCTCAGCTCAGTACTCGAGTGAGTTAAGTGGTCAACACTATGTAAGTATGGTGCTTAGATATTGTTTGCCTACATATGCATTCTGCACTTTGGGTCATGTGGTAGATCGTGGATGTGACACTCCTGTTGAGTCCTTTGTAGTCCACTCCCTGTTTGTAGAGCAAGTAGAACGTGGTTGCAAAGGGAGACAAGCTCTGTTCTTGATTTTCCTTAGTAATGTTCCTTATGCATAGATCCAAAGTTAGTTATACTATGATGAGAGTGTATATACTTGGGCGTACTAAAGACTTAGTAAATAAGGAATGACTTAGGAATCTTTTGCTCTTAACGAATCTCCTGTTTAGCCGTACTACATTTTATGAGTCTCTATTTCTATCTCTAAAATACCATTATTACCTTACACTTATTATTTATTTATCATTTGACTTACCCCTGCCATAGCATGAGAGTGGTTTTATCATAAGTATATATATTTGTCAATATCTCTATGCCAACACAACTCCATAGCTCCTCCCTATGGATAAAATATAAATAATGATACCTGGCATACTCCTAGGTGAAATGCTATAATGGTATATTATCTGTGCGCTTGCGGATACTCTATTTTAACATATATAATTTCCCTCTAAGTTTTCAAGTGTCATTTATAATTAGCAACAATACATTTCTGGCATCATGCTAGGGATGGCAACTTAGTAAAGAGTGATGCTAAGAAATATCAATAGTCCTGTAGGATGTCTATGCTCCCGTCCCCCATGCAGACAAGATCATTGGTCTCCGCAAGCCTACGCTCACACAAGGCGAACACAAGCGCTGCATGAGCGAAGTCGGCCGTGCGGCGGTGGGGGTGTCTATTGAGGTGGTTGACGAGTTCCTCGGTCAGCATAGCCACAAACTCAGGGTTGAGGCTAGGCCCAGGGGCGAGGTGGGCGTCGTCTGCCGGAGGAGCTCCAGCAGGGGCCCGACAGGTGCCTTGGGAGCTGGATCCGCGACCATGGGATCTTGGGATGGAGGAGGGCATGCTTCCCTCACATCTATAGCATGATGGGATTAACACTAAACTTCTCAAGCACCTATAGTGGAGTTGGCGATGGCGTAGGGAGTGCCATGAGGCTGGCGCCTACGTTCACGTTCACCATGGAGTGGAGGTGGCGATGGCGGCAATGTGGGTGGGCTCCCACTTCAGACCACTCTATCTAAGTGGGATAGGCCTCATACACCCTAATCTCATCCTACAACATGTCCATGTGCTCGTCGCTCATGCGGACCAACTCCTTGGCCTTTGCGAGCCTATGCTCGCGTGCGGCGAACGTCAACGAAGTCACCCATGTGGCGGTGGTGGTTGAGGTGGGCAACAAGTTCCTCTGCTAGCATAGCCATGAACTCAAGGTTAAGGCTAGGCTCAGGGGTGAGGTGGGCGTATTCTGTCGGAGGCCCAACAGCTGCCTTGGGAGCTGGATCTGTGGCCCCGAGATAGGAGCTAGAGGAGGCCATGCTTCGCTCGCAGTTGTAGCTCGATGGGGTTGACAATAAACTTCTGAAGCGCCGGTACTAGAGCTGGCGACGGCGGCGAGGTAGCAGAGGGTGCCATGAGGCTGGCGCCTATGTTCACGTTTGCCATGGAGTGGAGGTGGCGGCAATGTGTGTTGCTGCTGAGATATGTGGGCTAGACACTTCAGCCCGTTGTATCTAAGTGGGATAGGCCTCGTGCACCCTAATCTCATCCCACAACATGTCCATGCGCTCGTTACCTGCACGAACAAGCTCCTCGGCCTCCGCGAGCCTATGCTCATACATGGTGGATAGGAGCACCATGTTAGCGATGTCGCCCATGAGGTGGTGGCGGTTGAGGTGGGCGACAAGTTCCTTGGCCAGCATAGCCATGAACTCTGGGTAGGGTTGAGGCTAGGCTCGAGGGCGAGGTGAGCATCATCCACTAGAGCTCCTCCGACGGGGCCTGACAGCTAGCTTGGGAGCTAGATCTGTGGCCACATGATCTAGAGCTAGAGGATGCCATGCTTTGCTCACAGCTGTAGCTCGATGGGATCGACACTAAACTTCTCAAGCGCCCGTAGTGGAGGTGGCAGCGATAGCAATGGCGCAAGGGGTGCCATGAGGCTGGTGCTTGCGTTTGCGTCCATCATGGAGTGGAGATGGTGGTGGCGGCGATGTGGGTTGGCGCTGCGATATGTGGGTATTGGTATTTATTAACTTGTCACTTGTTTAGTAGCCACCTATTATAAACCTATATCTCCTAATCTCCTAACATTACTTTACTATGTTGTCATCCCAAGTGATGATGCCAGAGATGCTTGTTGGTACTACATAGCATTACTACTAGAATAATACTAAGTAGTTCTTTGTTAATTTATGCGACTAGGAAGAATATATATATATATATATATATATTCTTCCTAGTCACATATATATATATATGAAAGGAATCTGCAAGCGCGCAGATAATTATACCATTATAGCACTTTACCCGGGAGTATTCCAGGTATTGTTATTTATATTTTTACCACAGGGAAGGTTTAGCATGGACATTTATTGATAACTTATACTATTGATGGAGAAGTAAACCATAACCAATATTCTACTCATAACAAGGGTAAGTCATACGATAAGATATATATATATATGATAAGTATTGATCATCAATAATGATAAATCACTCAGAGTACTCCTTTCTATAGCATTAGCATGGTCAGGTGGAATATTAGATGAATAATTCCTAAGCCATTCTTAATTACAAGTCAAAGCATACATTGATAAGTGCAATTACACCTAGTAGTCATGGCTAAGGTTATCTTTATATCTACACATAAGGGATATTACTAAGGAAGATTAAGAACATAGCTTGTTCTTCCTTTGTAACTAGACCCTACTTGCACCTATATTCGGGCAGTGGACTACAAAAGACTCAATGAGAGTGTCACATTCGCAATCTACATGACCTAGAATATATGGTGTATCCGTAGGTAAGCAACGTATAAGCACCACACTTACACAATGTCGACCACCCACCCCGTGTAGTTTAGAGTGAGCGCTATACAAACTTATTCACAAACATAATGATAAACTAGCTATACTAAGTATATAATCAAAGTCGATGTTGAACATTATAACGAAGAACATGAATAAGATGAATACTAATATTGCCATAACAATTGTAACTAGCATATAAAAATAATGGATGTACAAAAGAGAGGGGTACAAAAATTATACCAAACCATGCTCTTGACAAGATCGAGAATCCAAGCGAAGCCTACTTGCCTCCCTCTAGACCTAGCCTAACTAGCTATGCCCTAGAATATGGTGTAGCTCTGATGATGATTAGGGTTTCTATCTTCTCAAATGACTTATGCAATATATGCCTTAGGGGGGGTGGCAGGGGCTGGTATATATAGGCCGAAGCGTCCAACGTGAGCCCTTGGATCAAACCGACTTCAAGGACGGTGTAGATGCAACCTAGGAGGCGGTGGAGAACTGACATAACAATGGGGGGCTGACAGGATAGCCCTAGGGGCTAGCTGGCCTACAGGTGGGGCCGGTGGCGTCTCGCCCTTAGCTTCGGTGTGGAGTCCCCTCGAGTCTTCTGGAACCTTCTGGGTTGTTTTCGCTGTGGATAAGCGCAATTAAATCTAACATCTTGGTCCACCTTGATGGTTTTCTGGATAAACCCTGCAAAAAATACAGATTCACAAAACTCATGGAGTTTGTTAGTTTAAACCTCTAGACCTTCGTTGGTGATTATATTTATGCCCTTACACATGTTATATTGACGGTTTATAATGGTTGTTAACTATCGTCAACAAACTCCCCCAAGCTTAACCTTTGCTAGTCCCTTAGCAAAGCTAAACTCAACAAATGGATCAGGAGTTGCTTCAATGCTTTCAGTTCTCAAAAGTACACATGCGTTCAAACAAGAATTCTCCTCTAGATTAGAATAAACTGATCTAACTTTCAAACTTATCCATATTACCTTCAACCATGGGGCTTGTAGCCTTCACTTGGGTCCTGAGCAATTGAAAGACAAAACGATCAAGTCAAGTACTATGTCTCAAGTTCTTTGCTCAACTATTATTCTGGAGTTTTTATAAGCTTTTAAAAATAAAACTCAGAGCTTCCATTGTATGACATTCTCAAGTCTCTCAATATATGTGGTATTTGTGGATCCTCACCAAGGCGATAATGATGTTATGCCTTTCTCTTCCTACAACTAAGGCTTATGTGGATCTCATAGGAGTGGAAAAAAGCATGAAAGAGCATACTTGCAATACATATATTGTAAAGTCAAACCTCGAATCCAAAGAGAGTTGAGTCATACAATTAAATCAAGATGTGCATGTTTGTGGATGTATGGTGGATATATTTGAGGGCTAACCTAATTCTACTATGCTCCTTGAAAGCATATCTCTCTTTTGAAGCTTGAAAACAACTTTGCAAGAAAATATGGGCTATCTTATTCATCTTTTCTTCTTTTTTTTGGGTGGGCATCTAAGTACCCATTGTTTTAAATATCTCAGACACTTGTCTATTTTTTCTCATCTTTTTTATGAATAACTTTTGCATAGCCACATGCTTCTTTTCTGCAACAGAACTTTTGAGAGATAGCAACAAGAACTTTGAAGCATTAATTTGGTGCATATCCTATCAAGAATTTTTTTGGTGTTTACTCCCAGTGTAGGAGTAAAACATTTTTGGGTGGATCTAGATGGAATGGCATGTTGTTGCGCCTACCCCCAGTGTAGGAGTAGTGCATATTTGAGTGGTGTGTACGTGATCTTGATTTTAAGAGCATGACAAACCTCTCATAAGGGTCAACAAAGCGTGACTAAACTCAATGCAATGCAAGCAGCATATATGAGTGGAAATTTTTCTAATATAAATATCACATATTGCTATGGTAGGAATTCAAGCTTTGTCATACAGTAGCTCATCATGTAGGATTTTTATGTTTTTCAAAAGATAAATCTCTAGAACTTTAGTGTCACTTGGAACAAGATAAACAACAGCTCAAACCTTCTCATATCATATCCGTCAATTACATAGACTTAGATCAAACATATGCTATCCACGAGTTTCATGCTCAGAGTAAATTCTTATATCAAAATAGTCATATCAAAAACTCAAGAGAATTTAAGGCTAAAAACTAGGTACTTGAAAAGAATTACGACAGAGCAACTATTCATCATTTCCATTGCAAGAGATTATTCTCAGAGTCCTTTTATTTAGCTCTTAAAAAACAAACTTAAAGAAAACTTAACACACCTTTTATTTTGTTTTCAAAATTTAAGATCACACCTTAATATATATATAACAAGCTAAGATAAATTTTTATTTTGCTTTTAGTTTGTTATGCATCTTTTTATTTCTTTAGCAAATATGAAGCAAACTTAAACCTTAGCTAGATACATGGGGGATGCTCCTCCCCCAAGCTGGATGTTGTCATGGTCTTTCTTAGAGTGAGTGTACTAGCAGAAGCCTTTCTCATCCGTGCAGAAGTTGTGTTCCTCGTGCCGCGAGTGTAACGATAGTTCGGGAAAATATACTTCGGATGGATGGCTTTACTCTTGATCATCCTGCAAAATACTCCAACAAGAACACCAAAACTCGTGGCACAGATTATGATAAGTGGTTAGCGGTTAGCCATTAATAGATTTGTTGTCCTTGGGGTTTAGACAGATTTCCTAATTGGCAAACTTCTAGCAGGATGTCTATTTAATATATTTTTTAGATTTTCTTATTTATATAATGCAGAAAGAAAATATGCATGCATGATATATATTATTGTTATTATTATTATTATATTTTTTTTATGCCACCATAGTGAATACTCCCTTGGGCTTTTACACACCGAGAAATTTTTTCACATGGCGCTTAGGCTTTATGATGTAATGATGTAATGCAGTCATGAAACTTTTATCTTCCTTTTCGAAATGCAATGCTAATGCAGAAAAATGAATATGATAAAGTGAAAAGTAATTTATGCAATACTAAAAAGTAAATATGGATAACTACTGATGATACCTCATAGCGAGGGTTCGGATTTTTAAGTCCTCCGGACAGGACTTGGCTGGAGAAAAGTTCTTCACTCTTTAGGTGCATCATCCAGTCTCAACGATGGAGACCTAGATGGCTGCACATCTTATGACGGTGTCTCTGATGGTGATGTCACCTTCTCTTTCCATACCTGCTTGGTTGTGGGCTTGACTTAAGCAGAGTAGGTTCATCTTTCACAACTTCTTCAAGTCCTTCATCTTCTTTCCATTCATTCTTTGGAGGTTGATTCTTTCGGCATTGGGATGATCGACGTCTCCTCCTAGAGCGGGTCTTCTTAGGCTATTCATAATTGGTATAACTATTGAAATAACAGCGCACCTTTTCTCTAAGGAATTGGAAGTGAATTTTATCTAGATCCGACGTAGATGTTTGCGTTGGTTGTGTTGAGGAACGGTCTTCCCAATATAATAGGTGTATCATCTTCTTATTCACCCATGTCTAGAACCATGAAGTCGACAGGGGCAAACTGATTGTGTATTCTTACCATGACATCTTTTGCTATTCCTTCCAGAAATCGGATTGATTAGTCTGCCATCTGCAATTGCATATATATAGGGAACAAAGGTACATCCCCAAATAAGTATTTATATGTTACATTGGACATTATATTGACACCTGACCCAATGTCGCAGAAGGTCTTGTGAAAAATTCTTTGTCCAATGGTACACTCTTTTGTGGGTACGCCTGGGTCATCCTTCTTAGCAAGGAATGGTGAAGCGAGGAGGTGGTCGTCCTCTGATCAAAGTGTGTTGATCATGTTAACTGATTCTTCTTGAGGCTACCTAGCCTTGTTCTTCCTCCTCCTGTTCTTCTTCTTCTTGGTCACTATTGTCTTTTCAAGCAGGTATGGCGTCTTCGAATGTCTAGAAGATTGAGGATGTGGTTCTTGAAAGAAAACTTCTTCTTCCTATCCATGATTGTGAAGCAGATCTTGGCACTGTCCGTGTAGATGATGGCTTTTGCGGTGCCTAGGAAAGATCAGCCCACAATAATGGGTGCCCTTACATCTTCACCTGTTTCCAAAACCACAAAGTCTATGGGAACATATGATTGTCCTACTCAAACAATGGCATCTTCAAGAACTCAATTGGGGTAACAGAGTGACTGATCTGCAAGCTGCAAACGCATGTTTGTGTACAACAAAATATCTCTATTAATTTGATCATAAATTACCTTAGGCATGATGTTGACACTTGCTCCGAAGTCACAGACAGTTTCTTGGAAAATGTGCGGCCCAATGGCGATGGGGATGACAGGTCTCCCTAGATCGCTCTTCTTTTCTGGCAAGGTATAGTCTATCCACCTTCCCATCGATGGTTGTATACAATAATATGCTGCATTGTGAATATCGACACGATTTGCAATTTCTAGATCTTTTGGTTGCCCTAGAATCTTACCTTTGTTGGACGGAGGAACAGCTACTGCCAGCTGAGCTATTTGTGATTCTACCATTTTATTAAAGCTATCCTGCTTCTTAATGGTAGAAGCAAAGCTATCCATTCTATTATTTATGTTCTCTAGAATTTTATCATTGGTAGCTACCTTTCTAGATAATCCTTTCATAAGTTTGGATTGGCCAGCAATTAATTCTCTCAAGGGTGGTTGATTGAAATTATTGAAATTATTATCTTGATAGTTATCTTGGTAATTACCTTGGTAGTTCAGTCTCTGTTGTTGGTTCCATCCTTGATTCTGTTGAGGACGAAAGTAGTTGCTATTGTTGACAAAGTTCACATTCTCTTGGGTTTTAGGATAGATGTTCCCTGAATGCCCAATATTTCCACACTCTTCACATGTCATGAGAGAATCATGAATGTGCATGACTTCTTGCTTCTCATTGGCTTGATCTTCAAGCTTCTTCATCAGCAGGTCCATCCTAGCAAACAACATGTCAACCTCCTTGAGTTGATGCATACCTCCACCTCTCTTGTGGGTCTAAAGACGTTCTTCATTCAAACCTTGGCTGGAGGCCATCTTCTCTACAAGAGCTGTTGTAGCTAGTATGGTGAGTGATAGGAATATACCTCCAGTAGCAGCATCCATAGTCTCACAGGTATTGTTGGTCAACTCGTGGTAGAAAGTCTACATGAGTAGCTAATTCTCCATCCCATGATGAGGACATTCCGCAATGTAATCTTAAAAGCATTCCCAAGCCTTAGGGACAGATTTATCATGTTGTTGCTGAAAGCTTGAAATTCTCCCACATAGAGCATTGGTCTTGCTTGTGGGAAAGAACTTTGCTAGAAAGGTAGTGGAGCAGTTATCCCATGTAGTATTTCTATCTTTGTTGGCGTAGAACCATTGCTTTGCCTTCCCCAAATGTGAGAATGGGAAGAGGTGAAGTAATATGGCATCTTGGGTTACTCCTTTGATGGTGAAAATGCTATAGATCTCTAGGAAGTGTTGGAGATGTGCACTCGCATCTTCATGAGCCTTTCCACAAAATTGGCTTGCTTGCACCATGTTGATGAGGGCTGGCTTGAGCTCAAATCTATTATCTCCGATATTGACTGTTGGTCCAGTACGAATGTTGGTCATAGTTGGAGCAGAGAATTCACAAAGAGTCCTGTTAGCCAAAGCTTCAAATTCAGGTGTTAAGCTTCGCCTTATCTGGATGTCTTCTGACTCTAAAGCTAAAACTTTCTTGAGTTTAGCCTTAGTCCTCCTGATTAATGCTTCTAGATCTTCAACATAGTTTGTCGGAAGGTCAAAACCGGTCATACATTACCCTACATAAGATACACAAGTAGACAAAACAAGGGTAAGCCTATTTGAGCAGAGGTGAATGGTTTTCCTCGACCACATCAATAAGTATAAGTTTATCAATACTTCCTTTCCTAGCTACCTTCCCCAGCAACGGTGCTAGAAATGCTTGTTGGTATTTATTAACTTGTCACTTGTTTAGTAGCCACCTATAATAAACCTATGTCGCCTAACATTACTTTACTAGGTTGTCATCCCTAGTGATAATGCCAGAGATGCTTGTTGGTACTACATAGCATTACTACTAGAATAATACTAAGTAGTTCTTTATTAATTTATGTGACTAGGAAGAATAGATATGAATATATATATGAAAGGAATATGCAAGTTCACAGATAATTATACAATTGTAGCACTTCACCCAGGAGTATTCCAGGTATCATTATTTATATTTTTACGACAAGGAAGGTCTAACATTGACATGTATTGAAAACTTATACTATTGATGGAGAAGTAAACCATAACCAATATTCTACTCATAACGGTGGTAAGTCATAGGATAAGATATATATGTGATAAGTATTGATCATCAATAGTGATAAATCACTCAGAGTACTCCTTTCTATGGTATTAGCATGGTTAGGTAGAATATTAGAGGAATAATTCCTAAGTCATTCTTAATTACAAGTCAAAGCATGCATTGAATAGTGCAATTACACCTAGTAGTCATGGCTAAGGTTATCTTTATATCTACACATAAGGGATATTACTAAGGAAGATTAAGACCAGAGCTTGTTCTTCCTTCGTAACCGGATCCTACTTGCACCTATAATCAGGGAGTGGACTACAAAGGACTCAACGGGAGTGTCACATCCGCGATCTACCACATGACCCAGAATATAGGGTGTATCAGTAGGTAAACAACGTATAAGCACCATGCTTACACAATGTCGACCACCCACCCCGTGTACTTTAGAGTGAGAGCTATATGAACTTATGCATAAACATAATAATAAACTAGCTATACTAAGTATATAATCAATGTAGACATTGAACATTATAACGAAGAACATGAATAAGATGAATACTAATATTGTTATAATAATTGTAACTAGCATATAAAAATAATGGAGGTACAAAATAGAGGGGGTACAAAGATTATATCAAACCATGCTCTTGACAAGATCAGGAATCCAAGAGAAGCCTGCTTGCCTCCCTCTAGACCTAGCCTAACTAGCTATGCCCTAGAATATGGTGGATCTCTAAGTATGATGAGGGTTTCTGTCTTCTCAAATGACTTATGAAATATATGCCTCAGGGGGTGGTAGGGGCTGATATATATAGGCCGGAGCGTCCAACGTGAGCCCTTGGATCAAACTGACTTAAAGGATGGCGTAGATGCAATCTAGGAGGCGGTGGAGAACTGACATAATAACAGGGGGCTGATAGGTGGGCCCCAGGGGCTGGCCGGCCTATAGGTGGGGCCAGCGGCATCTCACCCTCCGCTTCGGTGTTGAGTCCTCTCGAGTCTTCTGGAACCTTCTGGTGTCCGTTTCGCTATGGATAAGCGCAATTAAATCTGACATCTTGGTCCACCTTGATGGTTTTCTGGATAAACCCTGCAGAAAATAAAAATTCACCAAAACTCATGGAATTTGTTAGTTTAAACCCCTATAACTTTGTTGGTGATTATATTTATGCCCTTATGTATGTTATGTTGCCAGTTTATAATGATTGTTAACTACAATCAATAGTGGGTCAGAGACTTCATCCAACTCTAAGTGGGCTAAGCCTTACGCACCTTGATCTCATCCCGTAGCATGTCCAAACGCTTGTCACCAACATGGGCAAGATCCTTGGTCTCCGTGAGCCTACGCTTGCACGTAGCGAACAAGAGCATCATGTCAGTGAAGTCGGCCATGCATAGCCACGAACTCAAGGTTGAGGCTGGGCACGGGGCCGAGGTGGGCGTCGTCTGCTAGAGCTCCTCTAGCGAGGGCCTAACAACTACCTTGGGAGCTGGATCCATGGCCATGGGATCTAGAGCTGGAGGATGTTATGCTTTGCTCGCAGTTGTAGCTCTATGGGATGGACACTAAACTTCTCAAGCACTGGTAGTGGAGGTGGCAGCGGCGGCAATGGCATAGCCATGAACTTGGGGTTGAGGCTAGGCTTGGGGCAAGGTGGGCGTCATCCACCAGAGCTCCTTCGATGGGGGCCTGACAGCTGCCTTTGGAGCTAGATCTACGGCCATAGGATCTAGAGCTGGAGGAGGCCATGCTTCGCTCGTAGCTATAGCTCGATGGGATCAACACCAAACTTCTCATGTGCCGATAGTGGAGGTGGTGACGACAGGGATGGTGTAGGGGTACCATGAGGTCGGTACCTGTGTTCACGTTCGCCATGGAGTGGAGGTGGCGGTGATGCCAGTTGCCGCTGGTATATGTGGGTTAGACACTTTAGCCCACTCTATATAAGTGGGCTATGCCTCGTGTGCCCTAATCTTGTCCTGCAGCATGTCCATGCGCTCGTCGTTCGCACAGACAAGCTCCTTGGCCTCTTCGAGCCTATGCTCGCATGAGACAAACACAAGCGCCATGTAAGTGAAGTCACCGTGGCAGTGGTGGTTGAGGTGGGCAATGAGTTCCTCGGCTGGCATAGCCACAAACTTGAGGTTGAGGCTTGGCTCAAGGGCGAGGTGGGCATCGTCCGCCGGAGGCCCAACAACTCCCTTGGGAGCTAGATCCACGGCCACGGGATCTAGAGCTGGAGGAGGCCATGCTTCGCTCGTAGTTGTAGCTCGATAGGATCGACATGGAATGCAAGGCGCCAGTAGTGCAGGTGGCGCCAGCGGTGATGGCGCAGGGGGTGCCATGAGGCCGGCGCCTGCTTTCGCATTTGCCATGGAGTGGAGGTGGCGGCGGTGGTGGTTGAGGTGGGTAATGAGTTCCTCGGCCAGCATTGCCATGAACTTGGGGTTGAGGCTAGGCTCGGGAGCGAGGTGGGCCCAATGGCTGCCTTGGGAGCTAGATCCACAGCCACGGGATCTAGAGCTAGAGGAAGCCATGCTTCGCTCGCACTGTAGCTCGATGGGATCGAGACTAAACTTCTCAAACACCGTTAGCGGAGGTTGCGGCGGTGGTGATGGTGCAAGGGGTGCCATGAAGTAGCACTTGCGTTCATGTTCGCCATGGAGTGGAGGTGGCGGCGGCGGCGATGTGGGTTGCCGCAGGGATATGTTGGTCGGACACTTTCCGATTTCAGTCTCATGCCTCAATGCAAGGCATCAAACATCACAAATAGTCATAATCCATTGATATGAACTACCTTAAGACAAACTGGATAGAATCAAAAAACAAATTCATATCACAAGACCTTTTATGTTGACTATAGTGGTGACAAAATTATTTGAAACCACAACATCCATTGGAAAACTTAAAAGTATAGAACCCAACATAGAACTAAAGCAATGCACACCTCCAAAAGAACACTACTTTTAATGGGGAACAGGTTATATTATGTCAAACCCATGACCCCAAAGGAAAGCTACTTTGCTTCATTAAACTCAAAGCTTCACAATACTTCAATCTCTAATAGTGTTTCAACTCATAAGAAACTTCTAAAAGTTGGACTGTGAGTATGCGGTGCAAGCAAAACTACCGAAGAAGAAAAACTATGTCATGAAGTGCCAAATTAACACAACCTGCAAAAGCTCTGACAAAGAGAAATAAATCTTACAATGCATTACACTACGCCATTGCCACATGACAACTCTGTGAGCAAGAATGTTATGAGATTTTTATAAAATAAAGAAATCAAAGAAACAAATAACAACTCCGATTGATATTTTCTGGAGAAAATTTCGCAAAATAGACAGACATGTGATGGCTCTGCCAAGCTTAGGTCACAAGATTGCATGCCAACAATAGAATGTTTGACAATTAGTCTGATACTCCCATGGCATAGAGGTGTTTCCTAGCATTTAGATGTTAAATTATTATTTACTAAAAATCAGGGATCCATTCCAGTTCTTATTGGTGAACACTACCCCTATGACGAACATAGCACTATACTTTCCTATTTCACATTCACAGTACATGCTTCAGTGCAAGACAGCAAGCATCGCAGATAAACGTAATATGTTGGTATAAACTAACATGAAGAGAAACTAGATAGAATTAAAAATAGATTCCTATCAGAAGACCTTTTAGATAGCATTGTTTCCATCAATGAGACTACGGTAACACAAAAGTATCACTGTGGTGGCGGGAAAACTATTTGAAACCACATATCCACTGGAAAGTTAGAAACTCTAGGAGCTCACAGAACCCTTAACATACACCTCCAAAAACATTGCTCCTCTTACTAGCAGCAACTCATAATCATAAAACAACAACGATCGAAGGGGATTCAACACAAAAGAGCGCCACTTTCCTTTGTGAAATTCACAGCTCCACAGTACCTATAAACTGCAACACAAAGGAATGTTGCCCAGGTCTGATACTTCAATATCTACCAGAAAATGAACTCAAGACTAAAAACTTGTAATAGCCGGACTGCGCATACATGCACAAGAGGCTGCAAGTAACCTAGAGCACAAAAAACCTAGGGAACCAGGACGCAGAATCAACATTACGCAATTTTCAAGCTCCACATCATAACCTACTGCGCCATGCAATAGGCATCACCAGAAGCCGTGAAACAGAGCGAGGAGTAGGTTGGTGGTGGCAGCATGCTCACGCGGGGCTCTGGTAATGGTGAGATGGGGAGGAGGTGAGTGGATGGCCGCGGAGCTCGGGTATGCCATCATGACAGACGAGCTTGGCTTCATGGGAGAGCGAGGGGAGCGGATCAGGGTGGACCGGGCTTAGTCGCGGGTGGGGAAAGGGTCACGAGCGGTTGCGGGGTGTGCAGGGCCTAGTAGACGTGACTCGGTCCGCATGGCTAACCGGTCCTAGCGACAGGCGAGCTCTGCTCGGTCTACAGAGAAGGGTGTGGCGGGAGGTAGGAGAAAGCGCCAATAGGTGCGTCCTAGTCATCGGTGAGACATAGGGCCAAGCTGTCAGTTGCACAGAGAGAGGGGGCTGGGGCACATTGGGCCTCAGTTCTTGCTGGTTTGGTGGAATGGAGGGAGAGAGGGGTGTGGCCAAGGCCAGCAGGTCGGAAGAGAGAGAGGGAGGGAGAAATCCTTTCTCTCTTTTTTTTAGAGTTTTTCCAATCTATTTTTAAAGGATTTTGAATTCCTTTTTGGATTTTGTTCAAAACCAAACAATACAAATTAAATATGCAGCAACATGAATGCATCATCATGTGTCTATTGTTATAGTTTATTTTAATTTAACTAGAAATATTATTTTGCCTATGTTTTAATGTGCATACCAAAGCATTAATAAATCAATTTAAATCTATTTAATAAGGTGCAAATTTGAGGGTGTTACAAACCTACCCCCTTAAGATGAATCTCGTCCTCAAGATTCGGATGGTGATGACTCAAAAAGATGTGGATACTCTGATATCAAATCATCCTGTCTTTCCCAAGTAGCCTCAACCTCTGAGTAACGGTTCCACTATACTTTGCACATTTTTATGACCTGGCTCCTAGTGACCTTTTTGGTAGTCTCCAATATCAACCGGATACTCCGTATATGTAAGATTTTCCTTCACATTAACCTCTTCCAAGGGGATTTGCTCCTCAGAAATACGCAAACACTTCTTTAGCTGTGACACATGGAATACATCATGCACACCTGACAAACTCTCAAGAAGTTCCAACTGATATGCCACTTCACCTCTTCTCTCAAGAACCTTGAATTGTCCAATGTACCTTTGTGCTAACTTTCCCTTCACGTTGAACCTTTTTATGCCTTTCATTGGTGACACTTTGAGATACACATAGTCTCCTACTTGAAAGACCAATTCCCTTCTCCATGTATCAGCATAACTCTTTTGTCGGGACTGTGCCACTCTTAACTTTTCTCTTATCATCCTCACTTGTTCTTCAGCATCTCAGAGAACATTGGGTCCAAAAACTTGGCTCTCACCAGTTTGATTCCTGAATAAAGGCGTCCTACACTTGCGTCCATACAAAGCCTCAAAAGGTGTCATTTTAAGACTTTTCTGGTGACTGTTATTGCAAGAGAATTCAACATAAGGCAAACTCTTGTCCCAACTTGTACCATATTGCAGTGCATAGGCTCTCAACATATCTTCCAAAATTTGGTTGGTCCTTTTGGTTTGTCCATCGGTCTGTGGATGATAAGTTGAACTAAAGTTTAGCTTAGTTCCCAAAGACTCATGTACTCTCTGCCAAAAGTGTGATGTAAACTGTGTACCTCTATCAAATACGATCTTCTTAGGAACACCATGTAGACACACTATCCTTTCCATGTACAACTCTACCAGCCTTGGTCCAGAATAAGTGGTCTTGATATGTAAGAAATAATCAACCTTTGTCAAGCGATCCACTATTACCCATATCGAGTCATAACCTCTTTGAGTGCATGGCAAACCAACTATGAAGTCCATACCAACTTCTTCCCACTTCCATTCGGGTATCTTCATCGGCTATAGCAAACCAGTAGGTCTTTGATGCTCAGCTTTGACCCTCTAACAAGTGTCACACAATGAAACATACTCTGCTACATCTCTCTTTAATCCATACCACCAATACTTCTCTTTAAGATCCAAGTACATCTTAGTACTTCCAGGGTGTATAGAATAAGCTAACTCATGAGCCTCTCACAGAATTGCATCTCTGATGGTCTTTAGTTCGGGCACGTAGATCCTCTTCCCATACCATAGAGTTCTATTCTCATGCATGCGAAAGCCTAGTGACTTGGCAATCACTAGCTTATCCGCTATCTCATTTAGCTTCTCATCCTCCAATTGTCCCTTATGAATCTCTTGCTCCAGGGTAGGAGCCACTTCAAGTTCCATAGCATAAGTGACAAAGCTCAAGTTTAGTCTATCAAACTCCTCACATAGATCCTTAGACATAGGTGATGCCTAGATCCTATTGGCATAACTCTTCGTACTAAGAGCATTTACGACGACGTTTGCCTTTTCCGGATGATAATGCACCTCCAAGTCATAGTCCTTAATCAATTCCAACCATCGACGCTGTCTCAAGTTCAGATCTGACTGAGTGAAGATGTACTTCAAGCTTTTATGGTCCATATAGATGTCACTCTTATGACCAATAAGATAGTACCTCCAAATCTTCAAAGCATGAACCACTGTAGCTAACTCTAAGTCTTGGGTGGGATAATTCAGCTCATGCTTCCTCAGCTACCTTGATGCATAATCCACGACTCTTCCTTCTAGCATAAGCACACAACCCAGACCTTGGCGAGATGCATCACAATAGATGGAGAACTTGCTCAAATCTGGCAATGTCAACACTGGAGCTGTAGTCAACCTCTTCTTCAACTCATCAAAGCTAGCTTGACACTTTTTAGATCACACAAACTTGGCTTTCTTCTCTAGCAATGCAGTCATAGGCTTGGCAAGCTTAGAAAATCCTTCAATGAACCTCCGGTAGTATCCAGCTAACCCAAGAAAGCTATGAATCTCACTAACATCCATTGGTGGTTTCCAACTCAACACATCATTTACCTTGCTTGGGTCCATTGTGATTCCACCATTAGAGACAACATGTCTGAGAAAAGAAACTTCCTTCAACCAAAACTGACACTTGCTTCGTTTGGCATACAACTTGTATTCCCTGAGTTTTTGTAAAACCAACCTTAAATGTTCAGCATGCTCTTCCTCATTCTTGGAGAAGACCAGTATATCATCAATGAATACCACAATGAACTTGTTAAGATATTCCATAAACACCTTGTTCATCAAATACATAAAGTATGCAGGTGTATTGGTCAATCCAAAAGACATCACTATGTACTCATACAATCCATACCTCGTAGTAAATGCTGTCTTGGGTATGTCAGTAGACCGAATCTTCAGTTGATGATAACCAGAGCGAAGATCAATCTTAGAGAACACACAAGCACGTCTCAACTGATAAAATAAATCATCAATCCTTGGCAATGGGTACTTGTTCTTGATGGTAACCTCATTAAGTGATCAATAATCAACACACATCCTTTGAGTACCATCCTTCTTGTCAACAAAAATAACATGTGCACCCCAAGGCAAAGAACTAGGGTGAATGAAACCTTTTTCCTATAACACTTTTAGTTGTTTCTTAAGTTCTTCTAATTCATTTACCCACATTCTATATGGCCTCTTAGCTATAGGTGCTGCTCTAGGTAGAAGCTCAATAATGAATTCAATGTCACGATCAAGTGGCATACCTAGCAAGTCATCAGGGAACACATCTGAGAATTCATCTACAATTGGGTCTTCTTTTCTGGTGCCATCACCCAACTGGTTCACTGTAGCTATTTGCTGCTCTTACACTACAACTTCAACATTAATTTTATCTCCCTTTGGTGTAGTTAGAGCCACTACTTTCTCTTTGCACTGAACAACTATTTGATGTCGCATCATCCAGTCCATACCCAAGATAAGATGAATCCTAGTTGTTCTCAACACAATGGGATCCACCTTGAACTCTACCCCCCTTAAAGAAAGCTAAACTACAGGGCAGAAGTAAGAAGGTTGCATTCCTCCCCTAGGTGAGTTGACTAAGATAGGATTCTTGAGGGCATAGAGGGGTATACTATGTTGTCTAATGAACATTTGTGAAATGAAAGAATGCGAAGCACTAGAACTAAATAAAACTGTAGCAGGTATGGAATTGATGGTGAACGTACAAAACATGACCTCTGGCGCCTCTTCTAGTATTGGATGGCAGGTGATGTCTCCCTTTCTGATTGTTGTTCTGATTCTGAGGTGCCTGCTGCCTTGGCTTCTCAAGATAGTTGTGGGAGATGTGACCCTCTTTACCATAATGGAAGCACTTGTTGGGAGTACTAGGCGCACTAGTCTTCATAGGAGTGTTGTTGGCATTCCCTTGGTGTGTCACCTAATTGCCATTCTACTGCTGGGGATGCTGGTTGCCATTCTGCTACTAGTACTGAGGACGCTGCTGATTTGGGTTGCGGTTCCACTGATTAGATGGCCCCTGGTATCTATATTGGAAGCCTTGCTATGGAGGGTTGTTGTGTTGATGAGTGTTGCTTCTAGAGGCCTATCCCTAAAGCCTCCTCTTCTTGGCTTCCACCTCCTTGCGCTTATTGTCAATCACAATGGCACGATTCACCAGAGCTTGGAAGTTGGGGTAGGTATTGGACATAAGCTGAAGCTGAAGACCATCATATAAAACCTTGAGAAAACGACGTTGCTTATTAGCATCATCTACCACCTCATTAGGAGCATAACGTGACAACTGAGCAAACTTGTCACGATGCTCACTCACAGTCATAGATCCTTGCTTGAGAGCCCAGAACTACTGCTTAAGCTCTATCAGTCCTTCAGGAATGTGGTATGCCATGAACTCCTCCCTGAATTCCTTCCAAGTGATAGCAGGAGCATTGTTGGGCTGTCCATACTCATATAATTCCTACCAGTCTTGGGCTGCCCCCTGAAGCTATCCCGATGCATATAGCACCTTCTCCATGTCATTGCACTGAGCTATATTCGGCTGCTTCTCCACTGCCCTTAGCCAATCATCTGCCTCCAATGGATTAGTGGCATGAGTGAACACTGGAGGATGGCCTTTCATAAACTCACCATGCTTGTCCCTGACATGGACAGGTGGTGGTCCTCCTGCACGCTGGTTATCCATGCATTGCATCATTGCCTGCATCAGTTGTGCTTACATTCCCATGAGTTGTTCCATGGTGACCTGGGGTGGTGGTGGTGGATCCATGGGGGCACCTCTGCCACGGCCCCTGCCTCTGCCCCTGGTGGCCATCTGTTTTCCAAAACAATATTCAAGATTTTAGAGATATCCATGTTAAAGATCACTTATATATATAGAGTAAAGCTGAAAGTTTTCTGGGCGGGTTCCGACAACACCAGTGCAAAGAAACATCCATATCTCGCGTTCTAGGTATCAAAAAGAGACGTTCTTTATATGTATGGAAATCTTATGAAATTAGCTACAACTTTCTTATAAATGATTTTTCCAGATTCTGTTGTTAAATTAAGGTGAAACAGCAAAACTTAAATTCTGTCCAGAGAATCTATCAGCGCAGAAATTTCAATTTGCAACGGCTATATTTCTCAAACTAGAACAGGTATGTGGGTGATTCCAGTGGGATATGAATGATGCCAAAGTCTAATTTCATCCCTAAAATTTTCATTACCTTTGGGCATCTAGATTTGGATATATATCCTGATCAACACGGGCTGCTCAGAAAAACCGCACCCCACAGAGACGAGAAAAACCAACCCAACTATCTATTCATTAATCCTTGTCTTAAGCCTATATCTAAATGAAATTGTAGGAAGAACCTACAAAATCATTTTAATCATTCAAAGATCCAAATCAAGAAAAATCATAATGACAATACAACAAGGCATTAAAGGAGCAGCATTCAACCAATGACTCAGATTGCGATACTTCCGTTCTCTTAACATTAAGGGTAAAGATCCTAAAGCTCCTCTCCTAATGACGCAAGAAGGTGGTAAGAGAAAATTATAGAAGCATATCAAGGCAAGGAGTGAAGGTGAGAATAAGGCTTAAAACAAGAAACAAGGTGGAGATGAATAGCAGGGGTAAGGATATGGTATATAAGAAAATATCAGGTTTATAGAACAAGGATTTGTGTGGAAACTTCTAAACCTTAAAACGACCAGTTTCTACTTGGCTTGTGTACTGCAGAAGCTGACTCTCATACCAATTTGTCACACCCGATTTTAAGGACAAAATCGGATGTAGAATCCTATGTGTGGCTAGAGATTAGTCACACACATAAGATGACAAATTACATTGTATCAAGCTCAGAGTTTATTACATATCAAATGATAATCCATACAAAGGAACAAATATTATCAAAGTAGTGGAAACTTAAATTCTAAACTCTAGGTGAATCCTCCAAACTCCACACGGACGGTTGACTGGTGAACAACAAGTCTAGTAATCCTCAGAAAAGTCATTATAACCGCCATAATTTGTTACCCATCCGGAATTTTTGTCCAAATAATGAAAATAAACAAGCATAAGTACATCTCATACTTAACAAATGTAACATGGGGTTCATGAGGCTCAAAAATGTTAGACACGGGTTTACAGTTATTAGTATTTTAATGAGTCAAATTTTAGCATTAGCAACAAGTTTAGCAGTGCCTCAATTAATCACATGAAACTGATAACATGAATAATGAATAGCATTTAAAAACATCGACGGTCATATATCATTATTCCATAAGGAGTCTAGGTTGCTTGTGTCCATGAGCATGGCTATTATAATAGTTTTTAAGACTCTGCAGAGGTTGTATATCTTTACCCATGAGCTGTGATTTACCCTTTCGCCCAAGGTGATCAGCCTGTTGACCCACTTCCAAGGAAGGTCGACAGGGTTCACTATGAAGTCATTCAAAGGTTTGTCTACCAAGTTAGTAGCCGCTAGATTTCCATGGCAAGGGGATATAGGCCCCCCTTTCAAATGGCACACTCGCGCAGAAGTACTCATAGGAACAAAGGCCGCAGTATACCCAGCTCGTCACGCCCCTTTTGTGCCTTTCGGTAACCACTAACAAGCTAGAACAGAACTAAAGCTAGAGCCATATAGCACTCATGGTTGTACTATAAGTTCTGGGTGATCACTTACAGATAAGTCCTTAGGGAGGACAGAGCATCACGTGTAAAGCCAAATGCTTTCCCCCTTTAATTCACGTTGCTAAAAAGAATCTTTTATTTTCGTTGCATATTCCATTACTCAAGTTACTGCTCATGATCATAATTAATTGAGCACTAGCATCAGCTACCTATATGAAAATTTTCCCAAGGTCATAAGGAATCAGGATATCAAATAACTAGGATAAAACTCTATGGATATCAAGGTAGACACATGCATATGATTAAAGTTATTAAGGTGAATAGGACAACAAGAATGATCCCATACTATACTTGCCTTACTCACAAGGCTCCTGCTGGTCTTGGCCTTCAAAATACTACCCCTGATCTCCAAAGTACTTCTCACGGTTTATACTCGATTGATACAGCAGCATACAAGCACCATAGGTAATCATGCATGAAGCATACAAGAAAAACAATTAGAACAGTACATCAATAGTGGAAAAATAGGTTGAAAATCTTGTAAAACTATTCTACATGTCGCTACGAACACATAGACGCGAGAATCACTGAAATCAGAGCTAAAACGGTGAAGATATGATTATAAGCTACGGATGGCAATTCAGTAATTACTGCGAACTTTATTCGGATTAAATAAATCAAAAACAGATTTTTCCTCAGGCTGTACTATGGGTTTAAAAACAGGGAAAGGCAGGGGCCTTTCCGCAGAAGCGGCGGCAGCTAATAAGCGGGTCCTTGAACCGCTGGTTGATTTAACAGAAGTGAAGGGTCTCTTGTGCATAAGTGTCTGGCGAATGGGTATGCTCTAATCTAAGCCATTGATATCGCGATGGACGGCTGAGATTAGAAAGGGAGGGAAAGAGAGAGGGTGACTAGCCGGTATAGTAGACCAACACGGCACCATGGGCTAGGCACGGCAGAGCATCGCCGGCGCGAGATCGGACTCGAGCTAGAGGGCGCGTAGGACAACAAGAAGGGGTAAAAAAAATGGTGGTGCTCACCGCGGATCCGAAAGCAGTGTTCATGTCATTGATTTTGGCATAGAGATGGAAGATTGGGTGGTGGAGGCAGGCTGCTCAGCTTGGAGCTCTGGTGAGGTCTGGAACATGAGGTTGCGGCCATGGATTCACGCCAAGTAGTTGTGTGGCCGCGGTGTGTCCTTGCGCATCAAACGTGGAGTAGCTAGGCTGGAGGGGATCGGTGTACGAAGATCGACGACGGCGAGGTGGAATTCAGCAATGGCATTAGCGGTGGCGGCTGGTGGAGTTGTGGTGCGAGAAATAGAGCAAGGAGTAGGTTGGTGGTGGCGGCGTGCTCACGCGGGGCTCTGGTAAAGGCGAGATGGCGAGGAGGTGAGTGGATGGCTGCAGAGCTCGGGTATGCCGTCATGATGGATGAGCTCGGCTTTGTGGGAGAGCGAGGGGAGAGGATCAGGGCGGACCAGGCTCAGTCGCGGGTGGGGAAAGGGTCGCGAGCGGCTGCAGGGTGCGCGGGGCCTGGTAGACGTGGCTCGGTCCGCGCGGCTCACCAGTCCTAGCAGCAGGCGAGCTCTGCTCGGTCTATAGAGAAGGGTGCGATGGGAGGTAGGAGGAAGCGCCGATAGGTGGGTCCCATGTGTCGGTGAGAGAGACGCAGGGCCGACCTATCAGCTACATAGAGAGAGGGGGCTGGGGCGCATTGGGCCTCAGTTCTTGATGGGTCGGCGGGATGGAGGGAGAGAGGGGTGTGGCTATCTAGGCCAGCAGGCCGGAAGAGAGAGAGAGGGAGGGAGAAATCCTCTCTCTTTTTTTAGAGTTTTTCCAATCTATTTTTAAAGGATTTTGAATTCCTTTTTGCATTTTGCTCAAAACCAAACAATTCCTTTTTTGGAAATATTATTTTGCTTATGTTTTAGTGTGCATAACAAAGCATAAATAAATCAATTTAAATCTATTTAATAAGGTGCAAATTTTAGGGTGTTACATCCAACCTTTCGTCAATGTGGCTCTCATATCGACAAACGGTTTGACTAGGTAGCAGTATAAAGCCATCGCATCTACACCGCGTCACCCTTCGTGCCGAATCTGCCCGATAAGCGAGTCACCACAGGTACTTGGCTCACCAACCCATTTGTGATATGTGGTCTTCTTGGATGGTTACTCAGACTTGCTATCTCATGAACGGTCCTTAGCTACTCCACAAGCTACATCACTTGAGATTCAACACTCACAGTGACCTTACCCCTCGCTCGAGTAGAGATTACCAAATTGATCATTACTTTATTAACTCAAATTGAGGTTGGTCCTTAGCCACATTGAGAAAATTGAGTCAAGTTGACACCCTTGTAGGGTTTTAATTAGTTAGTTATCTTGGTGTAGCTCCTACATGCGCGAGAGTGGGTTCCCTTCTCACACTCGGCTTCTAATGAAACTAGCGAAATAAGCAATTAAGTGGTTCCAATTCGTTGATTAGGTAAGGGCTATGGTTATATTAATCAGGTGAGTTGGTCTATCTTAGTGAGACATGATTATGTTGTTCGTCATTTTATATGAAAAGCAAAACCGTCATTATCCGCCATGCAATAGTATGTAAGTATCCAAAATAGGGTAATAATAGTGGGCTACCTGCCTACCATGAAGTCCTGATGACTGAGAATGATCATGTCTACTCTTACGCGTTGCTCACATCCTAGAATAACCTGCGAGAGAACATCGGTTGAATTGGAGGCGAGCTCACTTGATGAATGTGAGGGATAAAGAACATATGAGAGTGTTCTTGTGATAAGGACCTTGGGAAGAGATATATAAAAGTGGATTAGTGTTGTACTAATTTACATCTAAACACACTACTACAAAACAAGGATATTGTAGCACTTTCTTATAACATATTAATCAATGTGTTCTAGTGAAATTTTATAGTAACACAAAATAGTGTGTTACAAACTTTGATTGTAACACAAAACACTTTTTTTATAAAAATGTGTTACTGACAATAATTATAGTAACACGTACAAAATTAATGTTACAAAAGTGTACTATGTTGTAACACATAAATGGAGCACATAAAATTTGTAACAAATATATGCCATGTAGTAACACAAAATACTGTTACAACCCACGTGTTACAAAGAAATATATACATGTGGACCTTCCTATTCATAGGCGACACGGACATCGCACCTATGTGTTGTCAAGGCTGTTAGGCAATCATATTGTGGTCATCACATGAGAACCAAGTAGCAATGAGTAGGCGATTAAAGGTTAGTTCGATGCCAGAGCCTGTTGTCAATTTATTACGCCAAGCTCAAGACACTCTAGATGGAGCCAGATCACAAGAAGAACAAGTACAATGGGGAAGTAAAAAACTAAAAACCAAAAAATATATGAAATTAAATGGATTAATATAGATATTTTTGACGTTGTTGCACGAACCCACTAACCTACCACTGTATAGGTTGATCAAGAATTTCATCTTTTGGTCCACATGAATACCAGTCAAATTTACAACACATTGTCATGATATTGTTTTCTATACTCAAAACCTGAGTGAAAACCTTTTATGTGGTTTTGAGTCTTACAAAAAGCTATGCAAAAACAGTCATGTATGGCAGCCAAAAAAAGTGAAATCAAATAAGTAATCACCCAAGAAAAAATTGTCTCAATGTTACAAAATGCACAGAATATATATGCACTCATAGCCTATTACTGGTGAAATATTTAAAGTTAAGGATATATATGCACTCATAGCCTATTAGTCAATAACCTGAATTTTGTTTTTTTGTTTTTATGTAGACACATGATATAATCTTGATGTCATCATCAGAAAATTGTACTCTGATTTTAGAATCTAACTGTAAGAAACAATCTTTGTCATTTTAATCACTCAGATTGAACATACAGTATCTTAAAAATGATTAAAAACTCAGAGTAAATACATGATTTTGGCTGCATCAGTGTTTTTGTGAAATGAATTCATATTTGAGTTGGCGTGCCTTTTGAAAATGTAGAGTGCCTTGCTCTAATTCGGCAACAAAGAGCGGAAGTTTCATGAAATTATTTTCTTCATCACCTTATTGTATGAATTGTCAGTGAAGATGTACCCGAAGATTGCAGCAGTGGTTTTCAGTCGGAGGTGTTACTTAGATGTTAATCGATACTCTCTTGATTAATTTGTCTCAAGCTTTGTCTGAATTTAAAATGCACAAAAGTTCAGTATACTGAGAGTGGATTTTGGCCTGCTGCTTTTACAATGTATTTTTACTGTTTTTAGGCAGCAGTGCAGCACCAAACCTCCCTCTGCTCTTTCACTTTGTGCCACCAGCAACAGCCATGTCATGTCCCTGATCTGCAGGTCAAGTAGCAGCAGCAGCTAGCCCAGGAACAGCAGTTCTCTCTGCAGCATTTTTTCGTTCAGTAAGAGGAGTTGTGCTCTCTCTGCACTGTAGGCTGGAGTTTACAGCATTAACCACAGCCCAACTCTACTTTGTTCTTCGATTTTTGTGGCAAACACATTTTATTTCCTCATAGTAGCACCAGCAATATATGTTCTGTAGATCATCAGTAGGTTGACAACAGCAGAGCTCTCAGGTTTGCACTGGTCTTGTGCACTTGCATTTAGAGTTGTCTTTTTCGTACTACAATAATTCAACCATTGCATTGCTTTGAATATTGCTCTTTTGTCTATGAGCTTTGGTTTAACCATTGGTCCTTTGTCAGATATTTGAGTTGTAGTTATTTGTGTTAGAACAAGCTTAATTGGTTAACAATATATTTTTATGTGTTCGCTAGCTGCAGGGTGCATGGTAGTTGTCAGTGTAGCAAGTTCTTTGTATTTATTCTTGGCAACTTCTAGGCACCTCTCTGTTGCTTTTATTTGAATCCATGCTTGGTAATTAGTGGTTTGATTTGAATCCATGCTTGGTAATTAGTGGTTTGGTTAGGCTTCTAGCTAGAGCTATTTTCAGGGAGTTATCTTGCTTGTGTTTAGTACTCTCAATTAGCTCTCAGTTTAATATTTCATCATATTAATTAGAGCTTTGTGAACTTTGAAAAATTCCTAATTATTCCTAGGGTTGATATATCACTAGTTGACTTGTGTAACCTTGGCAATTAGAAGAGAGGTGTATTGAGTTATAATCAGGATATAGGCCAAGTTCTTCTCGGTGAAGACTTTTAGTTGGCTCCCATGTACCCACCCCCTGGTGAGAGTGTTTTTTGAATAACCTGATTGACTTGTAGGCTTGATCATGTAGATTTTTTCATGAAAATTAACTTTTGAATAATTCTGCAAATTTATTTGCAAATCCAACTAGTCTTTAGTTTAAGATTCTAAATTGCTTACTTTGACGACTCCATGCTGCTATTGCCAAAATAATACAATTTCAGTTTACCTAATGCATATACCAATTGTTAATGATTCTTTTTAGGAGCAAGATGGAGTTTGAGTGGAGCGCACAATTGATGAGATGATCAACATCAAGGCAACCTTTGCTACAGTGCTACATAGCTCATTACATTTTGATGTGTTCAAACTAGCTAGTGATCTGTGTTGGATACCTTATGTGTTGTGCGTGTGTTATCGACTAAGTTTGATATTAGATGGTTTCATTAATGATTTGCACAAACAAGGCACATTTTGGTTTAATGGATGTCTAAATGCTTCATTCATCATATGTATATTGTTCAGCGTGCAATTATTGTTGTTTGAAGCTAGCAACCGCGTTGCAATATGGACTACTGGCATAATTATTTGACGTTGCAATATATGCTAGAGCAACAAACAAACAGTGTGGCAAAAATCTCATACCAATGAAATAGTGGGCGTGGCAATGGACACTTTCACCTATATCAACCAACCATTTGTCATGGCAATAGAGGGGTTCTACCTATAGCAAGCACAATATTTAGTCCCCTTTCCCTCAAAATAGTGACACTCCTTACCCAGTCATCCAATATGCAGATGACAATTATTGTGATGGAAGGAAATTACCAACAGCTAGCACATCTCAAGGGATTAATGCAGAGTTTCACACTGTCAACTAGACTAAGAGTAAATTATCATAAATCTTGTCTAGTGCCAATCAACATGGACAATGGAAAGGCTGCTGACTTGGCTAATGTATTTGGATGTACAGTTGGAAGTTTTCCATTTACTTACCTTGGGCTTCCTTTGGGACTCACCAAACCCCAGGTCAAAGATTATGCACCTTTGATATGTAGAGTGGAGAGAAGACTCTCTACAAGTGCACAATTCATGTCTTATGCTGGTAGACTTCAGTTGGTAAATTCAGTTCTCTCCTCTTTGCCTACTGACGATATCCTAACATATGGGTATGTTAAGCCTCATGTCCAATTGCTCCCAAACGAAGAAGACCCCCGACCAACCCCTCAAGGATTGCTCGGGGGCTATACCCATCAGGTACGCTCGTGTGCACCCTCTAGGGAAGAAGCCTGACCAAGCCTGACTCCACCACGACTTTCGCTTGAGGCTCGAGGCTTGCCCCAGACCTAAGGCTCCTAATCTATGACAACACATTGGCCCCGCCCTTGGATCCTACCCGCCAATGATGTCAGCCAGGGCCCGGATGCAAGAAGACACGCCATGAGCTACCGAGGCTTGAGTTCTCCCCGGTGCTGCCCCTTGGGCACGACATTGCCGGCCACTTTTCTGATAAGGTCACGCACATGGCGAGACACAATAAGACAAAGCTTCCCAGTGACCTCCAGGGGCTCGAAGGCCCCTGGGCCCGCGCGTCAGCCCCTGAAGCCAACCTCCTTCACCGCCAAGAAGACTCCAGAAAGTCCACCTGGGGGAGACCGGTCCAAGGCGACACAGCCTAACACGTAGAGTGTTAGAACAGAGCAGTCAGATGCCGCCCAAGGCTTCTTTGGCTCCACGACACCGCCACGGTCCATAACGCATCACTACAATGCCCTCTTGGACTCCGGCGTATGTAGACTATAGACTAGTTCCGTCAAACCTCCATGTACCCAACCTATCTCGTTATATAAGGGATAAGGGCCAAAGGGTCTCTAGCCTAGTGGTTAGAGCACCTGGGTAGCATCCAACAGGCCTAGGTTCGACTCCCCGTGGGAGCAAATTTAAATAGGTCTGGAATAAAAAAATATAAAAAAATAGGTTGGGGTTTCCCCTACTAACTTTGGTCAAAAATATAAGGGATAAGGTCAGACCTAGGGAAGAGGAGGGAGCAGAAGACAGATCATTCGACTCCATTCCATTCCTTGGCCTCTGCTCGGCACCGAGAGCAAGGCAACCCCTCGAGGGGCACCAAGAGCTCCTCCATCGCATCCCGTCATCTTCCTCCTCTCCAATGAGGGGAAGGCACCACCGGTGGCGAGGCAACCTTAGGATTAGCACTGAGCTAACCCCCTACCAAATCTCTCTACAACCCTATTGTAACCCCTTGATTTTGGGTGCTTTTGAGTATAAGGAGCATCAGCTGCTGGACGTAGGGCACGAATTGGCCTGAACCAGGAAAAACCGTTGCGTCCTCTCTGTGATTCTTGTGTTCTTGATTCCACCTGAGCCACCGAAGACCCAACTCTGACACTGACTCGAACAACAATGCTTGCTGCGGTTCCAACCCTACGACACCTACCTATTATATGTGTTCTTTGAAGCTCCCAGTGGTAGTTGTAGAAGACATTGATAAGTATAGAAAGGATGGAGAGGTAGTGACTTTAGAAAGAAAGGATATAATTTGGCTGCATGGAAATTGATCATGGAACCTAAGGAGAAAGGTGGATTGGGTGTAGTCATTTTGCAGCTACAGAATGAGGCCTTGTTGCTAAAGCAATTGGACAAATTTTATCAGAAGAAAGACATTCAGTGGGTCAAACTCATCTGGAACAAATACTATCCTGAAGGTGTACGACATATGAGAAGAGAGAAAGGATCCATTTGGTAGAAGGATATCCTCAGACTTAGTCATCAATTTAGAGGCACATCCATGTGCAACCCTTATATTAGTGACACAGTCAGCTTCTGGGATGATATTATTCTTGACACTATTTTTTCAAGTAAATATCCCAATATTTACTCTTTTGCTAAGGAGCCAATAATCTCATTAAAAAGTGTAAAAGAAAGGGGCAATATTGTGGAGCTCTTTAGGGTCCCTATGACAAGGCAAGCACACAATGAGATAATACAGCTAGCAGAAGATTTGCTTGAGTTAAGTAATAATGGTCATGAAGAAAAGGATGTATGGACTTTTATCTGGGGGCAAACATATTTTGTTCGCAAAATTTACCAGCATTATTTTAAGTCTATTCAACCTCTAGTCACCTTGAATTGGATCTGGAAATCCAAGTGTGTTCCAAGAATAATTTTTTTGCTTGGCTCCTTCTGAATGACAGATTGAACACCAGGAACATATTAAAGAGAAGAAAGAAGTTCTTAGAAAATTACAACTACGTCATGTGCTAGTGTAACGTGGAAGAAACTGTTGACACAGAAATTTGGTTCGAGACAGGAAATCCCTGAAGACAAGAAATTAACAAGGAAACCCGAGTCCTCCAATCAAATCGGCTAAACAGATTGCTAGATTAGCTAGCGAAATGGCGACATCAAGGGAATGGCCCCTATTGGCAGGATCTGCGAGGCACGAAAGCAAGAAGACACGTTGGACTCCACAAAAGGGAAAGATTGGAGTCCAAGTTATCTTAAATTAGGGAGTTTTTCTTTTTTTGTAACCGGTCTTATTCGACCAGGACTCGTAGTCAGACCTTGGGTATAAATATTGAACCCTGGCCATTGTAATGAACTTCTCCAACGATCAATACAAACCAGTACCTTTACTTTTTGGCTCACGCCATTCCTTAGGAGTAGGAGTAGAGTAGATTTCAACGAGTTCTTTGGCGAGCAGGGCTACATCGGTTAGGTCCGACCTCCAGTTTGTCTGTGAGTATTTGTCATGATTTATACCTTGTTTGTAAGGATGCATCGGTTATGTCTGACCTCTTGCAAGCTTTGTATAAGTTAGTTATCGTTAGTTGATTGTAAGGCTGCCCTCGGTTAAGTCTGATCTCTTGCAATTGCTGATAGTTATCCTCAATTCTTATCAAAATCCACACGGCTACCCTCGGTTAAGTCTAATCTCATACAAATTTTGATACGAATCCCCTACCCGGTTAAGATTGATATAGATCAGCTTTATATCTTTTTTTTTGATCATCATCTTGTCGCACTACATTGTTTACATCCCGCTTTGACGATTGTTGTTGCTAGTCTAGCCGTTCTAATCCGATCTTGATTGAAGATAGCAAGTGGTCAAGGCATGTTTTGCCCTAGGTAAGGTTTGCTAGTTGATGAGATCCGGTCTAGAAGTGCTTTTATGATTGCATCGGTTAGCTCTGACCCCCACAGCTAGCATCATAGATTAGAAATCGTCAGGTAGTAAGCCTTGCTTATAGCCAAGCATAGTCTTTGGCAACATGCTATATCTGCATCGGCTATTTAGCCGATCGCCTGAGCTTTCACGATCATAGCTTGTTCCCGCGTGTGATAGAACCGCCCAATTCATACAAGCGCATGTATGGCTGCCCCTGTTTAATACGTTGATGCGCACATACTTTCACTTATATAAACCTGATAGTCCACCGAGTGTCACAAAGGACCTTGGTAAATTAACATCACAACCAAGATCGCAAGATTAAGAAAATACACATCATATACATGTAGTTGTAGCAGAAATAATATTACAAATGGGTTCCCAAATAATAGTATAAGTTTGGGTTTCAAAACCGGTTAAGGGAAACAACATAGCTTTTAAATGATTACATTAATATAAGTTCCAAATACATTGCTAGCATAAGTGACATCCTCTGATAAAAGCATATAGATGAGAAATAAATATAGAGTCACCGAGCCCACCGGCGGTTAGCCACCCTCTTCCGTAGGACGAGAACTTCACCTGCAACATGGTGGGATAAACCCTGAGTACAAGAAGGTACTCAGCTAGACTTACCCATCATAAACCAAAAATAAAGTGACTTCAAGGATCATGCAAGGCTTTATAAGTGGAGCTAGCTTGACAACATTTTGCATAAAAAGCCACTACTTCAGCTATACATTTTATAATTCGGTAACCAAGTTAATTATAGCTATTCATCTCTAGATTAGCAACTAACATGTGCCAAACATGTGGAATAACATTTAGTAACATGCAATAGTAACCATAGCAGTTGTAATATTTCCATGTTCAACATAATCATCACATTCCATAGTCCAATTACTACGATGAAGAAGCTCTGTCAAGTTTCTCACTATCTAGGAGAGACAATGATTTGAATCGATTGCAACCAGCTGGGAGTTTATTCCTAACACAAACCTAGACATACCTGTGCCAAGGTAGTCTTAGGTCACCTTTGGTACAACTCATGTCCAATTCGCGGGTTCGATCAGCGCCGCACAATCAGGGACACTACCGGATGCTAGGTCGATTAGGACTTTAACCTGCCCTTGGCCTCACATCGGCTCCCCGCACATCCTTACTACCTCCACTGTGCGCACTCTAACAGAATGAGGCCCACCCTGAGTTGAGCTACTCCGCTTCGTGATTGAAACGAGTTATCCAGCCAGCTAAGTGAGAGGCATGCGTTCAAAATAACAAGAGGGCCTCCAACGATGCTGTCCTCAATCGGCACAGACGGAATCACATGAGTGAACCTACACATAGACTCCGCCTGGCCTCCAGTTACATTACCCCATGGTTCTATTCCACAATAGCAAATATAGCCAACCGTGCTATGGTATCCACCTATAACTCGCAGGTGACATGAAATCACCCGACTTCTACCGGTCTAAGCATTGCTAAGCATATATTCAATCCTTGACCTATACAGGGACAAAGGTATATATCTAGATAAGGTAGTTCTATGCATCAAGTGTTTCTAGTCAACTCCTATAACCTAATGCATCAAACATAAAGGATGCAAGTGATATTTGTAAAAACATAGGAGGCTTAGAATGCTCCGGGGCTTGCCTAGGATCCAACACAAAGTCAGTTCAATTAGCTTGCACCATCTTGGGGAACATCTTCCACTCTAGGCATGCACTCCAAGGATCCTTCCATCTTCGGGATAGGTCCACCAACACCGTCTTCTGGTTTGACTCCATTATCACGTGCTTCACATCCATGCGTTGTGCATCTAGCGTACCTAGATGAAATGCAACAATGCAAGTGCATGAATGCAAAGAATGGTAACATGAGATGCATCATATAAAAGCATTCAAGACAAGTATAAGGTTACACCTCAAGACATATGCACTTAGAGAGCAAGTCATTTAACTATCACTCAAGTCTAGCATAGGGGTAGCAAGCATAACAAGCATGGCATACCATTTAAGTCAAGTCAAACTATTACAAGCATTTAACAATCAAGAACTAATTAAGCCTAGCATCACATAAGAACTAGGGCTGCGGTGAATGACACCAACATAATTAAAGCTCTAGCAAAACATGCATCAAGATCATTTGTGGCAACATGCATACATGACCATTTATTAGTTGCATGCTTGACCAACATTATATAACACATTTGTAAGATACCTCAGGTAGATCAATTTAATTCTAGTAGTGTCATGAGCTAACACTAACAAGCATACAAACCAATACAAAGTGAAGCAAACAACTTTAGGTACATGCTTAGATTCTGGGCAGCAGCACAGCAGTCACTTGTTTCAACCATAACTGTAGCTACAGGCATCAAACAAAGGTGATCCTAGACTTTTTAGAAATCTGAGGAAATTGTCTACAACTTTGTTATTTACACCTAAAGCTGATTCAAAGGTTAACAATGGTGAAAAACACTAACAAGCCGATCTGCTCAAACTAGGACAGAAAACTAAAATGAACTTCAGAAATGCATAACTAGAGTTTTAATCATCCAACAAACATGATCGTTAATTTTATGGAAAGTTTATTAAGTTACTTATAACTTTCTTATTATCATCTTAAGATGATTCTACAGCTAACAAGGTTAAACAACATCAAGAAGGCATCTCTGTCTAGATTTGGACAGAACCTGCCATTCCACTTTGAACAGCTATAACTGGAGTTCTAGACTACCAAAAAGGGTGTTCTTCGACAATTTGGAAATCTTAACAAAATCACTACAACTACTCTCATATCACCAATACATGATTCCATGTTTAAATAAGTCAAACAATACAATCATTCAGATCTGTCTAGAGCACATGCAAAAGCTAACAACAAACTTGTAAAATCTATAACTCCTAAACCAGCAGACCTAAAATCATGAAATTTTTGGAAAAGCAAGATAAGGAAATTATATACAACTTTTGTATTCAACATATCTACAAAAGACATCATTTACATCACAAAACTATCACCATCATAAAAACTATACACGCAGCCATAACAGCAGAGATACAACTATATGCATTTACCATTTATGATGTTAACAACTAACATTTTGTTGCTATATATGCAGCTCCATGCAACTCCTAAATATAACCATGCAATCACATTACCTAGCACCAATTATTAGAAGTATTACATGGCATAAACACAAGCATCTACTAACAAACTTTCATTAGCTTTTCTATATATAAAAACCTATATATTAATTATAGGTGATGTTGCAAACATCTCATTTGGATCTCAAATTTTTATGAGAGATAGATGATGACAAAACATGATTACTGTACAAATCTTACATGCTCAGGTTGTATAGATTAATTATTACAAAAAAGACAAATTGCTAATGCAAGAAAACATGTGAGAGCAAGATAAATCTAAAACACACTATTTTCTACAAACACATGGCCATATTATATGTTATTATGGTATCACAACATCATACAAAGGTAGAGGAACATCATTTTCCATTTTTACACCTTCATAAAAATTACAACTTATTTAAAACCATTTATCAAGCACAAAACAAGATAAATCAATAACTCAGTCACACATGAACCAATAAACCTAAAATTTTTACCACAGCACACATATGACATCAGTAGCCTACCATAAAGATGTCACCTCATTTGGAGCACCACAACTCTAGATATGAATTTATTCCTAGAAGACCCTAATTTATAAAGATAAATGAAAACAACAAAAACTTTCCACTAACACATATCATATTATGACTCTACTGCGTAGATCTACTCACAAGGATTCCAAAACATCTTCATTTGTTATTTTATGATTTTTCTATGATTTACCATGACTTCCCAAAGTTTCAGCCATAAAAGAAAAATAAATTTGCACCGAGGAACCCAAACTTTCACGAAAACAGATTCCAGCGAAAACAGTCCTTCTAGTCACTATTCACATGAGTCACAGACTTTGGAAATAGGCCCTTTGCTTTCTTTGAATTCTTGTGCGAGGTCCTCCATGCGAATTGAACAGAGAAGGTCGTCGGGGAGGCCAGGATTTCAGCCGAAGAAGGGCCGGTGGTGGCGGGTAATGCCGGGGGAGCACCAAGGGGGTCCATGCGCATCCATGGGACCTCTTGGCTCAGCCCGAGGTGGTTCGGCCACATGCGCAGGTGGCCCCCAGCCGTGCGACATGGCCGTGGCGGCGCTCCTATGACGTTTGGCTTGGGAGAGCGTGCAAGCGAGATGGAGCACGATGAGGCAAAGGCGGTGATGCATGTGGTGGGGTGCGAGGGAGCTCGAAGGCCAAGGAAAGGCGACGACCATGGAGCTCCACTGCTCAGTGGCAGCCATGGTGGAACATGCCCGCGTTCCTGCGGTGGTGAGTGAGGGAGCGGGCCGAGAGAGTGTGGGAGAGCGCTGGGGCGAGTGAGGGAGTCTGAGGGAAGGCTCGAGCGTCCGCTCATAGAGGAGCAGGGGCACGACCACATGGCAAGGAGGTGGGGCACTGCTGCCCTGCATGGTGGCCACGCGTCCATTTTAACGACCAAGTGGCGGGCGACGAAGTGACCGGCTTGTTGCGCGATTTTGGGCTGCTTACCGTTCGATCTAGGCCTTGGGCCTTAAAGCAAAATTGTTCCTTTCCTTATGCTCTCCAACTCATAATTAGGGTGCTCGGACATTAGAGCAATAAATTAGTGGGTAATTAGTGGCCAACATGATAATGTCAGTGCATTGACAGCGATGAACAAAAATTCAAATTGATGGTGAAAATGAAGTCAAACTGGTGCCATTTTTTGCATGCTCTTCCCCAAAACATGTAGTCCAACTTTTATATTTGGCTCAACTTGAGTTGCTTAATAAAAACATGAGAATGCGGCATGTCAATTAAGTGGTTGCTAATCCCAGACTTAGAATATTTGTCTGAAAACAGCCATAGATTCAATCTTCGAGCCTCTGTTTGACAAACTTCGAGCATCTTGGTGCTGTTTTGAACAAAGTTTGTTGTACACATCTTGGTCTGCAACTTTGATTAAAGGATGATGGACTATTTGGATTGGTTTGAAAGATATAAGGCTCCAAAGTGGGGTACTCGAAACTGAACCCAAAATTCAAATAACTTCTAGGAAACAGTTAGCATTTTCTATTTTTGAAATCATTTTTGAATGTCCAAACATGCTTCAAAAGTCATGAGACTTGCTCTATTGTTTTCATCCAAAAGTGTACTTCAACTCATATTACGGAATCCAATTGAGTTATCACACAAATCTAGAAGATAAAAATTCACAAACATGTCAACTAGCTGTTGTCGAACAGGGACTTAAGTCCTGGAGGGACCAAAACAGCACTGTATCCAAACTTGAGGCCACTATTTGAGACACTTAAAAGTTGAATCAGGGAGTGGTCCAAAAATAAAGTTGGTAGCAAACAAACTAAGCTACAATTTTTATTAAGGGTCAAACTTGACCACTGATACCGAAATCATGGTTTCATCTTGGTCAAAGTAGCATCACGATAAAGCTTAAATTATCATTTTTGATCCATTGAAGCATTTTCTGGACATTTGCTCAACATGAACCCTTCATAACTTTTGTTCATGAGTTTAATTAGAGTTGTTTGAGCAAGGTTGCAAGGTTTGGTCAATATCCCATGTTCTTATTCACTTAGTAAAGCCATTCACACAAGGACATAACTTATCATTTCATGTGACTTCTTGTTTCCAAACTTCATGAAACTCTTCCAATGATCAATATAGATAGAGATGGATGTGAGACACATGAAGGAGGCTCCATTAACATCACTCAAGCATACATTTGGAAAGGGGCAATCACCAACAAACAAGCTTTGTCTTTAATTCACAAAAAATTAAGTTAGGCCTCATTTCAAAGAGAAGAGGCTTCAACTCACTTGTCGCCATTCCAATGTTGTGATCCAAACTCATGATCATCACTAGACATTGCTCAATTAAGTCCAAGCTCACTATCCAGCCAGTGGCTAACACCTAGGTTGTTACACTATGATCTTGTTAAGCGTTTATAGATCTATATGCTTTGAAGGTTTAATTTGTTATCCTTATTATGGTTGCATCGGTTAGGTCTGAACCCTACTGATAAAGATAGTAGATTGGATCTAATAGGCATACAGGTTTATACAAGTTGAATGGTTGCATGCTATGACCCTTCATTCACTGGAATCGGCTATTTAGCTGATAGCCTATCTTTTGAGAATATATATTGGCTGTTTACATGCTCTTTACTTGTTTTGTCTTGGTTAAAAGCTAGTTTGTTTCTCAATCAAATCATATGCTTTCACGCCTATCTTTTTACATCTCTCGCATGCTTTCATGATAATCGATAGGTTAGATCTATGTAATTGAGTAACTGATGATTGTTGATATGCTTGTTTTACTTATTATACATCATGAACATGCTAAATATTGACTCTCTAGTCAATAGCCTTGTCTCGCTGGCCACCTGGCTGCACATTTGGAACTGTCTAAACAAATGACCGACATGTTCCACCATAAATTACTCATCAATCTTGCTCCCTTGTTAATTCTAGGTCAAATTGACTAGCACACCCCGAGGTCATGACCGTCTAGTCTAGTGGTGCCCTTCCAAAGCCCAGAGAGAAGCTCAGGATCTATTCCGCATGGGCCTCTTGCCGGTGTTGATCATTGTGTTTCCAGCATTGAGTTTTTGGCATTGACAGAGGTATGGTACGCCTAGTGGGACCACAATCGTTTGATCAAAAGTCAACCACAGTCGTCAACATGGAAAACAACAATGCCATCCCCAAGGTCAACCTTGAAGACTTGCCTGACAACCAAAAGGCGCTCATTGAGTAGGTAGTAGAGGAATTCAAAGAGAAGTGCCTACTGTCTTACAATAGAACGCGTGAATTAGTCATCTAGAAGACTCTGCTACCAAGAGTTCTCCTGCATGGACAGAGTGATCTAGATGAAGAAGCTAAAGCTAGACTTGCCACATAGATGATCCACAAGACTGTCAATGAAGTCATTACAAATCATAATCGGACGCTTGCCAATACGGTTGGCAATGTTATGAAGTTAGTCTTCTTTGGGGCACCAGTTGATCAGACAGGACCGGCATACTTCAGTGGCTTCAACCCTTCGGCTGTGGGAAACAATGTGACTAGCCCTAGTCAATAGCCGAATGGTGGGCAGTATCAGCAGCAGCCAGTGCAGCAGCCTTCAGCAGGACAAGCCCCAGACCCTCAAGTTCAACTAACCACAGGGGGGCAAGGTCAAGGTCAAGTGATAGGGGGCAACCACTAGCTCAGCAATCTCCAAGTGCCCCTATTACCCAGATAAATCAGCTTCCAACAGGACAAAACCAAGCTTATTCAATCCAGCAGGCAACCTCGCCGATCAGTCAATAGGTTGTGCAACGGCCATCTAAGGGAAAGTTCACTACTTCTTCAATAGTCGGTTACAAGGATATACCACTCACAAGGCCCAAATCGACTATCCAGAAGGTTATCATCCAGTTTCTGATGTTAGCACATATGAGATGATGCCACACCCTAGGTATCTAAATCCTTATAACTATAATGTTCAGCACCTTCAAGCCAAGGGATAGCAGCTACAAGTTCAAGAACAACAGTCTTAGGCTCAGGATCAACAAGCTCAAGCATAAGGATCTCAAACGCAGGCCCAAGGACAGCCAAGATAGGAAGTCGTTGACATGGATGCTAATGAATTAACCAACAGGATAGTTGCTACGATGCAGAGTCAGTTTGGTCTGAAGCCCAAAGGGTAGGTTAGCTCCTACCAGTGCCCATACCCTGCTTGGTAGGATATTGTGCAGCTCCCTCCACACTATAGGGTCCCGAACTTCTCCAAATTTACCAAGTAGATGAGATGACAACCATGGAACACATCAGCCGCTACCTTGTTTAGCTTAGAGATGCATCTGTTGAGGAGGCACACAAAGTTCGGTTCTTCCGTTTGTCCGTCCCTAGATCGGTCTTCAGTTGGTTTTCTTCGCTCAAGCCAAACTCCATCGCTGGGTGGGCCGATTTCAAAAACAAGTTCCAAGCATACTCTACAGTGGGACAAGAGAGAAGAAGTTTATAGATCTAACAAGCATGAGGCAGAGAAGCAATGAGTCAGATTCTGAATTCATTCAAAGATTTAGAGAAGTAAGGAGCCGTTGCTACTCATTGAATCTATCTGATGGCCAATTGGCTAAATTGGCCCTTCAAGGGATGTCTCCATTGATCAGAGAGAAGTTTGAAGGCTAGGACTTTGAAAGCTTGGCTCATTTAGTTCAGAGAGTGTCTACTTTTGAAAGTCAGCACCAGACCCTATGCAAAGAGAAGTATTTGAAGGGGACTGCTGCTATGTCTGATCCCTATGATGCAGACTCTGATGAAGATAAAGAAGTCACAACAGCTGAATGGACATGGGGCAAGGCTCTAGTATTGTGTCCATGGGTGAAGAAAAAGAAAGATGTTTATGACTTTGATGTCAACAAAGCTAATAGGATCTTTGACTTACTGCTTGAGAAGAAGCAGTTGAGACTACCTGCAAATCATGTGATCCCTTTGACTGAAGAGTTAAAGGGGAAGAAATACTGCGAGTTCCATAATTCCACCACTCATAATACTAGTGAGTGCAAAATCTTCCGCGTACATATTCAGAAGGCCATAGAGCAAGGAAAGATTAAGTTCGAGCCAACCAAGAAACTAGCAATGGGCATAGATGGACATCCCTTCCTAGGGGTGCATATGATGGAGTTTCAATTGGCTAAGGGAAAGATGAAGGTCTTGACATCAGCTAAGGCCAAGGAAAATGGATTAATTGACCCCAAAGTTCAGATATTGATAAATGAGTTCAAGAAGGATGATAAGCAAAAGAGTCAATGCAAACAAGGCGAGACATCTAGAGCTGGTGCTTTATGTCCTCGAGTCACTTCTAGGATCTTGTTGAACAAGTGGCAATGCTAGAAGGAAAAGGACTATCAGCGCTGGCTTATATAGGAAGAATATCAGCGTCGGTGCGAAGAAGAAAGGTACGAAAGAGAACAAGCCAAGCTACATTGGAGTTGTCTTTTCTTCAGATACTGTTGGAACGAAGGTTTGAAATAGCCTACAAGATGGAACTGCCTAGAGTGCAGTAATCAGTATGTAGAGTTCAGGCAACCTCAAGCCAACGGCCGGTCCATCCATGAGTGTTTGAATCATCAATCTAACAACATGGTTCGGTGCATAAAAAAAAAAGGAGTTCATGATCGGCTAGGCAAGTGTGTCCATGATCAAAATTGGGCCAATCATGATGAAGAGAAAGAGTACATTTGGTAGGAGGGCCAATGGTGTCTAGGAGGTCTAATGAGGAGCCAAAAGAGAAGGGTTCAACGCCTAAGAAATAGAGAATTGGAGGCTCAGAATTATAGCAGACCTCGTACATGGCATGTCAAGCAAACAACCGACAAGGGTAAGCCATCGACTAATTTTGATCTGGTATTCGCTCAACCGACAGAGCTCAGGGCGTCCTCGGGATGTGAGCAGGGAAAGCACAAACACCTCCGTAGTGAGATTGTGAAGGAAGACGCTACCAGTCATGGACGACAACAGTTGATCAAAGTAGTCGGCTTTAAAAATGTGTCTTAATGGATTCCCCAATTGTCGATACTGAAGGAAAATTAGGATAGGGGGTTTACGTTGGCCGACTTATTAGAAGAAGTCGATATCGGGCCTGGTGATAGGCCTAGGCCAACGTATGTAAGTGCTAAATTAGACCATGAATATAAGCAAGAATTGATAGATCTTTTGAAAGAGTATCAGGATTGTTTTGCTTGGGAGTATTACGAGATGCCTGGTCTTAGCTGATCAATCATAGAACATCGACTACCTATTAAAGATGGATATCGACCATTCAATTAAGCCCAAAGAAGATTTAAACACTAATTGTTTAAAGACATTAAAAAAGAAATCACAAGGCTATATGAAGCTAATTTCATTCGGCAATGTCGATATGCCGAGTGGATTTAAAACATAGTCCCTGTGCTCAAGAAGAATGACAAACTAAGGGTTTGCATTGATTTTAGAGACCTAAACAAAGCTACACTTATGGATGGTTATCCAATGCTAATAGTTGATCTATTAGTAGATGCAGCATTAGGGCACAAAGTTATCAGCTTCAAGGACGGCAACATAGGCTATAATCAGATTTTTAAGGCCGAAGATGATATTCCTAAAACTGCTTTTAGATGTCCTAGAGCCATTGGATTATATGAGTGGGTAGTCCTAAAACTTTTGGTTTGAAAAATGCTGGTGCAACTTATCAGCGAGCTATGAATTATATCATTCGTAAGTTGATCGGTAGAATAGTCGAGATATATATCGATGATGTGGTTGTGAAATCCAAAGGTTATAGAGAACACCTAGCTGATCTATGAGAAACTCTAGAGTGCATAAGGAAACATGGTTTGAAGATGAACCCAAACAAATATGCTTTTAGAGTATCAGCCAGGGAATTCTTGGGTTTCATGGTGCATAAAAGGGGGATTGAAGTTGGGCAGAAAAGTATGAAGGCTATCGATGAAGCAGTTCCACTAACAAATAAGATCCCGCTGCAATCTTTGAACGACAAGATTAATTTCATCAGGAGATTCATCTCAAATCTATTGGAAAAGATATTGTCGTTCTCTCCCCTGTTGAAGCTTAAAGCTGACCATGAATTTAAATGGGGCGATGTACAACAGAAGGCATTTGATGAGATTAAGGAATATATGAAGGCTCCACCAGTGCTGGTCCCTCCACAACTTGGCAAGCCCTTTAAATTGTACATGTCGGCTGATAACCATACAATTGGATCGGCCTTAATGCAAGAATTTGAAGGGAAGGAACGAGTCATTTTCTATCTGAGTAGAAGACTTTTGGACCTAGAAACAAGGTATTCTCCTATAGAAAATTTGTGCTTATGCTTATATTTCTCATGCACCAAATTACGACATTATTTGCTATTGGCCGAGTGTACTATGGTATCTAAGGCCAACGTAATCAAGCATATGTTGTCGATGCCAATTCTGAACGGGAGAGTAGGAAAGTGGATCCTTGCATTGTCTAAGTATGACCTGAGATATGAATCGGCCAAGGCAGTCAAAGGATAGATAATGGCCAACTTTGTGACTCATCATCATGGACCAAGTATTGGTTACTTGGAACCGATGCCCTGGACTTTATTCTTCGATGGCTCATTGTGCAAATAGGGCGGTGGTATTAGCATCGTTATTATTTCGCCTCAATGGTTGAGTTTTCAGTTTGCATATACTATCAAGCCAATGACGACCAATAATCAAGCTGAATATGAAGCTATCCTCAAAGGACTTCAACTTCTACAAGAAGTAAAGGCCGATAAGATTGAAATCTTTGGAGATTCTCAGTTGGTGATTAATCAATTGATTGGCCTATACGAGTGTAAAGACATGAGAAATGTCAAAGCCTGATCGATGAATTCCCTATGGTCACCATTGTTGATATTTCTTAATGCATACAGAAGTAATCCGCAAGTGTACAAAATTACCATTGTAGCACTTCACCCGGAAGTATTCAGGGCACCATATTTTCCACAGGGAACGGAGGTACTCTTCTAGCTAGTTCATCCAAGGACAACACAAGGGTATAATTAGTAGAGGTTGAAATGGATTCCTATGGTTTTATGGTCTAAGGATAGATAAACATGAATCCTACTTGCTCACTTCAGGCACCGGCTTACACCTGGTTTGCCAAGCAATACCAGTCTTCGCTCTACATCAAACCCAGACATAGGGAAGTACGAGGGATGGACAAGACTATCACCACCTGGCATCTACCCCGCAACCGTGGGGAACGAAGCAAACGAAGATAGCTTCTAGCCTAGACACCACGTCTATGATATCAACAATTACTCTAGCGTGCATGTAAGGGTTATCCATCTCTATCAGGGCCCTTCTACTAGACCTCGGCCATGGGGACAGACGATGAACCCACAAACAAGTAACAGTATAGCTTAACTAGTCAAAGACTTTATACCAAAGGAATCACAAACACTCACTTAGCGGGAGAACCCGTTAAAGTAAAGATGTTCATCGAGGTACAGGTTGGGGAGACACCGACAAGTCCGGCGCTTCCCCATGCTCTCCCTCACATCTCTCCCTTACTACTATACTAGCTATCTAGGGCCGAAGCCCTTGGAGTGTTGCTCAAAAGTGGAGAAGCTCTTTACTTTGTGGTGTTGTGTAGTAGAGGGGGGTACCCCTCTATTTATACAAGGGGGAGAGGCAATGCTAGAGGCTATTCCTGGCATGAGGACCAACTCCCACAGCCTCAGCATGGAGGCATGCCACCGCCGAAGCGAGGAGAGGTAGGGAGGCGCCTAGACCCTTTGCATCGGACGCCCCTTGACCACCGCCTCTAGCCATCGCCTTTGAGTGGCAGGCTTTGGGCTAGACCTAGATCACCTATCGGTGGTGTTTTGCTCTGTTTGAGTTAAGTTGGTAGGTGTCTTTGTCATTCCTTTACACAATTTAGCGTCAGAAAGCGCCTTTCGGTGCATTTCTCCATGTATTTGTGTTTGTGACCTACAAAAATAATAATCTTCCAAATACATGTGGAACTTGGTCAGTGGTAAATGCATATGTGTTTAAGTTTGTCAATTTCTCCCCTTTTAATGTGTTTATTGGTGGTCGGATTTGGTCATTAGGGACCACCAACAAGCTCCCCCACACTTACCGCTTTGCTTGACCTCGAGCAAAGCTCATAGATAAAGGTAATCATGAGCATAACATCCTAAGATATATGGCTTATATGAAAGTTATTCCAACACATTCTTTATACAAGTGGGATTTGTGGCGTTAGCAAACATGTTTTCTTGGGTTGTTGAAAAGTGGAACAGTTCTCGAAACAAAGTCATCTTCCCAATTTCTCATCTTAGTAACTTGGAGTTTTAGAGGTTTTTCTCAAGAAATAGCATAGTTCACTTTGTATTCCACAATTGGTACTATCAAGTCAATCAATGGTGTATCAATCCTAGCCAAGGCATGGCAGTGTTTTGCCTTCTTTTGTTTTCTCCTACTTCTAAAAAGGTTTATGTGGAGCTTTAGGTAGGGGTAAACAATTTAGCATACTTGTATTGCATATGTTGTAAAGTGAAATCAAGGATCCAATGAGAGAAGTGTCATACTCTTAGATCAAGATGTGCATGTGTGTGGAAAAAGGGAAACTAAAACTATACTCCTTTTGTAGATATGATCTCTCTCTATAACTTATTATTTTGAAACACGACTATCTTTCGTCTCTCTTTTTTCAATACTTGAGCCTTCATGTGCTCATGATTTTTCTTCTCTTTTGTACTTGGACCTTCATGTGACCATATACTTGTTTTTCTCCTTTTGCATAGCCCATGTCTCTTCTTCTAAACCACATATTTAGAGATAGATCATTATCTCTTCAAAACATGGAGTATTTGCCTAACAAACATTTTTTGTATACTCAAAGTGTAGGAGAAGAGTTTTTGGTGGATCTAAATGGAAGCATGTTTGTGTGGACTCCCAATGTAGGAGCAACATGTGTATGTGGAGTGTACGTGATCTTGATCTTGAGAGTATGATAAAGCTCTCAACAAGGGTCAACAAGACTTGACCAAACTCAATACAATAACAAGTAGCATATGTGGAAGGCTTGAAACTTGCAAGATGTCATATTTGGCTTTGGTAGGAACTACTCACCAATTGAGGAGTATGTGATACTATGGTTTTATAATATTTTTATCAAAACAAATTCTCCAAGTACTTTGAATAGAAATGGTAGGATTTCTAAGTCAGAACTATATCACATGTCACAACAACTTAGTCAACATGATTGTCCTATCAAAATATTTTCCCACAAGCATAAGTGTGTGTATATGGAACAAACTTTATGCAAGCTTCTATCTTAAACATGTTTTGAACATGTCACTTTTCAAAAACAAATAGATGAAGTGTGGTGCATTGGGGCATTGTTCATCAGGAGGAGATAACAGGGATGAAGTGAGTTTAATTTTAGTGATCAAGATTTATGTTTGTTCAAACTCAAATTTGGAGGGAGTTGAGGGTAGTGTTGCACAAACCATCATTGAAGAAGGAGATTTGGGGAGTCAGAGATGGTTTGACTAAACCAATCCTCTCTGGAACTATCTGTTTGTCCTTCTTGCATGTTGGATCGTTTGATGTTTGTGCAACTTGTTGGTGGGAGATCTCTAATGTATGTTCGTCATGCTTGAGAGATCTCCCCCACTTATTCTTGTACCTGTTTTATTTGATAAAGAGAAACAAAAGTGGAAACAAACAAGGGCTCTACCAGTTGAAAACACCGGGGAGCCTTAATTTTATTATAATCATTATTACCCCTTTTTTCAACTTATTGTTACTATTATTATTATTATTATTATTATTATTTTTTTTTTTATGTGTTCACCCAACTTTTTATCATTTAGCATAAACAAGGCTAAGGTAAAGTTTACAACAATAAACATAGCCTTGATTTATATCCATAGTAGATTATTTCTATTGTTTATGAAAATAATACTCAAAGTTCATTAATCAAATTTTAACACCATGTCAAATTTTAATTAAAGGAGGCTATTTTAACCTAAGCACCATGCTTAATTTAAAAAGCCTATAGATGTACCTTAAGAATACACGCAAACCAGAGCATGTGTCATGAACAAAGGAAGCATGAACTGGTATATATTTTCATGGAGATAAACACGAGTAAAACATGTTGGTGAACATTTTATTTGCCTTTGCATACCTGAGTGTTCTTCGCAGGTTATCACCAAGGCTAGGTCACACACACTACTAGTGTGTATGGACCATGGACTTTAGTGATAGCAAAGGTCTAGAAGAAGAGAATGCTCCTTCTTTCTCTTCTTCTTTTTCTATCTATTCATTTTTTATAACAGATTGTTTTCTTTTCTTTCTTCTATTCTCTCTTTTTTTTATAGCAAGGTAGAGCTAACATCATCATTTCTCTTTTTTTCTAAGCAAGATGATCATTGGTGTATATGGAACTTTGGGTCTCTCACCATCCTCCCCCACACTTGGACTTTTGTGTGAAAGTCAAGTGTGCAGGATTAGGGTCTCCTTACCAAAGATCATCAAGGCATGTAGTCGATGTAGCTCTCATGTTTTTAGGCATCATATGTCCCTGTTCTTCTTGATCTTAACCTGAAAGGGTTAACACACAAGAATACCCGAAGGTGCAAACTAACTTGATAACATGTTCTTGCTTTTTGTTAATAGGACAGTTGTTTTTTTCATAATAACCCCCTTTTTATGATAATAAGGGGTATCTCCCGGTAGTGCTTTGTTTATGGTCATAAGCTTGACCTTGGGAACTTCATCTTGCAGCTATCATTGGTGGTGTTGTTCCAAACTTCACCACAAAGTATTGAGCATTTTTGTTCAAGCTGCAAAGTTTGTGCCACGATGCAACTAGGGGATTTGCAATATTTATGATAAACGAAGGCATCAACAACCATCCTCTTGAAAAGTTTGAGAATGAGGATCGAGAGATGGTTGTGATCCTCGTAGGGGCATGTGGGGCTAAACAAGATGTCCATGGTATAGAAATTTTTGCTCTCAAGAGATATAACGTTAAGGATCAACGTTGAATCTCGACCACCATCGAGAACAATGTTTTGATGGCCAAACGGACATGGTTTGTGTTCGAGTGAGGGTGACAGTGAAATGAATGGGGTTACGGACTTTACCTCCTCGGACAGGTTATGGTTGGGATAATGCTCCGCCATGGGGTTATCTAAGTGAGTGGCGGAAGCAAATTTTCCAAACTCTTTGCTAAGGCTCCCATGGGGAGGTTTCTTTTGGAAACATTTTTCAAAGGGGTAGCCTATGAGATGTTCAAAGTCGAGGATGGCAAAGATGTGGAAATCTAAGTGAACCTCGGTTTCATTAATTTTAATTGGCACGTCCCTGACAATCCCACTGCACTCAAAGATGAGTCCTGAGGGACTTTTGAAAAGTTTGTTGGTCAAGATTAGCGGCATGTTGCCCAAAAGATTTTTTGCCAGAAATGCTGACATGATGCTAGTCCCGACTGTGGGGTTGTGCAGGACTTCTATGTTTGTTCCCCTTAATGAACAATGCATGGTCATGGAAGGTGAAAGAATCCGAATTGTTTCAGAAGAATGTTTCACTTCTATTAGCCATTCCTTTGATGGTTCGGCCTTAGGGAAACTTCCTCATGAGGATTGTGCCAGAAGTGTTTCGAGGTAAAGCTGTAGTCCTCGAATTCGATAGGGAACTCTAAAGGATGAATTAATCTTTCCTTCGGTGTTCGTGGTTTGGATGAGGGTTCATGAGTCGAATCTAAGGATGCTATGTGTTTGGATTCGACTAATGAGGACTCCTCAACACTCGACATAACTTTTGCCTGGAGGGGTTTGGTTCTTATGATAGAAGAAGTGTGTCTATCTATGAAATTTTCAAGGAATTTTACTTGTTCCGTCATAGGTTTGTGTGTGAAACGACCTCCAATAGTCATGTCTAGGCATAGGTTAGCATGTGTGCTGATACCCAAACAAAAGACTCACAGCAATATGCTGTCGGGTAAAGACAAGTCTGGGCTAGTGTGTAATAACGCTAAAAACCTAGCCTAGGTGACACCTATAGACTCCTTCTCCTACTACTCAAAGTTGAAGATTGCATTTGGTAGAGAGCCGATGGGGAAAAATGCAAGACAAAACTTGGCTTTAAGTTCCTCCCAATCACCATTCATACTTCCTACGGCATGTGTGTACCATTGCTTCGCCTTCACCATGAGAGAAAAGGGAAACATTTTCCACCTTAAGGTTTCTTGTGTCATGCCAGAGATGCTCAGGCACAAACATATTTCCTTGAACTCTAGTAGGTGATTGCAAGGGTTTTCATTTTCACGCCCTAAGAAGGATTGTGCCCAAACCATGGCTATAAAACTAGGGTGGAGTCCACTGCTAGATGAAAACTTTGGGTTTGGAGAAAGTGGTGGCTCATGGAACTCGCCCTTTGAAGCAGAAAGGATTGGATTTGGAATTGGCTTCATGATACAAAAGATAAAAGATTTTTTTGTTTTTTAGATAAATATGAGGATGAACTAGGTTTGAAGAAAATAAGGCAAACATTCCTCGGCAATGGTACCAGAAATGCTTGTTGGTATTTCTTAATGCATACAGAAATAATACGCAAGTGCACGAAATTACCGTTGTAGCACTTCACCCGAAAAGTATTCAGGGTATCGTATCTTTCACAAGGAATGGAGGTACTCTTCTAGCTAGTTCGTCCAAGGACAACACAAGGTTAGAATTAGCAGAGGTTGAAATGGATTCCTATGGTATTACGGTCTAAGGATAGATAAACACGACTCCTACTTGCTCACTTTAGGCGCCGGCTTACACCTGGTCTGCCAAGCGATACCGGCCTTCGCTCTATGTCAAAAACAGACGTGGGGGAGTATGGACAGACAGGGCTATCACCACCTACTGCCTACCCATCAACCTTGAGGAACGAAGCAAAGGAAGATAGCTTCTAGCCAATACACCATGTCTATGCTATCAACTATTACTCTAGCATGCATGCAAGGGTTATCCGTCTCTATCAGGGCCCTTCTACTAGAGCATCCGCCATGGGGATGGACGATGAACCCACAAACAAGTAAAAGTATAGCTTAACTGGTCAAAGACTTTATACCAAAGGAATTACAAACACTCACTTAGCGGGAGAACCCATTGAAGTAAAGATGTTTGTCGAGGTACAGTTGGGGAGATACTGACAAGTCCAGCGCTTCCCCAAGCTCTCCCTCACATCTCTCCCTTACTACTCTACTAGCTATCTAGGGCCTAAGCCCTTGGAGTGTTGCTCAAAAGTGGAGAAGCTATTTGCCTTGTGGTGTTGTGTAGTAGAGGGGGGTACCCCTCTATTCATACAAGGAGGAGAATCGGTGCTGGAGGCTACTCCTGGCGTGAGGACCGACTCCCACTGCCTCAGGATGGAGGCATGCCACCGCCGGAGCGAAGAGAGGCAGGGAGGCGCCTAGAGGGGGTCACCCACCCCCTAGGGTCGGCCGCCCCTTGACCACCACCTCTGTCCACCGCTTTTGCGTGGCAGGCTTTGGGCTAGACTTGGATCGCTTCCGATGGTGTTTTGCTCCATTCGAGTTAGGCGGTAGGCGTCTTTGTCATTCCTTTGTGTAATTCAGCATCAAAAAGTGCTTTTCGGTGGATTTCTCCATGTATTTGTGTTTGTGACCTATAAAAATAATAATCTTCCAAATACATGTGGCACTTGGTCAGTGGTGAATGCATATGTGTTTAAGTTTGTTAATTTCTCCCCTGTTTATGTCTTTATTGGTGGTCGGATTTGGTCTCATTAGGGACCGCCAACAACCATCAAGCATATCCCGAGAGCTCAGAATCAAGAAGCTAACTGGCTAGCTTAAAGTGCCTCCTGTTACCGGCAATTCAAGAGATCCTCAGCAACGAAGTCATCGCTAGTGATTGGAGGGAAGAAATAATGAACTATCTTAGGAATCCATCACAGAAGGTCTCTAGGAAGCTCAGGTATAAATCGATCAAATACGTACTACTGGATGAGCAGTTATACTATAAGACGATCAACGGGGTATTACTCAGATGCCTGAGTCAAGAAGATGCTAAGGTCCTCATGGGAGAAGTCCATGAAGAAGTTTGCGGGGCTCATCAGTCAGCTTATAAAATGAAATGGATTACCGAAGGTCAGGGTATTTCTGGCCGATAATGCTGGAAGATTGTTTTGAATATTACAAAGGATGTTGGGATTGCCAAAGATTCATTAATGTCCAAAGATGACCAGCAACCATCATGAATCCTATAATCACACCATGGTAGTTCAGAGGGTGGCGAATTGACATAATCGGCCAAATTTATCCACCATCCAACGAAGGCCACAAGTTCGTGGTGGTGGCGATGGATTATTTCACCAAGTGGGTTGAAGCAATCCCACTAAAGATGGTGACGTCCCAAAACATGATTGACTTTGTCTAGGAGCATATCATCTATCGATTTGGGATCCCTTAGACTATCACTACCGACCAAGGGGCAATGTTTATTTCTGAGGAGTTCGAGAGCTTTGCTACTGGCATAGGATTCAAATTATTAAACTCTTCTCCCTACTACGCCTAGGCCAATGGACAAGCAGAGGCGTCCAATCAGACATTGATTAAATTAATCAAGAAGAAGTTAATCGATCGGCCTAGGAAGTGGCACTTAACATTGAATGAATCATTATGGGCATATCAAATGGCATGCCATGGATCAACTAAATGCTCTCCTTATGAATTAGTTTATGGACATGTAGCCATTCTTCCTTGGGAGATCAGAACTGGATCATGGCGTATTGAGTCTCAAAAAAATCTAACAGCCGGTGATTACAAAGTTTTGATGATGGACGATCTGGAAGATCTAAATTGTCATCGGCTTCGTGCTCTGGAAAACATCAAAGCTAACAAACTAAGGATTACCAAGTATTATGACAAGAAAGTCAAAGCCAAGCAGTTCCACAAAGGCGAATTGGTTTTGAAGTTGATCCTGCCAATTGGGACTAAAGACAACGCATATGGCAAGTGGTCACCTAACTAGGAAGGGCCTTATCGTATTACTCAATGCATGCCTAGCAATGCTTACTTCTACGAAATGCTAGAAGGCGAAGAATTAAACAGAGCGCTCAATGGAAAGCACTTCAAGAAGTATTACCCTAGTATTTGGGTCGATGCGTGAATTAGCCGATTGAATTTTCAATCGAGCTTTTACAGCCGATATAAGAAAAAATTGCCTTCACAACAAAAATAGATGACCGAAATTTAGCCTAAGGAGGCAAAAGCCAGTACGATATGCATCGCCTATAGTGCAAAAAATAAAATGAAAAGGGAGATCCGCCTTGCATAAGGAAACAAAAGAGGAAAAACTGCTTCAAACATAAAAGGTTTATTCACTAATTTCCTATTATAATCAAAGGGCCGAGAAACACTTTGTTCACAATGTCTTCGGCCGAGGAAGAGAAAGCTATAGTGTCAGCAGCGTTGGAGAAATCCTCAATCAAACTCTCATGGTCTTCAAGATGGTCGGTCGCTGGAAAACCATGGGGAAGAAGTCGAAGCTCGAATCCAGAGCGAAGTTGCACCATGGCTAGGGCAACGACATTGACAAATCTTGTCACGTAATCCGCAACCAGTTGGAAACTTTCAAGCTACGCTGACAAGGCTAATGAAAAGGAGAAGCAGTCAGAGTTCTGTGAGGTTAGGATTGTGAGAATAGATGTCGCCGCAAGGAATCTCACATGTGATTCTAGCCTCAGCTTTGGCCAACCTCACTTGGGTGGAATTGGCCCTATTCTCTAAGATGGTGAGCACATCCTATAGAGCATTTAGATGGAAGTCCATGTGCCCAAGATCGTGAGCCGCATTGGAATACCATGCTCGAGCCTCATCTCTCTCCTAAAGAAGTTGGTGGACTTCGTTCCTATGGGAATCAGAGGATCCCGTGGTAGAGTTTACTGGAGCCACCACCTGCGTGTCGCTAGGACCGATGATCGTGTAGAGAAGAAGGCCATTGTTCGAGTCGGCCTAGCAGATATGAAGGGTTAGATTAATCCATTCAAGGATCACAAAACCATGTTCATCCTTACTGTTGGAGACAAGAATGCTAGTGCAGCGGCATGAATTCGTCAAGAATCTCATCAGTGGGTCGCTTGGTGTTCTCCATCTCTATGGAAAAGATGATGATTTTGGATCTAAAGATGAGAGGAACAGTTCACGCTCAGGACATAAGAAAATCAAGATGTGGTAAGTTGGTTTCTCGTCCATGGCCATGGTCCGCACTTATAACCCAAAAGACGTGATGGTAGGCCTCCTCTAGGCTATGTAATCAGAATCAGATATGGAAAGGAATCATCACTCTAGAGATTGAGGGGCAATTTGTGAAGAATTAGGAGACGCAACAGATTTAGAATTTATTGCTTTCCATGATTATGATGCCTCAGATCTTGAAGGATTATTACAAAAAGGATTACACCTAAAACCGACTAGCCAACCCAAGAAGACTTCATTGGATTGAAGGGAGTCTGAACCCCACAAAGCCGAAAAACATGAGTCACGTTGGCTAAGAGACGGAAGTAGCATTAGGGGAGAACGAAGTAGACCTATTCATTAAGAATGCATTGTTAACCTAGCAGGGTTCTCGGCATAGGTAGAGTAAATATGGGGAAGGTGTCCACACATTCGAACCTTTGCAAACACTAGAACAACCTCATAACCAATGGTGAGAAGACTCAGGTGATATCACAAGAATTCTTCTAACCATGACGACTGATTCCCTTGCTTGATAAGGCACTAAATGGGCAACACGATCACCCTAAACACATGAATTCTTCTAGCCACCAGGGGTTTTCATGGTGAAGCGTTGGTCCAAGTAGGATCTAATAAAGCTAAGAACACATAGAAAAACAAAAGCGAGAGGAACATGGATGGATTGTTGGGTTGTTCTCATCAAGATTGGATATTTATAGTCGACCAGAGAAGCTAAATCCTAACACCCATGAAGCAATAGTGTGCCTATGGAACTTTGGGACGTAGGATGCCAACAAAGAAGTAGCATACCCGTGAAGCATGCGAATGACTAAGAGCATAAATAGAACAGAGCCTGTGAGCCCTAGAGTGAAGTTCTCGGTCCCTGTTGAAGACACATCGACGGACTCTAAAACGATCCTGATTTCCTCGAAGGGAAATCCACATATTCGAAGTATAACATGATAGTCCCAGGTGATCATCCCATCACATTATCAAATAACAGTCCATATCATAGTCATACATCGAATACCTGTCTTAAAGAGAGTACAAATAGCAAGGTTTACTCATTATTACATCACCACTTGGTGGAATCACTCAAAGCATACAGCATCTAGAATAGCTTCAAGTAAAAAGGCAGTAGGCGTCAACTCCATCTTCTCAACCAAACTTGAGCACAGGAACAAGACCTCTAATCCTCCCAACCATCTCCCTAGTAGTCATACTTAGGCTTGGAACCTATCAAACAATTATCAGTATGATTTGTACTGGCCACTGGCTCCCACCCTATGCTTTGTGTTTGCTTTGTGGTAGTGGAATGCAAGGGTAGAGCAAAAAACCTATTTGTGGCTGTAGTTTTCCTATGCGAGTATGTCAAGTTTTAATAATAATTCATCAAGTTTCAACCCATCTCATCCACAAGTTCTCCCATCCCATCACACACATCTCACCACTCTCACACTCTATAGGCGACAAGGATGACTCCTGCTCGTACCTTGCCTCATCGACCAAAGCCAGAAACCAACACAAGAACCCAGGGGGAGAGAACAAAGGACTCCACTAACTAATCAAGGAAGCGTAGGTCATAGGAATGTCCATATCTGAGGACGTGGCTATACATATAGATCGATCAACTCTGTATAGCGTGTACACCTAGAACCAGAAGATCACCATCATCGGCGGTGCCCCACCTAGGCTAATACCAGGCTATCTTCCAACCGGTGCGATGCCACCCTACCACTCAGCCCTAGGCCACCCTGGAGTCCACTAAAATGCTGAGACTGTGAGATGTAGTACCAGGCCCCAGAGGTCACTATGCTGTCTTAGGATGGTGTAGGCCATAAGCCCATACCTCCCTACACTATCCACTTCCAACCTAGAAGTAGTGGCACCGTCCTAGCTAGTCAGCATCCATCCCCCACCCATTCAGGGATGAGTGGCATGCATGTAGGGTCCTATGATCCGATTCTCTTAACATACTAGTCCTTAGGGGGGACCGGATAGGATATCTTCTCAAAGGGGATAACCAACACCTCATGCCTAGATGACACCTCCATCTCGAGGCTTCATCCCACAAAGACACTCCACCCTAGGATCTTCTCATCTCACATGCACACGCCACAAGTACCACTCGTAGGGGATGCCCAGTGCCGGGTATAAGTATCAAGGATACACAAAAGAAGGAAGCTAATGGCAATGAACGCTAACTCCCTCAGATGGTCAAGAGCATATCTTGCAATCGCCTGGCTCCGAGGGCACGAGCTCCATCTCGTCCGACCTCAAGTATATGGGATCTGGGTCACCCGACCCCAAGGGCACAAGCTTCGTCTCGCCCAACCCCTCGGGCGAGATCCCCATCACACCCGACCCCTCGGGCGAGAGCCGTGTCACGTCTGACCCCAAGGGCACAGACTCCACCTTGCTAGATCCCAAGAGCATAGGCTTTGCCTCACCTGACCCCGAGAGCGTGGGCTTCGCCTCGCCTGACGGAGGTCCATACCACCTCTAACCACTACAGGTTTAAAAGTATGAGTCTAGGGTCAAACTTCTGATGCCAGAAGGGGAGCAAGCGCATCTTGACGTGACCCACGGCCATGATGGGCCACGTCTGCGGATGCACGTTGCCAACAACCTACTCCCTATACGACCTCCAGTAGAGGCATCAGTGAGCCATACCGTCCGCTAGGATGGGATGGAGCGCCATGACCGGTTGATGACGTCTGCATATCGCGCTAGTGATGAACTGGGCCACGACATAGAGCCATCCCCATTGTCATCTATAGGGCTGGCAGGACCCGCATAAAGGAGATGGAAGACGTTGCAATACCGGAAGCCTTCCTATCCTTGTCTCTCTCTCTCTCAGATGTAACCTACATCTTTCCCTTCATCTATAAAAGGGGAAGCAGGGCACCCCATGGAGGGGGCATTCCCACACATCTAACATGTCTAAGCGGCTGAAGGCTTAGGCACTCGATAGTTGATAGGAAGCTCAACTAGACTCAATCCTTTTACAAGAGACTTGGGACCTTCTCCCTCTCTCGCCTATTTGTAACCCCTGCTACAAACCAAGGGCCGATGACATGAGCAGCAATAGACTAGATATAGGGACGTTCCACATGAACCAGTATAAATCATTGTGTCCTCCGAGCATAGCCATCCGGGTCAGATGCGCAAACTAGAAATTTACTAGCCGGTGATTCGAAACACCAATAGTTGGCACGCTAGGTAAAGTCCTTTTGTGCATCTTGTCATCCATGATAGGCCACGGATGGCTAGCCATGGTGTTAGTTGGGTCCTAGGGGTGAACGTGCGCTTTGGGAGCCTGGACTTTATTATCACCATGGAGGGAGAGCTGGCACAGGCTCTTGCCCCTATCCAATTTCTTTGCTTGACCGGCCTCGATGCAACCGTCAAAGCCCTTGAGAAGCTGCAGCTGCACACACCGAAGGCCTATGCCCCCTGAAGTGACCAGTTCCTCTGCTTCGATTACGGGAGGCTCGAGTGTCAGCTCAATGCCTTCCTAGGACCCCCGACCATCCCGAGTGGATGTGCGCTGCCTCACCTTCTCCTTCGCCAACATCATGACGCATCTTGCCAGAGCGGAGCCGCTCTCCGCAAAATATCTCACCCGAGATGCCCTGACAGCGTTCCCGTTCGGTCTATGCAATGCTGTGAGGACCATTGGTCACCTCATGGTACAACACATGTACCTGCCTCCTATGGATGACAAATTCATGGGAATTGCCGATTACGTCGTAGAGTCTTTCCACCACCTTCTTGCAGGAGATTCAGAGTTAGTCTCTGACTCCGACTAAAGTAGGAGGAGCCATCTCCCCTTGCGAGAATTTTTTATGGCAGGTACCCCCGAAGGACATGTCAGAAGCATCCATGAGGGAGGGGCTACCCCACTGAATGTCTTCGATGATGAAGTCAAAGAAGATGTGGGGGCCCTTCCCCGCATGTAGGTGGAACAACTAAGGGCGCGGTATCAGGAGCTCGAAGATGCACGTCTCCAGCTGGAGCTGGAGCGTGTGAAGCTCGAACACGAGATTGAGCATCGCAGGGATGGTGGCCGTGCATGCGCCATCTCCAGCGATGTAAACCGGAGGATCGTCGTGGACGACGAAGGCCTCCCGCACATCGCCCGGGCAAGTCAAAACATAGCTGCCATGGTGGCCCTACTCCAAAGGCTCTCGAAGCCCATGACACCTGAAGACCATCGGGCCCACTGTGAGATCCGCACGCTGCTCGAGCGAGCAACGGTGCAACAGGCGGAACGCTCGCTGTCTTGGTGACACGAGCTCAATGCTAGTCAGCACATGTCTTCGGGACAACATGGCCAGGACGTGTCTGTCCACCAGGCGCCATGCGACGGTAGGGGACTTGCCATGGTCCGAGTACATGAGCGTCTCGGCCCCAACCGTGATGCACGTAACACCCTAGACGTCCGCAGGCGTGGATGTGGTGACAAGAGAGAGGAGACCGTCTATGGCTACCGTCCTTGTTGTGGAGGACGCTATGATAGCGGCGAAGACTGGAGCCCAAGCCCAGACCTACCGGGGCCCTAGGCTTTTGGCCGGTACATCCTCAACGTGGCGCCAACCAATGTCCCGAAGTACTCAGGGGACATGAACCCCGAATTGTGTCTCGAGGACTACTAGCTTGCTTGTCATGCCGGCAGTGCGGATAGTGATTACTTCATTATCCGCAACCTCCCCTTGTTCCTGGCCGATTTGGCGCGAACATGGCTGGAGCACCTTGCGCCCAACCAGATTCAAAGTTGGGCAGACTTGAAGGAGATCTTTGTGGGAAACTTCTAGGGCACCTACATACGTCCTAGGAATCCCAAGGATCTAAAAAATTGCCGATAGAAGTCTATAGAGACTCTCTGTGAGTACATCCAATGCTTCTCCAGGCAAATTTAATGAGTTGCCAGATGTCACCGACACCGACATCATCGGAGCCTTCCTATCCGGGACTACCTATGAGTCCCTAGTCCTCAAGCTAGGACATAAGGGCCTTCGGACCACCAAGGAGCTCCTCGACATCGCAACTAGCCATGCCTCAGGCGAGGAGGCGGTCAGAGCAATTTTTGATCGCTCTAAAGGCAAAGCTCGGCGAGACGAGGACACCAGCGAGGGCCCCTCTAACCGTCCGAACAAGCAGAATAAGCAGTAGCACAAGGGCTCAATCATGGCTACTGCCAAGTGGAAAGGTGGCTGAGCGCCCACCGAGAATGCTCCTGAGCACTTCGAGAAGCTGCTCAAGGGGCCATGCCTGAACCACGCCTTCCCCGTCAAGCATTTGTATAAGGACTATGCCCTCATGAAGTGGTTCCTATCTGGCGGCTTTCTGACCCTAGACGGCTGCCTCATGATCTTTGGTGGGACGGCGGCCTATGACTCCAAGGGCCGCCAAAAGATCGCACACCATGAGGTCTATGCGGCCGAACTGGCCACGCAGTCTTTCCTCCGGTGGTCGGAGTCCACCATCACCTTTGACCGATCCATCCACCTAGATAGCATCCCATAGCCAGGGAGGTATCTGCTCATGGTCAACCCGATCATCGGCACGAAGTGCCTCACCAAGGAGCTGATGGATGGAGGTAGTGGCCTCAACATCATGTACACTGAGACACTTGATGCCATGGGCATCGACTGGTCACGCGTCCGACCAACTGAGGCACCTTTCCATGGCATCATGCCAGGGAAGCAAGTTGTACTGCTCAGGCAGATCGACTTGCCCATCACCTTTGGGGATCTGACCAACTATAGGACGGAGATCATCACCTTTGAGGTGGTTGCATTCCACAGGACCTACCATGCCATCCTGGGACAACTATGCTACGCGAAGTTCATGGTCATCCCCAACTACACCTACCTAAACCTCAAGATACCAGGCCCGCATGGGGTCATCACCATCTGCACCACCTTCCAGCATGCTTACGAGTGCGAGGTTGAGTGCTGCGAGCATGCCTCGACAATCATCGCCTCTGAGGAGCTCGCGGTCATCAAGGAAGGGACTGCCAAGGAGGCACTCAACTCCAAGCAGTCGGCTAGATCCTTTGAGCTCATGGAGGGCATCAAGGAGGTCCTCGTAGAACCCAGTAGCTCTGAGGGCAAAGTGGTGCGCATCGGCACCATGCTTTCCTCCAAATAGGAAAGCTTGCTCATCGACTTCCTCCGCGCCAACAGAGATATCTTCGTGTGGAAACCCTCGGACATGCTGGGCATCCCAAGGGAAGTTGCCAAGCATCCCTTGAAGATTAGGGATCTGTAGCTTCCCCATGAACATAAAAGGAATCAAGTAGCCACCACCCCCCATGAACATAAAAGGGATCTATAGCTTCCTAGGTCATGCAGGGTTCTATAGGCGATTTATCAAGGACATTTCACAAATCATTAGACCCCTCATGAACCTACTAGCTAAGGATGCACCCTTTGAGTTCATAGATGAGTGCTTAACTGCTTTCCACACTCTCAAGAAAGCACTCATCTTAGCGCCAATCATCCAACCACCCGATTGGTCGCTACCGTTCACGATCATGTGTGACACTAGTGACTATGCTGTTGGTGCGGTCCTTGGCCAAACAAAAGATAAGAAGCATCATGTAATCGCATACGTTAGCAAAACACTGACGGGAGCATAGCTTAATTATGCTACCATAGAAAAAAAGCTCTTAGCAGTCATTTTTGCTATCAACAAGTTTAGGTCTTACTTAGTGGGTGCAAAAGTTATAATTTACACTAATCATGCTGCATTAAAATACTTGCTCAGAAAGAAAGACACTAAACCTAGATTAATAAGATGTGTACTTCTACTCCAAGAATTTTACCTTGAAATAAAAGATAAAAAGGAGTATAAAATACTGTCACGGATCATTTGTCACGCATGCAAGTCACTAACATGCAGGAGTTACCAATAAACGACTTCCTACGCGACGACATGTGTTGAAGGTGATGGACTCCAACCCATGGTATGCGAACATTGTGAATTTCATGGTCGAAGGATACATACCACCAGGGGAGAGCAAGAAAAAGCTACAAACAGAAGGCAGACGTCACCTTCGGGATGACCCCTACTTGTATAGGGTGTGCTCTGATGGCCTATTGAGGAGGTGCATGCCAACAGCGGAAGGAATACAAATCATCAAGAAATGCCATGTAGCACCGTACAGAGGCCATTACGGAGTATTCCGCACACAAGCCACAATCTGGCAGTGTGGGTTCTTCTAGCCGATGATGTACAAAGACACCAAAGAATTCATCTGAAGGTGTCGGAAATGCCAACTGCAAGGAAGCATCACCGCTCGCAACGCAATGCCCCTACACTACAATCTACAAATAGAGATATTCGATGTATGGGGCATTGACTTCATGTGACCATTCCCAAAACCCCATGATAGCGAGTACATACTTGTTGCCATCGACTACGTATTCAAATGGGTTGATGCCTTACCATGTAGAGCTACTATTGCCAAGCATGCCCGAAGGATGTTCCATGAAGTGATCTTCCCTCGATTTGGAACACCCAAGATGGTCATAAGTGATGGAGGGTCTCACTTCATTGATAAGACCTTCTAAAACATCCTGAAGGAGCTTGGAGCAAACCACAACATAGCCACACCCTATCATCCACAAACAAGCGGTCAGGCAGAGACGTCGAACAAGCAGATCAAAAACATCCTGTAGAAAATGGTTAATGAGATGGGGAAAGGTTGGAACGACAAGCTATAGGATGCACTTATGGCATACAGGACAGCTTACAAAACTCCCATCAGCATGTCACCATACCAGCTTGTTTATGGAAAAAATTGCCACTTACCAGTCGAGCTAGACCATAGAGCTCACTGGGCAATTAAGAGATGGAACATGGAAATAAAACTAGCCGACAAAAACCGACAAAAGCAAATTGCCAAGCTAGAAGAATGGAGGGAGAAGGCTTACCATAGTGCCAAGCTTTACAAATAAAGAACCAAAAGATGTCACGATCACCGAATCAAGCAAAAAGAGTTCAAGGAAGGAGACAAAGTTCTTCTATTTAACTCCAAAGTCAAGCTCTTCGGTGAAGGAAAACTTCGAAGTAAGTGGAAAGGACCATATACCATCATCAAGACGTCATCACATGGCACGATCACAATTCAAGATGACGAAGGTAATGCTTTTAAGATAAATGGTCAACAATTAAAAGTTTTCTTGGAGCCTTTATATAATCCCAAAGAAAAAATAGATGTAATAAAATTTATTACTTTTAATAAATTCCCTAACTCAAAATAAGTACACCTCAAATTGAATAAAGATTTTATTATAAGAGATATTTGTTGCACTTGATTTCTTGTTTTCTTTTGTATCAAAATAAAAACAGGTAAGAAAACAAGTGTGGGGGAGTACCACAACTCACCTCCGACTCTATTGCACACAAGATGGCCATTGTCAAAACTCAGTTTGTGAAACTCTCTCTCCATATTTAAAAGATTTAACACTGAAAAAAATGATGAACTAAAAAGAAATGCTCCATCTCCATGTCTTCCTATGATTAAAAAATCTGCATACCTTTTATTCCTTGCAAATATTCCTAAAAAACTTGTGAACACTTATCATAGGGACCCCATTTTATCTAAGTAATGGACGAATGAAATATAGTAGGATGACATGACGCTTGCTTATTCTTGCAAAGTACTTGGGAATTATTTTACAGAAATAAAATTCAAAATAGCATGTTCCTTGAATGACATACAAATACCTACCAAGGCCATATATGATCATACATGACAAAAACCTTCCACATATGCCTCTTACTTTGAGTTGAGTTTGGTCAAGTTTTGTGACCCCTGTTGAGAGATGTTTCATGCTCCCAAGATCAAAACTTGCGTACACGCCACATAAAACAGCTATTCCTACACTGGGAATACACACTAAAACATGTTTCCATCACCAGCAAATAAATACTCCATTCTCTAAAATATGATCTCCCTAGCATATTTCAAGAAAGAGACAAAAAGGCTATGAAAAAGAATTGAGAAAAAATGGGACACATGAAGGTCCCAAAGTACTGAAAAAAACATATGAGCACATGAAGGCTCAGAAAGAAAATAAGCTAGCCATGTCTCAAGATAAAAGCTAGAGATCTTATCAAACACAAGAGTATAGTTCCACCAGATTCCACACACTTGCACAGTTTGGATCTAAGAGTATGACGCTTATCTTCGGTGAGGTCTGGAATTTGACTTTACAACATATGCAAGGTAAATGTGCCTCAATATTTTGATCCCTACTCGAAACTCCAGATAAGCTTTTTAGAAATAGGATGATCAAAGAGAAGGCAAACTCTCAACATATGCCTTGGTGAGGAAACACTCACAAAATTGAGTGACTTAAGAGAATCATTCAAGGAACAAAGGCTATATTTATGTTTTCAAAAACCTTAAAAACCCAAGTATCTGAGCAGGGAAAGAGTGAGAAGATTTGAATCAAAGCTATTCCATTTTTTTAATTATCCAATATATTTTGGTAGACACTTGGAAGTTCACAGGTTCAGGTGAAGCTTGGAATAACTTCTATGCATATTTCAAATCAAGGAGATGAACCCACTTAGTCCTTAGAGCTTTACTCGAGGATGAGCAAAGGACTATGTGTGGGGGAGCTTGTTGACAGTGCTTAAATCATAATTTCTACCACCAACATTTTAACAAAACAAACAATTAATAAATACCAAAACTTAGAAATAGGGCTTTTAACTCACATTCACCACAAGTTTTGGTGTTTAAGTATTTTGTAGAGCAACACATGAAAACATACCAGAATGCGCAACTGAGGAGGTGCATTCAAGCAAAACAACAAAGTAGCCCATCCAAGTTTCGATTCTGGGACGAGCACTGACGTGGGAGTGGCCTAGGCCCACATAGCAACCGACTAGACGAAGGGGATGTGGGGAGGTCCCACCCAGGGTGTGGGCGCACCTGGGGTGCGGTCGCACCCCCACCTGTGCCAACCGCCTTCCACCGCCACATGATGCTCCCTGGTGGTTCCCTCATGACGGTTGCATGGGTGCATGCAAGGAAAGCTCTTCCAAACCGATCTCTTCATAGCTATAAATAGGAGGGGAGGGACTCTCTCTCAGAGACACAACAAGAGAGCAAGAAGAGAAGAAGAGTTTCATTCCTACCTAGGCTTTAGCTAGAATTAGAATAGGGAGTGAGTGAGCTAAGAGTTGGAGGAGAACCGGAGTGTTGGCTACCTCTACTTCTTGTACTTGGTGACCCTTGTACATTGAGTGGACAGAGTGCTGGGGTTGTTGGCTCCCTCTACACTTAAACCTCAACGTATCGAATACTACTCGAAGTGTAAGATTCGTGTTTATCTTTGGTGCTGAGTTCTTAAGAAAAGTTATCTTTGATCACTATATTTTTGTGAGTTCGTCGTTCGCCCTCGTGGACGGATACTCTAGTAGAAGGGACCTGGTAAAGACAGATAACCCATGCAAGTGCGCTATAGTAGTAGTTGATAGCATAGACATGGTGTCTAGGGTAAAGACTACCTTTGTTTGCCTCGTACTCTGTTGGCGGTCCTTAACAACCAAATCCGACTACCAATTAAGACATAAAAGGGGGAGGAATTAACAAACTTAAACACATATGCATTTACCACTGACCTAGTTCCACATGTATTTGGAAGATTATTGTTTTTGAAGGACATATACACAAATACATGGGAGAATACACCAAAAGGTGCTTTCTAACGCTGAATTGCGAAAAGAATAAATATAAAGGTCCATCAATTTAAGATATCTGCACAGAATACCACCTAAGGAGCGGCCCAGGAGCACTCACCGACCCACCATGTGAAGGCCATGGCGATGGGAGCTAGTTAGGGCAAGCCGCCCCCTAGGGTCGGCTGCCCCCACCTGGAGCCGCTCATCCTCTCCTTCATGTGGCGGTTGCATGCCTCCATGTAGAAGACGATGGTTCATGGGCTTCATGCCAGGAATAGCCACACCACTGCCTCTCCTTCGTGTATAAATAGAGGGACAACCCCCCTCTACAACACAGCAACACAAGATACACAATGTAGCAAGAAGACGAGGAGCTCCACTTTCATATCTTAGCTCGTTGGCTTAGTTTAGTGAGTGAGTGAAGAAGGAAAAGAGATGGAGAAGTACCAGAATCGTTGGCTACCTCCATTTGTGTACTTGGGGCCCCTTGTACACATAGCGGAAGGAATGCTAGGAATGTCGGCTCCCTCTTCACTTGTACCTCGGTGAATCTAGTACTATTTGGAGTGCAACGGTTTGTGTATATCTTCGGTGGTGAGTTCTACTTTAAGTTAGTCTTGTTTACTATTTACTTGCGGGTTCGTCGTCCATCCTCGTAGCAGATACTCTAGTAGAGGGCTCCTGATAAGACGGATAACCCTGTACGGCACTAGAGTAGTAGTCGATAGCATAGACATGGTGTCTAGGCTAGAGGCTACCTTTGTTTACCTTGTTCCCCACGGTTGAGGGGTAGGGTGCAGGTGGTGACAGCCCTGTCTGTCCCTCGTATTCCTCCACATCTGGGTTTGACATAGGCTACAGGTCGGCCAAAGTAAGTATATAGTGGCAAAGCTATCTTAGCTTAGGATCTCTATCCCTCGAAAACCTCACTACCCGAGCTATCTTTCTTCTTGTTATCTTAGGTGAACTAGTTAAGAGACTCTTACACGTCCGTTCCCTGGGGAAATAGGATACCCTAAATACTTTCGGGTGAAATGCTACAACGATAATTCCGTGCGCTTGCGGATTATTTCTATATGCGTTAAGAAATACCAACAAGCATTTCTGGCGCCGTTGCCGAGGAACGGTTGTCATAATTATCTCCGAACCTAGTTCACCCGTGTATCCTTGTGTTTTATCTTTCCTTTCAAAAAAATGTTATTCCTTCTATTCTTTTTCACCATGTAGCCCTTCTAGTAAAAAAAAATATATATCTTTCTGCTCTATAGGACAAGTTCCTAGAGCTACCACCTTCGAAGCCAATCATAGCTTCTGGCTATAAACTTCGTCCTGGGTTTAGTGGTCAAGCATATGACCATAAACTAAGCACTACCGGGAGATACCTCAGATTATCATAAAAAAACACACACGCACAAGTTTTTCTTATTAATAATAGCAAGATCATGATTTCAAGTTAGTATGCACCTTTAGGTATTCTTGTTTGCTAACCATGACAGGTTAAGATCAAGAAGAACAGGGGACATACGATGCTCGAAATCATGAGAGCTGCATCGACTACATATCATGATGACCTTTGGTGATGCGACACACTCAAAAGGAGGCCCCCAACACTACACACTTGATTTTCACAAAAGTCCCAGTGTGTGGGAGAATGGTGAGAGTCTGACCAAAAGGCCATCTTGGTTAAAAAGAAAAAAAATGATGTTAGCCCTGCCTCACTTAAAAAAGTATTATAATAAAAAAAGAGAATCATCACGAGCCCAGGGTGCCCGATCATTCATGAACAATCAACACCTCCACCGTGCCATTTCATATAAAGGTATATATATACTTACCATATGTAGAAAGAGAGAAGGTCGCCGTCTAGTGAAAAACAAAAGCATCATATGTGATGGAACAACTACATTACATCACTCACAATTCAATCACAAATTGTGGGAGATGGTACAATTAATCAAGGTATGAGAGAACCAATCCAAACATATCTTTCTTATTTTTATTTACTTTCTACCACTACATGTTTTCATGAATGTCACTCATTTAATTTCCTTTTCAAAAACCATGGCATGCTTGTTTAAATTCAACTCATCCACCCCGTTTGCATTGCCTGCATATAAAAAACCAACAATGGTTCTCTAGTTCACCATTCAAAGTTCACACCTCCATTTAAGTGAATCTCATGTTACTTTCATGCATCTTTTTTTATTCTAGTATGCTTTGGTTTGGATGTTGGTTGTACACCTTTTAAATTAGGCATGGTGCTTAGTTTGGATGTAATGATCATGCCTCCATAGGCTATTTAAATTAAGCATGGTGCTTAGGTTAATTAGACTACCTTAATCAAATTGGACATGGAGTCTAGTTTGATTTTTGAACTAAAACAACTAAATATAGACTCTAGTTGCATGCATGGACTAACCCGTGCAGGATATTATCAAATTCATGTGGGTAAGTCCTTGAGATGAATTGATAACAGAAATAAATCAAAACTCATTTGGTGAACTTGGAATAAACAAAGGTTTTGAATCTAAAAAAAGAAAGGGCTCTCTTTGCTAATTGAACGTGTATGAACACCACTTTTCTTTAGCATAGAGGAAAACCTTTAGCTCATAACATCAACCACTATTGTTTCAAAACATTTGTAAAATCCCTCGGGTATGTATTGTGATAGAACTGCCCAATTTATACAAGATCAAGTTTGGCTGTCCCCGTTTAGCACGTTGATGCGCACATACTTTCACTTATATAAACCCGGTAGTCCGCCGAGTGTCACGAAGGACCTCAGTAAATCAACATCACAACTAAGATCGCATGATTAAGCAAATACACATCACATATGCAGAGTTGCAGCAGAAATAATATTACAAATGGGTTCACAAATAATAGTACAAGTTTGGGTTTCAAAACCGATTAGGAAAACAACATAGCTTTCAAATGATTACATTAATATAAGTTCCAAATACATTGCTAGCATAAGTGACATCCTCTGACAAAAGCATATAGATGAGAAGTAAATATAGAATCACCGAGCCCACCGGCGGTTAGCCACCATCTTCAATAGGCCGAGAACTTCACCTGCAACATGGTGGGATAAACCCTGAGTACTCGAATGTACTCAGCTAGACTTACCCATCATAAACCAGAAATAAAGTGGCACCAAGGAGTATGCAAGGCTTTATAGGTGGAGCTGGCTTGACAATATTTTGCATAAAAGCCAAGAGTTGAGCTATACCTTTTACAATTCAGTAACCAAGTTAATTATAGCTATTCATCTCTATATTAGCAACGAACATGTGCCAAACATGTGGGATATCATTTAGTAATAGGCAATGGTAACCATAGCCGGTATAATGTTGTAACATCATCATCATCATTATAACCATCAAGTTCAATTAAGTTATTCTACGTTGCCGCTGCTCAGTCAAGTTCTCACTATCCGGGAGAGACGGTGATTCGAATCGATTCCTACCTAGCTGGGGAATTATTCCTAACACAAACCCAGGTCTACCAGCCACAGTAGCCTTAGGTCACCTTTGGTACAACTCAGGAATCACGGTTCCGAGCAGCGCCGCACCCTTAGGGAATCCACTCTGCCAGGTGGCCAATCTCACCTTTAGACTTGTGCCAATGGCTGCCCGCACATCCTTGCTACCGCCAGAGTGCACACTTTCACTTCTCGGCCCTCCGGCCTGAGTTGAGCTACTTGACTTCACGGTCGAAATGAGTTATCCAGCCAACTAAGTGATAGGCATGCATTCAACATGACATGAGGACGTACAGCGCATCGGTCCTTAAACGACACAAACGGAGATAGATCCACACCCAAGACCTCCATGTCTTGTAGCTTCTCTATCGACATCCCGCTTGGTCTCCTTTTTATTCATCAACACATGGTTATTTCCACGATAGCAAATATAGCCAACCATGCTTTGGTATCCACCTATATCTCACAGGTGACAGGAAATCACCCGACTTCTACCGGTCTAAGCATCGCTAAGCATACATTTGATCCTAGACCTACATAGTGTTCAAGGTATATTTCTAGACAATGTAGTTCTATGCATCAAGTGGTTCCAATCAACTCTTATAACCTAATGCATCAAACATAAAGAACTCAAGTGATATTTGTAAAAACATAGGAGGCTTAGAATGCTCCGGGGCTTGCCTGGGATCTAACACTAGGTTAGTGTTTGTTAGATGACACTCGCTTGGCGAGCATCTCCTATATCGACACTTGCTTAGTCCTTCCATCTTCGAGATAGGTCCACCATACACCGTCTTTGGGTTCAGCTCCAACATCACATCCTTCACGTGGTTCATCTAACGTACCTAGATGAGATGCAAGATGCAAGTGCATGAATAAAAAGAACGGCAATACGAGATGCATCACATAATCTATTATAGAAAGATAGTAAGCATATCAAGAATGGTACACAAGATAACTTGAGTTAAGATATTGCACACATGCATCGATCAAGAACTAACCAACACGTTTAACCAAAACAAGAGCAAGCTAAAGCAATCACCTAGCACACGTATAGAAATTTGGACAGCAGCACAACAGTCATTTGTTTTAACCATAACTAGAGACATAAGCATCCAACAAGGGTGAACCTAGACTTTCTGGAAATCTAATGAAATTTCCTACAACATTGTTATCATCACCAAAAGCTTATTCTAAAGCTAACTAGGTCAAACATGCCAATGTTTCAGATCTGCACAGAACTAGGACAGAAAAGTAGTAGTAGTTTCAAAACGACATAACTAGAGTTACAGACATCAAACAAGCATGAACATTAACTTTCTAGAAAGTTTATTAAATTATCTAAAACATGTTTATTATCATCATAAGGTGATTCCACCATTAACAAGGTCAATCAAGCATAATTGAGCACCTTTATCCAGACTTGGACAGATTCTGCTATGCAACTTCGCAAGCTTATAACTGGAGCTCTACAACACCAAAAAGGGTGATCTTTAACAATTTGGAAATATCATGAAAGGAGCTACATTTATTCTATTATGTCCAAGACATGATTCAAAGCGTAGCTAAGTCAAACAACACAGTCATTCAGATCTGTACAGAGAGCATGCAAAATCTGACCATGAACTCACAAAATCTATAGCTCCTAAATTATCAGACTTATGGTCATGAAAATTTATCACAAGCTAGATTATGAAATTATATACAACTTTGGTACTCGTTACAACCACAGTAAACATCATTTACACCATGAAAATAATTGCACAAGCAAGACTGCATATGCAGCCCAAACAACAGTGGTACAGAAAACTGATAGGAACTTCAGAGAAGCATAACTGGAGTTCTAGACCTCCAACAATCATGAATCATAACTTTTTGAAAATATAATGAAGTTACCTACAACTTTATTATGATCATCTTAAGATGATTTTACAGTTAACAAGGTCAATTAATCTAATGAATGCATCTCTATCCAAAACATGGACAGAATCTGACATGCCACTTTGAATAGCTATAAATAGAGTTCTATATGTCCAATAAATGTGGTTCTAAACTTTTTAGAAATCTTAGAAAATTATAAAGAACTTTGTTATAAATACCTAGAGCTAATTCCACTATTAAAAAGGCCCCACAGTACCAACAAGGCAACCCTGTCTGGGTTTGGGCAGAAACCTCCACAGAGATTTAAGCAACTATAACTAAAGATCTACTTAACCAAAAATCATGATATTTAACTTTTTGGAAATATTAAGAAAAGTACTACAACTCATGTATTGTCATCAAGTTATGATTCATAACTTAACTGATCCAATTAATTCAAACATGCAGACCTATTCAGAATAGGAGCAAAGCAACACAGGGCATTTGTTATTTTTATAACTCTTAAACCATCAAACCTAAAATCCTGACATTTTTACTAGACATCAATCATCACCTTAGTAGAACTCCATAATAATTTCATATTTATTTGAGCACAAAAACTACAGTTATGAAAAAGACAAAACACAACTATTATTAAGAACCTAACTGCACAAATTGATTTTCGCAGCAAAAACTTTAAACTAAATAATGTCATATTATAGATCTGGTACATAGATAATTTCATAAGGATTCCAAAAAGTCCTCATTTACTATATTTACGATTTTTGTACTAATTACTATGAATTTTCAAAGTTGATCATTCAAATCTGCATAAATCAAAGAAAAAGGGGTGTAGATCTTGCATTGGGGTCCCTGTAGAAAACACAAATTAAATGCTATGAACCAGTCCTTCTCAGCACTATTCACAAGAGTCACTGGTTCTTCACTTAACCCCCTCGAAAACCTTCTATTTGCGCACCCGGTCCTTCTTCTTCTTCAAACCGAACCGAGCAGAGGGGCACGTCTGTGCTGGCCGGTGGCCGATTCGGCCGGCTGGAGAGGGGCGTCGGCGACCATAGAGGGCGACGCGGCCTTGCAGTGGCCATCCATGACGTGCCTAGCCCCGGGTTTGGCCCACAGTAGCTTGTGGCTGCCTAGCCACGGCAGCCGAGGGAGGCGGCCTGAACGACGGCGACAGCAGACGGCAACGCACGGTAGGTCTAGGTTCCGCCTAGGGCTTGGGAAGGTGGTCGCGGAGCCATAGGCATACTCGGTAATGGGCTAGAGGGGCTGCAGGAGAGGGAGCAGTGGTGGCAAGGGAGTTCAGCGGTGGCGGCCATGGCGGCCGTGCTATGGCACGCGCGTGCAGGCGTAGGCGCTGGAGAGCGAGGGAGGCCCGACGTCGCTTCTAGAGGGCGCAGGGACGTGGAGCAGAGTCAGACAAGGACACAGCGAGGTAGGGGCGCGGATGCATGCATCGGCAATGGAGGGGTGAGCTCACGCATGGTTGCCACGCATAGGCCACGCGACATCCTTTGGGGCGTTTCCGCGAACACCTGGCGGGCGACGGAGTGGCCGGTGTGGAACACGCCTTTGGGACGTCTACGAGCCAAATTCGACAATGGCCCCAAAACAAAGTTTGCTTCTTTCCTGACGCTCTACATTTCTTATTTAAGGAGCCTAGTCATTAGAGCTCTAGATCAGCGGGTAATTAGGCTCCAAAGTGATAGTGTCAACGTATTGACAGCGACAAACAAAAGTCCAAATTGATGGTCCAAACTAACTCAAATGAGTGCCATCTTTTTACATGCTCTTATCCATCATATACACTCCAACTTTTATCTTTGGACCAAATCGAGTTGCTTAACAAAATTTGGAGAACGTGGAATGCCAACGGTTATTACCGGTCCTAGCTTCTAGACTTGGAATTATTTTGGAAGGCCAAAACAGCAGCATTTCCAATCTTTGAGGTACTGTTTGGATAGCTTAGAAACCAAACTAGCTCTTGATCATAAAATAAAGTTTGTAGCACACAAACTAGATTTCAACTTTTATTTAAGGTGCAACTCCATGCAAGCACTATAAGCGATTGGTCAACACCGGTCAAAATAGCATCACGGTAGAGCTTAAATTACCCTTTTTGATCTATTAGAGCATTTCTTGGCCACTTGCTCAACATGAACCCTTCATAACTTTTGTTCATGAGTGTAAGTAGAGTTGTTTGAGCAAGGTTGCAATGTTTGTTTCTCATTACATATTCTCATTCACCTAATAAAGTAATTCAGGCAAGGGCATAACTTGTCATTTCATGTGACTTCTTGATTCCAAACTTCACAAAACTTTTCCAATCATCCATGTGGGTGGAAATTGATGTGAGGCACATGAAAGAAGCACCTTCAACATTACTTAGGTATATATCTGAAAAGGGCCAATATGCAAGTAAAGGTGTGTTGCCCAAGTTTAAGTTGGAGCTCACTCTTGTAGATTTGATCTTGACACCTTCGTCACCACTTAACATGCCATGTTTGAGCTCAAACCCATTGCCTAACTGGTGACAAACACCTGGGGTGTTACATGTATTGTCCACTAACCTTATGCAGGGATGAAACCTTGATCAAAAGAAACATGGATCACACACCCGCCAAGCCAAACCACATGAAGATCAAGATGGTATGGCAGAAACAAAAAGTGCAATCATCCTTATCCATATCTAGGATGAGATGATGCCAATTCAAGCAAAAATGCAATGGAGAAGTCCTGCACAACGAACTTAAAACGGTGAGCCCTTGCCGAAGGTAAATCGGTAGCTATCTTTAAAATTCAAAATAAATATTTCTAGATTAAAAATTTGAATTCTTACTTCAAAATAAAACTCTCAGAAGAAAAAAATCTATTATAAAAAATGAATGATAAAAAAATAGATAGAGAAGAGAGAAGAAGAGAAAGAAGGAGCATTCTCCTTTTCTAGACCTTTGCTATCACTAAAGCCCATGGTCCATACATACTAGTTGTGTGTGTGACCTAACCTTGGTGATAACCTGAGATGGACCATATATAGTCGCCCCTACAACAGCTTCAAAGCTTCCATCTATAAATGTTGCTGGTAAGAACTCAGGTATGCAAAGGTAAATAAAATGTTCACCAACACATTTTACTCATGTTTGTCTCCATGAAAATATAAACTGATTATACCAGTTCATGCATCCTTTGTTCATGATATATGCTCTGGTTTGGGTGTATTCTTACGGTACATCTATAGGCTTTTTAATTAAGCATGGTGCTTAGGTTAAAATAGTCTTCCTTAATCAAAATTTGACATGGTGTTGAAATTTGATTAATCAACATTGAGTATTACTTTCATAAACAATGGAAGTAATCTATTATGGAGATGAATCAAGGCTATGTTTATTTTTCAAACTTTACCTTAGCCTTGTTTATGCTAAATGATAGAAAGTTGCGTGAACCCATAAAAATAAAATAAAATAATAATAATAATAATAATAATAATAACAGTAATAATAAATAACAAAAATAAAAGTAATAATAATAAAAAAATTAAGGCTCCCTAGTGTTTCAACTGGTAGAGCTCTTGTCTGTTTCTTTTTGTTTTTGTTTGTTAAATAAAAAGCAGGTACAACAATAAGTGTGGTGGAGATCTCTCAAGCATAACTAACACACATTCGAGATCCCCACAACACGTTGCACAACATCAAATGATCCAACATGCAGAAGGATGGAACAGATGGCCCCAGAGAGGATTGGCTAGACCTCTGGTTTAGCCAACCCATCTCTGACTTCTCGTATTTCCTTCATCTTCAACAATGGTTTGTGCAACACAACCCTCAACTCCCTCTAACTTTGAGTTTAAACAAACATAAATCTTGATCACTAAAATTAAACTCAATTTATCCCTAATATCTTCTCCTGATGAATAATGCCCCTATTCACCACATTTAAAATTTTGAAAAGTGACATGTTCATAACATGTTTAAGATAGAAGCTTGCATAATGTTTGTTCCATATACATACACTTATGCTTGTGGAAAAATATTCTAATAGGACAATCATGTTGACTAAGTTGTTGTGAGGTGTGATATAGTTTTGACTTTGAAATCCAACCATTTCTATTGAAGATACTTGGATAATTTATTTTGATAAAAATTGTTATAAAACCATAGTATCATATACTCCTCAATTGGTGAGCAATTCCTACCAAAGCCAAATATAACATCTTGCAAGTTTCAAGCCTTCCACATACGCTACTTGTTATTGTATTGAGTTTGGTCGAGTCTTGTTGACCCTTGTTGAGAGATTTATCATGCTCCCAAGATCAAGATCACGTACACCCACATATATATGTTGCTCTTACATTGGGAGTGCACAAAAACATGCTTCCATTTAGACCCACAAAAAACTCTGCTCCTACACTAGGAGTAGATAAAAAACGCTTGTTAGGTAAATACTCCATATTCTAAAAGATAGTGATCTCTCTCTAATATATGGTTTAGAAAAAGAGACATGGGCTATGCAAAAAGTTTATGATAAAAAAATATGTGGACACATGAAGGTCCAAGTAAAAAAATGGACACATGAAGGTCCAACATTAAAAAAGAAAAAAATGATGAGCACTTGAAGGCTCATGTATTGAAAAAAGGGGAAGGAAGAAAGATAGCCGTGTTTCAAAATAATAAGTTATAGAGAGATCTTATCTACAAAAGGAGTATAGTTTTAGTTTACCATTTTTCCACACACATGCATGTCTTGATCTAAGAATATGACACTTCTCTCCTTGGGTCCTCGATTTGACTTTACAACATGCAATACAAGTATGCTATATTGTTTATCCATACCTAAAGCTCCACAAAAAACCTTTTTAGAAGTAGGAGAAGGCAAAACATTGCTATGCCTTGGTAAGGATTTATACACCATTGAGTGATTTGAGAGTGCCATTTGAGGAGTATAAAGTGAACTATGCTTTTTCTTGAGACTATTCCACTTTTCAACAACCCAAGGAAACATGTTAGCTAACGTCACATATCCCACTAGTATAAAGAATGTGTTGGAATAACTTTTATGTAAGGCATATATCTTAGGATGTTATGCTCTTGATTACTTTTATCTCTAAACTTTGCTCAAGGACGAGCAAAGGACTAAGTGTGGGGGAGCTTGTTGGTTGTCCTTAATGACCAAATCCGACCGCCAATTAAGACATAAAAAGGGGAGAAATTAACAAACTTAAACACAAATGCATTTACCACTGACCTAGTTCCACATGTATTTGGAAGATTATTGTTTTTGCAGGACATATACACAAATACATGGGAGAATACACCAAAAGGCACTTTCCAACATTGAATTGTGTAAAGAATAAATAGAAAGGTCCATCAATTTAAGATATCTACGCAGAATACCACCTAAGGAGCTGCCTAGGAGCACTCACCGACCCACCATGCGAAGGCGGTGGTAATGGGAACCAGTCAATGGCCGACCGCCACCTGTGGTCGGCCGCCCCCACCTGGCGCCGCTCGTCCTCTCCTTCATGTGGTGGTTGCATGCCTCCATGGCGAAGGCGGTGGTGCATGGTCTTCATGCCAGGAATAGCCACAACATCGCCTCTCCTTCATGTATCAATAGAGGGGCAACCCCCCCTCTACAACACACTTGGGAAGCACACAACACAAGATACATGATGTAGCCAGAAGAGGAGGAGCTCCACTTTCATATCTTAGCTCTTTGGCTTAGTTTAGGGAGTGAGTGACAAAGGAAAAGAGATGGAGAAGTATCAGAATTGTCGGCTACCTCCATTTGTGTACTTGGGCCCCTTGTACACATAGCGGAAGGAATGATGCGAATGTCGGCTCCCTCTTCACTTATACCTCGGTGAATCTAGTACTATCTGGAGTGTGGGGGTATTAACCCCTATACCCTTACGGCTAGGCTTGGGCCGGCCCGGATCAGAGGGTCTGGTCCTCTAAAAGACGATGCGCGGCTCAGCCAACCTGTTCGGAGTCCCGCGTAAGGAGTCAAGACTGATTTGGCGATCAAGCAAGATCTTGGTCGGTTAGAATGGCAATTGTAACTAGCTAGGATTAGTTTCTAGATCTGTAACCCTATCCCCCGGACTATATAAGGCGGGCAGGGGACCCCTCTAAAAAACATCTCATTGACATACACATCAATACAATACACCAAAGATACAGGACGTAGGGTATTACGTCGATCAGACGGCCCGAACCTGTCTAAATCGTTGCCTCTGCGCCTTGTGTCACCATCCGGTTTCCGATTACACGCATCCTACCGATAATCTACCACCACGGGCACCCCCCTCGGTGGACTGCCGACCATATTTCGTCGACAGTGGCATGCCAGGTAGGGGTCCCCTTTTAGGGGTTGTGCGTGCTGATCTCTCCAGCGAACCAGATGGGATTTTCTTCACCAACTTCATCTGTGGCAACCTGGCGACTGGCGGTGGCATATCTCGACAGACGAATCTAATTTCGCATCTACTGCACTCCAACGATCAAGCGGCGGCCAGCAATAAAGCAACATGGAGCTATGTTTCCATCAAAGATGCTAATCGGCCATACGAGCAAACTAGAGCAATCCAAGAAATATTCAAGCACGTATGCATCTAGATCTATGGAGCGGTGGGATGCAGGCTGCTCGATGTTGTCACATGCAATTTCATCTCGAGAGATCAAGCTCGGAGGAACAAGTGAGAAAAAAAGACGAATAGTTCAACATGCACGGACATGTATCACCAAATCACAACGCACGCCTGCATGTACAAGCGGCTAGCAAGGCCAGGAGCAATACAGATCCAATTTTGGACTCCGACGATTGTCTTGCCGGGGGGCCGTGCTACTGCCTAGAGCGGCAAGGAAGATCCTGGACCACCACGCCCCACCTCTGCTGAACACGCCCGAGGCCTCCGCCTTCCCATGCGTTGGACTTTGTCAAGCTACGTCATGATTCTGCGCGTCTGTGAGCCCGGCCTTTGCACAGAACACGCGCTCCGACCACGCCGGATTGACTACGACTACGGCAGCATGCGAGTTGTCCAATTACAACAACCGAAGCAGGGCTCAAGCGAGCCACGCCAAGCCATCGGCGAGCCGTGCCAAGCTGTCGACGCCACGTCGGGCCATTAAGCAAGCCATCGGCGAGCCACGTCGAGCCATCAAGCAAGCCACCGAGCAAGCCACGTTGAGCCAAGCGAGTCCTCGAGTCCGTGACGTACGTGCCAGCATGAAGACAAGCAACGATGTCCTGTTCTACAAGCAAGCAAGCAAGACCGCGTCCAAATCTTCAAAGATCACATGCAAGCATGAATCGAGCCATACAAGCTGACATCACGAACAAGCATGCATATGGGAATATTTCCTTGCTGCTGACACACGACTTTCATCACCATCAGATCAACAATGACTACGAGAACTCACCCTCATCCAGATCCTTCGGTGGACTTCCGACTCCGCCTCGACCACGTCGACCACGTCCCGAGTGGCTCCGTCGAGCTCCGACCACCAGACCATGTCGACCACGTCCCGAGCAGCTCCGTCGAGCTCCGACCACCAGACCACGTCGACCATGTCCCGAGTGGCTCCGCCGAGCTCCGACCACCAGACCATGTCGACCACATCTCGAGCAGCTCCGTCGAGCTCCGACCACCAGACCACGTCGACCACGTCCCGAGCGGCTCCGCCGTGCTCCGACCACCAGACCATGTCGACCACGTCCCGAGTGGTTCCGCCGAGCTCTGACCACCAGACCACCAGACCACGTCCCGAGCGGCTCCGCCGAGCTCCGACCACCAGACCACGTCCCGAGCGGCTCCACCGAGCTCCGACCACCAGACCACCAGACCACGTCGCAATGATGATCGCCACAAAGAATGGCGCTATGACAACCGCGACCACCATCACAATAGGCCGAAAACCACGTCGCAATGATGATTCACGGCAGCAACGCACGCTTGTGATGACTTCCTCAACCAAGCGTATGAGCTCAGAAGAAATCAGAGAAGAGAATCATTAAGACCGATTGGTCAAGCTGATTGGCGCACCTAGGCTACGCCTGACGCTTCGTCGCATTAGGCTGGCTCGGCGGACCTCAAGATCGTTTCTAGTATGCCATGCGTGGTAGCCGGCGGTGCAACATCTAAAGCCAGATTCCTATGGTGACATCCTCTGACCGGCATCCACGACTGGATCTGACTTCCTAAGATCCGATCTCCAAATTAACTTCGCAACAAGAAGGTGCCAGACAATCCATCTACGTGTGTTTGCTTGACGAATTTCCGCATCGCCCGAGCACAGCAACACAGATGAACTAGCAGCCTAGGAAGCTTTGCTAGTCTACAGAGTCAAAATCAAGATTGATCTCGCATGCACGTGCATGCATGGATGTGTCAGATATTTTTCACACGGCGAGTTGACACGGCGAATCGCACATCAAGCAAGCTAAGTCAATTCTTTAATTCCATGATAAATGTAAATCTACATGTATCTCCATATGTCTATACAAATATTATCGATAGGGATTTGGCTACGCTTCTCGTGCCATCGCTACGCCGGGTTAGCAGGAGAGGGATCCCACAACGGCAGTGGTGCGCGAGCACGTGCAGACCTGCGACAGGAGACCGTGTCCAAGCCGTACCGCATGGCTGCCTGACTCAGGATCACTACGGGCGCATACGGTGGATGGAACGACTCTGCACGTCTACGGACTTCAGCTTCTGCACGTGTGAGATGCGAAAAGACCAAAAGCAAGATGTCCGACTGCGTCGAGCCGCCGAGCGAAGTGAGCCGCTAAGCGAGCCATCAAGCGAGCCGCATGGGCCGGACGTGAGCCGCTAAGCGAGCCGCCCGAGCCATCAAGCAGCGAGCTGTGAACGGCGTCGTGACAACCGTGACCGCCACCATGATGACAGTTCGGAAAGCTCGAGCGCTGGGCAGTTTCGTCAACACCAACCAGATAACGCCATACGCCGCCAACCAGACGTTATGTCTATAGCTAAGTCACGCTTTAATATTTTTCTAAATATTCTCTAATCTTCGTATATCACCATAATGTTTCTCCGACTGTTTTCTCCATATTTTCTCTCCAAATGATTTTGTTTCATGTATACCATCTTAGAGATGACATACAGCTAAGTCTAAAGCGAACACCCGAACAGTCATGCTGACGCTCGGATGTTTCTAGAAAAGGCCCTGTCTCTGGCTTCTCCCTACACGTGCACGAGCGTCTGCCCTCTACGTTATGGGTGGTCGACAGTGGCTCCTTAGCGACGCTTTATTCTTCCTACACGTGCACGGGCTCCGCGCCCCGTGTTATGGTTAACGGGCTAGCTAGGGCTGGAGGCTCAGCTACATACTAACTGGTTGGACCATTTATATTAAGTATAAACACAAACTTCACATTAACACTGATGTTTACAAAGCACCAACTGCTTTATCACATCATGCTCATTTGTAAATGACTATTGAGTGTCATTTTCTCCATAATTTATTACTTTGTACATCATGTACTATCATTCTATATATTTATATTGCAGGGATTTCGACCTACACTCGGGGACTCGTCGTTCTCACCCCACGCTGTGCTTGGGGACTGCCCCGACCACTCTCCAACCACAGCCCGGGGATTGTTCTCCTCGGCTACATGTGACTTAGACTCACATACAGTTGAGAGGCATTTATTTTCTTTGACCTTGCTACAAGGCTCATACTTCACCCTCCAGCAAGCTCGGGGAACCTTTCAGCATCATACTTTATTACACCTCACACTCCGACCGCGAGTCAAACCAGGGCCGTACAAACCTTCCAGGATGACGTATCGGCTAAACTGGTACAACTAAACAGAATGCTAACATGTTCTCACTTAGTTACACCAACATGATATTCAAGCTTAAATACGTTTTCTACAAAACAAACAAGCTTATGCAGATATACAGTTACGTTATTACAAGCTTGCCTAAAAGGGTCCAAGTTTACAATAACACAACTACATCTTCTTCCATAGCTGTAGCCTATAATATTGGCTGGTCGGGTCACGCGACACCTGCTGCTCGCCATGCCTGACATCATGCTCAAGTCTCGGGGACTCTTGTACTGGTCGAGCTAAAGAAGATGGCTCCGTCGATGCTTGGCTGGTCGAGACCATAGGCTTCGCCGGTTGGCTTAAAAATGACGGCCCCTCCAGCTGACTTGTTGATGGCGTACCCTGTACAGGTGTTGTCCTGCCTCCACACATGTTAATATCACCAATTATTTTCGCCAACAAGTCCAGCTGGGTCATCCGTAGCTCCTCAGCCTTGTCTAGATCTACCTCCTTCGGGTATCCAGCCTCCAGGCATTTGAGGCATATGGGTTTTTGCCACACTTTTTATGCTCGGGACTGTCTCGACAGCCTTTGTGCTCGGGGACTGCCTCGATCACTCTCTGACCAGAGCTCGGGGACTTCGTCACTTGCTCCTCGACCTATGCTCGGGGACTGCCTCGACCACTCTCTGACCACAGCTCAGAGACTTTGTGTCTCAACTACATGCGACTGGCGACTCGCATACAATTGGGATATTCTGTCTCATTTAGACCTTGCTACAAGGCTCATAGCTCGCCTTCCAGCAAGCTCAGGGACTACATCGGTACGATGCACCTGCCGGATTTTAGCAAAAGCAACAGTCTGTCATGCAGATCACCATGTCAGATTTCCAAGACAGCGCCCTGTCTCCACGAGATGGCAAGATCCGGTCTAAAGCCCAAGTATCAAAATCAGAGCACAAGTCGGACTACAACACCGTCTCCATCTCCAACACGACAGTCAAGGTTTCGTCGATCAAGACGTTCCTCTTATTACGAGCAAACAGGAGCCAAGGCATCTATGGATATATGCATGCATCGTATACGGGTATATGCATGCGAACGTCATGGCCATGCAAGCAAACAAGGAGCCACCGTACTATGTTACAGAACCATGCAACCAAGGAAGCATATATGTGGTATACAGGGCCATGCATCAATCGAGTGCGTATACATATATATGTTACCGTTTCTTGCATAGCATCTGATACTTCATACAAGTCCAAGTTAGATCACCACACAAGCCAATGACGACGACGAGTACTCCGGCAGCGGCAAAGGCTGTTCCTACTGCTCCTACACCATCGCCGATCGTTAGCTGCCCGAGTTGCCAACCACTAATATAAGGACGACGTCATCTGGACTGCCTCGACCACTCTCCAATCATAGCTTGGGGACTTCGCCGCTCGCCCCTCAACCTGTGCTTGGGGACTGCCTCGACAACTCTCCAACCACAGCTCGTGGACTCTGCCGCTCGCCCCTCGACCTGTGTTCGGAGACTGCCTCGACCACTCTCCGACCACAGCTCGGGGACTATGCGTCTCAATTACATGTGACTAGCGACTCACATACAGTTGGGAAATTCTTTCTCGTTTAGACCTTGCTACAAGGCTCATACCTCGCCTTCCAGCAAGCTCGGGGACTACATCGGTACGATGCACCTGCCAGTGCATCTTGTATCGCCTGTACGACGATTGGATTCTCAACTTAACTGGGAATTCTTTTTAGACCCTGGCACCACGTGCCTACGTCACCTACTACCAGGCTCGGGGACTAAGTGGGCACACTTCACCTTGCGGTGAATGTGCTCGCTCTGATGGTTCAAACACCTCCGATTCTACGAGGACGACGGTGTCTCTTTTCGACTCAGAGTCAAAGTGGGCACACTTTGGGGGAAATATTTTTCAAATTTTATCTTGATCCCCTTACATCCTTCTGGCAAGCTCAAGACGGCGCTACTCGAAGGATACAAGGCGCTCAAGGACTAGCTGTGGGGGTATTAACCCCTATACCCTTACGGCTAGGCTTGGGCCGGCCCGGATCAGAGGGTCCGGTCCGCTAAAAGACGACACGCGGCTCAGCCAACCTGTTTGGAGTCCCGCGCAAGGAGTCAAGACAGATTTGGCGATCAAGCAAGATCTTGGTTGGTTAGAATAGGAATCCTTATCCGGCCACCTATGGCAATTGTAACTGGCTAGGATTAGTTTCCAGATCTGTAACCCTGTCCCCCGGACTATATAAGGCGGGCAGGGGACCCCTCTAAAAAACATCTCATTGACATACACATCAATACAATACACCAAAGACACAGGACGTACGGTATTACATCAATCAGACGACCCGAACCTGTCTAAATCGTTGCCTCTGTGCCTTGTGTCACCATCCGGTTTCCGATTAGACGCATCCTACCGATAATCTACCACCACGGGCACCCCCTCGGTGGACTGCCGACCATATTTCATCAACATGGAGTGCAAAGGTTTGTTGTTTATCTTCGGTGGTGAGCTCTACTTTAAGTTAGTCTTGTTTACTATTTACTTGCAGGTTCGTCGTCTGTTCTCGTAGCGGATACTCTAGTAGAGGGCTCCTAATAAAGATGGATAACCTTGTACGGTGCTAGAGTAGTAGTCGATTGCATAGACGTGGTGTCTAGGTTAGAGGCTACCTTCGTTAACCTTGTTCCCCACGATTGAGGGGTTGGCCGTAGGTGGTGACAGCCCCATCCGTCCCACGTATTCCCCCACATCTAAGCTCAATGTAGGCTACAGGCTGGCCTCTACTAGTAGACTAGGTGTGATCCGGTGCTCGAAGTAAATATATAGTGGCAAAACTATCTTAGATTAGGATCTCTATCCCTAGAAAACCTCGCTACCCGAGCTATCTTTCTTCATGTTATCTTAGGTGAACTTGTTCAGAGACTCTTACACATCCGTTCCCTATGAAAATACGATACCCTGAATACTTCTGGGTGAAATGCTACAATGGTAATTCCATGCACTTGCGGATTATTTCTGTATGCGTTAAGAAATACCAACATACTCTATGGTTGAGGGGTAGGCGGCAAGTGGTGATAGCCCTATCCATCCCTTGTAATCCCCCATGTCCGGGTATAGCGTAGAGCTATAGGCCGACAACGCTTGGCAGACCAAGTGTTATCCAGTGCCCAAAGTAAGTCTATAGTGGCAAAGCTATGTTAACTTAGGTTCTCTATCCTTAGAAAACCTCACTACCCGAGCTATCTTTCTTCTTGTTATCTCGGGCGAACAAGCTAAGAGGCTTTACATGTCCATTCCTTTGGGAAAATATGATACCCTGAAAACTTCTAGGTGAAGTGATACGACGGTATATCCATGCGCTTGCGGATTCTTTCGCTTATGCTAAGAAATACCAACAGTGACCTGCATGATTATCACCGAAGAAGAGGGGTTACTGGTTAGGCTTGCCTAATAGCCTTTTTCGGAGGTGGATCTAGCCCCCTGAGAGAACATGCGTCCCTGATGTGCGACTCTCCTAATGCTGTTAGTCCGTCGAGGGAGCCCATCGAGTCGATGACCGTGCTTTAGGTGCTCATTGTTACCAACAAGGTGCTAGGTCTGATATCCTAGCTCACAGGCAAAGACCGTCTCATGGAGCCCCTAAGTTCAAAGCCAAGAAACGACAAAGAGTCAGTAAGGTGTCAGTTGTTGTAGATCAGTTGATGACCTGTCCTGATTTCTCGTGTAACTTGTTCTGCCTTACAGGATCACCACAAGTATTGCTCCAGGGCCCCTTTCGACAAGGTCTAGGAGAGGGGGATCAATGGTTCTAAGGCATCCACTAGTAACAGTGGGATGTCTATAATTCTGGAGAGTTGACTGCCGTCGTCCCTATGCCTCACCTAAGCCATTCCAGCTGCGGTGCGTCGGGTTTAGCCAAATGCAGATGAGCTAGCATAGGGCTATCGGAGAGGCGAAGGGCACCAAAGATGGGGAAGAAGCCCCTGAGAGGAAGAAGAAGAGGCAGCACTGAGCACAGGCATCCATAGTGCTAGGTACCTCAGTGGATTGTGTCCAGTTATTACCTTGGTGTGTATTTGGCTTGGCTGACTATGAGTTGTTCGCAGTGCCAAGGGCGCTAGGGTCTCCTAGGGCTGCCGATGATAAGTTGTCAACCAGGACGGCTTTAGTCGTTGGCGACATTGGCTGGAAGGTGGAATACGTCCCCTTTGAGCAAGGTTCTAGAACCTCACGCAGGCAACTAAACAAGCCCATGTTGCTAGATGTTCCTAGTAATGAGAACATGTAAGTTCAATTCTTCACCTTGTTTTGTCGAGCAATGAGCTCCTGATGCTTGTTTTTGGGCGCAGCTCCCGATCGAAGATATTATTGATCGAGAGGTTGCCCGAGGCGATCGCGCTATCCAATGCTAGCGAAATCACAACTCCAGGATTTTGCTCAAACGAGAGTGAGGATTTGAGCATTTTAGAGATGATTTGGGTCGCTGATACCCATAATGACTTCGTGGCGAGTCTCGACATAGGCACACCACCTTTGGAGGATGCTTGGGAAGATCTTTCTCTGGTGATCTAGGCAGAGCTTGTGCAGGGTGAACCTACTTAGGTTCCCAACGCAGGTGCCCAAGGGAAAGAGCCTTTCATTGAGCCGGTTCGTGGGCTTGACCCATTAGGATCATCCTTGGAGATTCTTCCATGGGATGGCCTCGAGAGGGTGTTGCTATGGGTTGACTCTCCTCCATAGGTGGACGATGTCCGCCTAGTCCCACTCGGGTCTTAGACCAATTGAACAGGGGGAGGTCCATCATTGCAAGCTTTTGATGCTAAAGGTGAAAGCTTGTTTGACAATGTCGAGGAGCGGCGTCGTGTTGACTCTAGCTACGGGGAGTTGGATGGCATGGTGAAGCACGTAGATAGTTTGTTTGCTGCTCTTCATGCACTAGCGGATGCCGTGAAGACCAAGAGCATCTCGGTTAGGGATTCTCTTAGTGCTACCCTAGAGGTATGACTCACATTGGGTGTCCAAGCCCCCGAGCACCCGTCTGGTGGTCACACCAGGTGGACATCACCCTTGGATTATACTCGGGACCACGCAATGGACCAGATGTGTCTAGCCCCGAGTCTTTGGTTGATTCATTCCGAATGAAGCCAAGACTTATGGCATCTTGTTCATGTAGTGCCTTCAGAAGAATTCTTTGGCGATGTCTGTGTTCATCTGGGAGAGGTTCTCTTAGCCGGACGATAGGGAAAAGACGCTGATTGCCGAGCTAGAGGGGGAGGTGGCGGTCCTGAAGTGCCATCAGGATGAAACCCAAGGTAGGTTTCTTGCTGAGACCTTTCTTATTTGTGTTTAATGAGGTTTGTGAAACATTTCACCCTTTTCGGCTGATGTCGAGGCCATTGTAGGGTTGTCTTGAGAGAAGGCTTCCCTTCAAGCCTTGGGCTCCGTGTACTAGACGGAGAGGCAAAAGCGAGCACTTGCTCAGGAGGACATAGAGAAGCTTCAGAAGCAGATCCAAGGTGTGTGTTCTTTCTGGCAATGAATCGTGTTACGATTGCTTGCGAGTTTTTTTACTAACACACTTCATTGATAGTGGACTCGGCTAAGGTGAGGCACCTTAAGAATGAGCTCGCTGAGTGTAAGTCTAATATGCCAACCTAGAGGTCGTGGCTACTAAGGCTGAGCGCCTACACGCAAGGACCCTCTCAACCATGGAGGCGAGGTATATGTTGTAGGTGTCATCCCTTGAGGACAAGCTTAGGAGTGTAGTTATGGCTGGCTGCGCTACTTGCCAGGTTTCTTATGCTCAGCTAGGAGGGCATTCCTCTTAGGCAGAGGTCGCTTCCTAGCTGAGGGGGATCCCAAGGCGCCTAGACGAGATTGCCCAGTATGGTTTTTCCACCGGAGCGCACATGGCGTTGGTGACCGTTGGGACAATCTACACTGACCTAAACGTTGGCTCCATCAGAGGAAAACCCGTAGACACTGATACCTTACTGTATAGTCAAATTCAGCAACAGGCCATAGAACCTTTTGAGGCCATAATTTGTGACATAGATCTCTTTGTGATAGTGCGAGGCAGTGTACCTAACTTATCAGAGGATTTAGGCGGCGCTTGAGGCCGTCTTGCAATGTGCTACACCCGATTTTATGTACTCTGTCTTTCATTGTCTTTAGTATTTGATGCTAGTTAAGCTTTGGACTAACTACCTAGGGATTATTCGACCAAAATGAAACACTTGATTGAGTCCATGGAAGGTCTTGTTAAGTCACTTATAACATTTCAAGGCCTATGAGACATTGATCAATCGAGAGAAAAGTATGAGTGGGCGGCACATATAGTTTTCATTGTAGCCCTCGAGCATGTTGGCATGTTAGTATAACATGTGAACATGCTAGATAGGAACATAATGTGGCAGAACCTCCTAAATTATAGGGCCCACATGCACCTGTCACTGTCCAACGACCTTTGACATTTATGCATATGTTACCGATAACTTAAGAAGACTGTCGGGTGTCCGCGGGGAACCCCGAATCATCCACGATTTCCGAGCAGGATCACATTACAGAGTCATTGCAGTATTACAACAGTTTATTCAAATAGATATATCAGAGTAAAATATAGCGGAAGCATTATAGCAACTTAGTTTACAAACCAGTTGTTTCAAACCTTACAAACTAAGTATAATTATTAATACAAAACGAAGTAGTGGAGTGGCATTATAATATAATACAAAACACACAATAAAAGCGCCTCCCTAAGGGCCACACATTTACTTCTCATCATCGATCGAACTATAGTCATGCAAAGACGATCCAAAACAGATCGACTCATGAGGCGCACTTTTTGCAACAAGGGTCAACGAACCACAGTACAAAAGTACTCAACAAGACTTAACCGAAATAACAAATAAGAATCGGGAATGCGGGCTTAGGAATTCAAGGTAGGGCTTTAACAATAATCAAAGTTATTTTATGTAAAAGCTTTGTAACAAAATTCTTTTTATCAACATTTAACATTTCATAAGATCTTATACAAATCGACACGATCCGTAATGAGATCATGAAACTTCATATCCAACACTTTCTCAAATTGTCCTCAAGTTACGCTTATTAAACTACGATGATGATCGAGAGAATTGAGTCTCCATAACCGAGGAGCAACGACGATTGAACCGATTATAAACCCAATTGGGAATTCCAGACCACCACGACATATATGTAGGTCCCCGACCTACATATATCAACCTACCCTCGGATCCTCTACACAAGAACGGGTCCATGCCACCCGAGAATCTGATACTCCACACTCCACCCCATTGCCACGTGGGTACACGCTATTCCGCCATCTCTCCTCCCGGTCTTGGCGCGAGTAGCCATTCTCGTAATAGAATAGCCAAGTTAAGGCTTACTGGAGTATATGGTTAGTACTACAAATTCTCAACTCACACAGTCAACAACAGTGCGGACCTTAATCGACACAAAGTGGAAAGAACCCGCTCACAAGACCTCCATGTCTTGTGGCTCACACACACCGAGTCCGCCTTGGGTCTAGATTTATTACTTCACATGCTCATATTTCATGATAACATAAGTAACCAAAGTTCCATATAAAACTCGCAGTGACGGTAATCACCCGACTTTTATTATCTAAGCATGACTAAGCATAACTAGCCATATATATCACAATTAAAATGGTTAACAAGGTAGATAAGGAAAACGAGGTTGGTAATGCATCAATTAGGTTTCCACTTGACTTCTAATCACTTAATGCGATATTGAAAAGCAAAAGCGAAATCAATTTGTAAAACACAAGGTAGGTTTAAATGCATCCGGGCTTGCCTTCGTTGATTTTAAAAGTCCGATTCAAGAATCGGTCCACGATTATCCAACCCGACCTCAACCGACGGATTAACCTCCTCAACCGCTTGATTAACCACTACAGGTTCACCTTCGTTCACTACACGTAGTAATAATACTATGCTTAACATGATGCGAGATACAAAATATGATGCTCGATGATGGATGCAAAAGTTAGCAACTTGAATACAACTTTCCTTCACTATGCATTTACAAAACTAATCTAACTAAATCATTTCGTAATACACACATCAATTGCCAAAGATCATTATCCACTAATGACCCAAGGACATCACCCAATCAAAAATTCAATCAAAACCTAAATCATTAAAGGTTACTATTTGCTTTTATGAATTAATTATTTAATTAAAAATTATGAAATAAATCAACTTGTTCCAATTGAGCCCAAAATTTTTGTAAGCGTTCATTACATGATAACTAAGTGGCAAAACAATTTTCATAATTTTTGGATAATTAATTAAGCCTAGAAAAATCATGGAAAGTCATTTATTAATTAATTGAGCAATTTTATCATACCCCAAAAATACTTAAAATCAATATTTCAAATTTTTTCACATAATATACATCACAAAGAAGTCACACAAAAATTTTCATAATTTTTGGAGCTCTAAATAAATTTACACAAAATAACAAATTCCAGCACTATTCATATAAATCAAAAAAGCAGAAAACTCATTTGAACGTTGAGTCACCGACATCGGACCCCATGTCATGTCATCTTCAACCTTCGCGCGCGTTGACTACTGACGACGACGGCGCGCGACCGCGCAAACTCGCCGACGGTGAATCCAAAGGCGACGGTCAAGGTACCAAAATGACCACATCATCACGGCGCGCATCGATTGAAGGCACTAGCTAGACGAATTACTACGAGCTACGAGCTTGGCATCGGCCATGGTGGACGCCGGCGGCTCGGCGGCACTACGCCCGGCGACAGGAGCTCTCGTAGCGATTAAATAAACAATCTGAAGCACCAGTAGCTCACCACGAACACGACGGAGCAGAGAGCAAGGCTGGAGAAGCAGCGTAGACGCGGGTCGACGTGCACAGCAACGGCGGCGGAGCAAGGATCGTCGGTGATGGTGTGCCGGTGACTGTGGTGATCAAAATGAGCAAGCAACAACGGATTAAGCATCACAGCATCGAGACGAAGCTGGAGCTACGCTGATCAGAAGCAACAGCTCACCGGAGGCCACGACCACGGTGAAACGGGATCACCGAAGCTGCCGACGCCGCGAAGAAGTGCGTTCTATGGCGCTTCCGGCGAAATCGAGACTAAATTGAGGGGTTAGCTGGACGCGCAAGGAGTAAGCGGAGCTGGAGCTAGCTTATCGGCGATGGCGAACACGACGGTGGCAACGCAGGCTCATGGGAGATGAGCAAGGTGACGGAAGAAAAGCAGAGCAAAGGAAAAGAAGAACGGCGGCGACTCTCGAGCTTTATAGGGCAGCCAAGGAAGCGCAAGGAAGCCACGACGAAGCCTTCAATAGCGCCAACGCGATGCCGGATGACGACCACGCACGCGACTCGAAGCAAATCGAAGTTCGCCGCATGTAGCAAGAGCGGTGAACACTTGTTCATCAAAATTACAGAAATTGCCATTCTCCAAAATTCACAAATTACTCTCAAAATTTCATAACAACTCAAAAATCTCCAAAAACAAAAGTTGTTCAAAATCAAAAGTTCTACAACTTTGCTTTTGAAACCATATCCAAATTCATTTTACATTTTGAAATTCAAATTTGAATTCAAAAGGGGACACTTTAAAGAATTATGCCTTTTCAAATTACTTCAAATTTTACTAAACAACTTTGAAAACTCCAAACACCAACTTTGTACAACTTGACAAGATCTACACTTTTGCTTTTAAGCTCAACCCCAAAATATGCTTAGATTTTGAAATGAGTTTTTAGGGTAGAATTTAAATACTGAAATTAAGGTTTTCGGAATTTCAAAACAATACAGGTATTTCAAACTTGATTCAAACAATACAATTCAACACTTATACATGAATGTAAACTTGTTTTAGTGAATGCACATCAACGTTTGCAATATGACCAAATGCTTTGCAATGCATATGATGACATGACAGTTTTAGTATTTAAAACACCCGGGGTGTTACACATAACAACTACAAAGGTTAGCCCTTGAGCAACTCATAGTGGTTCTTCATAAGGTGCCCGAGAGATCACAATTTATTCATGTAACAAATAAATGTTCTCTACATGATGTAAATGATAACTGAAATAAAAATGACATAACCATGAGTCGTCGGTAGCCTCCTCAATATCCGATGATGAGGACCACAGGAGTCAAAGCTAGTGGCAAAGCTGAGGGCGACGGGTCGAGGGTGGCGATAGGCTATTGTTCTGGAGTAATCTGAAGGGGCTTCTTTCCTGGCATCGAGCAGGGAAGACTAGGCATTATGGAAGTTTCCTAACACCGTGATCACACCGCATGGTCCTGGCATCTTCAGCTTGAGGTAGGCATAATTCGGGACCACTATGAACTTGGCGTAGAATGGCCTCCTGAATATGGCGTTGTATGGTCCCTGGAAGTTAATGACTTTGAAGGAGAGTGTCTCTCTCTGGTAGTGTACCACATCACCGAATGTCACAGAGAGGTCTATCATGCCCAAGGGCATGACACGTCGCCCGGGAACGATGCTGTGGAAGGGGGACTACGATGCATGTAGCTTCCTTATGCCCATGTTGAGCTTGTCGAAGGCATCCTTGTAAAGGATGAGGATGCCACTGCCTCTGTCCATGAGGATCTTCATCACCCTCATGTTTTTGATGACTACAGTCACCACTAGAGGGAATCGACCTGCCTCAACCACCTGATATGGATCATCAGTCCGATCATAAGTAATCAGTCGTTTAGACCAGCGCAGGTATAGCGGGGAGGCCGATGCAGTCATGTAGATCCATCTGTGGGTTAGCTTCTGTAGCCTTGGTCTTGGTAGGCTTGGGTGCTATTGAAGATGAGCATGAAGGCCCTAGTAGCTACATCGGAGTCCTGGTCATCATCACGGTCTCCTAGGTTCCCATCTCGTTCTGCTCGTTTCTAGGCTTCCAGATTGATACGCTGCTAGTATGCGATGCAATCCTTAGCGAGGTGGGTCATGACAAAGCCATGGTTCTGACAATGGCTGTTCATAATCCACTCGAACATATCTGAATAGGTTTGCTTCTTGTGAGCGTTCGAGACTATTCTCGGGATGGTGTACTCGAGTTCGATCATGGCTAAACTTGCTTCCTAGGGATTATCGAGCATTGCACGGGGCCACGAGTATCGCATTCCTGTTTCTATGCGTTGATCAATAGGCGAGCATCTTGTCTGTTCCTTGGGCGACTATTGATCGGGTTGGGAGGGCGATGCTCCCTAGGACCTCCCGTTGGTCAGCCTCGGGTACCTAGAGGGTGTTGCCAGCGATCGCGAGGTGCGGTTCCGTGGCTTGCCTTAGGAGTTTCCTGATGAGGCTATTGCCTGCTTGATTTTGGTAGCCGATTGATGTAACCTAATGGTCCTGTAGGGACAGTCAGCCAAGCTCTAGCCACCCGTCGAGTGGGTGTTCGTGGGCTGGATGTAACAACCCAGGTTTTTCAATAACCCAAAAATCTAAACTTAATAATTTTTCTAACAAATCCATGCTTGGTGAGTGTGCATACATGGAAACCACCCATGTAGTTTGTAACACCCTAGGTGTTTGGCTTCAACTAATTGCATTTCATTTCATAAACATGTGCATCATCTATCTCATCATGCCTTTGTTACTGAAACATGCATATGCAACATTTTCCAATTGTGTATGTTCCTACTTGAGTGTTGTGAATAGTAATGGTGTAACATATGAATGCAACCTGAGTTTCTTATATCTTGAAACATGGCAACATGGTAGTAATGTGACAAGTATAGAATAACAACAAAGTCATGCAACGTGTGAAACATTGCATTGCAACATATGAGTGAATTGCTTGTTTTAGTTGCTTTATCACATGTGATCATTAGAAGAGGTATAACAATTTTGTAAAGTGGTTGATCATGGTCTATTACACCTTAACTACACTTAGGTTACTTGTTGGGACATTGTTCATGTAGATCAAAATGACCAAAATGCCCTCAAGTGAAGGTTTGACTTGAATTGACCCTTGGAGTGTCACTGTTTGACTGTTTCAAAAGACCAACTTAGAAACCTTGCATGGCTGTGCACTCTTTACCAAAGTTGTAGCTAATTTATCAAGGAACAAAAGTTGTTTTATGACCAACTCATGAAAATGTGTGGAACATGCTCAAACATGGCCCACAAGTCAGAATTACATGCTGGTTTCAACAATGAAAAATATTCTAAGTCATGACTGCAATTTCAGTGTGATTGAGCAATCTTTGGCTTGATGTAACTTCTGATCCTTGGCGAATTAGATGATGGTCCTTGAAAAGAAATTATAGATGGATGGTAGGTCTACATTTTTCATGTACACAGTTTTTGCAAAGGATCATTGGTTGAGCCGTGTTGACACGATGAAATGGCGTTGTCAGTCATGGTCATCAAACACTAAATCGCCGTTTTTAGAAAACGGTCAATGACCGTCATGGCCGACTGACGCAGGAGCTTCTCGCCGTGTGGTGCGCAGGCTCTGCCGAAGGCTCCACGTCGCGCGTCCGCACTCCAGAAGAGGGCCAGTGCCTGCCCGAACGCGCTCACCGCTCCATTTCCCTCTCGCCTTCTCCGCGCACAGCGCCGTGTCCGCAGCAAGCTCCGCCATTGCCAACCGTGTGTCGCCATCGTCGTGCCCATTCGCCACCGTGAAAACGAGTTGCCCAGTCCGTCAGTAGCCTCGCCATGGTCTTCTCTACCCTCTCCACCTCACCGTTGGGTCAATCGAGCCTCGGTAAGGGTGAATCGTCGGTTTTCTTCCACCGCCGCCATGGCTGCCCTCGCCGAAGTTGGCGCTCCATGCGGCCAGCGGTCCTCGCGCCCTTGCCATCCCTCCTTTGTCTCACGCTAGGTTCTAGGAGTGCTGCCGAAGCTCGTAGGGTCGCCTTATCGGGCTGCGACGCCGTAGCATCGTTGGAGCCGGCCCTGTCGTGGCCATGCGCCGCCGTGCTAGTCACCACCCATTCTAGATGAGTCGTTAGCTGCAATAAAGGGTTCCCCTAGGTGCGCTTGAGTGAGGCGAACACGTTGGCACCGTTGCCTTCGCCGAAGAAGCCACCGGCGACGAACTACGCCACCGGCCGTTCTTCCTCCCCTGTTTCTCTCACTGACGCGCGGGTCCCCTTTGTCAGTCGTCGCTGCTGAGGAGGTAGCCAGCATGGGCCGCGCCGAGTGCTGGGCTACGTTTACGCGAGTTGTGGGCCGCCGGATCTGTTCGGGCCGGCCCAGTTGCGAAGTTGATTTTCTTGTTTTTAGTTTTGTTTATTTTGTTTTTCACAGAATTGTGTGCATGATTCAAAAATGTGTATCTCCTAGTTGGTAGCTCCAAATGTTATGGTTCCAATTTTGTTGAGTTCCTAGTAATGTCTAGTATTTAATAAAAATATTATATGAGCACATGTTTTAGAAATTTTGGATGAATAAAATAGTACTTTGAAATGTGGTTTTAGATGCATGCAAACTTATTTGAATTTTATCTTGAGTTTCTGTGGTCCAAAAATTATGAAATTTTGTGGGTCATCTATTATTGCTTAGTAGAAGCTCTGGTTAAAATTTCAAAGGTAGTGCATGTATATTTTTTGAGTTATCGAATTTCTTTTTATCAATGGATGGATCTTGTGTGAATTTTTATAATTTTTCTATAGATCCAGTATAGGTAAAATTTGGTGAGTCAGGTTCCTATGCTAGAATGATGCTAGGAAAAATGTGAAATCTATTTCTTGACACTTTTCATTAGGGTTTCCTAATTATGCTAAAAATAGACATGCCATATGTTATTTTGGATACAGCAAGTTTTGCTTGCTCAATGGCTTTGAAATTTTTATGGTAGTCTATGTGAAGCATGAGATAGCTACTATAATTTTTGTAGATTTTTATGAATAGTTTTACTATATGTTGCTTTAATCACCTAATTAACTAAATAAATTAGAAAAGGATATTAAATGATTTATTTAGAAGTTGGCATTATACTTTCTAGTGTTCCTCTGGTATGTGTAACAAGTTGGTAAACTTGGTTTGGTCAAATTAGGCTTTTGCATCATCATTAAATAATTAAGTTAGTAACCCTGTCATTGCGGGACAGATTCTAGGTTTACTAGAATTCGATTTGGTTAACTTAAGAATCATGCTTTGATGTTTACAAATGATTTGTAGAGAATTTCATAAGCTTTCCAGAATGTCCTCTTGCAAGTAATTTGGATTTGTAGAACTCTTGTTGTGATTGAATTTAGGAACTACCCGTTTGCATATGAAGCTTTAACTGTTGTTTTAAGTATGCCTTTACTATTTCTAAGTTTGTGGTAATGTTCCTAGGTGTTAGGCCTTTAACTGAAGATGAGCATCTTTATCTTAGGTTATACAAGTTAGGTAAGTTGATCTTGTTCTTCAAGTTAAGTTAGATACCTGTTGTAAAGTGATTTGAATAGAGCTATTCTTAATCGGTAAACGAGTGTCCAGTAATGTTTTCGTTAAACACTTACTGTGATTCATTCATCATGAGCATCATGTCATTCCTTATGCATCCATGATATTTATCTCGTGCATCGGCATGCAATAGGTGTACCGGAAGGAGTGACCCTGCTGGAATTCGAGGAAACGAGCGAGCAGCAGCAGCCGACACCGGAGGTTCAGGAGGTGCAGCCTTTAGAAGAAGTGCCAGACGAGGTCGCCGTTGAGTGCCTGGATCACCGTCCGTGCAACTTTGTGAAAGGCAAGCCCTGGAGCATATTAAGCCTCCTAATTTCCGAAATGCAGTTACAGTATTATTGTTACATATATATATTGTTGCATTAAGTTTAGGTGTTGGATGCAAACACTTGCTGCATTGGTTATCCAATCCTTGTCCAGATATTGATACCCTAAATCCTATGTAGCTCAGGCTCGTGTAGTGCTTAGCCCTGCTTAAACACGGTAGAAGTCGGGTGATTTCCTGTCACCTGCGAGATATAGGAAGATACATATGGCACGGTTGGCTATATTTGCTATCGTGGAAAAGAATCAGTCTTAATTTGAAATAAAGACCGGATGGAGGCTTGCCGGTTTGCAGTGACTCCGTCTGTGTCGATTAAGGACTGAATCTTGGAGCCTTTCCTGTTCATGTTGAACGCATGCCTCTCTCTTAGTTGGCTGGGTCTGGAGACCGACGACGAAGCCGAGTAGCTCACCTCAGGCCGGGAGTCGATAAGTATAAAGTGTGCCTCGGAAGGGAGCCGTAGGCGTGAGTCCAAGGGCAGGTGATTTAAAAGTCCTGATCGTCCTGGCAGAAGGGTAATCCCTGAGAGTGCTGGCGCTGATCGAACCCGCGAATTTGGTTCCTGAGTACTCACCAAATTTTACCTATACTGGATCTATAGAAAAATTATGAAAATTCACACAAGATCCATCCATTGATAAAAAGAAATTCGATAACTCAAAAACTATACATGCACTAGCTCTGAAATTTTAACCAGAGCTTCTACTAAGTAATAATAGATTACCCACAAAATTTCATAATTTTTGGACCACAGAAACTCAAGATAAAATTCAAACAAGTTTGCATGCATCTAAAACCACATTTCAAAGTACTATTTTATTCATCCAAAATTTCTAAAACATGTGCTCATATAATATTTTTATTAAATACTAGACATTACTAGGAACTCAACAAAATTGGAACCATAGCATTTGGAGCTACCAATTAGGAGATACACATTTTTGAATCATGCACACAATTCTGTGAAAAACAAAATAAACAAAACTAAAAACAAGAAAATCAACTTCGCAACTAGGCTGGCCCGAACAGATCCGGCGGCCCACAACTCGCGCAAACGCAGCCCAGCACTTGGCCCGGCCCATGCTGGCTACCTCCTCAGCAGCGACGACTGACAAAGGGAACCCGCGCGTCAGTGAGAGAAACAGGGGAGGAAGAACGGCCGGTGGCGTAGTTCGTCGCCGGTGGCTTCTTCGGCGAAGGCAACGGTGCCAACGTGTTCGCCTCACTCAAGCGCACCTAGGGGAACCCTTTATTGCAGCTAACGACTCAGCTAGAGGGGGTGGTGACTAGCACGGTGGCGCACGGCCATGGCAGGGCCGGCTCCAACGATGCTACGGCGTCGCAGCCCGATAAGGTGACCCTATGAGCTTCGGTAGCACTCCTAGAACCTAGCGCAAGACAGAGGAGGGATGGCAAGGGCGCGAGGACCGCTGGCCGCATGGAGCGCCAACTCCGGCGAGGGCAGCCATGGCGGCGGTGGAAGAAAACCGACGATTCACCCTTACCGAGGCTCGATTGACCCGACGGTGAGGTGGAGAGGGTAGAGAAGACCATGGCGAGGCTACTGACGGACTGGGCAACTCGTTTTCACGGTGGCGAATGGGCACGACGACGGCGATGCGCGGTCGGCAATGGCGGAGCTTGCTGCGGACACGGCTCTGTGCGCGGAGAAGGCGAGAGAGGGAAATGGAGCGGTGAGCGCGTTCGGGCAGGCGCTGGCCCTCTTCTAGAGCGCGGACGCGCGACGTGGAGCCTTCGGCAGAGCCTGCGCGCCACGCGGCGAGAAGCTCCTATGTTGGTCGGCCATGACGGTCACTGACCGTTTTCTGAAAACGGCGATTCAGTGTTTGATGACCATGACTGACAGCGCCATTTCATCATGTCAACACGGCTCAACCAATGATCCTTTGCAAAAACTGTGTACATGAAAAATGTAGACCTACCATCCATCTATAATTTCTTTTCAAGGACCATCATCTAATTTGCCAAGGATCAAAAGTTACATCAAGCCAAAGATTGCTCAATCACACTGAAATTGCAGTCATGACTTAGAATATTTTTCATTGTTGAAACCAGCATGTAATTCTGACTTGTGGGCCATGTTTGAGCATGTTCCACACATTTTCATGAGTTGGTCATAAAACAACTTTTGTTCCTTGATAAATTAGCTACAACTTTGGTAAAGAGTGTACAGCCATGCAAGGTTTCTAGGTTGGTCTTTTGAAACAGTCAAACAGTGACACTCCAAGGGTCAATTCAAGTCAAACCTTCACTTGAGGGCATTTTGGTCATTTTGATCTACATGAACAATGTCCCACCAAGTAACCTAAGTGTAGTTAAGGTGTAATAGACCATGATCAACCACTTTACAAAATTGTTATACCTCTTCTAATGATCACATGTGATAAATTAACTAAAACAAGCAATTCACTCATATGTTGCAATGCAATGTTTCACACGTTGCATGACTTTGTTGTTATTCTATACTTGTCACATTACTACCATGTTGCCATGTTTCAAGATATAAGAAACTCAGGTTGCATTCACATGTTACACCATTACTATTCACAACACTCAAGTAGGAACATACACAATTGGAAAATGTTGCATATGCATGTTTCAGTAACAAAGGCATGATGAGATAGATGATGCACATGTTTATGAAATGAAATGCAATTAGTGGAAGCCAAACACCTAGGGTGTTACAGCCCTCCCCCCTTAGAAAAATCTCATCCCGAGATTTGGAAAGCGTACCATTTAGTATAGAAAGCTGGATGATTTTCCTTTAAATAATCTTCCCGTTCCCAGGTTGCATCCCGTTCACTATGATTACTCCAAACTATCTTGTATAACTTAACTACTCGTGTACGAGTCACTCTTTCTTGAGTATCCAGGACTTGAACGGGCTTCTCCTCATAAGAAAGATCAGATTTCAAGTTGACTTTCCTTGTTGCTATTCTTTCCTCGGAAATTCAAAGACACTTCTTCAGCTAGGACACATGGAATACCAGGAATATAGCTCCCATCTCACGTGGTAGATCGAGTTTATATGCTACTCTTCCACTTTTCTCAATAATGCGGTAAGGTCCAACATATCAAGGCTCCAGCTTCCTTTTAATTCCAAACCGCTTGACTCCTTTCATAGGGGATACCTTCAGATAAACATGATCACCTACTTCAAACTCAATAGGTTTTCTTCTCTTGTCAGCATAGCTCTTTTGTCTAGCCTGTGCGGTAGTCATATTCTTCTGTATAGTTCGGACTTGCTCTTCGGCTTCTTTTACAAAGTCAATACCATAGAATCTTCTTTCCCCAGGTTCCACCCAGTTCAAAGGAGTTCTACACTTGCGGCCATAAAGAGCTTCAAAAGGAGCCATTTTGATACTCTCTTGATAACTGTTGTTATAAGAGAATTCAGCGAGAGGCAACAAGTCCTCCCAAGAGCCTTTGCAAGAGATAAGACAAGCTCTAAGCATGTCTTCAAGAATTTGATTAACACGCTCAGTCTGTCCTGATGTTTGCGGATGATAGGCAGAACTACGGATTAGATGCGTGCCAAGATTCTGATGTAAGCACTCCCAAAAGCGAGCCGTGAATTGCGGTCCTCTATCAGAAACAATGGATTTGGGTGCACCATGAAGACATACCACTTGTTGAAAGTAAATCTCAACATAATTGTGAGGGTGATAGGTAGACTTGACCGGAATAAAGTGAGCGGATTTAGTTAGATGATCTACGATAACCTAGATGGAATCACAACCCTTTTTGGTAGTGGGTAATCCAACAATAAAATCCATGCTAATTTCCTCCCACTTCCAGCCAGGAATAGAGAGTGGCTACAATAATCCGGGCCTCATATGAATAGCCTTAACTCTGCAACAGTTATCACACCTTGTCACGTAAGCTACGATTTCTTTCTTCATCTTAGTCCACCAATAATACAGCTTGAGATCTTGATACATTTTACTGCTACCAGGATGGATGGACAATTTTGAAGAATGGGCTTCAGCCATAATTTGATTTCTAAGTTCTTTGTCTTTGGGTACCACAAGCCTATCATTAAACCAGAGAATTCCCTTGTCATCGACCTTAAAGTGCTTGGTCTCTTTCTCTTTCATCTTCTGCTTGATGTGAAACACACCCACATCAGTCTTCTGGAGTTCGATAATGCGACTTCTAAGAGAGCAATCCATAGTGATATTGTGGAGCACTACAGGATGAAGGAGGTGTGCCAGATGAAACTCTTCACTAACTAAGGAATTGCAATGGGCCTTTCTGCTTAAGGCATTAGCAACCACATTTGCCTTACCAGGATGGTAGTGCACTTGAAGATTGTAGTCTTTGATTAATTCTAACCATCGACGTTGACGCATGTTCAACTCAGGTTGAGTAAAGATGTACTTGAGGCTTTTATGGTCAGTATAGATGTTGCACACATTACCCAGCAAGTAATGTCTCCAAATCTTCAGGGCATGAACAATCGTGGCTAGCTCTAAGTCATGGGTAGGATAATTTATTTCATGCTTTCGGAGCTAGCGTGAAGCATAAGCAATGACTCGGCCCTCTTGCATAAGAACACACCCCAATTCGGTGCCACATGCATCACAATAGACATCAAAAGGCTTTTCGATGTCAGGTTGTGCCAATACAGGAGCAAAGGTTAGCAAGGTCCGCAAAGTGTGGAAAGCCTCTTCACACTTCGGAGTCCAGACAAACTTCTCATCTTTTTGAAGTAGTCGAGTCATGGGCTTGGCGATTTTTGAAAAATCCGGGATAAAGCGACGATAATAGCTAGCCAAACCCAGGAAACTTCGGACTTCTGTGACCGTAGTAGGTGCCTTCCATTCTAGGACTTCTTGCACCTTAGTAGGGTCAACCGAAATTCCATCACCATATAACACATGACCTTGAAAAGGTATCTTGTTCAACCAGAATTCGCACTTGCTGAACTTAGCATAAAGCTGGTTGTCACACAACCGAGTTAAAACAATTCTTAGATGTTCAGCATGCTCTTCTTCATTCTGAGAATATACCAGGATATCATCAATAAACACGACAACAAACTTGTCCAATTCCAGCATGAATACAGAATTCATCAGGTACATAAAGTGTGCCGGAGCATTGGTCAACCCAAAGGACATGACGAGGTATTCGAACAAGCCATAACGAGTAGAGAAAGCTGTCTTAGGTATATCTTCAGGACGAATTTTGATCTGATGGTAACCAGACCTCAAATCAATCTTGGAGAATACCTTAGCTTTGGAGAGCTGATCAAACAGAATATCGATGCGAGGAAGAGGGTATTTGTTCTTGATGGTAACAGCATTAAGGGGGCGATAATCCACGCACATGCGCAAAGATTCGTCCTTCTTCTTCACAAAGATAGCCGGACAACCCCAAGGAGAAGAACTAGGCCGAATCAAACCTTTCTTTAGTAACTCATTCAACTGACTCTTCAGCTCAGCCAACTCATTGGGCGGCATTCTATAGGGCCTTCAAGAAATAGGAGCCGTACCCGGAATGAGTTCTATCTTGAATTCTACATCATGGTCCGGAGGTAATCTAGGCAAGTCATCAGGAAAGACATCTAGAAACTCATAGACAACCGGTATATCTTAAATGGCTTTGGCTAGGGTAGCATTGGCTGTATTGTGAATAGCGATATCATGAGGTAACTGCACTAGAAAACCCTTCTTATCCAAAGGATCCCTCAACATTACCACACGGGTTGATGTATCGATCAACACTCCATTCCCACTCATCCACTTCATCCCTAGGATTACATCGATTCCTACCCCCGGCAGAACTACAAGATCTGCAAGGAACTCTCGATCCCCAATCTCGATCTTTACATCTTTAACTACTTGGTTAGTCATGATATTATTCCCAGCAGCATTAATACAATAACCACCCTTGACAATTGTAATCACATTCATCTTATGCTTAGATGCAAAAGTAGAACTCACAAAGGAATGTGAAGCACCTGAATCAAAGAGCACAACTACAGGGTGATCATTAACAAGAAACTTACTAGCGGTGACCACTTCACCAACAGGAATTTCCTCCACAGTAGTGTAGTGAACACGCCCCTGACGGACGTTTCCTTGAGCATTCTGCTTGGAAGGATAGGGACACTTATTAGCCTAGTGACCAGGCTGGTTACAGTTCCAACACGGCCTGTTAGCTGGTGGGACATTGGAGCTGCCCTGCCCAGAGGTATTCTTTGGCAAGGAAATTGTGTACCCCTTGCGAAAACCAGTTTTAGCTTGATTCTTCTTCTGAGGTGGGCGATACCGGACATTAGCATTGGGTGGATGGTACTGGGTCTTGGATACCACTGGTACCTTAGACTGAGAAGCACCTGCCTCAAAGTTTCTTTTTCGGTTCTTGGAAGTAGCATATACCTTATCATTATTCTCTTGAGTCAGGGTGTCACTAATAAACTCATTGAAGGTGACACACTTGCAGTTGCCCATAGACTTCATCAATTTAGGGGAAAGTCCCCTCTTGAAACTAGCTATCTTTTTGGCATCAGTATCAACAAACTCAGGAGCATACCTCGCCAGGTTATTGAATGCCTAGAGGTATTCATTAAGACTCTTGTTGCCTTGGGTTAGCTTCATAAAATCGGTATGCTTAATGTCCATGAGACCAGGAGGGATAAAGTGTCCTCTGAAAGCTGCCTGAAACTGGCCCCAAACTATCTCGACGTTCACAAGGAAGGTGGTCCTGTGATGGGTCCACCATATGCCTATAGGGCCTTGGAGCTGGTGTCCTGCATATGTGGCCTTCATACCCTCAGTCAAACGGAGCAATCCAAACCTTTGCTCTATCGTGCTTAACCATTCATCAGCTTGTAATGGTTCTTCTGCCTCACGAAAGATAGGAGGCTTTGTGTCCATGAAGTCCTTAAAGCTGCTGTACTGGTTCGGCTCAGGTCCTTGGCGAACATGTCGATCCTCGTGGTTAGCCATTTGGCGCATAGCCTCATCTAGCATGCGCTGACTTTCGATGACTGTCTGCATTAGCTCAGCTGGGGTGGGCGGTGGCGGAGGTGGTTGTTCCTCATTTCCCATGCCACGACCGTGACGAAGGTTATGAGCCATCTGCAAAATGTATAGCCAATGAGCACTGACGATGTGGAAATTTTTGTAGATGAATCGTATAATTATGCCAAACTGAGTCCATTGGAGGGAATGCATTTATATAATCAACAGAGGCACAATCATTCATCACAACCACACAACTCATCAAGCGTATCGATTGACACATAAATGCGATGAACTTAACCAACAGCGAGATCTATAGACCGCAAAGATGAAATTCATCAAAAGCTCACATACGTGGAGCATAACACGTTCGATAGGTTACATCCAAGCCATAGTGGTTCCAAACTTACATCCAAAGATAACTTAAGGTTTGACATTACATCCCAACGATTAACTTATTACAAAGCTACTCGTTCATGCATGAGGATCAACAAAAGATTAGCTCTAGCACATTAGCTAAGTAGTAAGCTAAACTACGCATCATCCTCGGAGTCATTGTCGAAGATCTCTCCTCCATCTTCATCACTAGCAGGCTCTAACTCATCTTCCTCCTCATCCGGTGGAACGTCCTCAGGTCCATTGACCTCAATGCCATCATCACCTTCAGCCATGATGACACCAGAGCCCATCTCATCCTCATCATCAAGTGGCATGAGAGGGTGAAGTTGATTGTGTAACAGGTGAACCTCCTCATGGAGATAGTCATTGTACTCTTCGGCAACTGCCACTTGCTGCTCTAGCTCCACCTGTCGCACTCTCAACACATTCTCTTCGTGCCAGGCTTCATTCCGTTGGTTCATCACGTGAATCAACATGCGTTCACAGTTGCGGTGAGCAACTGTCAACCTCTGAACCTCAAGGGTCTCTTGGTCCCTTTCCTGTGTTACTTGCTCCAAACGGTGCTGAGCCGCATTCCTCTCAGCAGTCACCCGAGCTAGCTCTGTCCTCAGCCTTTCCGCCTCAGTAGGCTCAGGACGGGGCTCACGAGGAGCTAAACGGTGATGAGGCGCCCTGCCTCCAGTGGACTTGTGAGTAGTGAGTTTCATGCGCGCCATCTGTAGCAAAAGTTACAACGTAAGGGGAGAATCATTTAAGGGATACGAAATTTAATTAGTTGGGACAATCATATTTTAAAGGAGGGAGTAATGCAAGAAATGCCATGTATGCTTGAACATGATGCATGCACGATTCGTACGTCCTCACAAACCTAGAAAAATTTAAAGGCTAGTGAAATATACGGTGGCATACATACGTTCTCTCGTATACGGTAGCTAGTCGATCTACAACGATACGTTGTTAGTGTACCTGCAGAAAATTTCATTTTAGCCCAGTAATTTTCCAAAAAAGGCATGTAAACTAAATACTTTCATACATACATCCCCCGATGCATATACTCTAGTATCACAGCTATCCGTCAGAGATACCCACATTTAAGTACTCTCATAGATACATGATTGAACATGTAAGTATGCGAGCAACCACAACTACTCTCCCCTAGACCGACGGTTGGACGGTCAGGCTCTCACAACTCCCACTTACCAGAGCGTAGAGGTATTTGATCCAAACATTACCACCCAAACGGATGGCATCCATACAATAGCACGCCGTATGGACGACGAAACAGAAACAAGCAGTAACCCCCAAGTTAGTACTTAATAAGCCACCTAAGAGTCCTTATTTGGGCATAAGGGATATGACCACTGGCAATACTTAGTATTGAATTTAAGATTTTCGCAATACTTTTGTTTTAAATACACAAATAACATGTTTAGTGTCGAATCTTGCTCTGATGCCAGCTGTAACAGAACCGACCAAATCATAAGAACGTAAGTACAAAAACAATCACCGAAGCGATCAAATTCCTATACTTAAGCTCCCATAACCCTGGTAGTCCAGAAATCACGAAGGATTTCAACCAACTCTCGACATACAAACCAAGACCATAGTGATTCAACACAACACATCATCCGTTACAACATTTCATAAGTAGCATTCAGATTACATCCATCATGCATCCATGATATTTATCTCATGCATCGGCATGCAATAGGTGTACCGGAAGGAGTGACCCTGCTGGAATTCGAGGAAAGCGAAAGCGCAAAGCAGCGAAATGACACCGAGAGGTTCAGGGAGGTGCGACCTTGGAAGAAGTGCGCGACGAGGTCGCCGTTGAGTGCCTGGATCACCGTCCGTGCAACTTTGTGAAAGGCAAGCCCGAGCATATTAAGCCTCCTAATTTTCAAATGCGATTCTGATATTATTGTTACATATATATATTGTTGCATTAAGTTTAGGTGTTGGATGCAAACACTTGTCAGTATTGGTTATCCAATCCTTGTCCGGATATTGATACCCTAAATCCTATGTAGCTCGGGCTCGTGTAGTGCTTAGCCTCGCTTAAACACGGTAGAAGTCGGGTGATTTCACACACTGCGAGATATAGGAAGATACATATGGCACGGTTGGCTATATTTGCTATCGTGGAAAAGAACCAGTCTTAATTTGAAATAAAGACCGGATGGAGGCTTGCCGGTTTGCAGTGACTCCGTCTATGTCGATTAAGGACTGAATCTTGGAGCCTTTCTGTTCATGTTGAACGCATGCCTCTCTCTTAGTTGGCCGGGTGCGGAGACCGACCACGAAGCCAAGTAGCTCACCTCGGGCCAGAGTCGATAAGTATAAAGTGTGCCTCGGAAGGAGCCGTGGCGTGAGTCCAAGGCGGTGATTTAAAAGTCCCGATCGTCTGGCGGAAGGGTAATCCCCGAGAGTGTCTTGGCGCGATCGAACCCAGCGAATTTGGTTCTGAGTTGTTCCAAAGGTGACCCACGGCTACCCTTGCAAAGTATGCCAGGTGAGAGTTAGGAATACCCCTCACCTGAGTTGTAATTCGATTCGAGTCATAGTCTCTCCCGGTTAGTGAGAACTTGACGGGTTTATCTCCAATGTAGATACACTAAATAACATAATGGTTCGAAAATGATGATATGATGATGACACCTTATTATACCTGCTATGGTTAATATTGTTTGCTCCTAATAAGTGAGTGCTCTAGTACAAAAAGCTAATCTAGTGGATGTAAAATGATGATAAGCTTGATGCTAAGTTTAAATTGGTTACTATAATCATAAGCTCTTTTATGCAACTGTGTCAAGCTAGCCCACCTCATAAGCCTTGCATGATCCTTGGTGTCTTTTATTTCTGGTTTTTGGCGGGTAAGTCTAGCTAAGTACCTTCTCGTACTCAGGGTTTATCTCCCACCTGTTGCAGATGACCAGTTCTACTTTGGTTGCTGCAAGTATTGCCTTCTCCCAGCTGGGGATGAAGACTAGGCTGTTGGGTGCGGTCTCTACTAGTTCTCGTACCTGATAATGCTTTTGTGGGACATGACTCAGACTTGGCAATGTATTTGAAACTATGAAGTTATGTACTAAACTATGTTGCTTCCGCAAATTTGAACCTGGTTTGTAATATTTTATTCGCACTCTGATGGATGTAATCCAAATGCTACTTATGAAATGTTGTAAGGATGATGTGTTGTGTTGAATCACTATAGTCTTGGTTTGTATGTCGAGAGTTGGTTGAAATCCTTCGTGATTTCCGGACTACCAGGATTATGGGAGCTTAAGTACAGGAATTTGATCGCTTCGGTGATTGTTTTTGTACTTACGTTCTTATGATTTGGTCGGTTCTGTTACATAGTTGCACATGTAGAACCCAAGTTAGCATGGTTGAGCATTGCTACATCTTAATTCCACTTGTGAGTTGCTTCTTCGTGATTTTATGTGATGGAATAAAATCAATTAAACCTTTGAACAAATTAAAGCCCTACATGACCTCTAGTGGACCCCACTAGGGTGTATACATGATGGAAACACATTAATACATGCATAGAAGCCCTAGGTGTAGTGTGGAAATAGAAATAGAAATAGAAAAGGGAAAGAAGCCCAACAGCAGCAGCAACCCGCACATGGCCTAGCTAATGCCGCCAGTCTGTTCCTGTGCACATCACCGCCGACCCGCTCGTGTGCCCACAACGTGCTGGCCTGCTTCATTTGCCATGTGCCCAGCACCGCGCCTCGCTCCCCCACACGCGCCAGCGCCCGTACATGGTAGAGTTGGCCTAGTAGTGGCCTATCACCGTGTCAAGCCCGTGCCCCACATCACGATGCGCTGCCGCTATTGTTTTCTTCCACAGCCGTTGACGCACAGACCCTGCCTATCATCCTCTCTGTTTCCCCCTCTCCTCTAGTTTTGCCGCTGAGGCAGAGCACTTCGCTAGCGAGCATTCGAGGCCACGCCCCGTATCCCCGCCGCCCGTTCCCAAGCCATTAGGCAAGGGCGCACAAATGGGCACCAGGTCTGTGATCCGTGGCACCCCCATGCCTCCCCCTACCAACACCGTGATGTGCATGACGTTGCCACCATGGCCTGCAATATTGACACCACCCCTCCCTTTTGACCACCGATGTCCAAATTCGAGGTCGCCAAACCGATCGTGAGCCTGCTCCGAGCCCCAACCCTAACCTAGACACCCGATCCTCCCTACACGTATCCTATCTCCCTCTCCCTATAGTCTGCCGCACTACCATGACCGCAGCCGCCCATAAAAGGGCACCATTGGTGACCTAGCACCCCTCCCACGCCCTGTCACCACTCTGTGGCCATCCACATTCCACAACCGAACCAGAGGAGAAAGTGGGAGGATGAAGGAAAGGCAGGATGGAGCCTCGCCAGAGCCTCCCATGACCACTAGTGACAAGGATGATGTCGATCGCCTTCTTCCCCATCACAGATCGGCACGGTGCTGCTACACTTTGACATGGCCACGACTTGCCACGACACCGCCACCCTAACTTTACCACCACCTTCAGTGGACACCCTGGCCCCCCTTGTCTACCGCCGTCGAGCGCGCACCAAGGTTGCCTCTATGTCCTCCATACCAGGGAGGGCCAAGGTCGAGCCTTTGGCCACCGCGCTACGCCAGACGCACCCACGCGCACCTTCATGAACACTCACGTGGCCATACCGAGCCTTGGACACTTAGGAACACCGGTGTCCCGCATGGGCACCAGGCACGCTCGTGATAGCCAGAGCATGACCAAGGTAGAGCCGTTCCATTGTCACCAAGCCAATAGAGGTAGGAAGCCCACTTCAGCAAGCCTCACATCGCCGAGGGACATGGCCTGCATTGGATGAAGTTGAAAGTAGGACCTTGAAGGCCGCTGGTCACATCCGCCTCACCGGAGCCACCACGCCCCAAGGCACCACCTTGTTAGAGGTGTTCCCACTGATCCCGACCACCTCATGGAACTACCTAGCTGGATGGCCCAGAGGATAGGCCTAGCCCCCATGTCATCATCGCCAGCGCCTCACCGAAGCCCCACCACACGCGCTGCCACCGAGTGGAATCCAGCATGGAAACCGGTCACTGGCGCCACCTTCACGAGCACTCCAGTGACCTCGATTACATGGAAAGGACCCATCTTGAGCCCTGGGTGCTCGCACAGCTAAACTATTGTGGCATCCATGCCCACCACCATCCCGATGGTCGTTGGCAGGCCACGAAGACGTAGCCCTTGCCCTGGCCGCCCTTGCTGGAGAGCCAAGGCCACTTGGGGGGAGCCATGATAGTCTCGCTGAGCGCACCTCATGAGCTCACCGTGCCACCGCTGCACAACCAAGCTCGCCCTGCCATCGAGCACCATTGGTAGCCCTTGTCAGCCACCAAGGAGCCACCTTTAGTACCTCGTCATACTCGTGCTAGCGCCTAGGAGCCCTAGAGAGGCCATAACATCACCGCCGACCACCTCTAGGCAACCTCATCACCAGCGTATGTGAGTAGAGGAGGCCGAGCGCCCCATGGCGCCTCTCCCTGCACTTGGTGCACCGTGAGCCAAGAAAAGGAATGAGGTGGTGGACCCGGTCCACCATGGACCCAGTGTGTGGTCCATGGACCTGCACCAGTGGACCACCATGAATCATGCCCGTAGGCGCAGGCCCAATAGCAGCCCACCAGCGCCACATGGATGGCCCGACCAAGTGACACGTGTTCGGGCCGACCTGGCCCAGACCGACCCAACCCAGCCCATGATCCGGCCCATTGGGCCCAATCAAGCCTGATCAATGTTGACTAGTCAACGCTGACCGTTGACCTGGCCCCACCTATAAGCCACTGTTGACTGCGGGTCCTACCTGTCAGTGATCGTAACCGCCTTGCCCAATCAGAATGCGCCACATGTCCTTTACTGTTCAAATTCCCATTTTCTTCTTTTCAGAAAATAATTAAACTTGGAAAATTCATAGAAAATTCATATGACCTCACAAAAATATGAAACCAGTGCCCAAATTTTTCTAAAAATGAGATCTACGTCATTGGAGTTGCTTCTTTGTGGTCATATATAGGAGTCACTTATCATGGCTATATGTCTTGTTTGATAGACCCGGAGGAGCCATAGACTGAGGAGCACGACGCTGACTACACTAAGGAGCTTGGAGATGACCTGCCAAGTGCCACGTCCCACCCAACCTCGTAGAATCCTATTAGACATGCTACCATATAGATGCTAGTGCTTTACTTTTATACAAATGATTTGTGATAGGTTGCATGGTAGAATTGCTTGTGAGCAATTACCTTGTCGCAACCTATACCCCTACACACCCGTTGTTAGGTTAGACGCTCACTTACTTACTTGCTACTGCTTCTACTATGCATTATATCCATGATGTGATGCTTGGTGGAGGATTGTTTGTGAGTGGTTAAGGCACATGGTGCCGATAATATGGTAACAATGAGGGAGATCTTGGCATGCATCTTGGGTGTGTGGTGAGGGTTGAGTCGATCGAGTAGGATCCTACAACGAGTCATTGGATGAGTCTTACCGGGGGGGGGTGACCTGGGCATTCCCTATGAGTGGTACCTGTGGCGGGTGCATGTGAGATGAGGAGGTCCTAGGGTGGAGTGTCTTTGTGGGATGAAGCCCTAGGATGGAGGTTCCATCAAGGCACAGGGTGTTGGTTATCCCCTTGGAGAAGATATCCTGTCCGGTCCCCCAAAGGACTGGTATGTCGAGAGAACAGGCTCATAGGACCCTATGTGCATGCCACTCGTCCCTGAATGGGTGGGGGATAGATGCTGACCAACTAGGATGATGCCACTACTGCTAGGTTGGAAGTGGATAGTGTAGGGAGGTACGGACATATGTCCCACACCCTCCTAAGACAGCGTAGTGACCTCTAGGGGCCCGGTACTATGTCTCATAGTCTTAGCGTTTTGGTGGACTCCGGGGTGGCCCAAGGCTGAGTGGTAGGGTGGCATTACACCGATTGGGAGGTAGCCTAGTATCAGCCTAGGCAGGGCACCACCGATGATGGTGATCTTGTGTTTCCAGGTGTACACACTCTGCAGAGTTGATCAATCTATATGTATAGCCGTCTCCTCGGATACTGATATTCCTATGACCTACGCTTCCCTTGATTAGTGAGTGGAGTCCTTCTCTTCCCTGGGTTCTTGTGTTGGTTTCCGGCCTTGGGCGATGAGGCATGGTATGAGTGGGAGTCGTCCTTGTCACCTAGAGTGTGAGAGTGGTGAGATGTGTGTGATGGGATGGGAGATCGTGTGGTGAGATGAGTTAAAACTTGATGAATTGTTATTAAAACTTGACATACTCGCATAGGAAACTACAGCCACAAATAGGTCTTTTGCTCTACCCTTGCATTCCACTACCACAAAGCAAACGCAAAGCATAGGGTGGGAGCTAGTGGCTAGTACAAATAAAACTGATAATTGTTTGATAGGTTCTGAGCCCGAGTATGACTACCAAGGAGATGGTTGGGAGGATTAGAGGTTTCATTCCTACACTCAAGTTTGGTTGAGAAGATGGAGTTGACGTCTGCTGCCTTTATACTTGATGCTATTGCGGATGCTGCATGCTCTGAGTGATTCCACCAAGTGGCGATGTAATAATGAGTAAACCTTGCTATTTGTACTCTCTTTAAGATTGGTATTCGATGTATGACTGTGATATCGACTATTATTTGATAATGTGATGGAATGATCACCTGGGACTATCACATTATATTTTGAATCTATGAATTTTCCTTCTAGGAAATTGGGATCGTTTTAGTTTGGTATCAGAGCCATACTTGACCCTAGGACGAGACCCTTATGAATGGACGGTAGGAATAGGAGTGGAACTTGTCTATTTCGGTTATATGTACCGACCTTGCATCTTTTTATGCATGGCTTATCTTTTTGTAGTCTGCTGATCCCCTTTTTCTAGACTGATTTGCAGATGGCACCAGCAGTTGAGCTTCCAGTTGATGGTCTGAGCTACCAGGGTTTTGCTCAGATGCTCTATGATGTCCTCGAGGAGCTTGGTGTCCCCACCGAGTAGGTTGAGTATGTCTATCAAGGTGAGCCTAGACCCAACGGACTATAGGCCCACATCATCATCCACCTTAGGGTTCCTATGAGTGAGACCTTGCCAAAGCTACATGCCTTCTAGGAGCTATAGGTAGAGACCTCCATCGTAGCTTGTGTCTAGTCCATTTCATGTTTGGCCCTTCACCATGTGATGCGTGATGCCCATGAGTACCTCAGGAGGGGACCATATCGCTTACTACCCTGAGCCCTAGACCTTACCTAGAGTACCAGGAGGCCGGTCTTGGCTGCTGAGCAGACTATCTACACCAAGGAGGGCCCCTGCCTCCAGGTGTCCGTATGGTACATCCTCTGCCAGGATAGGTACATCATGGAGGTCGAGTCACAGAATCGTCAATACCAGGACATGCTGTTCCAGGCTGACGAGGCCTTCCTAGAGAAAGAGAAGAAGAAGGAAGTACTCAAGGAGACCATCTATGTGGAGCATGAGGGCTACAACCATGTGGAGGCTGACTACAAGGCATGTGAGAGCAAGCTGAAGGAGGAGATTGCAAATCTAAGAGACAAGGCTAGAGACATTGGGCTTCGTAATGACTACTTGGATTGCATGGTGCTTGAGTTGGAGGATGCCCTCGAGTGCAAGAAGAGGTGCCTAAGTGATCACATTGAGATGGAGAAGAGGTATGGTTTTAGGAAGATAATGCTAGAGAGCCGTTGCAACATGCTAGAGAGGGAGGTGGTTCAGTTGAGAGTTAACACCGCTCACAACCAGCACCACCTTATTGAGTACATGAAGTACATAGAGTTCTAGAAGGATAGGGCAAATAGGATTAGTCAGGCATGGGTTGACGCTGACATTAGGCGAGTCAAGGAGTTCAAGGAGATGCAGAAGTTCCTACCCCCTGAGTCACGCAAGTGGCCGTGCAAAGAGTCCTTCCGGGTTGAGCCCACTAAGCTCAATCTGAAGGCATACCCGTCCGAGGACTACCTTGAGGCCTCAAAGACCGAGCAGTTGGAGGAGGCCCTAGAGTACATCTCGAGGATGCACCACACCAATGCAGAGCTCCAGGAGATGGATGCTGGCACTGCACCACCACCTAGTTAGAGTTAGTTGTCTAGTGATGCTGTAATAATGTAGTAGTCATGGTGTTGATGATGAGCCTAGTGTGGCTATGAGACATGACTCACTTTTAGGAGTAGAGTAGAATGCCCCTCTTTTGGAGCCAACCTACGGGTAGAGCAATTTCACGTGAGTCTTCTAGTGTAGCTGTTGGAGACATCGCCATGTAATAAACTCATGTAATGAATGCTTGGATCTTAATGCTTCTTATGGATGTTCTTGCTTCTTTGTTTGAGTGTATGGCTAGAATTAAACTATTAATTGAATTACTAATAAATCGCCTAACCACTTGATAATAACTTGTACCTAATGTCTGTAGCAAAGATATGGTGTCGCCGCTCACAATGTCTAAACCGTCACTCTCTGTCCCCCATGCCCACTAGCCATGGTCGAGGTTGTGGCCGTGGACACGGAGGAGGACGTGCCACCGCCTGTGCTACCCTCAACCTTGAGGAGGAGGTACTGCCTGCTGGAGAGCAGCACGAGGAGGAGCCCATCTACAACAGAACCATCTAATTTATAAGAGCACAAGTACAATAGCAACCACCGGGGTAGTCAAACCATCACACTTGAGCCCATATAAATCTGGTAGTCCATCGAGTATCACGAAGGATCTCGAATCAACCAACATACAAGCCAAGTTCGTACATGATTCAACATACAAGCCACATGTGACACAAGTTCACAAATAGTTTGTCATACAACGGAGTTCCAACATAGTTATTACAACATCAGTTTAGCAATAGCAGAAGCAACATAGTTTAGAATGGCATCAACAGTAGTTTAGATACATAGCTAGTTTTCATAGTCATCTCCAACAAAAGCACAAGGGTGAGGTGATATATAGAATGCCCATGCCCATGGTCCTATTCCTCATCCACTTCAGAAGCAAAACAGTGCTTATAGTAGCCGTGGTACATCACGTTATCTGCAACAATAGGGAAATAAACCCTGAGTATGAGAAGGTACTCAGCTAGACTTACCCGTCATAAACCAAAAATAAGAGACACCAAGAGTTATGCAAGGCTTATAAGTGGAGCTGGTTGACATCCTTTGCCTACAAGCCAACATTTATCTAGTATCTTTTAACCTTTGAATAATGAGTTTATTATTCATGTTCCATTGTAGATCAGCATCTATCCTATGCCAAACATGTTGAAAACCATTAAATCATCACAATAGTAACCATATCCAGTTGGGCATTTTCATAATCCACATAACCAACACTTTCATCAATTTCTACGATGAACGAGCTCATGTCAAGTTCTCACTATCCTAGAGAGACGATGATTCAAATTAATTCCTACCTAGCTGGGGAATTATTCCTAACACACACCCATACTTCCCCCATTGGGGTCGCATCAGGTCACCTTTGGTACAACTAGGTCCAAATCGCGGGTAAGACCAGCGCCACACCCTCAAAGATGCTTCCAATCTGCCAGGAGGCTCGGGACTCAAACCCACCCTTGGACTCATGCCATTGGCTGTCCTTACATCCTTAGTGCCTCCAGGGTGCGCACTTTAACTGCTCATGTCCCTGGCCTGAGTTGAGCTACTCAGCTTCATGGTCGGAATGACTTATCCGACCAACTATGTGAGAGGCATGCATTCAACATGACAAGAGGGCCCCCAACGGCTGCTCCTTAAATGACATAGACAGAATCACTATAAGTCACCACACCTAACATATAAGATTCCATCTGGTCTCCAATTGTTCAACATCACCCAATTATGTTCCATGATAGCACAATATAGCTAACCGTGATCAAGTCACCACCTATAGCTCGAAGGTGATAGGAAATCACCCAACTTGTACCTGTCTAAGCATGGCTACGCATAAAGGTCAATCCTGGACCTACATAGGGTTCAAGATAGGTATTTCTAGACAAGGAAAGTATATGCAGCAAGTGGTTCCAATCAACTCTTGTAAGCTAATGCATTAAACATAAAGGACTCAAGTAATATTTTGTAAAACATTGTAGACTTAGAATGCTCTAGGGTTTGCCTTTCACAAACGTGGCCGGCTGGTGGTCAGGGCACTCTAGGAGATGATCAACTTTAGGCTCGCCTTCACCTAGAGCTTCTTGGTGCTGAGCTTCCTGGTTCTCCTCTTGTGGATCGGCTTCAAGTTCCACCAACGTGATTTCTTCCGCTACACCGATTGCATGCATATGCATAAAGTAAGTATCATGGATGCATAAGAAGAATTGTGAATGGTATAACATGAGAACATGCATGATTCTATGCTGATGATTATATGAAATTACTAAGATGATAACCAAGTTGCATTCTTATTTACTGAGTAGGTGCATATTTCTTCTCTAGAAATTTCAAGAATCCACACTAAGTCCATTTCTGGACCACAACACAATAGCTACAAGTTTAGATCAAAACTGGAGTTTTACTCAACCAAATGCTGTGATATAGGACTTTCTGGAGAGCTTACAAAATTGCCTACAACGTTCATTTAATCACCAAAACCTGATTCAACTTCTATCCTAGAAAAAATAATTAAACTTTTTAGGTCTGTCCAGAAATTCTAGAGAGTAAGCATTTCGGGAGACCAACTTTTAATAGCCATAACTCCTAAACCATTTGGCCTATTGCCCTGAACTTTTGAGAAAAGATAGATAAAAAAGTTCTCAATAACTTTGTTGTTAACTATTTTTACAACAAATCTCATCTTGCCAATGCAATTCACCAAGTGACAGAATCTGTCCAAAACAACCTCTATGATGGAATTATAGAGCAATAATATTTTCACTGCATATAAGCATTCAACATTGGACATCACCAATTGCACCAACAGTTTGTAGACCTCAAATATACTCTATAAAACATAATGGTCAATCCCAATTTATTTATTTAAATGCCTTTTTTAATTTAACTAGATAATTAGGTGAAATAACAAACATATATCAAATGTGCATAGTAATTTCTCTGAAAATTACAGTAGCTTCCAAGTGCTCCCAATAGGCTATTGTATAAATTTCATACCATTTGAACATGTATAACATCCTCTACAAAAATGACAAGCTAGCAAGGTTCATTTTAATGAAAATAGTTACCCCTATAGAAAAATGTCAAGCAACAGATTTTATATTTTTCTTAGCTTCATCCGAGTACCATAACACTGTACAAAAATTTGCATGGCAATATGATACTTATTTATAACCTTATGAATTTCCTCAGAAAACACCATTTATTAAAAGATAAATAAAAAGGCCCTACTCCAATCAAGTTTACTGCCAGTTTAATATTTTTCCTAGCTAGAGCATGTCAATACAAACTCAACAAAATTCGAATCACAATTTTTGCACATACCCAACTCAAGTTATGCATTTTCAAGATAGAAACCATTTAAAAAGAATTTATCTAGCTACATTTTATTCACCCTGAAAAATATCAGAAACAGTGCATTTCATATTTTTATAAAATACTACACTTCATCTGGAATCCAACAAAATTTGGTTCCCCAAAATTGGACACTCCAAACTTGAGATATGAATTTTTGAAGCATGCATTCAAATCTAGAAAAATGAATCAGAAATTCAAATCATCACAGACTGATAGTTGGGCCCACTGGTCAGTGGGACCCTCACATCAGACACACAGAAGCAGAGCATGGTGGTTGACCGGCGAGAGTTCATCATCGGTGAGGTTTCCGACGGTAGCATCTACACCGCTGTAGTCTACACGTTGAGCCACGTCGGTAGGTGTGCTCGGTTTTGCCCGGAATCTCACTAGAAGTAGCTTGCTGGTGGTAATGGCGGACGACAGTGGTTGCACGGTGGTACATAGGCATCCTCTGACCACCATATGCTCAGGTGAGGTGCTCTACAGCTTCGCGGTAACCTATCGGAGCTAACCTAGGTGGCTAGGGTTTTGGTGATGTGATGACGCTCGGTGCACGACGGTGCTATCACTGTTGCGGTGAGATGGCGGTGGAAGAGAGGTCTCCGTCATGTTGTTAACTAGACCTAGGGTTACCCTACCAAAGATGCGAGAGGACGGAGGGATATAGTTGACTAGCTCGATGGTGATGAGCTCTAGTGCCATGATGGCAATGGCGGCCGCTTGCAGAGCGACAACTCATTCCAGCACCGACACGCGGTGGCGTCATCCCTAGATTCAGCCTAAGCTACAAGACTCTAATGGGGTGCTAGACCAAAAGAGATGGAGGTGTGTAGGGCAATGGAATGTCCGGGCCACGGTGAGCCGTGAGCGTGGTGGCACTCCGGTGATAGCGCGGTGGCGGTGAAGTGAAATACGCCCTTACCCTGGCTCTACATGTGGGGCAAGCAGGTTAGGCTAGAAGAGGTGACAATGGCAGAGCTGCTGCTGAGCTGGATTGGACGATGGTGTAGTGATGGCGGTGAGCGGGCATGACAAAGCGACGGTGATGGCGCGGCGGCGCGATGCTCTGCTTTGCTCGGGCGCGGGCGAGAGAAGAGCGTTGTACTAGACTGAAATGGATCGAGCAGCAGAGGCGCGTGACTTAACCCTCCACGCTAGACTAACCAGCCAAGCCGGTGCCAGCGTACAACCACCATGTGGCACGCCTAGCCTACCCTCAGTCAGCCACTCATGGCGGCGTCGAAACGGCATCAGGTCCGGATGAACGTGACTGACATAGCTACTTCATGCCATCGTCATTCCTAAACTGTTCGTCTGTTGCAAAAACTTCTTTAACAAGAATTGTAGAACTACACAAGATCTACAACTTTGATTTAGAAAGTTTCCTATAATTCGCCACGGTTTTCAAATTGTAATGCATCAAAGTAGGGCACATAGAAACTGAAACTACAGTTAACACAGCCAAATTTTCTAAGTGAGGCAAAAACATTTCTAGGCAACTTGAGGACTATTTTTGAGCATGCTATGCACCGAATTAGGTCTTGACCCAAAAGTAAAAGTTGTTACTCTAGTCAGGTACTACAACTTTGCTTAAGGGTGCACTGCCATGCAAACACTCTATGCTATAGTTAAACTTAGGTCAAACATGCAACATGAAAATGATAACTTACACTATAACCATGACTTAGAGGCCAAATGGGTCCAAGTCATGAATACCAAAGTTGTTCCATGTGACATTCTAAACATGTTTAAACTACTCCTAAGGTCCCACAAACATTTTATACATTGGTCACATGCAAACCCTAGCATATGTAAAGCATTTAGTAACAAATACATGTGATATAAGTAATCATAGAGATAAACTTTGAGATGCTCATGCTCACGAATGATCAATGATGCTTGTGCTCATGCAATGCCAATGCCAAATGCATGCCTAACACCTAGTGTGTTACAGCCCTTCCCCCTTAAAGAAATCTCGTCTTGAGATTTGCACGACTAACCATCTCTCGTAGAAAACTAGATAGACCTCACGAAGATAATCCTCTCGCTCCTATGTAGAATCTTGCTCACTATGGTAATTCCATACCACCTTGTAGAATTTAATAACTTTGCTATGGGTCACTCTTTCCATTATCTCAAGCACTCGAATAGGTCTTTCTTCATAGATCAAATCCGACTGGATCTTGACACTAGCGGGTTCAATAGCTTCTTCGGGCACACGGAGACATTTCTTGAGTTGGGAGACATGGAAAACATTGAATATAGCTCTCATTTCTGGAGGTAATTGGAGTTTGTAGGCTACTGGTCCCCTTCGTCCAATGATCTTGTATGGGCCTACATATCTAGGTTGAAGCTTTCGCTTCACACCAAACCTTTGCACTCTCTTCATGGGAGACACCTTCAGATATATAAAATCCCCAATTTCAAATGCAATGGGACTTCTCCTTTTATCTGCATAACTCTTCTGTCTCAATTGAGTAGCTTCGATATGTTATTGAATGATTCGAACTTGTTCTTCAACTTCTTTGACAAAGTCAATCCCATAATACCTTTCACCAGACTCAACCCAATTAAGAGGAGTCCTACATTTTCGACCATACAAAACTTCAAAAGGAGCCATCTTAATGCTTTCTTGATAGCTATTATTGTTGGAGAATTCAGCCAAAGGTAGCCATTTCTCCCATGAACCCATAGAAGAAATCACACAAGCTCTCAACATATCCTCCAGAATCTAATTAACTCACTCAGTCTGACCAGTTGTCTGAGGGTGGTAAGCAGAGGTATGGATTAATTGGGTACCTAGCTGCTTATGTAGATGTTCACAAAAATGATTAACAAACTATGGTCCTCGATTTGACATGATGCTTTTAGGCACACCATGCAATCGTACGATTTGGGCAATGTACAACTCTGCATACTAATGGGGTTGATACTTTTCCTTAACAGGGATGAAATGTGCAGATTTAGTCAAGCGATCAACAATTACCCAAATGGAATCATGACCCTTTTTTAGTGGTTGGAAACCCAACTATAAAATCCATACTGATGTCATCCTACTTCCAACTGGGGATAGACAGTGGGTGAAGTAGTCCAGCCGGCTTCAAATGGATGGCCTTGACCCGACAGCAATTATCGCATCTAGCAACAAATGCTGTAATTTCTTTCTTCATTTTTGTCCACCAAAAGTGTGTTTTTAGGTCTTGGTACATCTTACTGCTACCTAGGTGAATGGACAAATTGGGCTTCCTCTAGAATTTGGTTTCTCAATTCTCTATCTTTCGGCACTACAAGTTGATCCTTAAACCACAACACACCCCTCTCATCTAGCCAAAAATGCTTGGTTTCATCCTCTTTTGTCTTTCATTTGATATGGAATATGCCCTCATTGATCTTTTGGAGCTCAATGATTTTAGACTCAAGAGAGAAACTAACAGTGATATTGTGTAAGATTGCCAGATGCAATAAATTAAAAGCATCTTCCAACAAAGGATTACATCGATACTTCTGTCTTAAGACATCTACAACCACATTGGCTTTTACCAAATGATAATGTACTTCTAGGTTGTAATCCTTGATCAATTCTAACCATCTTCTCTGCCTCATGTTCAATTTAGGTTGGGTGAAAATGTACTTGAGGCTCTTGTGATCGGTGTAGATATGGCAAACATTACCAAGTAGGTAATGTCTCTAAATTTTTAGAGCATGGACAACTGCTGCTAATTCTAAATCATGGGTTGGATAATTGACTTCATGCTTTCTCAGTTGCCATGTGGCATAAGCAATGACTCAGCCTTCCTGCATTAGAACACACCCCAAACTGGTACCCAATGCGTCGCAAAACACATAAAAAGGTTTCTCAATGTCAGGCTATGCTAAAACAGGAGTAGTAGTTAGCAACATTCATAAAGTGTGAAAAGCTGCCTCACACTCTGATGTCCATACAAATTTCTCATCCTTCTGAAGCAACCTAGTCATGGGCTTGGCAATTTTGGAGAAATTCAAGATAAACCGATGGTAATATCCTGCTAAGCCAAGAAAACTCCGAACCTCATGAACGGAGGTTGGGGCTTTCCAATCAAGAACCTCCTGCACCTTGGATGGGTCTTCCGAGATTCCATCTTCAGATAAAACATGGCCTAGGAAAGGAGCTTTCCTCAACCAGAATGCACATTTACTAAATTTAGCATATAACTTATGCTCTCTCAGCCTAGACAACACCACTCTCAAGTGCTCGGCGTGATCTTCTGCATTCTCAGAATAGATCAAGATATCATCGATAAACACGACCACAAACTTATCGAGCTCAGGCATGAATACCGAGTTCATCAAATACATGAAATAGGTAGGAGCATTGGTCAACCCAAAGGGCATGCCTAAATACTCATAAAGGCCATACCTAGTGGAAAAAATGTCTTAGGTATGTCTTCAGGCCTGATCTTGATTTGGTGATAACCTGACCTCAAATCAATCTTAGAGAACACTTTTGCTTTTGTCAATTGATCAAATAAGATATCAATACGTGGCAAAGGATATTTGTTTTTGATAGTAACAGCATTGAGTGGTCGATAGTCCACACATGTCCACAAAGACTTGTCCTTCTTTTTTCACAAATATGGCTAGACAGCCCCATGGTGACGAACTAGGGTGAATGAGACCCTTCTCTAAGAGCTCTTGCAATTGGATCTTAAATTCTGCTAACTCATTTGGTGGCATTCTATAAGGTCTTCGGTAGATGGGCGTTGTACTAGGTATTAACTCAATCTTGAACTCTATATCCCTGTCAGGTGGTAACCCAGGCAATTCATCTAGAAAGACATTCGGAAACTCACATACTACAGGAATATCAGCAAGGGCCACAGGCTGGATAGCATTGGCCACATTTTGGAGATCAAACTCCCTAAGAAGGGGTACTAGAAAAGCATCGTTATTCCTGGGGTCTCTCAACATAATGGTTCTAGTCGATGTATCGATAAGGACACCATGGTTCTTCATCCAATTCATACCCAAGATCACATCTCTACCCAATCCCGGTAATATCACTAAATTTGCAGTATACTCTCGTTCACTTATTTAGATAAGTACATCTTAAATTATCTGATTGGTAGAAATTTTACTCACGGTGCACTTATACAATAACCACCTTTGTCTACTACAAATATTTTCTGATCATACTTGGATGCAAATGTTGGACTCATGAATGAATGTGAAGCCCCAGAATCAAATAGAACAATTGCAGGATTATGGTTCACAGAAACATACCAGCTGCGACAACCTCGCCAGAGGGAATCTCTTCCATGGTGGTGTAATGCACATATCCTAGACGTGCATTTGCAGCTGCTGGCTTATGATTATTCTTCTTGGGGTATGGGCACTCCCTCGCCCAATGACCAGTCTTATTGCAATTGAAACATGGTTGATTGTTAGGTGGTGCCTTCGAGTTGCCTTGTCCTGCACCACCCTTAGGTGGTAGAGCAATAGAATATGCTCGACGATACCCTTTATTTGCTTGGCTTGGCTAGGCCTTCTTCTGAGGTGGCTAGTATTTTGGAGCAGGTGGGTGGTATTGTGTTCTTGCCACCACTGGAGCTCTCTGCTAAGATGCACCGGCTTCAAAGGCCCTCTTGTAGCTCTTGGATGCAGCATAAATATTATTATGATTCTCTTGTGTGAGCGCATCACTCACAAATTCATTGTAGGTCTCACTCTTGTTATTTGCTAGAGTCTTCATCAACTTTGGACCTAGTCCTCTCTTGAAACTTGCAATCTTCTTAGCATCGGTATTCACAAACTCAGGCACCTACCTATAGAGGTTGTTGAAGGCATGCAAGTACTCAGTGAGACTTTTGGTGCCCTAAGTAAGCCTCATAAACTATGTATGTTTTATGCTCATAAGACCTGGGGGAATATGATGCCCCCTGAAAGCGGCCTTGAACTCATTCCATGTAACCTGAGCATTAGTAGGGAGGGTAGACAGGTAATGAGTCCACCAAATGCTTGCTGGACCATGCAACTGATGTGAGGCATACTCAGCCTTCATATGCTCTATAACTCTCAAGAGATGAAACTTCTCTTCAATGGTATTGAGCCATTCATCGGCTTGCAATGGCTCCTCTACTTCCTTAAAGATAGGAGGTTTAGTGTCCAAAAAGTCCTTGAAATCACTGTACTGATTTGGTTCGGGTCCCTGGTGTTGGTCCCATCCCCGTCCACGATCGGTGTTTTGCGCAAGCCCGCATAGTACTTCCCCCATAGACCGTTGGGTCTCCAGGAGTTGTGCCATCATTTCTGCTAGCATGGGGTGTGGTGGTGGTGGGAGATCATCATCACCATCATGACTGGTACCAGCCCCTCTGCGAGTGCGAGTCATCTACAAAGTTGCAACAACAAGGGATTATTGGGTGATGTCAAGAGATTGTAGAAGGATTGTATAATCATGCCATACTATAATTACTGGAGAGAATCTTAAATTCATACAATAACATAGAGACACAATAATTCATTTCCACAACATAACATCACCAAAAGAACCACTTGTTGTACTCACAATGCGTTCCGTACATGCTAGATTTTTCTTGCCAATAACAACTGGGATTTCAATAAGAAGTGCAATCACCACATGTATTACATGCATGGTTCCAATAACATCGAAGAGGTACATCATGAAATCAAAACCTACATTACGAGTTCGTTACACAAAGATCAAAGATAAAGAGCTAACATATCTAGCTAGATATTATAGCTAAGCTACTCCTCAAGGTGGTCGCTGTCGATGTCGGACACACCATCACCGTGGCCATCCTCAAAAGGCTCAATCTCCACTTCAGGCTCAACCTCGGCGTCCACCTCCATGCCATCATCCTCAGCAATCAACACATTGGGATCTTCTTCCGCTGTTGGAGCTAGAGGAAAATTGGGTTCACCATGTTGTTGAGACGATGAACATCCAGCAGAAGCTCCTCGATTTGACATATGAGTTCCTACTCTCTACGATCAAACTTCGTTGCCAGCCTAGCAGCCTGCAACACAGTCTGGATCTGGGCGGCCTCCCTAGACTCAGCAAGACAAATGACCTCGTCCCTCTTAGCATGGGCGTCCTATAACTCAGCCCTAGCTACATCTTTTTCAGCAACAGCATGGACAAACTACCCCCGAAAAGCTTCCAAGGCTGTCATATAATTACCTATCTCATTCTGAGTTGCTCTAACTGCCCTTCGATGCCTGCGCACACGTCCTCGCATGCTACGCTGTGCATCCTATGCTCTTTGGAGCTCTTGCATACAGTTGATGTAGCTATCCTAGCGAGAGTAAAACATCCTCATAAGTTCATACATGGCACTCATGGCAGCATTACTACTTCCAGCTCTTTCATCCCGGTCTCTTACCAAAGCATTATCGCCTGGCTGGGTCAAAGCGATTTGTGATGCATCCACCCGAGGGAAAGATCCAATGGGCCCATCGACAAGCTCATCACTGAATTCCTGATAGATTTCGCTGAGACCTTCAAAAGCGGCCACTTGGGCACCCTCCCAAGGGGTCTATCCATCTGACTTGATACTCCATCCTTGCCACTGAGGGTTGTCCGCATGGGCGGCGATAGTGATCCACACGTCGTACCACCGTTGTCCCTTAGTTACCACTTCGCTCCAAAAGTAGCGAGGTGGTTTAGCATACCCGACAGAGTGCAGTACCCTCCACAGTAAGGTGGGAGTCCCAAATAGTGCCAAAAAGGTGTCGCTTGCAATAGGGGCTCCTAGGGCTGCCATCTGTAGCAAATGTTACAATTTAGTGAGACAACACGATTATAGAAAAGAGTTACTTAACATTAAGATCTTACAAGGGGGAGGAACAATGCAATGACATGAATGAATGATGTATCAAGATGTATGCTCATTCCGTATGTCCTCACAAACTTAGAGAAATAAATCCTAATGACATACGCGGTGGCATACATACGTTCTCTCAATATAATCGTAACTAAATGAGCTACATGTTTCGTTGTTAGTGTACCTGCAGAACATTCATTTCAGCCCAACCCAATAGTTATATGTACAGAAAGGTAAATCTAGACTCTAAGTTGAAGATCAAGGATAGCAAGATATATATGAAAGCAGTAAACTAAATACTTCCATATATATATATATCCCATATATATATACTTCTGTATCAAAGCTACTCGATGATCAATTACACTATCCGCAATTAAATACGCACCATACACACATGCAAGCATGCATATACAGCCGTATCATAGCTAGCTCTCCCCGACCACACGCTCACTTCTTGCGGTCGTGCCACTCATCAACTTACCTTCTTACCTAGCATAGAGGCATTTGATCCATACATTACCACTCAAGTGAGTGGCACCCATACCATAGCACGCCGTATGGACAACAAAAGTAAAAACCTGCCATGTTAGTACTTAAATAGCAACCTAATAGTCCTTAACTGTGCATAAAGGAGATGACCACTGGCACACTATAGTTTTAAATTCAATCTTCAACACTCTAAACTTATTACTACAGTTGTAGAAATTAAGTTTATAAAACAAAAACCTTTGTGTTAATTACACATGTGACAAGTTTAGTGTTGAATCCTAATCTGATGCCAGCTGTAACAGAACCGTCTAATTTATAAGAGCACAAGTACAATAGCAACCACCGGGGCAGTCAAACCATCACACTTGAGCCCATATAAATTTGGTAGTCCGTCGAGTATCACGAAGGATCTTGAATCAACCAACATACAAGCCAAGTCATACATGATTCAACATACAAGCCACATGTTACACAAGTTCACAAATAGTTTGTCATACATCGGAGTTCCAACACAGTTATTACAACATCAGTTTAGCAATAGCAGAAGCAACATAGTTCAGAACGACATCAAAAGTAGTTTAGATACTTAGCTAGAGTTCATAGTTGTCTCCAAAAGCACAAGGGTGAGATGATATTTAGAATGACCATGCCCATGGTCCTATTCCTCATGCACTGCAGGAGCAAAGCAATGCTTACAGTAGCCATGGTACATCATGTTATCTGCAACAATAGGGAAATAAACCCTAAGTATGAGAAGGTACTCAGCTAGACTTACCCGTCATAAACCAAAATTAAGAGACACCAAGAGTTATGCAAGGCTTATAAGTGGAGCTGGTTGACATCCTTTGCCTACAAGCCAACATTTATCTAGTATCTTTTAACCTTTGAATAATGAGTTTATTATTCCTATTCCATTCTAGATCAGCATGTATCCTATGCCAAACATGTTGTATACCATTAAATCATCACAATAGTAACCATATCCAGTTGGGCATTTTCATAATCCACATAACCAACACTTTCATTAATTTCTACGATGAAGGAGCTCATGTCAGGTTCTCACTATCCTGGAGAGACGACGATTCAAATTGATTCCTACCTAGCTGGGGAATTATTCCAAACACACACCCATACTTCCCCCGTCGGGGTCGCATCAGGTCACCTTTGGTACAACACAGGTCCAAATCGCGGGTAAGACCAGCGCCGCACCCTCAAAGATACTTCCAATCTGCCAGGAGGCTCGAGACTCGAACCCACCCTTGGACTCACGCCATTGGCTCTCCTTACATCCTTAGTGCCTCTAGGGTGTGCACTTTAACTGCTCATGTCCCCGGCCTTAGTTGAGCTACTCAACTTCATGGTCGGAATGACTTATCCGACCAACTATGTGAGAGGCATGCGTTCAACATGACAAGAGGGCCTCCAACGGCCGCTCCTTAAATGACACAGACGGAATCACTATAAGTCACCACACCTAACATATAAGAATCCATCTGGTCTCCAATTGTTCAACATCACCTGATTATGTTCCATGATAGCACAATATTGCCAACCGTGATCAAGTCACCACCTATAGCTCGAAGGTGATAGGAAATCACCCGACTTCTACCGGTCTAAGCATGGCTAAGCATAAAGGTCGATCCTGGACCTACATAGGGTTCAAGATAGATATTTCTAGACAAGGAAAGTATATGCAGCAAGTGGTTCCAATCAACTCTTATAACCTAATGCATCAAACATAAAGGACTCAAGTAATATTTTGTAAAACATGGCAGACTTAGAATGCTCCGGGGCTTGCCTTTCACAAACATGGCCAGCTGGTGGTCAGGGCACTCTAGGAGATGATCAACTTTAGGCTCTCCTTCACCTAGAGCTTCTTGGTGCTAAGCTTCCTGGTTCTCCACTTGTGGATCGGCTTCGAGTTCCACCAACGTTGTAACACCCTAGGTGTTTAGGCTTCCACTAAATTGCATGTCATTTCATAAACATGTGCATTATCTATGTCATCATGCCATTATCATTGAAACATACATATGCAACATTTTAAATTGTAGGTGTTTCATGCTTGATTGCTTAGAGTGGTAGTAGTGCAACATGTGAATGTAACATGAAACTCGCATACTTTGAAACATGGCAATATGGTAGTAATGTGGCAATTATAAAATGACAACAAGGTCTTGAAACATGTGAAACATTGCATTGCAACATATGAGTGAATTACTTGTTTTAGTTGCTTTATCACATGTGATCATTAAAGGTTGGTATAACAATTTGGTAAAGTGGTTGATCATGGTCTATTACACCTTAACTATACTTAGGTTACTTGTTGGGATATTGTTCATGAAGATCAAAATGACCAAAATGCCCTCAAGTGGAGGTTTGACTTGAATTGACTCCAGAGTCTCACTGTTTGACTGATTCAAAAGACCAACATAGAAATCTTGCATGGCTGTACACTCTTTACAAAAGTTGTAGCTAATTTATTAAGGAACAAAAGTTGTTTTATGACCAGCTCATGAAAATGTGTGGAACATGCTCAAACATGGCCCACAAGTCAGTATTTCATGCTGATTTCACTGAAAAATTTGTCTAAGTCTTAAACTGCATTTTCAGTTGGATCAGGCCAACTTGGGCTTCATATAACTTCTGATCCAGGGCAAATGAGTTGTTGATTTCTAAATCAAAGATGTAGCCCTACCATACCTCTACAAGTTTCATGTACACTATTTTTGCAATGGATCAACGAGTTAGCCGTTTTATCGCATCGAAGTTGCTCGGTCAGGCTCAATAGGATCACTGAATCAGAGTTCAGACTAGCTACAGTGACTGACCGAGTTCAGAAAATGTCCGACGCGTGTTGCCACCCATCGACGATCGCTTGAGCGCGCTGCCACGCACCGTGCACATCCTGGAGTGCTGGCCACGTCATGAAGCCACCCAGCGCCTGCCCGACCGAGTCGCCGCTCCATTTTCTCATCTCTCGCCTCTCACAGCGCTGAGCCAAAGCCGTCCGCCATTGCCGACCGAGCATCGCCGTTGCCGTTCGAGCTCGCCACTGCAAAAACGCGCTGGCCATCTCGCTCGTAGACTCGTCGTGATCCCCTCTGCCACCTCCACCTCTCAGCCGGGTCGATTGTGCCTGGGTAAGGACAAATTCGTCGTTTCCTTCCACCGCCGCTGTGGCTGTTCTCGCCGGAGATGGTGCCCCGCGCGGTCAGCTCTCCTCGCGCCATTTCCATCCCGCCTCTGTCTCGCGCTAGGGTCTAGGAATGCTGCCGTAGCTCGTAGGATCGCCCTATCGGGCTACGACGCCGTAGCATCGTCGGAGCCGGCCGTGCCGTGGCCAAGCGCCGCCGTGGCCATCGCCACCCCCTCTAGCTGTGTCAGTAGCTACAAATCAGGGTTCCCCTAGGTCCGCTAGGGTGAGGCGAACACGTAGACACCTTTGCCTTTGTCGGAGAAGCTACCGGCGGCGAGTTGCGTCGTCGTCTTCCTCCGCTCCCCTGTCTGTCTCGCTGACACGCGGGCCCCTCCCGTCAGTCGCCGCGGCTGAGGCGGGAGCCCAGCGTGGGCCGCGCCGTTGTCTAGGCCGCGCCAGTGCGCTTCGCGGGCCGCCGTTCCTTCGGGCCGGCCCAACAGTGGCTGTGGATTGTTTTCTTAATTGTTTTGTTTTTATTATTTCACAGATTAGTGTATAGATTCAAAAATGTGTATCTCCTAGTTGGTAGATCCAAATGCTATGGTTCCAATTTTGTTGAGTTCATGATAATGTCTAGTATTTAATAAAAATATTATATGGGCACATGTTTTAGAAATTCTGGATGAATTAAATAGGACTTTGAAATGTGTTTTTGGATACATGCAAACTTGTTTGAATTTTATCTTGAGTTTCTTTGGTCCAAAAATTATGAAATTTTGTGGGTAATCTATTATTGCTTAGTAGAGGCTCTGGTTAAAATTTTAGAGCTAGTGCATGTGTAGTTTTTGAGTTATAGAATTTCCTTTTATTAATGGATGGATCTTGTATGAATTTTCATAATTTTTCTATAGATCCAGTAAAGGTAAAATTTGGTGAGTGCTATTCTTATGCTTGAATGATACTAGAAAAAATGTGAAATCTATTTCTTGACACTTTTCATTAGGGTTTCCTAATTATGCTAAAAATAGGCATGCCACCTGTTATGTTGGATACAACAAGTTTTGCTTGCTGAATGGCTTTAAAATTTTTATGGTAGTCTATGTGAAGCATGAGGTAGCTACTGTAATTTTTGTAGATTTTTATGAACAGTTTTACTATATGTTGCTTTAATCACCTAATTAACTAAATAAATTAGAAAAGGATATTAAATGATTTATTTAGAAGTTGGCATTATACTTTCTAGTGTTCCTCTGGTATGTGTAACAAGTTGGTAAACTTGGTTTGGTCAAATTAGGCTTTTGCATGATCATTAAATAATTAAGTTAGTAACCCTGTCATTGCGGGACAGATTCTAGGTTTACTGGAATTTGATTTGGTTAACTTAAGAATCATGCTTTGATGTTTACAAATGAATTGTAGAGAATTTCATAAGCTTTCCAGAATGTCCTGTTGCAAGTCATTTGGATTTGTAGAACTCTGGTTGTGATTGAATTAAGGGACTATGTGTGCATATGAAGCTTTAAATGTTGATTTATGTATGCCTTTACTATTTCTAAGTTTGTGGTAATGTTCCTAGGTGTTAGGCCTTTAACCGAAGATGAGCATCTTTATCTTAGGTTATGCAAGTTAGGTAAGTTGATCTTGTTCTTCAAGTTAAATTAGATACCTGTTTTAAAGTGATGAATAGAGCTATTCTTAATCGGTAAACGAGTGTCCAGTAATGTTTTTGTCAAACACTTACTGTGATTCATTCATCATGAGCATCATGTCATTCCTTATGCATCCATGATATTTATCTCGTGCATCGGCATGCAATAGGTGTACCGGAAGGAGTGACCCTGCTGGAATTCGAGGAACCGAGCGAGCAGCAGCTGTCGACACCGGAGGTTCAGGAGGTGCAGCCTTCAGAAGAAGTGCCAGACGAGGTCGCCGTTGAGTGCCCGGATCACCGTCCGTGCAACTTTGTGAAAGGCAAGCCTCGGAGCATATTAAGCCTCCTAATTTCCGAAATGCAGTTACATTATTATTATTATATATCTATATATATATTGTTGCATTAAGTTTAGGTGTTGGATGCAAACAATTGCTGCATTGGTTACCCAATCCTTGTCTAGATATTGTTACCCTGAATCCTATGTAGCTCAGGCTCGTGTAGTGCTTAGCCCTGCTTAAACACGGTAGAAGTCGGGTGATTTCCTATCACCTACGAGATATAGGAATATACATGTGGCATGGTTGGCTATATTTCCTATCATGGAAAAGAACCAGTCTTAATTTGAAATGAAGACCGGGCGGAGGCTTGCCGGTTTGCAGTGACTCCGTCTGTATCGATTAAGGACTGAATCTTGGAGCCTTTCCTGTTCATGTTGAATGCATGCCTCTCTCTTAGTTGGCCGGGTCTGGAGACTGACCACGAAGCCGAGTAGCTCACCTCAGGCCAGGAGTCGATAAGTATAAAGTGCACCTCGGAAGGGAGCCGTAGGCGTGAGTCCAAGGGCAGGTGATTTAAAAGTCCCGATCGTCCTGGCAGAAGGGTAATCCCTGAGAGTGCTGGCGCTGATCGAACCCACGAATTTGGTTCCTGAGTTGTTCCAAAGGTGACCCACGGCTACCCTTGCAAAGTATGCCAGGGTGAGAGTTAGGAATACCCCCTCAGCTGAGTTGTAATTCGATTCGAATCGCCGTCTCTCCCGGTTAGTGAGAACTTGACGGGCTTATCTCCAATGTAGATGCACTAAATAACATAATGGTTCAGAAATGATGATATGATGATGACAGCCTTATTATACCTGCTATGGTTAATATTGTTTGCTCCTAATAAGTGAGTGCTCTAGTATAGGTACTAATCTAGTGGACAGGTAAATGATGATAAGCTTGATGCTAAGTTTAAATTGGTTACTATAATCATAAGCTCTTTTATGCAACTGTGTCCAGCTAGCCCACCTGAAAAGCCTTGCATGATCCTTGGTGTCTTTTATTTTTGGTTTTTGACGGGTAAGTCTAGCTGAGTACCTTCTCGTACTCAGGGTTTATCTCCCACCTATTGCAGATGACCAGTTCTACTTTGGTTGCTGCAAGTACTACCTTCTCCTAGCTGGGGATGAAGACTAGGCCGTTGGGCGTGGTCTCTACTAGTTCTCGTACCTGATAATACTTTTGTGGGACATGACTCAGATCTGGCAATGTATTTAAAACTATGAAGTTATGTACTAAAACTATGTTGCTTCTGCGCATTTGAACTTGGTTTGTAATATTTTATTTGAACTCTGATGGATGTATTCCGAATGTTACTTATGAAATGTTGTAACGGATGATGTGTTGTGTTGAATCACTACGATCTTGATTTGTATGTCGAGAGTTGGTTGAAATCCTTCGTGATTTCCAGACTACCGGGATTATGGGAGCTTAAGTACAGGAATTTGATCGCTTCGGTGATTGTTTTTGTACTTACGTTCTTATGATTTGGTCGGTTCTGTTACAAACATGATTTCTTCCGCTGCACCTATTGCATGTATATGCATAAAGTAAGTATCATGGATGCATAAGAAGAATTGTGAATGATATGACATGAGAACGTGCATGATTCTATGCTGATGATTATATCAAGTTACTTAGATGATAACCAAGTTGCATTCTTATTTACTGAGTAGGTGCATATCTCTTCTCTAGAAATTTCAAGAATCCACACTAAGTCCATTTCTGGACCACAACACAACAACTACAAGTTTAGATCAAAACTAGAGTTTTACTCAACCAAATGTTGTGATCCAGAACTTTCTAGAAAGCTTACAAAATTGCCTACTACTTTCATTTAATCACCAAAAGCTGATTCAACATCTATACTAGTCAAAATCGGTAAACTTCCCAGGTATGTCCAGAAATTCCGGAGAGTAAGCATTTTGGGAGACCAAATTTTAATAGCTATAACTCCTAAACCATTTAGCCTATTGCCCTAAAATTTTGACACAAGCTATATAAAGAAGTTCTCTACAACTTTGTTATTAACTATTTTTACAACAAATCTCATCTTGCCAATGCAATTCACCAAGTGACAGAATCTATCCAAAACAACCTCTATGATGGAATTATAGAGCAATAATATTTTCACTGCATATAAGCATTCAACATTGGACATCACCAATTGCACCAACACTTTGTAGACCTCAAATATACTCTAGAAAACATAATGGTCAATCCTAATTTATTTATTGAAATGCCTTTATTAATTTAATTAGATAATTAGGTGAAATAACAAACATATATCAAATGTGTAAGTAATTTCAAAGAAAATTACAGTAGCTTCCAAGTGCTCCTAAAAGGCTACTGTATAAATTTCATACCATTTGAACATGTATAACATCCTCTACAAAAATGACAAGCTAGCATGGTTTATTTTAATGAAAATAGTTACCCCTATGGAAAAGTGTCAAGCAATAGATTTTATATTTTTCTTAGCTTCATTCGAGTACCATAACACTATCCAAAAATTTGCATGGAAATATGTTACTTATTTTTATCCTTATGAATTTCTCCGAAAACACCATTTATTAATAGATAAATAGAAAGACCCTACTCCAATCAAGTTTACTACTAGTTTAATATTTTTCCTAGCTAGAGCATGTCAATACAAACTCAACAAAATTAGAATCACAATTTTAGCACATACCAAACTCGAGTTATGCATTTTTAAGATAGAAACCATTTAAAAAGCATTTATCTAGCTACATTTTATTCACCTTGAAAAATACTAGAAACAGTGCATTTATATTTTTATAAAATACTACAGTTCATGAGGAATCCAGCAAAATTTGGTTCACCAAAATTGGACACTCCAAACTTGAGATATGAATTCAAATCATCACATACTGACAACTGGGGCCCGCTGGTCAGTGGGACCCGCACGTCAGACACACAGAAGCAGAGCACGACGGTTGACCAGCGAGAGTTCACCATTGGTGAGGTTTCCAATGGTAGCATCGACACTGCTACACTCTACAGTTGAGCCGCGTCGGTAGCTATGCTCGATTTACCCGGAAGCTCACAGGAAGTAGCTCGCTGGTGGTAATGGCAGACGATGGTGGTCGCGTGGCAATACGCCGGCATCCTCCGGCCACCATATGCTCAGGTGAGGTGCTTTATAGCTTCATGGTAACCTATCAAAGCTAACCTAGGTGGCTAGGGTTTTGGTGATGTGATGGTGAGCTTGGTCCGCGTGCGTGGCCCCACGGCGGCGCTCGATGCATGACGGTGCTCTCACCGTTCCGGCGAGATGGTGGCGGAAGAGAGGTCTCCGTCATGCCGTTAACTAGACCTAGGATTACCCTACCAAAGACACGAGAGGATGGAGGGATACGATCGACTAGCTCGACGGTGATGAGCTCAAGTGCCACGACGGCAATGGCGGCCGCGCGCAGAGCGGTGACCCGTTCTAGCACCGACACGCGGTAGCGTCATCCCCAGATTCGGCCTAAGCTACAAGATTCTAATGGGGTGCTAGGCCAAAAGAGATGGAGGCATGCGGGGCAATGGAATGTTTGGGCCATGGTGAGCCACGAGTGCGGCGATGCTTTGGTGATGGCGTGGTGGCTGCGAAGCAAAATGCGCCCTTACCCTAGCTCAGCAAGTGGGGCAAGGGGGTCGGGGTGGAAGAGGTGACAATGTCAGCACTACTAGCGAGCTAGATTGGACAGTGGTGAAGCGATGGTGGCGAGTGGGCACAGTGGAGCGACGGCGATGGCGCGGCGACATGGTGCCCCGCTTTGCTCAGGCACGGGCGAGAGAAGAGCGCGGTACTAGAGTGAAATGGATCGAGCAACAGAGGCACGTGACTTAACCCTCCATGCTAGCCTAACCAGCTGGGCCGGTGCTGCCGTATGGTTGCCATGCGTCCCGCCTAGCCTGCCCTCGGTCGATCACTGACGGCGGCATTGAAACGACATCAGGTCTGGATGAACGTGACTGATAGAGCTACTTCACGCGATCATCACTCCTAAACTATTTGTCCTTTGCAAAAACTTCTTTAACAAGAATTGTAGAGCTACACAAGATCTACAACTTTGATTTAGAAAGTTTCCTATAATTTTCCACAGTTGTCAAATTGCAATGCATCAAAGTAGGGCACATAGAAACTAAAACTACAGTTAACACTTAGCCAAATTTTCTAAGTGAGGCAACAACATTTCTAGGCAACTTGAGGACTGTTTTTGAGCATACTATGCACCGAATTAGGTCTTGACCCAAAAATAAAAGTTATTACTCTAGTCAAGTACTACAACTTTGGATAAGGGTGCACAGCCATGCAAACACTCTATGCTATTGTTCAACTTAGGTCAAACATGCAACTTGAAAATGATAACTTACACCATAACCATGACATAGAGGCCAAATGGGTCCAAGTCATGAAAACCAAAGTTGTTCCATGTGACATTCTAAACATGTTTAAGGTACTCCTAAGGTCCCACAAACATTTTATACATTGGTCACATGCAAACCCTAGCATATGTAAAGCATTTAGTAACAAATACATGTGATATAAGTAATCATAGAGATAAACTTTGAGATGCTCATGCTCATGAATGATCAATGATGCTTGTGCTCATGCAATGCCAATGCCAAATGCATGCTTAACACATAGGGCGTTACACCATCATAGAGCAGCCAGACGTAGCCCAACCTAGGGGCGAGAATGTTGCACCTAGGGGCAACGATGCTCCATCACCACCACATTTGGTTGAGGTGATAGACTGCCAAACACGTCTCATGGAGGCACTGGCTGAGGGGATGTTGCGCCGCAATGGGAGACTACCCAAAGATTTCTAGAGGAAGTTGCAGGGTTTCCACAAGCTGAGGCCCCCTACCTTCGACAGCTCAGACGATGACCCTATAGCCACTGAGGACTGGCTATGTGAGATGGAGAAGAAGCTAGACGTAACCACTTGCTCTGATGAGGAGTGTGTTGGAGTCATAGCCCACCTACTCACTAACATTACATGTGTGTGGTGGGACAGCTACTATGACACCCACGCGGACCCTACGCACATGTAATGGGAGGAGTTTGTCGAAGCCTTCCACGAGCACCATGTGCCCAAGGGCGTGATGGATGCCAAAGTGAATGAGTTCCACAACATTTCCTAGGGATCCTAGAAGATCCAGGAGTATGCCAATTGCTTCACTAGATGATGAGGTATGCTCTAGGTGAGACAGACTCTGAGAAGAAGAAGATGTACTTCTTCAAGAAGGGTCTGAACAAACACCTTAAGGTGGCCCTCTCGGGTCATATCGGCTATACCCTCCAGGAGATGATTAACAAGGTCCTGGTTATGGAGAGGTATTGTCTAGAGGCTAACGCCCTCTACAAGGAGAAGAAGAGTCGGTCCGAGAGCACCTCTTGTGCCCCAGCATCTTAGAGGACGCGTGCTCACGCGCCTTCGCTGCCTCACTCTCGTGTTGTCCAGGGAGCCGCACTTGCTTCGAGCCATGGAGGTGGTACCCACACCACCAACTACCACCACCTAGCTCAGAGCCGCCCTGCTCAGAGCCCTAGCATGTGGAAGACCACTACACCCACCGCCATAGGCAGCGTGCCCTTCACTTGCTTTGGCTGTGGTCACCCGGGCCACAAGGTCACGGACTGCCCCATGAAGAATGTTGCACCACCTGCTCTGACCCTAGCAATATAGGCAGCTACTCAGGGTGCATCACACAAGCCCATCGTGGGACCAACCCATGGTCATCTTACCCACCTGACCATGGAGGATGCCTACAATGCCCCCGACGTGGTGTACGGTATGTTTTTCGTGCATGGATCTAAGGCTTCAATGCTATTTGATTTTGGTGCTACATGTTCATATGTGTTTACCAAGTTTGCACGAGAGTGTAACTTGCCCATAACTCCACGAAGAGTGCCCATAGACACTAGTTCACCCTTGGGCAACATCAGATGCACCATGAGATGTCAGGGAGTGAACATCACCATTGAGGGTCACCCCTTTCTAGCCGATCTTACCTTGCTTCCCTCTGATCGATTGGATGTCATACTAGGAATGGATTGGCTGACTCAACATAAAGGAGTAATATCTTGCTCACCATGGTATGTGGAGATAACACACTTGAGTGGTCACATAATCCGATGTGAGCCCAACCTTGATAGGACAATTTCCATGTTGTGCACCTTAGAAGCCAAGTTAGTTGAGGAGGTGCCCGTAGTATGTGAGTACCCTGATGTATTCCCCAAAGAGCTACCCGGTATGCCACCTAATTGGGATGTGGAGTTTGTGTTTGACCTTCTACCGGGTACAGGACCTATTGCTAAGAGGCCCTACCGCATGTCATTTGATGAACTAGAGGAACTCAAGAAATAGCTCAAGGAGTTGTCTAACAATGGAGATATTAGGCCCAGTGCTTCACCCTAGGGTTCCTCTGTCTTGTTTGTGAAGAAGAAGGACGGTTCCATGAGGATGTGCATTGACTACCGAAACTTGAATATTGTGACTGTCAAGAACAAGTACCAACTGTCGAGGATAGATGATCTGCTTGACCAGCTGAGGAATGCCAAGTTCTTTTCTAAAATTGATCTCTAATCTGGGTATCATCAAATGAAGATCCGGACTGAGGACATTCCCAAGATGGCCTTTGTCACTAGGTATGGGCAATATCAGTTCACCATTATGTCTTTCGGACTCACCAATGCCCCCGCCTACTTCATGAACATGATGAACAAGGTGTTCATGGAGGAGCTAGATAAGTTTGTGGTGGTATTCATTGATGACATTCTTGTCTATTCGGCCACTACAGAAGAACATGAGCAGCATCTGAGAGCAGTGCTAGAGAAGCTAAGATATAATCAACTGTATGCCAAGTTCAGCAAGTGCGAATTTTGGCTTGAAGAAGTCACATTCTCACTACTGAGGTGGTAGCTATTGATCCCACCAAGATTGAAGTTGTAAAGGCATGGGAACAACCCCACAATGCGACGGATATCCAGAGTTTCCTTGGGTTGGCAGGATATTACCGCCGCTTCATTGAGAACTTCTCCATGATAGCCAAGCCAATGACCAACCTTTTAAAGAAGACCAATGAGTTTGAGTGGACGCCCGAGTGTGAGCAAAGCTTCTAGACCTAGAAACAGAAGCTTACCACCACTCTTGTGCTAGCATTGTCTGACATTCAGCAAGACTTTGTGGTCTTTTGTGATGTGTCCAAACAGGGACTCGACTGTGTTCTGATGCAAAATGGGAGAGTTATAGCTTATGCTTCTCACCAGCTGAAGGCCACGAGGAACGCTACCCTACCCATGATCTCGAGCTTGCAGCTATTGTGCAAGCCCTAAAGATATGGAGACACTATTTGATCAAGAACAAATGTGACATCTACACCGATCACAAGAGTCTGAAGTCCTTTTTCACTCAGGAGGATCTAAATATGAGACAACACCAATGGCTAGAGCTGATTAAGGACTACAACCTAGAGATACACTATCACCCTAGGAAAGCTAATGTAGTCCATGCAATAGTAACCATAGCTGGTGTAATAATTACATGTTCATCATAACCATCATATTCCATAATTCAATTACTATGATGCTGGGGCTAGTCGAGTTTCTCACTATCCGGGAGATACGGCGATTCGAATCGATTTCAACTAGCTAGAAATTTATTCCTAACACAAACCGAGACATGCTTGTGTCAAGGTAGTCTTAGGTCGCCTTTGGTACAACTCAGGTCCACATTTCACGGGTTCGATCAGCGCCGCACAATTAGGGACAACCAGCTGCCAGGACAATTAGGACTACCCTGCCCTTGGGCTCAAGTCTGCCCCCCCCCGCACATCATTTCTACCATCAAGAGTGCACACTCTAACAGAACAGAGCCTGCACTGAGTTGAGCTACTTGGCTTCGCGGTCAGAATGAGTTATCCAGCCAGCTAAGTGAGAGGCATGCGTTCAATCTCGACAGAAGTGCCAACAATGGTACGGTCCTTAATCGATACAAACGTGATAAAACATCCACACAAGACCTCCATGTCCTGCTGCCTCTCAATCACTAGATCCCGTCCGGGCTCCATTTATTCATCATCACATGTTTATTTTCCACGATAGCAAATATAGCCAACTGTGCTTTGGTATCAACCTATATTTCGCTGGTGACAGGAAATCACCCGACTTCTACTGGTCTAAGCATTGCTAAGCATATTTTTGATCCTAGACCTACATAGGGTTCAAGGTATATTTCTCGACAAGAAAATTATATGCATCAAGTGGTTCCAATCAACTCTTATAACCTAATGCATCAAACATAAAGGACTCAAGTGATATTTGTAAAAACATAGGAGGCTTAGAATGCTCTGGGGCTTGCCTAGGATCCAACACTAGGTCATTGTTTGTTAGATGACACTCGCTTGGTGAGCATCTCCTATTTAGGCATGTACTCTCGAAGTCCTTCCATCTTCTGGATCCGTCCACCAAAACCTCACCTTTGGGAGTTATCCACCAACACCGTCTTCTGGTTCGACTCTAACATCATGTCCTTCACATGGTGCATCTAGCGTACCTAGATGAGATGCAAGATGCAAGTGCTTGAATGCGAGGAATGGTAGCATGAGATGTATCATATAAAAGCATTTAAGACGAGCATCGGGTTACCCCTCAAGATATAAGCACTTAGAAAGCAAGTCTTTTAATTAATTATTGCACAAACCTATCACAGAAAGTTAGAAGAAAATAACACCAAGCTTTCACTAATGAGGCACTCAAGTTAAGCTAATCTAGCACTAGCTAATCCTAGCCATCACACAATAAAGATCAAGCATAAGCAATCAACTTCATGTATATGCACAAAATCTGGATAGCAACATAACATCCATTCAATTTAACCATAACTAGAGTTAGAAGCCTCCAACAAGGGTGATACTAGAATTTATGGAAACATAATGAAATTATCTAAAACTTTGTTATTAACACCATAAGCTGATTCAACAAATAACAAGGTCAAAATACATCATGAAACAGAGCTTATACAACTAAGGACAGAAAACTGATAGTAACTTCATAAATGCATAACTGGAGTTCTAATCATCCAAAAAACATGATTGTTAACTTGTTAGAAAGCATATTAAATTATATATAACTTTCTTATTATCATCAATACATGATTCCATGTTTAAATAAGCCAAACAATACAATCATTCAGATCTATTTAGAGCACATGCAAAAGCTGACAGCAAAATTGTAAAATCTATAACTCCTAAACCAGCAGGCCTAAAATCATGAAATTTTAGAACAAGCAAGATAAGAAATTTATCTACAACTTTGGTATTCAACACATTCACATAAAACATCATTTCCATCACGAAGTTATCATCAGAACAGAAAATGTACATGCAGCCATTTTAGAATATAACAATTTGATGTTTCACTTGTTTTGCTAATAAAGAGCATAAACACATGAGCCATTTAAGAACTTCAACCACCACTAACATACTTAGCAATACTTTATTGAACACCAATCACTCAAAGCATATCCAAATACAATTACAAGCTTTATCTACAATTATGCTTTTATTAATCCTTTCTCCTAATAAATATATATATAATTTTAGTGATATATGAGAACAACTAGTTTGGGGCTAAGATTTTTTTGAGTGGTATATGTTATCAAAACATGGCTACTGCACAAATTTCACATGCTCAGGTTTTATAATTTAATTACTATGAAAAAGACAAATTTCTATTGCAAAAAAAACATGTAAAAGCAAGATAAATCTAAATCATTTTCTATAAATACATAGCCATATTATGGTTTCCTAGGTCACAATATCACCATGCAAGGGCCACTTTTTTGCATATATAAATTATTTATAAACCATTTAAAACCATTTATCAAGCATTAATCAAGTTAAATTCATAACTCAGCCATAAATGTACTAAAAATATGGAATTTTAACCAGAGCTCACACATGCCATAAGTATACTAGCATCAAATTTTTCGGTCATTTGGAGCAATACAATAGTAGATATGTTGATAGCAGGAAAAGCAAGCTAGAGTTAACCATTAATCATGATTAAATCAAAACATCATAAAAACAGTGATCAAACAACATGTTTAATATTTTTCTTAGCTAGCACATGCCAAAACAAGACTCACAAAACTGGAATTACATTTTTAGGACATTCCTACCTCGAGATATGCATCTAACAAACTGAAAAGGATTTCTAAAACACTTTATAAGAATAAATAAAAACATTAGAAACTTTCTACTAACACATATCATATTATAACTTTACTACATATATCTACTCACGAAGATTCCAAAAAGTCTTCATTTGTTATTTTGTGATTTTTCTACGATTTACTATGATTTTTTGAAGTTTAGCTGATTATATGCATATAAGGAAAAAGAAAAGGAAAAACACTTTTTCACTGGGGTCCCTGTAGATTTCCTTAATTTACCCACATAACAACCTTTACTATTCATATGAGTCATGCACAAGGCACTTAACCCTCTAAAAGACTTTCTATTCACGCGCGAACTCCATCTTCTTCTTCTTCTCGACACCAGAACATGGGAGGCCCGCTGCGGTGAGCGGTGGCGGGGAAGGGCCGGTCAGGCTTGACCGCGCCTAGGCCCTTGATCGGCCGGTAGTAGCTAGCAACAGCTTGGCCATGGCAGCAGGCAGCGACGACTGCGATGGAGGAGGGGGCCGATGGATGGAGGCGGTCGGGCTCGACGTCCACACCATGGATGCAAGGCTGGCGGCTGGCAGCAACAAAAGGAGGGGCTCACTACGGCGGTGGCTTGGGGTCTCAAGGAGGCACAGAGGCAAGGGAGACGAGGTGGCTTGGAGCTCTGCCTTGGCGTTAATGGCGGCCGTGCTCTGGTGCACGCGCGGCACCGAGGACGAGAGAGAGCGTGGAGGGAGTGGACAGAGTGAGGGAGAGACTGAGAGGGGGCTCGAGCAGCTCCAAATCGAGGCAAGGAGAGGGCAAAGGCGCATGGTGTGGAGGAGGATGCACTACGCCGAGCAGCGGCCACGGGGCATTGCATCGAGCATGTGGCGTGCGGTGAAGTGGGCAAGGTGGGAGCTGAATTGGGCCGGCTACGGGCCGATTTGTACCTTGGGCCCAAAAGCAAAGTTGCAGCCCACCTAATGATCTACAAAACTCATTAAGGGAGCTTGGCCATTAGAGCTCTCCATTAGCCATTAATTAAGCCCCAAGTTGATAGTGTCAGCGACTAATCAAGGGTGAAGCCTTGCTCTGCTTGAGCTCGAATTACTTGGTCAAAACGTCGTCAAATTTGATCCAACTTCTTCCTACTCCTTCAAGGAATTAGCTCCAACTCTTATTTTTGGCTTAACTCATGTTGCTTAACAAATTTGGGAGAACGCGGGATACCAATCATCATTGCCATTGAAATTCCAAACTTTGAATATTTTCCAGGGCTTAAAACATCATCACATTCAATCTTTGAGCCTCTGTTTGACTTATTTCCCTGCTGATCTGGCTCTTGGTCCTAAAACAATGTTTGTAGTACACAAACTAAACTACAACTTTCATTAAAGGATCAAGGTTTTGATCAGCTTGGTTTGCAAGATATAAGGCTCCAAAGTGTGCTACATGAAACTGAAACCGAGGCTTAGTTAACACTGGAAACAATTAGTCTTTGTTGATTTTGAAACTAGCTTTGAATGTCCAAACGTGCTCCAAAAGTGACGAGGCTTGTTTTGTTGTTTCCTTCAGAAGGTGTACTTCAACTCATATTAAGGAATCCAGTTGAGTTACCATATGAATTTGGAAGATGAAAATTCACAAACATATCAACTCGCTGCTATCGATCAGGGACTTGAAAAATCCTGGAGGGACCAAAATAGCACTGCATCCCAACTTGATGCCACTATTTGAGCCACCTAGGAGTTGAATCAGGGCTTGGTCCAAAAATGAAGTTTGTTGTACACCACTTAAACTTCAACATTTATTTAAGGTCAAACTTCATATCTGGTCCCAAGATCATTGTTTCATCTTGGTCAAACAGCATCACGATAAAGCTTAAATTCTCCTTTTTGATCAATTGAAGCATTTTCTTGACATTTGCTCAACATGAACCCTTCATGACTTTTATTCATGAGTTGAATTAGAATCATTTGGGAAAGGTATCAAGGTTTGGTCAACATCCCATATTCCCATTCACATGATGAAGCAATTCAAGAGGTTATATAACTTATCATTTCATGTGACTTTTTGATTCCAAGCTTCATGAAACTTTTCCAAAGTTCACTCTAGATGCATGTTGATGTAATGTACATGAAATAAGCATGTTTTAATATTACTCGTGCATAATCTTAACAAGGGTCCACATGTAAGCAATGGTGTGTTGTCCAAATTTGAGTTGGGCTCATTTTCAAAGATTTGACCTCAATACCTTCATTATTACTTCCAGATTATGAAATAGAGATCATAATCATTGCTTGACATATCCTACTTAAGTCCAATTTTGTTGCTTAACTCATGACTAACACCAGGGGTGTTACAGCCCTCCCCCTTACGAGAATCTCACCCCGAGATTCAGTGCGAAAGACTTTTAAGGGAAGAGAAGCATGACATCCATTTTACAACATCAGTGATAGCATTAGGCTACTTAACTTCAGAGCATCAGAGAGGCTAATTTGGCTAAGACACTTTCTGATACTTGCTCTTCGTAGTAAGTTTTGTCCATGTGTACAGTTCTCTTTCTCTAATGATAACACTGTATTATCTGAGTCCATTGAGTGAGCGATGAATGTGATAGCTGACTCTATTGACTTAGTGTTTTTGGCGATCATTATTTGAGGGAATCCTCGTATCCAAGCGACAACAGTTATCTGGCTTGAATCTGATGTAACCTCTTGGGTAAAAACACATGGAAGGTACCAAAGGACAAGTCCGCCTTGGAAATCCTTGCTGAAGAAGGATGATAGCATGGTTTGGAGGACAAAAAAGGTTGTAAGTATTCACTAACTAGAGAAACAGTACACCACCAAGCAGGTTGGCCATAATTTTCCTTCATGGTGCAGTGGCACAGTATGTTGGGTTTACTTGCACTGTCGCAAAATTAGCCTGGTTGGACTACTTTTGACATTGATGCTTCCTTTCTAATGTCAATCAACAACTCAAAATCATAATCTGAAATCTTTTGTTTAACACTTTTCAAATTGCTTTTGACTTGTAATGGCACAAATTGACTTATAGAACACTTTGACTGCTCAACATTGTTGATATGGGAGGGCAAAAGCAAGGCACAAAGGGGCGCAAGGAGTCTTCTCTAGGGCACCTAAAGGATCATCTAACGGCAAAACATTGATCATGCTGCAAATCTTGGCATCAATTACAACACAACACCTTCTATTTTGAGGGGTGATAGCAGTCCATAGAGAAATCGTAGATTCTGTACACTTTGGTTTTCAGTTCATATCTCACAAACTACTGCTCCATTGTGCATAAATTTTGGTAGTCATATAGACCCATGAGTCCTCTAATTACTAACCATAATTCAGCTCAAACAGACACCATTTGGATATCCAAATTAGTGACCCAAACTGACAAAACATCTCTCAAATCTGATGCTTTACTCAACCAATACTCAAAGCAACTTAAGGCGTCGAAGTATCCTAAGCAAGGAATGAGCTTGTCTAGTTTTGTGACAATCCAACTATGTTTGAGCCTCTAATCACCAGCTTAAGGATAACTGGTTTAGTGCCATGAAATCTAGACAAATTTCCCTCTCTACTTTTCCTTTGCATCGTACATTCTTTATTGTGTTCTGCACACTTTAACTCTCCTTATAGAAGCAATAGTAGCTTTCTCACTAAGGAGAGAGACTAGGGTTTGTCCTTACATGCCTCTTAAGAAATGACCTCAACCATTGAGTTAGACACCAACTCGACGATGCACAAGCATTGTACTAGTGGGCTGTTTTTGCAGGGCACAATACATACTTCATGTGGAGTGACAGTCCTACAAGATAAGGGACTATTTCTAACTACCCTTCTGTGCCTTATCCAATAGAGTCTTGAACAAATTATTTGATAGCACCATATACATAATGATGCTGACCGAAACTAGGGACGTGCTTTCTCTAGTTCCATACTTAACATTGTTTTGTGAGACATAGCCTTCATAGTTACCAAAGAGTTATTACCTAGCTATAACTTAACTTTCCTATTGGTAACTAATTAGTTGTCTCTTAACATTTAAAAGCTCCAAAACTTCCTTTTTGACGGCAACAATTGTAGTGGATGCGCAAACAGACAGTCAATATCAAAGTTAGCAAAAAATGGTCAAACCGAAGAGGTCGGTTGATCATCTTGCACATAAGGTCAAGACTTGGACAGAAAGCTCATAAGCACCAGGTGACCTATTATAGGACATAATATCCTGGTCCATTTATCATCCAACTGATAACTTTTCTAACTTTCTGATACAACGGGGATGACATAAGTTGCTCACTAGATGACCGATGTCATTATAGGGATAGTCAAATGTAGTCACTTATCTACCACCTCTTGCAGTCTGTTAATGTTTATGTCGGTGACCTATTCTTCAAAGGTTATCCTCTTTGCAACCTCAAAAGGAAATCCAACTACATCTGGTCCAACGTAGGATCTTCTGATAGGATATGGAGAGATTACAAAGCAAAAGCTCATGAGAAGATAACTCATCGGTGTAGTTCCATAATGGATCATGATTTGAAATCTTGATACCGGCGCGTGCCGAGCAGCACAACCTTGTGGCTGCAGTCCATAGGATGCCCTCAGTTTTGTTGTGGCACCTTAGATAACTAATCGTGGCACCATTACTGAACATACAACCCACAAGAATTCTCACATGACACAATTTGGTTGCATAGGAGCAAGCACCATGCAAGGAGGGATAGCAAGCAAAGGTAGTCACAAGGTTGGGAGCCAACAAGGGGTGGTCCAAGGTAAAGACATGGTATAAGAGAGCCATAAATTAACAAATGTAGGCAACTGAGCATGATACTCTTGCTTTATTTCCATATACGCCTTGCATCCACCAAGGTGACTACCAAATAAAGATTAACATGAGATTTGGTCTTGCCGAGCATGTGACAGAACCGCCCAATTTATACAAGATCAAGTATGGCTGTCCCCGCTTAACACGTTGACACGCGCATACTCTCACTTATATAAACCCGGTAGTCCGCCGAGTGTCACGCAGGACCTCGGTAAATCAACATCGCAACCAAGATCACGTGATTAAACAAATACACATCACATACACAGAGTTGCAGCGGAAATAATATTACAATTAGGTTCATAAATAATAATACAAGTTTGGATTTCAAGACCGATTAGTGAAAACAACATTTCTTTCGAAGGATTTCATTAATATGAGTCCAAATACATTGCTAGCATAAGTGACATCCTCAGACAAAAGCATGTAGATGAGAAGTAAATATAGAGTCACCGAGCCCACCGGTGGTTAGCCACACCATCTTCAAGCAGCCAAAACCTTACACGCAACATGGTGGGATAAACCACAGTACTACTCGAATGTACTCACTAGACTTACCCGTCATAAACCAAATAAAATTGACTCCAAGGAGTATGCAAGGCTTTATAAGTGGAGGTAGCTTGACAACAATTTGCATAAAAAGCGATTAACTCAATTATACAATTATAATTACATCATCAAGTTAATTAGAACTATTCATCTCTAGATTAGCAACTATCCCGTGCCAAACATGTGGTATATCGTTTTAGAGCATACAATAGTAACCATAGCAGGTGTAGTAATTCCATATTTATCCGAACCATCATGTTCCATACACAGTTACTTACGATGTTGGAGCTAGCCAAGTTTCTCACTATCCGGAGACGGGCGATTCGAATCGATTTCAACCAGCTGGGAATTTATTCCTAACACAAACCCAGGCAGACCAGATCAACGGTCACCTTAGGTCACCTTTGGTACAACTCAGGTACACATTTCGCGGGTCCGTACCGCGCCGCACAGTCTGGGACACCAGATGCCAGGACGTTCAGGCCTAGCCTGCCCTTGGGCTCAGTCTGATCGCCCCCCTCAAGGAGCGCACAACAGAACGGGTCCCGGCCTGAGTTGAGCTACTCGGCTTCGCGGTCGGAACGAGTTATCCGGCCAGCTAAGTGATAGGCATGCGTTCAATCTTGTCAGAAGTTCCAACAACGGTACGGTCCTTGATCGGCACAGACGGAATCACATGAGTCATCCTACGCATAGACTCCGCCCGGCCTCGATTTTCTTTTACCCCATGGTTCTGTTCCACGATAGCAAATATAGCCAACCGTGCTCCGGTATCCACCTATATCTCGCAGGTGACAGGATATCACCCGACTTCTACCGGTCTAAGCATGGCTAAGCATATATTCGATCCTGGACCTATACCGGTTAAAGGTGTAATATCTGGACAAGGAATTTATATGCATCAAGTGGTTCCATTCAACTCTTATAACCTAATGCATCAATCATAAGTACTTAAGTAATCATTTGTAAAGTACTGGGAGACTTAAAATGCTCCGGGCTTGCACGGGATCCGACACAAAAGTCGGCCTTCGGTTAGCTTGCACCAACTTGGTGACATCTCCGGTCCTAGCACTTGCTTAGTCCTTCCATCTTCGGGATAGATCCACCAAACACCATCTTCGGGTTTGACTCCACATCACCTCCTTCACGTGGTTTATCTAGCGTACCTAAATGAGATGCAAGATGCAGGTGTATGAATACATGGAAGTGCAATAGGCAATGCATCGCATGCAGTAAGTAAGACAAGCACAAGGTTACATTAACATGCACAAGCACTTCACATTGCCTACTATAAATATCGCACAATTTATCATGCCACGATAGCAAAGAAGATGACAACACCAAGCATGACACAAGTTTCCTAAGATCTCAGGTACTCTAACTCAACCATCATCAAAGGTATGAGCCACACTTAGCAAAATATAAGCAAACAACTATAATTGGAATCTGTCAATTTCTGGACATGCAAACAGCAGCTACAAGATTTAGCTATAACTGGAGTTACACAAATCCAAATGACTTGCAAGAAGACATTCTGGAAAGCTTATGAAGTTATCTACAATTCATATTTAATCATCTTAGCATGATTCTCAAGTTAATTAAGTCAAATATACCCATTTACAGAAACTGGTCTAAACAAGACAGAGAGCAGCCATTTTGAAACCCAACTTTAAACAGGCATAACTCATAAACCACAAGGCCAAATACCACCAAATTTTAACAGGAGCTAGATACATGAATTATCTACAACTTTGTTATTATCACCAAAAACTCATTCAAATCCTAACTAGATCAAACACTAGCATCTTTCAGATCTTCTCAGAATAAAATTAAAACTTGATAGAAGACTTAAAAGTCATGTAACTCCTACACTATCTGGCCTAAGGCCTTACAATTTGAACACAAGCAAGATCATGAAATTTGCCACAACTTTTGTATTCACTACAACCATAGAAAACATCATTTACACCACGAAAATAATTGCACAAGCAAAACTACAAATCCAGCCCAACAGCAGTGGTATAGAAAACTGATAGCATCTTCAGAGAAGCATAACTGGAGTTCTAGACTTCCAACAAACATGAACCATAACTTTTGAAAAAGCTTAGGAAGTTACCTACAACTTTCTTATTCTCATATTAAGATGATTCTATAGTTAGAAGGGTCAATTAATCCAATAATTGCATCTCTGTCCAAAACATAGACAGAAACTAACATGCCACTTTAAACAGCTATAAATGGAGTTATACATGTCCAATAAATGTGGTTCTAGACTCTTTAGAAAGCTTAGCAAATTCTAAACAACTTTGTTGTAAACACCTAAAGCTAATTCTACTACTAAGAAGGCCCCACAGTAAGAACAAGGAAACCCTGTCTGGGTTTTGGCAGAAACAGCCACAGAGATTTAAGCAAGCATAACTCAAGATCTACTTAGCCAAAAATCATAATATTTAACTTTTGGAAAGCTTAAGAAAAGTACTAAAACTCATGTATTGTCATCAAATCATGATTCATAACTTAACTGAGCCAATTAATTCAAACATGCAGAACTGTTCCGAATAGGAGCAAATCAAAACAGGGCATTTGTTATTTTTATAACTCTTAAACTATAAATCCTAAACTCATGAAATTTTTACCAGACAACAACAATCACCTTAGTAGCACTCCACAAAAATTTCACATTTATTTGAGCAAATCAACTGCAGTTTAAAAAAAAAAAACAAGTAAGACTAGCATTCAAACCCTGACTGCACAAATCCTTTTTACAGCTAAAACTTTAAACTAAAACCTGACATATTATAGATCTAGTGCATAGAGAATTTCACAAGGATTCCAAAAGTCCTCATTTACTATTTTACGAATTTTCTACGATTTACTATGAATTTCCAAAGTTTCACCCGATTTACAACAAATAGGTCCCTCGAGGCACTATTCACTTGAGTCAATGACATTGCATTTAGGCCCTTCCTTTAGTCGAATTTGAGGACGAAGTCCCTGACGCGAATCACAGCAGGGAGGTCGTCGTGAAAGCTTGCGATTCGACCGGAGGAGGCTCGTCGGCGGAGATGGGGCGGCGGCGGAGCACCAGGGGGTTGGTGCGCACTCGAAGGTGGCCGCATCTTGCACAGAGGAGGCCCGACGCGGCCTGGCCATGAACACCACCACTGGCGGCGGCGGCGGCGGCACACCAGCGCCACGAGGTGTGGCATGGCCGACGAAGGAGCGGGAGGCGGCGTGGTGAGAGGAAGATGATGGTGCAATCGGTCATGGACGAGAGGAAGGGCGGAGCAGCGGGACGCGACGAGGGCGAGCTCGGCCGACCCGGCAATGGCGACGCCGCATGGGAGCGAGGAGAGCGCGAGATGGAGCGGCGCAGAGTGGAGAGGGGGATGGAGAGGGAGTGCTGGTGCCCTCCTCATCGGCACTGGGCGCGCAGGGCACGCCGGTGGAGGCGGACCACGCGGCAAGAAAGCTCGGCCATGGTGGCCACGTCCATGGACACGCAGCGTCGCCGTTCGGGCAAATCCTCGAGCACGTGGCGGGCGGCGAACGGGGGGCATGGTGGGCGGCGCTTTTTGGGCTGGATCCGGGCGAATCAGGACATGGGCGAATACGAAGATCGAAGCCCGCATGAAGCTCTACGTTTTCTATTAAGGGTGCCAAGTCATTTGAGTTGTAGATCAGCGGTTAATCAAGTCCAAAGTTGACACCGCCAACGTGTTGATGCCGTTTAAGTAAGCGCAAAAATTGATCATCCAACCAAAGTCAAACTGGTGCTATCTTTTTGCACGCTCTTCTCTCCACAACGTATACTCCAACTTTTATCTTTGGACCAAATCGAGTTGCTTAACGAATTTCGGAGAACGCGAGATGCCAATGCCGATGTCGATGAAGTCCTAGACTTAGATTTCTAAGTGCTGAAATCGATGCTTTTCAACTTTGAGCCACCGCTAGACTTGGTTCCGAGCCGATCCATGGTGTACTCCAAAAACAAAGTTTGTTGTACGCGAACCAAGCAACAACTTTCATTAAAGGTTCTTAGACTGGTTTGGCCTGATTAGGAAGACACAAAGCTCCAAACTAGGGTACCCGAACAAAAAACGTCCGATTAGGACTTAGACAAAATATTGGGCTCCAAATCAGCACTTTATTGAATCTTGTGAGCTCTGTTTGACTAGGTTATGGACCAAACTAGCTCTTGGTCCAAAAACAAAGTTTGTTCTACATGATATGGACTACAACTTTCATTTAAGGTCCAACCTCAAAACTAGTATAGAACCTACTGTTCTACTTTGACCAAAGTAGGATTACGATGGAGCTTAAATTATCCTTTTTGATCCATTGGAGCGTTTTCTTGGCATTTGCCCAACATGAACCTTTCATGACTTTTGTTGCACTATTCATCTAGAGTCATTTTGGCAAGGTTGCAAAGTTTGGTTGACATCTCATGCTCTCATTCACTTAATAGTGCAATTCAAGCACTTAGTAAAATCATTCCAACAAGGATATAACTTATCATTTCATGTGACTTTTTGATTCCAAACTTCATGAAACTTTTCCATGGATCAATATAGATGGGTATTGATGTGAGACACATGAAGATATTCCCATAACACCAGCCAAGCATATATCTTGAAAAGGGCCTATATGTAAAGCAAGGGTGCAATATCCAAATTTAGGTTGGGGCTCATTTCTATAGGTTGGACCTTGGCATCTTCACCATCACTTAATATGCCATGTTTGAGCTCAAACCCATTGCTTAACTGGTGGCAAACACCTGGGGTGTTACAGCCCTCCCCCCTTAAGAGAATCGCGTCCCGAGATTGAGGACGAAAGACTTTTATGGAAGAGAGACATGCTACCAGTTTCCAATATCAGCGATAGCTTTAGGCTACATAGCTTCAAGCATAAGAGAGGCTAATTTGGTCAAGACACTTTCTGATACTTGTCCTTCGTAGTATGTTTTGTCTGAAGAATTTCCTTCGTTGTCCTTCATGAAGTATTGTTATTTTGGAAGAAATCCAAGATAGCACTGTCCTATGTACGTCGTCCTCGATGTACGAAGAGTGATACAAGTGTATACTAAATACTTGTAACATTTACTTTCCTTACATGCCTCTTAGGAAACAACCTCAACCATTGATTTAGACACCAACTCGACGATGCACAAACATTGGACTTGTGGGCTATTTTCACAGGGCACAAAGCATTACCCCACATGGCGGGCATCCCTATATAGATAAGGAACCGTTTCTGAATATTCTCTGGCACCTCGTTCAATAGAGCCTTGAACAAATCCGTTTGTGGTACCTAGGGGCACAATGATGCTGGTCGAAACTAGGGATATGCTTTCTCTAGTTCTTTACTTAGCTGATACAACATCTTGCACTATATACGTGATTGTCCAAGATGGAATTGACTTGATAGCACATTTGGAGAAGAAGTAGCACTTGCATTGCAGGGCCAGGTTTGATGTTTCCTTGATCAACATCGTTCTGTGAGATCTGGTCTTCATAGTTACCCACTAGTCGTTACCTAACTGAAGACTAACTTTCCCACTGGTACTAATCAGTTGTCCCTCAACACTAAAAAGGTTCCAAATCTTCACTCTTAATAAAAATTGTGGTCGAAGCATACAGATGGTCACCATTGAAGTCAGCAGAAAGGGGTCACACCAAAGAAGGTCAGTTCGTCTACGCAATCCTTATGCACCTAAAGATTGAGAACTTGGACAGGAACTCATATATACTAGGTGACCTATTACAGCACACAATATCTTGGTCCATTTATCATCCGTCTGATTACTTGTTCAACCTTAAGTGTGGTGCACCTTTCTGATCCAACGAGAATGACATAAGTTGCTCACTAGATGACCGACGTCCTTACAGGGACAGTCATGTCGAGTAGAGTCACTTGTCTACCACCTCTTGCAGTCTGTTTATGTTCCTGTTAGTGACCTGTTCTTCCAAGGTTAACCGTTGGACGACTCGAGAAGGAAGTCCTATTGCATCTACTTCAACATATAGATCTCTTGACAGGATAAGGAGAGATAACCAAGGAAGAGCTCACATGAGAATAACATATCAGTGTAGTTCTGCAATGGATCATGACTAGAAACCTCGATACCAGCTAGCGTGCCGAAGCAAAGCACACAACCTTGTGTGTGCACCCACAGGAGGCTCTCGGTTTCATCGCGCACCGTAGATCGCTAATCGTGGCACCATTACTGAACATACAACCCACAAGAAATCTCACGTGGCACAAATTGGGTTACATAGGAGCAAGCACTATGCGAAGGAAGGATAGCAACAAAGGTAGTTACAAGGTTAGGAGTCAACAAGCGGGGATCCGAAGATCAAAACACAACGCAAGAGAACATAGCTTAACTGCCAAAGACAACTGGAAAGCGGGGACTCTTGCAAAATTTCCATATACGTCTTGTGTCCACCCAAGTGATTACCAGATAAAGATTAACATGAGATTTGGTCTTGCCGAGCAGCAACATGAGATCAAGACTAATAACATCCAGAGACTTGGAAGAGTTGGAGACAAAACAAATGAGATTCGAGGGATAGAGCCAAGGCACTCGACTAAGGATTTAGTTGATAAAGCAACGACATGATCTGCGAGGAAAAGGTTCCAAAGCAGGGTAGATAGCGATTAGCGTTGCACCAGATCATCAGGAGAAGAAAGAGCAATAAGGCTCGATAAAGATTTTTGAGAAGAGTACACCCCCACAGGAGCGAGACAACCACGACACATGCAGGCATTCAAGGGAACTAAGCTTGGGCCTAAGGTCAAGCAAAGGCATAGATAAAGTCTTCGTAGCACAACGTTCAAGGCTAGCAACCACGTATGCTGTGCTCAGTTCCTAAGAGAGAACTTAATTGCGGCGCATTTACAACCCCGAGATTACCAAAACTTGGACGTTGTTCCGTGATAGCGCTCTTCAACACTCATATGCTTTCCGAGGACAAAAGGAGTAACAGCTACGGCACTACTTAGATTACGCGCATCCGCACCTACATCCTGGTCTTATGCAAGCATTTCGAAATACTCAATCTAATTAGCTTAAGCGACTATTACTAAGCACAAAGCTCACACCTAACAACTAGTCACCTACAACAACACCGCTACACATATCATGCAAAACATGGTGGTAAAGTATTATCTTTTATTTTCTTTTTACTGAGTAGGTGGATATCTCTTACAAAACAAGTCTTATATTTAGCAATTTAATCTTCGAAGGGGTGAAGTTTTGCTAATTAATAACTTGTCATTTAGTTCCTTTGGAAGCAAACATACAAGGTAAAGCTAATCACACACTATCTTCAAGCATAGCTATTCAAGCAGCATGGAACAAGGCATTTTGTCTAGCTTCACACAAGGAAGATAGTAGCATCACATTGGTCACAAGTCACTTAGGATTAGAACAAGGTGAGGGAAGCATATTTATGCACAAGCACAACCATGATGCATGCCCGTCCTATTCGCCCTCACAAAATTGCCAGCCTAAGGTGGCAATCGCGTTCTATATCGGTGGCATAACACGTACTCTCTCGACATATAGCTAGTCGTCAGCTACCTTCAAGCTACGCATTCGTGGTTAGTGTACCTGCAGGCAAATTTATTGCAGCCCATTCCCACAAGAGATAAGTAAGCACACAATGAAAATAGTAAACTAAGATACTCTCCATATATACATCCCCAGATATATATACTTCGGTATCCATAGCTACCCGACAGATATACCCACAATTAAGTACCTTCATAGATACATGTGTGTAACATGTCAATATTCCAGTAACCATAGCTAACTCTCCCCTAGACCGATAGTTGGACGGTCATGCTCTCACAACTCACACTTACCTGGGCGTAGAGGCAATTGATCCATACATTACCATTCAAGTGAACGGCATCCATACAATAGCACGCCGTATGGACGACGAAAGTAAAATTTTGCAAGAAGTAAACCCCCACAGTTAGTACTTAGATAGCCACCTAATAGTCCTTAACTGGGCATAAAGGAGGATGTCGCTAGCATAGTTTTGCAAATAAGATTTGATAGATTCGCATGTAGCTAAAGTTTTAGTTAAAATAGGCTTTTTAAAACCAAAACTTGGATTTTACAACTATGTATATGACAGTATTATGCTTAATCTCGCTCTGATACCAGGTGTGTGATGTAATCCGCCCAATTTATACAAGATCAAATACTACCGTCCCGCTTAACACGTTGACACGCGCATACTCTCACTTATATAAACCCGGTAGTCCGCCGAGTGTCACGCAGGACCTCGGTAAATCAACATCGCAACCAAGATCACGTGATTAAACAAATACACATCACATACACGAGTTGCAAATGAAATAATATTACAATTAGGTTCATAAATAATAATACAAGTTTGGATTTCAAGACCGATTAGTGAAAACAACATTTCTTTTCGAAGGATTTCATTAATATGAGTCCAAATACATTGCTAGCATAAGTGACATCCTCGGACAAAAGCATGTAGATGAGAAGTAAATATAGAGTCACCGAGCCCACGGTGGTTAGCCACCATCTTCAAGGCAAAACCTTACCGCAACATGGTGGGATAAACCCCAGTACTGAATGTACTCAAATTAGACTTACCCGTCATAAACCAGAAATAAAATTGACTCCAAGGAGTATGCAAGGCTTTATAAGTGGAGGTAGCTTGACAACAATTTGCATAAAAAGCGATTAACTCAATTATACAATTATAATTACATCATCAAGTTAATTAGAACTATTCATCTCTAGATTAGCAACTATCATGTACCAAACATGTGGTATATCGTTTTAGAGCATACAATAGTAACCATAGCAGTGTAGTAATTCCATATTTATCCGAACCATCATGTTCCATACATGCTTACTACGATGTTGGAGCTAGCCAAGTTTCTCACTATCCGGGAGAGACGGCGATTCGAATCGATTTCAACCACCGGGAATTTATTCCTAACACAAACCCAGTGACCAGATCAACGGTCACCTTAGGTCACCTTTGGTACAACTCAGTACACATTTCGCGGGTCCGTACCCGCGCACGCCGCATTCTGGGACACCAGATGCCGGGATCGTTTAGGCCTAGCCTACCCTTGGGCTCGGTCGATCGCTTCGCAAGGAGCGCACAATGTGACGGGTCCCGGCCGAGTTGAGCTACTCGGCCATGGTCGGAACAAGGTTATCCGGCCAGCTAAGTGATAGGCATGCGTTCAATCTTGTCGGAAGTTCCAACAACGGTGCGGTCCTTGATCGGCACAGACGGAATCACATGAGTCATCCTACGCATAGACTCCGCCCGCCTCGATTTTCTTTTACCCCATGGTTCTGTTCCACGATAGCAAATATAGCCAACCGTGTGCTCGGTATCCACCTATATCTCGCAGGTGACAGGATATCACCCGACTTCTACCGGTCTAAGCATGGCTAAGCATATATTCGATCCTGGACCTATACCGGTTAAAGGTGTAATATCTCGGACAAGGAATTTATATGCATCAAGTGGTTCCATTCAACTCTTATAACCTAATGCATCAATCATAAGTACTTAAGTAATCATTTGTAAAATCTTGGGAGACTTAAAATGCTCCGGGCTTGCACGATCCGACACAAGTCGATTCAGTTAGCTTGCACCAACTTGGTGACATCTCCGGTCCTAGCACTTGCTTAGTCCTTCCATCTTCGGATAGATCCACCAAACACCATCTTCGGTTTGACTCCACATCACCTCCTTCACGTGGTTTATCTAGCGTACCTAAATGAGATGCAAGATGCAGGTGTATGAATACATGGAAGTGCAATAGGCAATGCATCGCATGCAGTAAGTAAGACAAGCACAAGGTTACATTAACATGCACAAGCACTTCACATTGCCTACTATAAATATCGCACAATTTATCATGCCACGATAGCAAAGAAGATGACAACACCAAGCATGACACAAGTTTCCTAAGATCTCAGGTACTCTAACTCAACCATCATCAAAGGTATGAGCCACACTTAGCAAAATATAAGCAAACAACTATAATTGGAATCTGTCAATTTCTGGACATGCAAACAGCAGCTACAAGATTTAGCTATAACTGGAGTTACACAAATCCAAATGACTTGCAAGAAGACATTCTGGAAAGCTTATGAAGTTATCTACAATTCATATTTAATCATCTTAGCATGATTCTCAAGTTAATTAAGTCAAATATACCCATTGACAGAAACTGGTCTAAACAAGACAGAGAGCAGCCATTTTTGAAACCCAACTTTAAACAGGCATAACTCATAAACCACAAGGCCAAATACCACCAAATTTTAACAGGAGCTAGATACATGAATTATCTACAACTTTGTTATTATCACCAAAAACTCATTCAAATCCTAACTAGATCAAACACTAGCATCTTTCAGATCTTCTCAGAATAAAATTAAAACTTGATAGAAGACTTAAAAGTCATGTAACTCCTACACTATCTGGCCTAAGGCCTTACAATTTGAACACAAGCAAGATCATGAAATTTGCCACAACTTTTGTATTCACTACAACCATAGAAAACATCATTTACACCACGAAAATAATTGCACAAGCAAAACTACAAATCCAGCCCAACAGCAGTGGTATAGAAAACTGATAGCATCTTCAGAGAAGCATAACTGGAGTTCTAGACTTCCAACAAACATGAACCATAACTTTTTGAAAAGCTTAGGAAGTTACCTACAACTTTCTTATTCTCATATTAAGATGATTCTATAGTTAGAAGGGTCAATTAATCCAATAATTGCATCTCTGTCCAAAACATAGACAGAAACTAACATGCCACTTTAAACAGCTATAAATGGAGTTATACATGTCCAATAAATGTGGTTCTAGACTCTTTAGAAAGCTTAGCAAATTCTAAACAACTTTGTTGTAAACACCTAAAGCTAATTCTACTACTAAGAAGGCCCCACAGTAAGAACAAGGAAACCCTGTCTGGGTTTTGGCAGAAACAGCCACAGAGATTTAAGCAAGCATAACTCAAGATCTACTTAGCCAAAAATCATAATATTTAACTTTTTGGAAAGCTTAAGAAAAGTACTAAAACTCATGTATTGTCATCAAATCATGATTCATAACTTAACTGAGCCAATTAATTCAAACATGCAGAACTGTTCCGAATAGGAGCAAATCAAAACAGGGCATTTGTTATTTTTATAACTCTTAAACTATAAATCCTAAACTCATGAAATTTTTACCAGACAACAACAATCACCTTAGTAGCACTCCACAAAAATTTCACATTTATTTGAGCAAATCAACTGCAGTTTAAAAAAAAAACAAGTAAGACTAGCATTCAAACCCTGACTGCACAAATCCCTTTTTACAGCTAAAACTTTAAACTAAAACCTGACATATTATAGATCTAGTGCATAGAGAATTTCACAAGGATTCCAAAAAGTCCTCATTTACTATTTTACGAATTTTCTACGATTTACTATGAATTTCCAAAGTTTCACCCGATTTACAACAAATAGGTCCCTCGAGGCACTATTCACTTGAGTCAATGACATTGCATTTAGGCCCTTCCCTTTAGTCGAATTTGAGGACGAAGTCCCTGACGCGAATCACAGCAGGGAGGTCGTCGGAAAGCTTGCGATTTCGACCGGAGGAGGCTCGTCGGCGGAGATGGGGCGGCGGCGGAGCACCAGGGGGTTGGTGCGCACTCGAAGGTGGCCGCATCTTGCACAGAGGAGGCCCCGACGCACAGCCATGAACACCAAATGGCGACGGCGGCGGGCGGCGGCACCAGCGCCACAGGGTGTGGCATGGCCGACGGGGGAGTGCGGGAGGGGCGGCGTGGTGAGAGGAAGATGATGGTGCAGTCGGTCATGGACAGAGGAAGGGCGGAGCAGCGGGGACGCGACGAGGCCGAGCTCGGCCGACCGGCAATGGCGGACGCTGCATGGGAGCGAGGAGAGCGCGAGATGGAGCGAGCAGGGAGTGGAGAGGGGGATGGAGAGGGAGTGCTGGTGCCCTCCTCATCGGCAGCTGGGCGCAGGGCACGGCAGTGGAGGCGGACCACGCGGCAAGAAAGCTCGGCCATGGTGGCCACGTCCATGGACACGCGTCGCCGTTCGGGCAAATCCTCGAGCACGTGGCGGGCGACGAACGGGGCATGGTGGGCGGCGCTTTTGGGCTGGATCCGGGCCGAATCAGGACATGGGCCGAATACGAAGATCGAAGCCCGCACGAAGCTCTACGTTTTCTATTAAGGGTGCCAAGTCATTTGAGTTGTAGATCAGCGGTTAATCAAGTCCAAAGTTGACACTGTCAACGTGTTGACAGCGGTTAAGTAAACGCAAAAATTGATCATCCAACCAAAGTCAAACTGGTGCTATCTTTTTGCACGCTCTTCTCCACAACGTATACTCCAACTTTTATCTTTGGACCAAATCGAGTTGCTTAACGAATTTCGGAGAACGCGAGACGCCAATGCCGTTGTCGATGAAGTCCTAGACTTAGAATTCTAAGTGCTGAAATCAGTAGCAGGTTCCAACTTTGAGCCACTGCTAGACTTGGTTCCGAGCCGATCCATGGTGTACTCCAAAAACAAAGTTTGTTGTACGCGAACCAAGCAACAACTTTCATTAAAGGTTCTTAGACTGGTTTGGCCTGATTAGGAAGACACAAAGCTCCAAACTAGGGTACCCGAACAAAAACGTCAGTTAGGACTTAGACAAAATATTGGGCTCCAAATCAGCACTTTATTGAATCTTGTGAGCTCTGTTTGACTAGGTTATGGACCAAACTAGCTCTTGGTCCAAAAACAAAGTTTGTTCTACATGATATGGACTACAACTTTCATTTAAGGTCCAACCTCAAAACTAGTATAGAACCTACTGTTCTACTTTGACCAAAGTAGGATTACGATGGAGCTTAAATTATCCTTTTTGATCCATTGGAGCGTTTTCTTGGCATTTGCCCAACATGAACCTTTCATGACTTTTGTTGCACTATTCATCTAGAGTCATTTTGGCAAGGTTGCAAAGTTTGGTTGACATCTCATGCTCTCATTCACTTAATAGTGCAATTCAAGCACTTAGTAAAATCATTCCAACAAGGATATAACTTATCATTTCATGTGACTTTTTGATTCCAAACTTCATGAAACTTTTCCATGGATCAATATAGATGGGTATTGATGTGAGACACATGAAGATATTCCCATAACACCAGCCAAGCATATATCTTGAAAAGGGCCTATATGTAAAGCAAGGGTGCAATATCCAAATTTAGGTTGGGGCTCATTTCTATAGGTTGGACCTTGGCATCTTCACCATCACTTAATATGCCATGTTTGAGCTCAAACCCATTGCTTAACTGGTGGCAAACACCTGGGGTGTTACAGAGCAGCAACATGAGATCAAGACTGGTAAACATCCAGAGACTTGAAAGAGTTTTAGACAAAACAAACGAGATTCGAGGGACAGAGCCGATACACTGACTAGGGATTCAGTTGATAAAGCAACGACATGATCTGCGAGGTAAAGGTTCCAAAGTCAGGGCAGATAGAGATTAGCGTTGCACCAAACCATCTTTAGGATAAGAAGCAGAGAGGTCCGATAAGGATTTTTGGGCAGGGTCTTCGCACATAGGAGCCAGACATCCATGACATATGCAAGCGTTTAACGAAACCAAGCTTGGGCTCACGAGTCAAGCAAGGCATGGATTCACAAACATTCAAGGACTAACAATCACACCTACAGGCTCAAACTCCTAAGCAAAGGGAATCTACTAGCAGACAACCATGAGATTAATGTAACTTGAGTGCGGTTCCAGGATTAGGCTCTTCAACACTTGTATGCTCACCATTGACAAAAGGGGTAATGACTATGATACTACCTAGGTAACAAAGCATCCACACATACATCATGGTCTTAAGCAAGCATTTGAGAAACTCAATCAAATTAGCTTAAGCAACTAATAGCAAGCACAAAGCTCGCACATAAGAAGCAGTCATCTACAACAACACCACTACACCTAAATGTGAAACATGGTGGTAAGGTACTGTTATCTTTTATTTCCTTTTTACTGAGTAGGTGGATATCTCTTCAAAAAGAGTTTTACTTACATTTAACAAATTAGTTTTTGGTCATGCGCAATATGACCATATGGTTACAACAAGTTATCCATTAATAGAACAAGGGTGATGGGAGCATGTTTATGCACATACAACAATCATGATGTATGCTTGTCCTATTCATCCTCACAAAATTGCCAGCCTAAGGTGGCAATCATGTTCTATGTTGGTGGCATAACACGTACTATTTCGATATATAGCTAGTCATCAGCTACATTCAATCTACGCATTCGTGGTTAGCGTACCTGCAGCAGGATTTCATTTCAGCCCAACCCCACAATTATATATATGTGGAAATGAAAATCTGGTCTCTAAGTTACAAGCCAAATACTTCCATATCAAAGCTACCCATCTGTAAATACGTCCATATATACATATAAATATGCATATACAGCCATACCAAAGCTTACCCACAATTAAATACTTCCATATATATATGAGATATAAATACTTAAGTATCAAAACTACCTCTCTCCTTTGAACGCACGCTCACATCTTGTGGTCATGCCACTCACCATCTTACCTGGGCATAGATGTACATTGATCCATACATTACCACTCAAGCGAATGGCATCCATACAATAGCACGCCGTATGGATGACGAAATAAAAATTGCAAGAAAGTAAATCCCCCAAAGTTAGTATTAATTTACTTATTGCCACCTAAAGGTCCTTAATTGGGCTTAACTGGAGGTTGTCGCTAGCATAGTTTTGCAAATTAGTTTTGACAAATTTGCTTGTAGCTAAAGTTTTGGTCAAAATAGATTTTCTAAAACCAAAACTTTGCTTTTAAAAATATGTACATGACATTATTATGCTTAATCTTGCTATAAAACTAGCTGTGACAGAACCACCCAATTTATACAATATCAAGTATAGCTATCCCCATTTAACACACTGACGCGCGCATACTTTCACTTATATGTACCCGTTAGTCTGCCGAGTGTCACGAAGGACTTCGGTAAATCAACATCATAACCAAGATCGCATGATTAAGAAAAAACACATCACATACATAGAGTTGCGACGGAAATAATATTACAAATAGGTTCACAAATAATAGTATAAGTTTGGGTTTCAAAACCGGTTAAAGGAAAACAACATAGCTTTCAAATGATTACATTAATATAAGTTCCAAATACATTGCTAGCATACGTGACATCCTCTAACAAAAGCATATAGATGAGAAATAAATATAGAGTCACCGAGCCCACCAGTGGTTAGCAATCATCTTCCTCAGGCCGAGAATCTCACCTACAACATGGTGGGATATACAATGAGTACTCGAATGTACTCAGCTAGACTTACCCATCATAAACCAAAAATAAAATGACACCAAGGATCATGCAAGGCTTTATAGGTGGAGCTAGCTTGACAATATTTTGCATAAAAAACCACTAATTTAGCTATACATTTTATAATTCAGTCATCAAGTTAATTATAGCTATTCATCTCTAGATTAGTAACTAACCTATGCCAAACATGTGGTATATCATTTAGTAACATGCAATAGTAACCATAGCTGGTGTAATAATTCCATGTTCATCATAACCATCATATTCCATAATTCAATTACTATGATGCTGGGGCTAGTTGAGTTTCTCACTACCCGGGAGAGACGGTGATTCTAATCGATTTCAACCAGTTGGGAATTTATTCCTAACACAAACCGAGACATACCTGCGCCAAGGTAGTCTTAGGTCACCTTTGGTACAACTCAGGTCCACATTTCGCAGGTTCGATCAGCGCCGCACAATCAGGGATAACCTGCTGCTAGGACAATCAGGACCTCCTTGCCCTTAGGCTCAAGTCTGGCCCCCCACACAACATTACTACGATCCAGAGTGCGCACTCTAACAGATTGGGGCGGGCCTGAGTTGAGCTACTCGGCTTCACGGTCGAAACGAGTTATCCGCCCAGCTAAGTGTGAGGCATGCGTTCAATCTAGACAGAAGTGCCAACAATGGTACGATCCTTAATCGATATAGATGGGATAAAACATGCACACAAGACCTCCATGTCCTGCTACCTCTCAATCACCAGATCCCGTTCGGTCTCCGTTTATTCATCATCACATGGTTAATTTCCATGATAGCATATATAGCCAACCGTGCTTTGGTATCCAGCTATATTTCGTCGGTGACAGGAAATCACCCAACTTCTACTGGTCTAAGCATTGCTAAGCATATATTCAATCCTGGACCTACATAGGGTTCAAGGTATATTTCTCAACAAGGAAATTATATGCATCAAGTGGTTCCAATCAACTCTTATAACCTAATGCATCAAACATAAAGGACTCAAGTGATATTTGTAAAAACATAGGAGGCTTAGAATGCTCCGGGGCTTGCTTGGGATCCAACACTAGGTTAGTGTTTGTTAGATGACACTAGCTTGGCGAGCATCTCCTATTTAGGCATGTACCCTCGAAGTCCTTCCATCTTCTAGATCCGTCCACCAAACCTCACCTTTGGGACTTATCCACCAACACCGTCTTTTGGTTCGACTCCAACATCATGTCCTTCATGTGGTGCATCTAGCGTACCTAGATGAGATGCAAGATGCAAGTGCATGAATGCGAGGAATGGTAGCATGAGATGTATCATATAAAAGCATTCAAGATGAGCATCGGGTTACACCTCAAGATGTAAGCACTTAGAAAGCAAGTCGTTTAATTAATTATTGACAAACCTATCATGGTAAGTTAGAAGAAAATAACACCAAGATTTCACCAATGGGGCACTCAAGTTAAGCTACTTTAAGCAATCATCTAGCACTAGCTAATCCTAGCCATCACACAATCAAGATCAAGTATAAGCAATAAACTTCAAGTATATGCACAAAATCTAGCCAGCAACATAGCAGCCATTCAATTTAACCATGACTAGAGTTATAAGCCTCCAACAAGGGTGATCCTAGACTTTCTAGAAAGCTAATGAAATTATCTCAAACTTTGTTATTAACACCAAAAGATGATTCAACAAATAAAAATGTAAAAATACATCATGAAATAGAGCTTATACAACTAAGGACAGAAAACTGATAGTAACTTCAGATATGCATAACTAGAGTTCTAATCATCCAACAAACATGATTCTTCACTTTTTAGAAATATTATTAAATTATATATAACTTTCTTATTATCATCAATACATGATTCCATGTTTAAATAAGCCAAACAATACAATCATTCAGATCTGTTCAGAATCATGTTTGTTGGATTACTATCAGGTGGAGCTGCAGCACCTTACTCCCAATGGGATCCAGCACATTGCGGCGTTCATCGACCTGTGCGAGGGGTTCTTGGGGATTGATCCCCACTTTGACCTGTGGTGGCATCTCTTCGCCATCAACCTCCTGAAGAAGCGGGTCGGGGGGCAAGAGCTGCTCGCACCGGTGGGATGCACCGATATTCACCTCTGTAACAATCGGGCAGAGGCATACCCGCTAATGCATCTGTCAACCTCCAACAAGGGGTGACATTCGCAATGGTTTTACGTCAAGGATGACGCCACCGCCCCCTTGCCGGTTTTCTCTGGGCCCGTCGTCGAGGAGGTCCCGGGGTCGTGGAAGTGGGGCGTCCTGACCAAGGAAAAGAAGAACATCAATGACCTTCTCGCCATCCTCTGAATTTTGAAGGACAGGGGTGTAAAGGGAACGGGGATCATCGGCGCCTACCACGCGAGGAGGGTGGCGCCGCTCATGGTGCGCACACTCCCCCTGCACCAGATGGTGCCCGGAGCGCCACTTGAAGGGACGATGCTTGTCGATGAAGCGCTCCCTCCCTCCGAAGTGGTGCAGCGCATCAAGGAGGCGATGGAGCCTTCGAAGGACACCGCTGGAGTCGTCCTCGATTTTGTGTTTCTGGTGCCGAGGCATCCCCCAATGCGGCCGAAACTGGGGTTCGTCGACTTCGTAAGTTTTCTTTCCCGTGTCCCCTTTTTACTTGAATTTCTAACCCCTTGAAGTTGACCTTGGGATGGCGGGACCAGTCGAGGGCACTATTCTTCAAGGATAGCTCGACTCCATTGCCGAAGGATCGGATCCTAGCGAAAGCGAATCGCATCGCGGCCGAGTGGGACAAAAGGATAAGGGAGCTCTAGAAGAAGGAGATGATTCGAAAGCAGCAAGCACGATATTGAGGAGAGGAGACAGGCAGTGACGACGATGACGACGACGACGATGAGTTTGATGAGGCAGCCACCAGCGTGGATTGGGGTGTCCTAGAGGGCGAGGATTCATTGACCGATGCCTAGCCGTCCACGCAGGGACCCTTCCTGTTCCACACGGCGAAGCGAGCCCTCGAGACTAGCAGAGATGGGCCTAACCATCAGCTCGTCCTCAGGACTGATGGAAGCGGGCGGGCCTACCGCTGTGCCTGGGGTACCAGTGGAGGGGGGCGGCTCCGATGCCGCTCCCCATGAGCCAACAGGGGCGAGCGGATTTGCCGCCATGCCCGAGGTAACATCGGAGAGGGGCGGCTCTGCCGCCGTGCCCTCGGAGATAAGGGAGGTGAGCCTCTCTGCCTGGGAGCAGGGGGTAGGCTTAAAGCGGGTCCGCCATGATGAGGTGGAGCAGGAAGTCGGGGGTTTGTCCCCCAAACATCGTCTAATAGCGCCAACATAGTTTGCCGACTCCTCTATTATCTCTGTTTTTCTCTGTTTTTCATGGCGACTCATGACCTTTGTTTCTTCTGCAGCGCCGGGGGCTGGTCAGACGGGGCATTCCAATAGCGCTGGCGCCCAAGAAAACCCTCGCCCTTTAGGCAAGGCGGGGTCCACCATCTGATGTTGCTCCCATTCCGGGCGAGAGCGAAGCCGATGCCACAGCCTCGCCAGTGGGTCTGGCGCCGCCCGATGGTGCCCGTGCCCTTGGTGGGTCGAGCAATCGGTGCAACCAAGGGATCACCCTCGGAGGTTGCCGTGTGGCTGGCGACGGAAGTGGTCCCACCTTCGGCGTCGGAGCAGGCGGAGCTGTTGGTCGCACCCGTTGCGTCGGCTGCGGTGGTCGAGGCGCAGCCGGATGAAGTCCCGCCGATAGGGGTGGAGGTGACGGTGGTGGCGATGGGTGGACCACAGCCAGAAGCTGTGGTGGCGGCGCCCGAGGCAGCAACGCGTCCTGCGCCATCGACGGCCTCTGAGGCGACGCTCGTCCTGGGCAGGACAGAGGGGGTTGCTGGCGAGGGGCCCTCAGACACCATAGTTGTCGCCGAGGAGACCAGCAGGGAGTTGTCCCTGTCCCTAACATTGGGGGGTGGCCGCCCGCCCGTGCGGGACGAGCACCCGCTCCAGTGGGGGAGTCCACAGGATCCGTCGTCGGTGATCTTCACCCTCGACGACGGCGCTGAGGGCATGGATAGGGAGAGGCTTGGCAATGGGATCACGGCCGTGTTGGTTGCTCTGAACCATGCCTAGGGCGCCCTTCGAGATGTCATCGTTCCCGCTGGCCAGGTATTTGCTTGGTCTTGCCTCTTGATTTTTTCTTTCTTCATCTATTTTTATTTTCTGATCACCTGTCTTTTTTCTAGTCTCTTGCTGCTCGTAGCCAGGAGAAATCCTGGTTCCTACGTGAACACAAGGAAGAGTAGGACTGCCTCATCGATGAGGCATGGCTGCACGGGGACGTGACCACCTAGCTCCGCCAGAGGGTGGCCGAGCTGACTCCCCTCACGGCGGAGGCAGACGATCTTCGACGGCGGGAAGTCGAGTCCCGCCAGCACATGGAGGATGCCATGGTGATGCTCCAGGATCTAGCAGTGAGGGCGTGGCTTGACACAGAGGAGGCCGCCAGGGTGCAGAAGCAGTGGGACGAGCTGCTCCAGCGGGATGCCGAGGCCCGCTAGTGGATCATCGACCTCCTGGAGGAGGTGGGGAAGGTGCGGGAGCTCAGGTTGTGAGCCGAGGAGAGGTCTGTGGCCCTAGAGCAGAGGGCAAAGCTAGACACCGAGGCGATTGCTCGGCTACGCGGGGAGTGAGACGACCAACGCAAGACCTCAGAGAGGCTTCGCTTGGAGCGTGGTACGATCTGCGGGGAGCGCGACTAGGCCATGCGGGAGCGTGATGAGGCGCAGCAGAGGATCAGCTCCCTCTAGGCCAAGCTTGATACCACAAAGGCTCAGAAGCTTGAGGCCGAGGGCACCGTTGCCAGACTTGCCAGGGATCTCGCCGAAGCGAGGAGTGTTCTTTAGGCGGAGAGTGATGAGCTCAAACTCCTAAAGGTTGGCCTGAGCGTTGTCTGCGATGACCTACGGGTGGTGCAGGCGGAAGGGACCAGATCGCTCGTGGCCCATGCCGTAGATATCAAAGCACGGGTGCGCCAGCTGGAGAAGGAAGCTTTTCACCTAGGGATTATCCAAGCCTTTGCCATCGCCCACTCGCATTATGATGATAACATCAACTTGAGGGCAATGAGCCTAGGTTTCGCGCCTGGCTATGAGTTCTCTGAGCTGGATGAAATAGAAGCGGTGGTGACTCCTCTCGCGGAAAGCCTAGCGAGCAAAATTGAAGACATGGTTCTCCTTCGGAGGGGTAGTTAGTTAGCTGAGTCTAATAAATATTTATCTATAATATGTGGACAAGTGTCGGTACTTTCATGTCCAAAAATAGATTTGTGGATTTGTTTCGCAATTTCGTTTCGTTTGTTCGATCTTATCTTCTTCCCTTTTTGCAATGAAAAGAAGTTTATGTGATCCAACCCTTCCGCTCGTTTAGACTGTAGGGCCTGAGGTGTGTAGGGGAATTTTTGATTATGCTGGTGAGCAAAATTACCGTAGCCGTCTGGGCATGGGCTTTTTGCAGTCTTACCTATCTGTTCCCCCAAACCTTGCCGCTAGTCTCGACGCAAGGAAAAGGTCTGATGTAATGACTGTTATGAAAAAAGAAAGGAGGTATTCGTACCTTTATCAGCCCCTGAGTGAGATCTGACCCCTTGCGGTTGCTAGGGCCGGATGTTACTGGAGACCGGAGCGAGGGTAGCGAGCTTACTTTTGCATTCGCACGTACCCCTTACTTTGGATTCTAGCGATCGCTGTGTGACCGTGCGCTTGGTCTTATCGCTGGCCCGCCTTCCCTGAGCCCCCGCGCGTGGTGGGGATTCGGTCAAGGGCTGGCGCGTTTTGTGACTGTCGTCCCATCCGTGTTTTTCATAACCGGAGGGGTTAAGGCGATGTCACTTGCCTCGACGGCTCGAGTGACGTGCTTTATGAGCTCGCTAACGGGGATGTTCGGACGAAATCCGATCCTATTGCTTTGCGACAGGGTTGGCAAAGCCCTCGGGTGGCATTCCGTTGCTCCTTGACCCGCCTTCTAATAGATTCCCCCTCAGGGGATTCCATGGGCTCAACTAGAGTCTAGATTGAACTAGAAGGCTGAGATGACCCTATCCGCCTCATTGTGGGATGGGCAAAGGCCGCTGAGGCTCATCTCATTTTCTCCCCTAGCTCTTGTTCGACGCGAGGTGGCTTCGGACCTTTCATGGGTCAGCCTTCGAACCTCAGCCTCTTGATTTCGGATCGAAAGGCTCGAGCCCCCGAGCCCCTTGGGGTCTGATAGGGGTCGGCCATGTTTCGCGCGTCACCCCATCCTTAGTTTCCGCAACCGAAGGGGCTGAGTTGGCAACACTTGCCTCAACGGCTCGATTGCGCGCTCAATGAGCTCGCTAACGGGTATGTTCATGTGAAATCTAGGTCCATCATTTGCTGACGGGGTCGGTAGAGCCCTCTTGTGGCATTTCACTACTTCTTAACCCGCCTCCCGGCAGATGCTCGAGCCATTCGATAGGCTCAGGTGGCCCGTTGGCCTCCCCTCGATGGAGATTCTGTGGGTTTGTCTTAGGGTTAGAATCGAACGAGAAAGGTCAAGATGTCCCTGTCCTCCTCTAAGCGGGGTTGGGTAAGGCCGCTGGGGCTCATCCCGGTTTTTCTCCCCTAGCTCTGTTTGACATGAGGCGGCCTCGAGCCCTTTGCGGGCCAACCTTCAATCCTCGGTCAGCCACCGCTCATATTGAATGAGGCAGCTGCCGCTTCGTGACGCGACACGAAGCGTTGAGATGCAGCGATTTGCATATGCAACGTTTTGGGTGATGGGATTAACGTGTGATTTAATTGAGACAAAAGCAGGGGTTGGTAATGTTAGCTCGGTGGCATGAGCAACGAGAAGCTCTTACCGAGCATGTTTGTGCGGGGTTCGAGTCCGATGTTTGCGATAGGGGGCTGGCGTGACCTGCACGAGTATCGCAATTTTTTGTTTCCATCTCTCGGTGGCAATTCGAGCCGTTCGATTGACTTAGGCGACCCAATAGCTTCTCCCCGAAGGAGATTCTACAGGAGGACCCCTCCGAACCCTTCTTGAGAAGGTGGGAGCTAAAGCTTGCGGTGCGGGGAACTGTGAATTCGATTATGCTGGTTGAACAAAAAACGCCATAGCCGTCGTGGCGTAGGGTCTGGTGGTTCGTCCAGTTGTATTCAAAGTTTTATACCCATACACCGTGCTTCCGATTTTAGATGTAAGGAGGGGTCAGGTGAAGAGGATGTCTAAATAGGTAGACACTCTCGGTAGCCTCCGAGTGGTGTCCGTGTCCCTACCGTTGCTGGGGTTGGAAACTCGGTACTGAGATTAACACACAAAGTAAGAAAACAGAGGTGCTTATCTTTCGGTGGCCGTTCGTTCGTCATTTCGCCTGGGCAACCGATCAACCCAGGAGGCCTATTGGGCCCCCCTAGACGGGGGTTCCATCATCGGGTCATTCCATGGTTCTGCCTGGGGAAGCGGAGAGTCGCCTGCATGTGGGTGTGCCGTGGTTCTCTCGCCCGGCGCACATTAGTGGCGGGCCACACTTAGGCAGCATCCTGTTTGACCAGGTGACATCTCATTGACCAGAGCGCGTCCTGTCGGTTCCGGCGCGTCCCCACGGATTCCCATCAGCATTGATTTCCCATCTGCATTGAATAGGAGAAGGCAGAGAGTTTTTCATCCCAACCTTTTGCCTTTCCTTAGCTACTGCGCCTCTTCCTTAAATAGGGAGGGGGAGGGGAGTTCTTGTCCCACTCCTTCGCCAGCCTCTGAGCTGCTACCTCTTCTCCATCCTTTCCACCGAATGCGTTCGTGCGTCGCAACAGTTCCTAAGTGAGAGAGGGTAATGCCAGGGAGAGAAAGACTCACAGATCCGTTCATGAATCCGAAGCGTGATGTTGAGCTGGAGGTCATCCAATGTAGATGAGATGGTGCGGGCCACCTTTGCTAAGAAGGGGCCACTGCTGCCGAAGGAAGAGGAGCACTGGAGGGTGCCGAGCGTCGTCGGCTTTGTCGTCGTTCGTTGTGGCCTTTCTTCGGTGGGAGGCGCCTCCCATCCAGACACCGTTATTAGGGTTGTGGCCGATGACGATGGTGTAGTCCCTGGATGCCCTAGCAGAGGCGCCGTTGTAGGGCTTGCGGCTGATGACGATGGCGTAGTCCCTGGATGCCCCAGCGGAGGCGCCGTTGTCGGGGTTGCGACTGATGACGATGGCACAGTCCCTGGATGCCTCGGCGGGGGTGCCACAGTCACTGATGTGGTGCTCGATGTTGCAGATGGCGGCGCCTTCGAGGACCTCGCGGAGCGGTAGGATGTTGCCGATGGAGAGCGTGGCATGGCGACCGTAGTAGTACTCGTAGTAGAGCTGGCCAGGGACTGTAGTTGAATAAGTTTGTGGGGGAACCCCTGAGTGAACAGTCTTTTGCATTTATGAGTACATGAGTCCCTTTCGTGGTGAAATCACTTTGTAAGCGGTGAATTTGTGCAAAAATGAACAAATTTTCATCTTTTGTTATGGCAAACAGCTTTTCAGCTTCCTCTTTTTTGTAGAAGAGGTTTTGGTGCCCTCCGACCCTTCCCATGGTTCAAGTCGCAAAAACTAGGAGTGCGGGTGAATCAATTCTAATCATGCTGGTGAGCAAGGAGGTCATAGCCGCTGGGGTGTGGGTTTCTCGCAGTCCTACCAGTTGTACTCAGAATTTGTTCCCAAAATCCTAGCCCTTAGGTCTTGTTATGAGAAGAATGGAAAACTTAGAGAATGTTTGCAAAGGTAACACAGGAACTGTTTGCAAGATAAACGTACTTATATCATTTATATAAGCCCCCGAGTGAGGTCCGACCCCTCGCAATTTGCAGGGGTCGGATGTCCCTAAAGACCAGGGATTTGTGAAGACAAAAATTGATAAGGAAAAGTATGTGTTTATTAAGGGTAAAAATGACGTAGCTGCTCAATGTTCTAGGCGTTGGTGAAGACCTCACCGTCGATGGTTTTCAACTTGTAGGCACCTAGCCGGAGCACTTCTGCGACGATGTACGACCCCTCCTAGGGTGGGTAGAGCTTGTGGCGGCCCTTGTTGCTCTGCACGAGGTGGAGGACCAGGTCCCCGATGTTGAAGGCTCAGTCCCGCACCCGTCGGTTGTGGTACCGACGCAGCGCCTACTGGTATTTGGCCGAACAGAGGAGGGCGATGTCATGGGCTTCGTCTAGCTGGTCCATGGTGTCTTGGTGGGATGCCTCAGCTCCCTGCTTGTTGTATGCTTTGATTCTTGGTGCTCCGTAGTCGAGGTCTGTCGGGAGGACGGCCTCGGAACCATAGACCATGAAGAAAGGTGTGCAGTCGGTGGCCTGGCTAGGAGTTGTCCTTAGGCTCCAGAGCACCGCAGGGAGCTTGGTGACCCAGCGTGCACCGAATTTGTTCAACTGGTTGAAGATCCTGGGCTTGAGGCCCTGTAGGAGCATGTCATTTGCGCGCTTGACCTGTCCATTCGTTCGGGGGTGCGCGACGGTAGCCTAATCGACCTGGATGTGTTGTTCATCGTAGAATCAAATGAACTTCTTGCTAGTGAACTGCGTGTCGTTGTCTGTGATGATGGAGTTTGGTACTCCAAAGTGATGGATGATGTTGAGGAAGAACAGCATAGCTTGCTCGGACTTGATCAAGGAGATCGGTCGAGCTTCGATCCATTTCATAAACTTGTCTATGGTGACAAGTAAGTGGGTGAAGCCCCCGGGTGCCTTTTTGAGGGGCCCAACCAGGTCAAGCCCCCAGACCATGAAGGGCCACGTGATAGGGATCATCTGGAGTGCCTGGGCTGGGAGGTGAGTTTGCCGAGCGTAGTACTGACACCCTTCACAGGTGCGTATGATTTGCTCGGCGTCGGCTACTGTAGTGGGCCAGTAGAAGCCCTATCGGAATGCGTTCCCAACTAAGGTTCTTGGCATGGCATGGTGACTGCAAACCCCACCGTGGATGTCACTTAGTAGAAGTCTTCCCTATTCGATGGGGATACAGAGCTGCAGGATCCCGGTGTAGCTCCGTTTGTAGAGTTTGCCGTCTACAAGAAAGAAGGATTTGGCAAAACCTGCGAGTCATCGAGCCTCTGTCTTTTCCATTGGCAGTGTGTCGCAGAGGAGGTAGTTGAGGTAGAGCATTCTCCAGTCGTACAGAGGGTCAGGCTATGTTGCTGGACCCTCTTTAAGCTCCATGACAACGGGACCGGGCGGTGCCATCGGTTGGTTAGCCCCTGGGGCTGGATCAGATGAGCCATCATTGGCCTACTCTGACCCTTCGTAGCACACCGAGGGTTTGTGCTGGTTGCTGGCGAAGACGCCCATTGGCACCGGTTCTCGACCGGACGCTGCCTTTGCAAGTGCATCGGCCGCCTTGTTGAGGCGTCTTAGGATGTGATTGAGTTCGAGGCCGTCGAACTTGTCCTCCAGCCGTCGAGCTTCTTGGTAGTACACAACCATCTTGGCGTTGTGGTAGCCTGACTCCTTCATGACTTGGTTAACGACTAGCTGAGAGTCGCCCTGAATGTCAACGCGCTGGATGCCCAACTCGATGGCGATGCGTAGGCCATTGACGAGCAATTCGTATTTGGCCACATTATTTGATGAGGGGAAGTGGAGCCAAACCATGTACCTCATGCAGACCCCAAGGGGTGATACGAAGACTAGCCTCACGCTGGCACCCTTTTTCATCAGTGATCCGTCGAAGTACATCGTCCAGTACTCTTGATCGACGACCGCCGGTGGTGTCTGGACTTCGGTCCATTCAGCGATGAAGTCAACCAATACCTAGGATTTGATCGCCGTTTGGGAGGCATATGTGATGCCTTGATCCATCAGCTCGAGTGCCCATTTTGTAGTTCTTCCCATGGTGTCCTGGCTCTAGACGACCTCGCCGAGGGGGAACAACGTCACAACCATCATGGGATGTGACTCGAAGTAGTGGCGCAGCTTCCTCTTGGTGATGAGGATAGCGTAAAGGAGCTTCTAGATTTGGGAGTAGCGGGTTTTGGAGTTGTATAGTACCTCACTAATGAAGTACATAGGGCGCTGCACCTTAAGGGCGTGTCCCTCTTCTTCCTGCTCCACTACCAGGGCAGTGCTGACCACTTGCGTGGTGGCCGCTATGTATAGCAGGAGGGATTCTCCGTTGCTTGGAGGAACTAGGACCGGGGGCCTTGTCAGAAGTAGTTTGACCATGTTAAGCGCCTCCTAGGCCTCGGATGTCCACTCAAAGCGGCCGGCTTTCTTCAGGAGCCGATAAAGGGGGAGTCGTCATTCACCGAGGCGTGAGATGAATCGGCTGAGGGCGGCGAGGCATCCAATGATTCGCTGAACCCCCTTTATGTTCTAAATCAGGCCCATCCTTGCGATGGCTAAGATTTTCTCTGGGTTGGCTTCGATGCCATGCTCGGAGACGATGAAGCCGAGCAGCATACCCTTTGGGACCCCAAAAACATATTTTTTGGGATTGAGTTTGATGCCATTCGCCTAGAGTTTCGCAAATGTCTGCTCAAGATCGGCAATGAGGTGGTCAGCCCATTTGGACTTAACTACGATGTCATCAACATAGGCCTCAGCGGTCCGCCCGATGAGGTCCCCGAAGCATCTGAGCATACACCGCTGGTACATTGCCCCAGCATTCTTCAGACCAAACAGCATTGAGACATAGTAGTATGATCCGAAGGGGGTGATGAAAGATGTCGCGAGCTGGTTGGATTCTCTCATCGTGATTTGATGGTAGCCGGAGTATGCATCAAGGAACTAGAGGGTTTCGCACCCTGAGATAGAGTCTACTATTTGGTGTATGCACGGTAAAGGAAACGGATCCTTTAGGCATGCTTTGTTGAGACCCATACAGTCAACACACATCCTCCATTTCCCGCTCTTTTTTCATACAAGAACGGGATTTGCTAACCACTCTCGGTGGTGTACTTCTCTGATGAATCCGGCGGCCGACAGTTTTGCTATCTCTTCGCCGATGGCCCTGCGCTTTTCCTCGTCAAAGCAATGCAGGCGTTGCTTCACCGGTTTGGAGCCAAGATGGATTTTCAAGGTATGCTCGGCGACCTCCCTCGGAATGCCTGGCATATCCGAGGGTTTCCACGCAAAGATGTCTTTGTTATCACGGAGGAAGTCGATGAGCGCGCTTTCCTATTCGAAGGAAAGCACGGTACCAATGCGTACCGCTTTACCCTCAGAGCTGCTCGGATCTATGAGGACCCCCTTGGAGCCCTCTACTAATTCGAACAACCTGGTTGATTTCTTTGCAATGGGCGCTTCTTCGGTGACCTCCTCCTTGAGGGCGGTGAGTTCCACGGAGGCGACGATTACTGTGGCGTGGCCACAGCACTCAACCTCGCACTCGTAGGCCTATTGGAAGGTGGTGCCGATGGTGATGACCCCGTGGGGGCCCGGCATCTTCAGCTTGAGGTATGTGTAGTTGGGGACGACCATGAACTTCACGTAGCATGGTCGTCCTAAGATGGCGTGGAAGGTTCCGGGGAACCCAACGACCTCGAAGGTGAGGGTCTCAGTCCTGTAATTGAACTGATCCCCAAAGGTGATGGGCAGATCGATCTGTCCTAGTGGCACGGCCTGTTTCCCGGGCACAATGCCATGAAAAGGTGCTCGGGTTGGGTGCAGGTGTGTCCGGTCGACGCCCATCTCATCGAGCGTTTTGGCGTACATGATGTTGAGGCCGCTGCCTCCGTCTATCAGTACCTTGGTGAGCTGCTTTGAGCCGATGATCGGGTCAACGACAAGCGAATACCTCCCCTGGTGTGGGATGATATCCGGATGGTTGGTCCGGTCGAAGTTTGTGGCGTACTCCGACCACTGGAGGAAGGGAGGTGTGGCCGGTTGGGCTGTGTAGACCTCACGGCGTGCGACCTTCTAACGGCATTTGGAGTCATAGGCCGCCAATCCTCCGAAGATCATAAGGCAGCCATCCGGCGTTGGAAAGCCATCGTTCTTCTCCTTGGCGTCATTCATAGTGGGCGCGGGTTCCTTCCCCTGTTCTCTTTTGCTAGAGTTTCTGGACAAGAACTTCCGCATGAGGCCACAGTCCTTGAGCAGATGTTTTACGGGGAAGGCATGGTTCGGGCACGGTCCCTTGAGCATTTTTTTGAAGTGGTTCGGAATGCCCTCCATGGGCTTCCGACCACCATTGCGGTCGGCAGCAGCCACGAGTGAGTCCTCGTGCCATTGCTTCTTATTTTTTCTCTTAGCGGAACGATTGGAGGTGCCTTCACCGGTACCCTCGTCCCGCCTTGCCTTGCCCTCGAGGCGATCGAAGATCGCTCCGACCACCTCTTCTCCTGAGGCGTGGCTGGTGACGATGTCCAGGAGTTCCTTGGTGGTTCGCGTGCCCTTGTGTCCTAGCTTATGAACCAAGGACTCATAGGTCATCCCGGATAGGAAGGCTCCTATCACGTCGACATCGGCGATGTTAGGGAGCTTGTTGCACTACCGGGAGAAGCGCCGGATGTACCCATGGAGGGTCTCACCGGCCTTCTGGCGGCAGTTCTGGAGGTCCCATGGTTTCCTAGGGTGTTTGTATGTGCCCTAGAAGTTTCCCACGAAGATCTCCTTTAGATCCGCCCAACTCTGGACTATGTTGGACGGCAGCTGTTCCAACCATGCTCGGGCCGAACCGGCCAAGAACAGTGGGAGGTTGCGGATAACGAAGTCGTCATTATCTGCGCCACCAGCTTGGCAGGCAAGCCGGTAGTCTTCAAGCCAAAGTCCGGGGTTTATCTCCTCAGAGTATTTAGGAATATTGGTAGGTGATCGATACCTTGGTGGGAATGAAGCATTGAGGATGTGCCGGCTGAAGGCCTGAGGCCCTGATAGGCCAGGGCTCGGGCTCCAGTCCTCACCGCTGTCGTAGCATCCGCTGTGTCGAGGATGATAGCGTGGCGGGCTCCTTCCCTCGGGTCGCTGTAGGTGCGTCTGTGGGCGTCGAGGGTGCTGCGTGCATCGCAGTTGTGGTCAAGATAGATGTACCAGGGTCGCAATGCACTGCTCGCCGCCTTGCAGTGCTTGGTGGACTGATGTGTCCCTGGCAGGGAGCACCAAGGGCGTATGCTAGCTGGTGTCGAGCTCGCATCGCCGAGACAACAAGCTCTCTGCTTGTTGCACCGCCGCGCGCTCAAGTAGCGTGCGAATTTCACGGTGGGCCCGACGATCCTCAGGTGTTGCGGCCTCTAGAAGGCCATGGAGCAAAGCCATGGCGGCGGTGATGTTCTGGCTTCCCCGAGCAAAGTGAGGAAGGGTTTCACCATCGGCGATGATCCTTCAGTTCACGTCACGGGCCATGGCACGTGCGTGCCCGCCATCTCCGCGGCGTCAGATCTCCTCGTCGACCTTCTCGTACTCCCGAACAAGTTGTTGTTCAGCTTCATCTATTTCTCGCTTCCGAGCTCTCAGCTGCTCCACCCCTACATGAGGCAGGGCTGCTGTGCTCCTTTTGGTTGCACCGCCGAGGTTGCCCGCTGGGGTAGTCTCCTCCATGGAGACGCTTTCGACGTGTCCCTCAAAGGTTTCTGCCATAAAGCATTCCCAAGAGGGATGATGGCTCCCCCTGCAGGAGTCAGAGCCAGAGTCTGACCCCAGGACTTCTGCGAGGAGGCTGTGGAGGGATTATGTGACTCTTTCAATCATCCCCATGAACTCATTGTTCGCGGGGATGGGATCACACGTTGTGCCACCAGGTAGCTAGCGATCACCGTGGTGTTGCGAAGACCGAACGGAAACGCCATCGGGGCACTCCCTGGGTGGCTGGGGTTCGAGGGAGACATTGAGCTAGGTCTCAGGCCTCCTATAGCCAGAGCCAATGGAGGGGAGAGACTGGATGGCGAGATGAGCCAACGCCAACTCTCCTCCCATCGTGACAATGAAGTCCAGGTCACCAAAATGCACATGTGTGCCTGAGACCCAGCTAATTGTGTGGTTAGCCATCCGAGGCCTAATTTGGAACGTGCAAAGGCCCCTACCTGGTGCGCCAACTATCGGTGTTTCGAACAAACACCGGCTAGTAAATTTATAATTATTGCACGTTAGGCCCGGATGGTGCACTAAAGGACATGAGGTTTATACTGGTTCAGGCTAAATGTCCCTACGTCCAGTCCGCTGCTGCTCAGGTTATTAGTACCAAAAAAGATTCATAGTAGGGGGTACAAAATGATCGAGAGAGGGAAAGGTCCTAAGTCTCTGATGGAATGGTCGAAAGGACGCTAAGAGCTTGGTCGCTGCTTGGCCGTATGCGTGATGTGTTGTGTGTTGAACTGATCTGTCAAAAGTCGGTCCCCTTAGTGGGGGGCCCTGCCCTCCCTTTTATATACCAAGGGGGAGTAGGGGTTACAGATGGGAGAAAGAGGAAAATACCAAAGGTATAGAAGGTCCTTCGAGGGAGACGGGTCTTCCTTTTTCCCTATGCCTACCCTGCTTAACATGGCAGACCATGTCAGAGGTGGCATGTTCGCTGATCCTCGTAGGCCATACCCTGGCCCCATTTAGCAAGTGGGTGCGTCCCATCCTACACCGGCGGATGATGCGGCGTGCCGGAGAGCCGAGCTGTGACTCCTCGGGGAGTAATCGGGGAAGTGACCACACGTCCATCACTATAGATGATGTGAGTTCTATCTTGGATCGTAGTGGCTATCGTATGCCTATGTTAGTATCCACGCCCGAGGGCTGAAGACGGTGCCTACTACACTGTGGGACAAAAGTCGGCGCCCACAACACTATTTGGGCACTGTTATGATGGAAAGGGCGAAAAGCACCCGTCCCATCGTAGTCTGATGGTACCTTCCTGCAAGCGCACAGGGCATGGCCCTCGATATTATGGTTGACTCAAATGTCCTGTCGGACCCTATGCTCGTCTTTATGAAGGATCAGGGTGCGGTCGTGGGGCGAGGCGGAGCTAGCCCTCAGTCATCGAGCGAGGTGGAGTCTTGCCTTTAGCCATCGGGCAAGGTAGAGCCCGCCCTCAGACATCGGGTGAGGCAGAGCCCGTCCTTAGCCATTGGGCAAGGCAGAGCCTAGCCCTCCGGGGTCGGGTGTGGCAGAGCCTAGCCCTCGGGGGTTGGGCGAGATGGAGTCTAGCCCTTCGCCGTTGGGCGAGGCGGAGCCCGCCCTTAGCCATCGGGCGAGACGGAGTCTAGCCCTCGGGGGGTGGGCGAGATGGAGTCTAGCCCTCGGTGGTCAGGCGAGGCGGAACTAGTCTTCCGTCGTTTAGTTAAGAAGCGCAGTAGTGCTCTTGTCTGACCAGAAGTGTCAACGTTCGATGGTCATTAGTTCCACCTCACTGGGTACCCCGGTATTAGGTCCCCGACATTTGGGTTTCAAAATCGGTTAAGGGAAACAACATAGCTTTCAAATGATTACATTAATATTAGTTCCAAATACATTGCTAGCATAAGTAACATCCTCTGATAAAAGCATATAGATAATAAATAAATATAGAGTCACTGAGCCCACTGGTGGTTAACCACCCTCTTCCGCAGGCCGAGAACTTCACCTACAACATGGTGAGATAAACCCTGAGTACTCGAATGTACTCAGCTAGACTTACCCGATAGTAGAGAAATAAAAAGACTCTCAAGGATATGCAAGGCTTATTTAGTGGAGCTAGTTGGATATCATAACTTTGCAAAAAGCGCATTATTATCATGAGTCCTTACTTTCAATCTTTTATTCAAGTTTTAGCATCAAGTTCAGTGAAGCTTATCATGACTAACTTTGCACCTATTCTAGAGCAATGACTTAATTAATAAGCATCACAATAGTAACCATGTCCGATTTATCATATCATCATCATAACCATCATGTTCCATCCATTACTACGAGGAAAGAAGCTCTATCAAGTTCTCACTATCCGGGAGAGACGGCAATTCGAATCGATTTCAACCAGCTAGGAATTTATTCCTAACACAAACCCAGACATACCTGTGTCAAGGTAGTCTTAGGTCACCTTTGGTACAACTCTGGTCCAATTCGTGGGTTCGATCAGCGCCACACAATCAGGGACACTACAGGATGCCAGGTCGATTAGGACTCTAACTTGCCCTTGGCCTCACACCAGCTCCCCGCACATCCATACTACCTCCGGTGTGCGCACTTTGACAGAACGATTCTCGACCTGAGTTGAGCTACTCGACTTCGTGGTTGGAACGACTTATCCGGCTAGCTAAGTGATAGGCATGCATTCAACATGACAAGAGGGCCTTCAACAATCCGGTACTTAATCAACACAGACGGAATAACTATAAGTAGTCACACCACCAACATATAAGGTTTGGCCCGGTCTTCATTTATTCATCATCACATGGTTATTTTCCACGATAGCAATTATAGTCCACCGTGCTCAAGTAACCACCTATATCTCATAGGTGATAGGAAATCACCCGACTTCTACCGGTCTAAGCATGGCTAAGCATAGATTGTCCTATTCATCTAGTAGGAGTATAGGTAATGATATATATTGGACAAGGTAGAGAATATGCACCAATGGTTTCATTCAACTCCTATCACCTAATGAATCATATAAAAGTTATACTCATGTGCATTTATAAAAGAGAGGGTAGGAGACTTAGAATGCTTTGAGGCTTGCCTGGAATCCGACACAAGTTAGTTCAGTTAGCTCGCACTATCTTGGTGACATCTTTGGTCCTAGCACTTGCTTAGTCCTTACATCTTCGGGATAGGTCCACCATACACCATCTTCAGGGTAGGCTCCAACATCACATCCTTCACGTGGTGCATCTAGCATACCTAGATGAGATGCAAAATACAAGTGCATGAATGCGAAGAATGGTAATACGAATGCATCACATAAAAGCGTTCAAGACAAGCACAAGATTATGCAAGACATAGGCACCTAGAGTTATTTAACTAAACACTATTCAAGTACAACAGGTGGATATGGCAAGCATTAGAGCATGACATACCCGTTAACTTAAGTTCAGCTATTGCAAGCATTTATCAATCAGGAACTAACAAGTTTAGCCAAACAAGAGTACACATGTAAAGAAATCTGGACAGCAGCACAACAGTCACTTATTTTAACCATAACTGGAGTTACAAACATTGAATAAAGGTGATATTGGACTTTCTAGAAAGCTAATGAAATTATCTACAACTCTTTTATTTACACTCAGAGCTGATTCTAAAGTTAACCAAGTTCAAACACACCAAGAAGCAGGTCTACACAAACAATGGACAAAAAACTGAGATGAACCTCAGAGATGCATATCCAGAGTTCTATCCACTCAACAAATATGGTTCTTAACTTTTTATAAAGCTTATTAACTTATCTACAACTTTGTTATTATCATCTAAGGGTGATTTCACAGCTAAAAGGGTTAAACAACACAAAGAGGGAATCTCTGTCTAGATTTGGACAGAATCTGCCATTCTACTTTGAACAGCAATAACTAGAGTTCTAGACCACCAAAAGCAGTGATATTAGACATTTTAGAAAGCTTATAAAAATCAATACAACTCTCCTATTATCACCAATACATGATTCCATGTTTAAATAAGTCAACCAAAGCAATCATGAGCATAAGCAAAATCTGACAATGGGCTTGTCGGGAGCATAACTCCGAAACTATCAGGCCTATGGTCATGAAATTTTTAACACAAGCAAGATAAGGAGATTATCTACAACTTTTATATTTACCATGTCTTCAGAAAACATCATTTGATTCACGAAGTTAGCATCACAACAGAAATTGCACATGCAGCCATTTCAGAATATAACACTTTGAGAGTTCACTTGTTTTGCTAACGAAGGGCATACCCACATGAGCCATTCAAAGAACTTCAACCACCACTAATATACTTAGCAACACTTTATTGAAACACCCAGCACTCAAGCATCACCACAATACATTTACCAGCTTTATCTATAAATACACTTCTACTAACCCTTTCTCCTAATAAATATATATATATTATTTTAGTGATATATGAGAAAACCGAGTTTGGGGCTGAGGTTTTTAATAGTGGTAGGTGCTATCAAAACATGGAAATTGCACAAAATTCACATGCTCAGGTTTTATATATTAATTACTATGAAAAAGACAAATTGTTATTTTAAGAAAAATAAGTGAGGGCAAGATAAATCTAAAGATCAACATTTTCCATAAACACAGAGCCATGTTAGGGTTTCTAAGGCCACAATATCACCATGCCAAGGCAAAGGAACCACATTTAACATTTTTGCATATATAAATTATTTATAAACCATTTATCAAGCACCAAACAAGTTAAATCAATAACTCACTCATACTCATCCAATGAGCATGAAATTTTTATCACAGCACACACATAGCGTCAGTAGCCCACCATAAAAATTTTATAGCAATTGGAATAACACAACTTTAGATATGAATTTATTCCTAGAAACCCCTAATTCACATAGATAAATAAAAACAGCAAAAACCTTCTACTAACACATATAATATTATGACTCTACTATGTAGATCTACTCTCAAGGATTCCAAAACATCCTCATTTGCTATTTTCGATTTTTCTACAATTTACTACGAATTTCCAAAGTTTCAACCAATTAATTGCAATAAAGAGAAAAAGAAAAGGAAAAACGCTTTTGCAAAGTGAACACAGAATTTTCCCCTAACTAACTAAGCCCATATATGAAAAATCCTTCTCTCTACCCATTTTGCATCTGGACCTAGCAAAAAGTTTCTATCTACATTTATACCCTTCCTTCATCTTCTTCGGAGAGCCGAGCAGGGGACGGAGCAGAGGAGTCGACGGTGGCTCAACTCCCGGCCGGTGGAGGGCCTCACTGGCAACTAGCAGCGAGCAGGAGTAGAGAAGGTGCTCGGTTGCACCCGCGGCAAGCGCCTGCTCGGCCAGAGGCGAGCCAAGGTGGCTCGGCCACGTGCGTGCGCGGTGCGCAGAGGCATAGCTCCGGTGATGGCCAACTACAGCGGCGGGCGAAGCCAGAAAAAGGGGCTCGTCAGGGCATCGTGTGGTGGTGGAGGAGTAGCAGCACTCGGCTAGGATAGGGAAGGCATGGAGGCAGGCAATAGCAGTAGGAGCTCAAGCTACCAGCGGCCTTGGCTACAGCTGGCCATGTCATGGCGAGGGAGAGCAGCGAGGCGAGCACTAGAAGGCATGGAGAGTGAATTAGGGCGCTCTGGTGCTCCTCCCCATCGACGCAGGGACACAGGGGTAGTGGCCGACATGGCTCAAAGTCAAGGGCACGTGGTGCTCCTGCATGAAGGCCATGGTGGCATTCCCTCCAGCACATGGTGGGTGACAAAGTGGCTGGCGTGGGATGCGATTTTAGGACAGCTATGGGCCGATTTGGAAAATGGGCCTTAAATGAAGTTTGTTGTACTCCTGATGCTCTCCAACTTTCCTTAATGGGCCATGATCATTGGAGCACTGGATCAACGGGTAATTAGTCCCCAAAATGATAGTGTCAGCGCGTTGACAGCGATGAGCAAAGAAAAATCCAATTTGATGGTCAAAACGAAGTCAAAACTGGTGCCCTCTTTTTGCATGCTCTTCCCCAAAACATATAGTCCAACTTTTATTTTTGGCTCAACTTGAGTTGCTTAAAAAAATTTAGAGAACGCAGCACGCCAACCTAATGACATCATAATCTCAGACTTATAATATTTCCCAGGGTTGAAAACAGCAGCACATTCAATCTTTGAGCCTCTATTTGACTTATTTCCAAGCTAATCTAGCTCTTGCTCCAAGAACAAAGTTTATAGAGCACAAACTGAACCATAACTTTCATTAAAGGATCAAGGTTTGGATCAGCTTGGTTTGCAAGATATAAGGCTCCAAAGTGTGGTACACGAAACTAAAACCGAGGCTCAGTTGACTCCTAGAAACATATAGCATTTGCTGCTTTTGAAACTACCTTTGAATGTCCAAACGTGCTCCAAAAGCAATTAAAGAAAGGTTATAACCAATCATCTCATGTGACTTCTTGGCTCCAAACTTCATGAAACTTTTTCACTAGTCAAGATGGATGCATGTTGATGTGATGTACATGAAATAAGCATGTTTAACATTACACTTGCAAAATCTTAACAAGGGTCTGCATGTAAGCAAACTGTATTGTCCAATTCCAAGTTTGGGCTCATTTTCATAGGTTTGACTTTAGCACCTTCATCATCTCTTCAAAATTATGAACTAGAGATCATGCTCATGGCTTAACATATCCTACTTAAGTCCAAATTTGCCGCTTAACTCGTGACTAACACATAGGGTGTTACACTTGTCATCTAGAGTGTGTGAGAGTGATGAGATGTGTGTGCTGGGATGGGAGAACGTGTGGATGAGATGAGTTAAAACTTGTGAATTGTTATTAAAACTTGGCATACTCTCATAGGAAACTACAACCACAAATAGGTCTTTTGCTCTACCCTTGCATTCCACTACCACAAAGCAAACGCAAAGCATAGGGTGGGAGCCAGTGGCTTGTACAAATCATACTGATAATTCTTTGATAGGTTCTGAGCCTGAGTACGACTACCAGGGAGACGGTTGGGAGGATTAGAGGTCTCGTTCCTACGCTCAAGTTTGATTGAGAAGATGGAGTTGACGTCCACTGCCTTTATACTTGATCCTATCCCGGATGCTGCATGCTCTAAGTGATTCCACCAAGTGGTGATGTAATAATGAGTAAACCTTGCTATTTGTACTCTCTTTAAGATAGGTATTCGATGTATGACTATGATATCAACTGTTATTTGATAATGTGATGGAATGATCACCTAGGACTATCACGTTATATTTCAAATCTGTGGATTTCCCTTCAAGGAAATCAGGATTGTTTCACTGGATCTGCTGAGTCTCAGGATATTGGTTGAGCTGTCAGCGAAGATTGTTATTCTCTGCCTCGAGATCACCATTCTAGTGAAGAAGGCAGAGGCACACTTCGTCGCTAGTCTCATATGAGATGTCAGAGATGGTAACATCCCCCGATGGAGGGGTGGGGTAGCTGAGTGTGAGCTTCTTGAGTTCCTCTCGAGGTGGCTCAGGGTTTTGTATGTTCATGTAGCACTCAGGTTGCTGCTTGGGCTCGGTGCCTTCCTCTTTGGGTGATGGCTCCTCTAGATCAGGATTTTCGACGAGGAACCGATCATACTCATCTTGGTTGAAGCTAAGGTTAAGCCTGTTGGCCTTTGCGTGTTCCCAATCTTCTGGTATGTCGGCCAAATCTTTGTCGCCGTTGGTGACCATCTCAACAAACTAGGTAACCATGTTGTTGAAATGCTCAAGAGAGCAGGAACCGCAAGTGGGGTGTCTCTCGGTGCGAGGTTTGATGGGTTTCGCCAGGGCTTGTTGAATTCAGCTTGAGTAAGACACCGCCGCTTTCCTCAAACCGGCTAGGATGCCAGGAAGGAAGTGATCGGGCAGCGGTAATAGATCCAATCAAGGAGTCTAGTCTATATCTTCCCAGAGTCAGAGAACGGCCTCAAGATCGCTCTCTCGGCCGAGGTTGGTGAAGACATCGCGTCCGTAGTGGTTCAGGTGCTGAGCCAGAGCTTAGGGCCTAACATCCACTACAGCCACAAAGAATGCGTAGATTGGGGATGTTGTTCCTTCTCCATGGGTGATTTGGGTTCTTGCAGATGCAAGTCCCCAAACTGATCGATGATGAAGTCCAGGCTACCGAAGGTGATCCTCTCACCCAGCTGCATCTTCTCCATGGTGTCGTCGATGTTGATGATGATTCCCATCTGAAACACAATGTTAATCTGAATGCAAAAGGCCCCTACCTGGCGCGCCAACTGTCGGATTATTTAGCTCTAGCAATGCCTAGCAACATGATCACATAGATGGATCTAGATGGTAGCACATGAGACATAAGGATTTATACTGGTTTGGGGTACGGTGGCACGCTAAACCCACTCCAGTGGTGCGGCTGTTCTTCTTGTATTTGTATGCTCGGTTACAGGGGTTGTTGCTCCTAGCTACGAGGTAGATTGGAATGAGACGATGGTGTCATGGTGGATGTGATGGTCGTGGAGTCCTTACCACTATTTATATAGGTAGAGGTGTTGGGTTACAATGAGGGCGATCGGCGCTATAGATTGGATTCCTAGTTTGTTATAATAGATCAATTCTATCCTACCATACCTACGATGGCGACAGATATCTTCGATACATCATGATCTCCAAGTTGATGGTCATGTCTAGTCCTCGTGGGCTTCCTCCTCGGTCATCCTCCATTGATGGGCCAGATACATGGTCGGTGAGGGTACCCTAGGCCCATATATTTGACACTATTAGCGAACCTTACTTGGCTAAGTCCGATGTCACCAGACCAGTTAAACTGATCAGCACTCTTTTTCATTGCTCCACTAATCACTTAAACTGGTTGGTGTCCATTTTTATAGGTCTATTAACCAGTTAAACTGGTTGGCTTCGATTATCTTCGCTTGGATCATCAGTTAAACTGTTCGGCTTCGTGCTAGACTACTCGGACTTGATCAAGATGGCATCGCCAAATGGATACAAGGCGCTCGGTGACTAGCTATGGGGGATATACCCCTAGGTACCCATGGCAAGGGACATGGGCTGCACCATCAGGGACGGTCCAGCCCATGACATCTAGACTTGCGCCGCACGACACTGGTTGGCGTACACCATAAGGCTTCTAGAAGATATGATTTATTAGGACTCTTATAGATATTGTAATCTAAATAGAAGACCTACCATATAACCGACTAGGTTACTTTCCTTGTAACTCTACCCCCTCTAGAGTATGTAAGCAGTGGCAGGGGTCCCCTAGTCGGCATATCCCATCCTAGATATCTAAATACAATCTATCGGAACATGGGATGTGGGGTATTACGTGGTATTGACGGTCTGAACTTGTCTAAATCTTGTGTCTCGGTACTTGTATTACCATATAGTTTCTGATCATGCGCACCTCTATGATAGAACAACCCAATTTATATAAGATCAAGTACGGCTGTCCCCACTAACATGTTGACACGCGCATAGTTTCACTTATATAAACCCAGTAGTCCACCGAGTGTCACGAAGGACCTCGGTAAATCAACATCACAACCAAGATAGCATGATTAAGCAAATACACATCATATATACAGAGTTGCAGTGGAAATAATATTACAAATGAATTCACAAATAATAGTACAAGTTTGGGTTTCAAAACCCATTAGTGAAAACAACATAGCTTTCAAATGATTACATTAATATAAGTTCCAAATACATTGCTAGCATAAGTGACATCCTCTGATAAAAGCATATAGATGAGAAGTTAATATAGAGTCACTGAGCCCACCGGCGGTTAGCCACCATCTTCAGCAGGCCAAGAACTTCACCTGCAACATGGTGGGATAAACCCTGAGTACTCGAATGTACTCAACTAGACTTGCCCATCATAAACCAAAAATAAAGTGACACCAAGAACTATGCAAGGCTTTATAGGTGGAGCTAGCTTGACAAAATTTTGCAGAAAAGCCACTAGTTGAGCTATACATTTTATAATTCGATAACCAAGTTAATTATAGCTATTCATCTTTAGATTAGCAACTAACCTATGCCAAACATGTGGAATATCATTTAGTAATAGGCAATAGTAACCATATCCGGTATAATGTTGTAACATCATCATCATCATTGTAACCATCAAGTTCAATTAAGTTATTCTATGTTGCCGCTGCTCAGTTAATTTCTCACTATCCAGGAAAGATGGCGATTTGAATTGATTCCTACCCAGCTGGGGAATTATTCCTAACACACACCCAATCAACCTGATCACTGGTTGCCTTGGTCACCTTTGGTACAGCTCAGGAACAAATTCGTGGGTCTGAGCAGTGCCGCACTCTTAGGGAATCCACTATGCTAGGAGGTCAATCTCTCCTTTGGACTTACGCTAATGGCTCCCCGCACATCCTTACTACCGCTAGAGTGCGCACTTTCACTTCTTGACTTCTGGCCTGAGTTGAGCTACTCGACTTCGCGGTCAGAACGAGTTATTCGGCCAACTAAGCGATAGGCATGCGTTCAATATGACATGAGGACGTACAGTGCATCAGTAGTTAACCGACATAGATGGGGATAGATCCACACCCAAGACCTCCATGCCTTGTTGCTTCTCTATCGATATCCCGCCCGGTCTCCTTTTTATTCATCAACACATGGTTATTTCCACGATAACAAATATAGCCAACAGTGCTTTGGTATCCACCTATATCTCGTAGGTGACAGAAAATCACCCAACTTCTACCGGTCTAAGCATTGCTAAGCATACATTCGATCCTGGACCTACATAGGGTTCAAGGTATATTTCTGGACAAGGTAGTTCTATGCATCAAGTGGTTCCAATCAACTCTTATAACCTAATGCATCAAACATAAAGAACTCAAGTGATATTTATAAAAATGTAGGAGGCTTAGAATGCTCCGGGGCTTGCTTGGGATCCAACACTAGGTTAGTGTTTGTTAGACGACACTCACTAGGAGAGTATCTCCTATCTCGGCACTTGCTTAGTCCTTCCATCTTCGGGATAGGTCCACCATAAACTATCTTCGGGTTTGGTTCTAACATCACGTCCTTCACGTGGTTCATCTAGCGTACCTAGATGAGATGCAAGTGCATGAATATGAAGAATGGTAATATGAGATGCATCACATAATAGCATTCAAGGCAAACATAAGATCATGCAAGACATAGGCACCTAGAGTTATTTAACTAAACATCACACAACCTATTGTAGAGGGATAGCAAGCATATTAGGCATGGCACACAAGTGAACTTAAGTTCAGATATTGCACACATGCATCATTCAAGAACTAACCAACATGTTTAGCCAAAACGAGAGCAAGCTAAAGCAATCACCTAGCACATGTATAGAAATCTGGACAGCAGCACAGCAGTCACTTGTTTTTTTCATAACTAGAGATCCAGACATCCAAAGAACGTAATCATAGACTTTCTGGAAAGCTCATGAAATTTACTACAACATTGTTATGATCTGCACAGAACTAGGATAGAAAAGTAGTAGTAGTTTCAAAATGGCATAACTGGAGTTACAGACATCAATCAATTATGAACCTTAACTTTCTAAAAAGATTATTAAATTATCTAAAACATGTTTATTATCATCACAAGGTGATTCCACCATTAACAAGGTCAATCAAGCACAATTAAGCACCTCTATCCAGACTTGGACAGATTCTGCCATGCAACTTCACAAGCTTATAACTGGAGATTTAGACCACCAAAAGGAGTGATCTTTAACAATTTGGAAAGCTCATGAAAATCACTACACCTCTTCTATTATCTCCAAGACATTATTCAAAGCTTAGTTGGGTCAAACAACACAATCATTCAGATCTATACCGAGAGCATGCAAAACCTAACAGGGAAATTATAAAATCTATAGCTCCTAAATTATTAGGCCTATGGTCATGCATTTTGAACACAAGCAAGATTATGAAATTATATACAACCTTGGTATTCACTACAACCATAGCAAACATCATTTACACCACGAAAATAATTGCACAAGCAAAACTGCACATGTAGCCCAAACAGCAGTGGTACAATTATAGACAGAAAACTGATAGGAACTTCAGAGAAGCATAATTGGAGTTCTAGATCCCCAACAAACATGAATAATAACTTTTTGGAAATATTATAAAGTTACCTAAAACTTTCTTATTATCATCTTAAGATGATTCTACAGTTAACAAGGTCAATTAATCCAATAAATGCATCTCTGTCTAAAATATGGACATAATCTATCATGTCACTTGAAATAGCGATAACTAGAGTTATACATGTCCAATAAATGTGGTTCTAGACTTTTTAGAAATATTAGCAAATTCTAAAAAACTTTGTTATAAACACCTAAAGCTAATTATACTATTAAAAAAGGCCCCATAGTACCAACAAGGCAACCCTATCTGGGTTTGGGTAGAAACAACCACAGAAATTTAAGCAACAATAACTAAAAAACTACTTAACCAAAAATTATGCTATTTAGCTTTTTGAAAAGATCAAGAAAAGTACTACAACTCGTGTATTGTCATAAAATCATGATTCATAACTTAGCTGAGCCAATTAATACAAACATGCAGTCTAATTTAGAATAGGAGCAAAGCAACATAGGGCATTTGTTATTTTTATATCTCTTAAACTATCAAGCCTAGACTCTTGAAATTTTTACCAGACATCAACCATCACCTGAGTAGCACTCCATAAAAATTTCACATTTATTTGGACACCAGAACTGCAGTTATGAAAAAGACAAGACATAACTAGTATTAAGAACCTAACTGCATAAATTGATTTTTACAGCAAAAACTTTAAACTGAATCATGACATATTATAGATCTAATGCATAGATAATTTCACAAGGATTCTATCGACAAAAGATGCTCGACAGTCCTCCGAGGGGTATCCCACGAAGGTAGATTGATCGGTGGAGGTGCGCATGATAGGAACCAGATGGTGACACAAGGTGCAGAGACAGCGATTTAGACAGGTTCGGGCCGTCTGATCGACGTAATACCCTACGTCCTGTGTCTTTGGTGTATTGTATTGAATATGAGATGTATGTAGATCCATGTCCACTAGGGGACCCTTGCCTCTCCTTATATACTCTGGAGGGGTAGGGTTACAAGGAAAGTATCATATTTAGTACTATACAATATCTTGCGGTGCACATCAAATAGTGCCATGCACGCCTTGATCTTGTAGGCTGGGCCACCTCTGAGGGTGCGGCCCATGTCTTGTCTTGTGGATACCGGGGGCCATACCCCCACGGATTCCAAAAAGACCATATTTGTTATTTTATGATTTTTCTATGATTTACTATGCATTTTCAAAGTTGATCATCCAAATCTACAAAAAACAAAAGAAAAGGAATGTAGATCTTGCATCGGGGACGCTGTAGTTTCCACAAATTAAACTTGAACAAATAGATCCTTCTCGAAACTATTCATCTAAGTCATGGCTTTGCACTTAGGCCCTTCCACGTCTTCTAATTCCTGTCTGCGATCCTTCGCTCTCTCTTCGTTACAGCAAGGGAGCAGCGCATTGCTTGGGGCCGACCGGGCTCGGCCATGTCGAGCTGTGGCCATTCCAGACCCTGGCTCGGCGAGCTGTAGCCGACAGCGGCAGGGCCACGGTGGTAGGCGGCTAGACGGATAGAACGACAGCGATGGCAGACGACAGCGCACGGTGGGTCTCGGCTCCACCCAGGGTTTGGGGAGGCGGTCATGGAGCCAGAGGCATACTCGGTGGTAGCACTAGAGGGCTACTACAAAGGGATGCGACAAATGCAGAGCTGAGCTTGGGGGCGGCCATGGCTGTGCGCGCTCTACGCGCTTGGTAGAGGCAAGGGTGGGCGAGCAAGAGGCGAGAGCGAGCGCCAAGGAGTAGGGAGTGAGGGAGAGTGAGGACAGAGCGCTCGGGCGTCTCCCCATCGGCGCTGGGGCATGGGGCACGCGGCAGCAAAGGTGGGAGCATGACCGGTGCATGGTCACCACGAAGGCAATTCATCGTACACCTGGTGTGCGCAAACTGGCCTGCTTTGGATCCTATTTTTGGCATATTCCACTTGGATCCAGACCTGGGTGCCTGTAACAAAGTTGTTGTTCTCTAGGTCCTCTCCAACTTTCATTAAGGGTAACTGGCCATTAGGGCTGCAGGTTAGTGGCTAATTAAGCCCCAAAGAGATAGTGTCAGGGTGTTGACAGCGGTTAAGTAAACAAAAGATTGAGGACTAAAACAGAGTCAAACTTAGTCCAACTTTTTATATGCTCTTCTCCACCATGTATACTCCAACTTTTATCGATGGACCAAATGAAGTTATTTAACGAAATTTGGAGAAAGCGGAATGCCAATGTCGATGTTAGTTAAGTGACAAAGTAAACCTTTGCTGATTTGGAAACTATTTTTGAAGATCAAAATGAACTCCAAATTTGATGAGACTTGATCTATTGTTTTCACCATGAAAAGTACTTCAACTCATCTTAAGGAATCCAATTGAGCTGCCACATGAATTTGGAAGATAAAAATTCACAAACATGTCAACTTGCTGTTGTCAATCGGGGACTTAGAATATTTTTTCTGAGAGCCTAAGATAGCAGCTGATTCCATCTTCAAGCCTCTGTTTGACTTAGTTCCAAGCTAATCTGGCTCTTAGTCCAAAAACAAAGTTTGTTCTACTCCACTCAAACTTCAACTTTTATTTAGGTTCCACTACCATGCAAACAATCTAAGCCACAGTTCAAACCAAGTCAAAGTAGCATCATGGTAAAGCTTAAATTAGAGTTTTAGACCGATTGAGGCATTTTCTTGACTTCTGCTCAACACGAACCCTTCATAACTTTTGTTCATGAGTGTAAGTAGAGTTGTTTGAGCCAGGTTGCAAGGTTTGGTCGATGACCTATAATTCCATTCACTTAATAAAGCAATCCAAGAAAGATTATAACTTATCATTTCATGTGACTTCTTGATTCCAAACTTCATGAAACTTTTACACTGGTCAAGATGGATGCATGTTGATGTAATGTACATGAAATAAGCATGTTTAACATTACTCTTGCATAATCTTAACAAGGGTCCACATGTAAGTAAGGGTGTGTTGTCCAAGTTTAAGTTCGAGATCGCTCTTGTAGATTTGATCTTAACACCTTGATCACCACTTAACATGTCATGTTTGAGCTCAAACCCATTGCTTAACTGGTGACAAACACCTGGGGTGCTACAGCCCTCCCCCCTTACGAGAATCTCACCCCAAGATTCGGTGTGAGACTTTTTAAGGGAAGAGAAGCATGTCATCCATTTTCCAACATTAGTGATAGCATTAGGCTACTTAACTTCAGAGTATCAAAGAGGCTGATTTGGTCAAGACACTTTTTGATACTTGTCCTTCATAGTAAGTTTTGTCTAAAGAATTTCCTTCGTTGGCGTCCATGAAGCATTGTTACTTTAGGAGGATTCCAAGATGGCACAATACTTCTTTCTCGGGATACCGAGAGTACTACGAAGCATAAACTAATTGCCCATAATCTCTATTTCCCTAGTGAATATAGCATGGGCCATGTGAACTTAGCACTAGACTACAAGCTTCTGAAAGCTACACATTACAATGGTTCCATGTTCATTCACAAAGTTTGAAAAGCAGTTCTCTACCAAAGTAGCTTGAGTACAACCTTTCATAAGGGATGAGATCGCAGATGGGGTAATCATCCTCTAAGGCTGTGAGAAACTGAATAACCAGTAGACAACGTCTATGCCGGTCGTAACTGTTCAATCACTCAGATGCCAACTGATGGAAAACTACATAATGTTCTTTGTGTGTAGTTCTCTTTCTCTAATGATAACACTTTATTATCTGAGTCCATTGAGGGAGCGGTGAATGCAATAGATGACTCTGTTGACTCAGTGTTTTCGACGATCATTAATTGGGGGAATCCTCGTATCCAAGTGGCAACAGTTATCTGGGTTGAATCTGATGCAACCTCTTGGGTAAAAACACATGGAAGGTACCAAGGACAAGTCCACCTTGGAAAACATTGCTGAAGAAGGATGACAGCAAAGTCTGAAGGTAAACGAAAGTTGCAGGTATATGCTGACTAGAAAAATAGTACACCACTAAGTAGGTTGAGCACAATTTGTCTTCATGTTGCAGTGGCGCGGTAAGTTGGGTTGACTTGCACTGTCGCAAAATTAGTTTTGTGGGACTACTTTTGACATTGAGGCTTCCTTTCTAATGTCAATCAACAACTCAAAATCAAAGTCTGAAATTTGTTGTTTGACACTTTTCAAATTGTTTTCGACTCGTAATGGCACGAATTGACTTGTAGACCACCTTGACTACTCACCATTGTTGATACAAGAGAACAAAAGCATGGTACAAAAGGGGTGCAAGGAGTCTTCTCTAGGAGATCTAAAGTATTAATAATCCTCACACTGCCAACATGACCTGAACTACAACACAACCTACTAATATGAGGGATGCAAGTAGTCAACAGAGAAATCACAGATTCTGTACCTCTCGGTAATCAGTTCATATCCTGCAAACTACTGCTCCATTGTGCACAAATTTTTGTAGGCATTTTGATCCAAGAGTCCTTTAACTACTGACCAAAATTCAGCTCAAATGGACACCGTTTGACTATCCAAACCAATCATCTACCAAAACTACTTTGTTCTGAAATTTTGGGACCGAACTTTCAAAACATCTCTCAAATCCGATGCTTTACTCAACCAATCCTCTAACCAACTTAAGGCATCGAAGTACCTTAAGAGAGGAATGAGATTGTCAAGTGTTGTGGCAACCCAACCATGTTTGAGCTTCTAATCACTGACTTAAAGATAAATGGTTTAGTGCCATGAAATCTCGACAGATTTCCCGTTCTTCTTTTTCTTTGCTTCACGTGTTGTGGAGTGTGTTCTGCACTCTCTAATTCTCTTTATAACCGTGGTAGCTTTCTCACTGAGGATGGAGGCTAGGGTTTTCCTTACATGCCTCTTAGGAAACAACCTCAACTGTTGATTTAGGCACCAACTCGACGATACACAAGCACTAGACTTGTGGGCCGTGTTGTAGGGCACAATGCATACTTCACGTGGAGGGGCAGTCCAACTAGATAAGGAAACGTTTCTGATTATCCTTCTGTGCTTCCTCCAATAGAGACCTGAGCAAATCCTTTGATAGCACCATATACATAATGATAATGACCGAGACTAGGGACGTGCTTTCTCTAGCTCTTTACTTAGCTGATATAGCATCTTGCATTGACCGTGTGATTATCCAAGATGGAATTGACTTGACAACACAGGGCTTGGAGAAGAAAGTAGTACTGGCATCGCTGACCGGCTTTGCTATTTCTTTGCTTAACATTGTTCTGTGAGATTTGGCCTTCATAGTTACCAAAGAGTCATTATCTAGCTAGAGATTAACCTTCCTACTGGTAACTAATTTTTATCTCTCAACACCAAAAAATTCCAAATCTTCACTCTTAACAATAAGAATTGTGGTCGAAGCATAAACAGATGGTTGCCATTGAAGTCAGCGGAAAGGGGTCACACCAAAGAAGGTCGGTTGATCATCTTGCACATAAAGGTCAAGACTTGGATAGAAAGCTCATAAGCACCAAGTGACCTATTATAGCACTTAATATCCTGGTCCATTTATCGTCCGACTGATAACTTGTTCAACCTTGAGTGTGGTGCACCTTTCTGATCCAACGGGAATGACATAAGTAGCTCACTAGATGATCGATGTCATTACAGGGACCGTCAAGTAGAGTCACTTGTCTACCACATCTTGCAGTCTGTTACTATTTATGTCAGTGACATGTTCTTCAAGGTTATCCTCTGGACGACTTTAGAAGGAAGCTCTACTACTTTTAGTCTAATATAAGGATCTTCTGATTAGATATGGAGAGATAACCAAGGAAGAGCTCACGTGAAAATAACACATCGGTGCCGTTCTATAATGGATCATGACTAGGAACCTCGATACCAGCGCGTGTCGAGCAACACAACCTTGTGTGCGCGCCCATAGGAGGCTCTCGGTTTCGTCGCGGCACCGTAGATCACTAATCGTCGCACCATTACTGAACATACAACCCACAAGAATTCTCACGTGGCACAAATTTGGTTGCATAGGAGCAAGCACAATGAGAAGGAGGGATAGCAAACAAAAGTAGTCACAAGGTTAGGAGTCAACAAGGAGGCGATCTGAAGATCAAAACACAGCGCAAGAGAACATAGCTTAGTTGCCAAAGACAACTGGGCAGGGGACTCCTACGTTATTTCCATATACGCCTTGTGTCCACCAAGGTGATTACCAGGCAAGGATTAACATGAGATTTGGTCTTGCCGAGCAGCAACATGAGATCAAGACTGATAAACATCTAGAGACTTGAAAGAGTTGGAGACAAAACAAATGAGATTCGAGGGACAGAGCCAATGCACTGACTAGGGATTCAGTTAATAAAGCAATGACCATGATCTGCGAGGAAAAGGTTCCAAAGCCAGGTAGATAGCGATTAGCGTTGCACCAGATCGTTTGTAGGAGAAGGAGCAATGAAGTCTGATAAGGTTTTTTGAGTAGGGTCCTCCCACACAGGAGCAGGACAACTACGACACATGCAAGCATTCAAGGGAACTAAGCTTGGGCCTAAGGATAAGCAAAGTCATGGATATAGGTCTTCATAGTGCAACGTTCAAGGGCTAGCGACCATGTGTACAGGCTCAGGCTCCTAAGAGAGAACTTAATTGGAGACGACAACCATGTGATTATCAAAACTTGGACGCTGTTCCAGGATAGCGCTCTTCAACACTCGTATGCTTATCAAGGACAAAAAGGGTGATAGCTATGGCACTACCTAGATAACGAGCATCCACACCTACATCATGGTCTTAAGCAAGCATTTCGAAACACTCAATCCAATTAGCTTAAGCGACTATTACTAAGCACAAAGCTCGTATATAACAAGCAGTCACATACAACAACACCACTACCAATATCATGCAAAACATGGTGGTAATGTACTATTATCTTTTTATTTCCTTTCTACTGAGTAGGTGAACATATCTTCAGAACAAGTTTTACTTATTCTTAGCAAATTAATTTTCGAAGGGATGAAGTTTTTGCTAACTACTAACTTGGGATCTATTTCCTTTGGAAGCAACATACAAGGCAAAGTTAATCACACACTATCTTCAAGCACAGCTATTCAAGCGGCATGGAACATGACATTTTGTCTAGCTTCACACAGGGAAGATAGTAACATCACATTGATCATAAGTAACGATGAAAATGGTCGAAGAACTCCTAAATTGTTTTCTACTTTTACATTTGAAATATGAAAATGAAAGCAAAAATGGTAAAGCCGGACACGAAAACGAACACGAACTTACGAAATATCTAGAATTTCGAAAATGAACCAATTCGAGCAGATTTATGTCGAACACGGTCGATATACGGAAACTCAATACGGAATACCAACCCGTAGGACCAAGTGCATGACTAAGTGCATGCATGATCAAGTTCAAGTGCATATAATAATTAACAGGTGCATATTATAGAAACATGAACTCGAACTGAGTCAGAATAATTTTATTAATCTTTTTGGAATAGATGTAGTATTTTATTTTAAAGATTTATTCAGATTTTTCTTTTGAGTAACAAAGATTTATTCGGCTGAGGCAAAAACTATCAAATGATTGACTTTACAGGTGGGGGTTAAACCGATGAGCTTGATGGGCTATGGCCCAGGTGGGCTTTCGTGTAGATGCTGCTGGCTTCCTGCCATTTAGAACCACCTCGTGAGGTGAAGGGAGATGAGGCTGGGCGCCATCTATAAGAGAGGGCAGCTGGCCACCAGTAGAAAGAATGCAGCTACATGGTGAACAACCTGTAATTGGGATGTATGACCTGTGCAGTTGGCCAAATTCGGTTTAAACCGAATTTTCAATTCAGAATATTTCAAATTAAAAGTAGAAAAGTAGAAAACGGTCGAAAAATGTCTAAACCGTTTTCTACTTTTACATTTGAAATACGAAACATCTGAAATGCAAAAGCGAAACGGTAAAGTCGGATAAGAAAATGCGGATTCGATCGGATTAAATATAGAAAACGATGCGGTTCGGTTCGGGATATTTCCGTTCCGTTTTCATCCTTAATCACAAGTTACTTAGTATTAGAACAAAGTGAGGGAAGCATATTTATGCACAAGCACAATCATGATGCATGCTTGTCCTATTCGTCCTCATGAAATTGCCAGCCTAAGGTGGCAATCACGTTCTATGTCGGTGGCATAACACGTACTCTCTCGATATATAGCTAGTCGTCAGCTACATTCAATCTACGCATTCATGGTTAGCGTACCTACAGAAGGATTTTATTTTAGCCCATCTGCACAAGAGATAAATAAGCACACAATGAAAGCAGTAAACTAAGATACTCTCCATATATACATGCCAGATATATATACTTCGGTATCCATAGCTACCCAACAGATATACCCACAATTAAGTACCTTCATATATACATGTGTGTAACATGTAAATATTCCAGTAACCACAGCTAACTCTCCCCTAGACTGACAGTTGGACGGTCATGCTCTCACAACTCACACTTATCTGGGCGTAGAGGCAATTGATCCATACATTACCATTCAAGTGAATGGCATCCATACAATAGCATGTCGTATGGATGATGAAAGTAAAAATTGCAATAAAGTACATCCCCCATAGTTAATACTTAGACAGCCACCTAATAGTCCTTAACTAGGCATAAAGGAGGATGTCGCTAGCATAGTTTTGCAAATAAGTTTTGACAAATTTGCCTGTAGCTAAAGTTTTAGTTAAAATAGGCTTTTTGAAACAAAAACTTTGTTTTTAAAACTATGTATATGATAGTATTATGCTTAATCTTGCTCTGATGCCAGCTATGATAGAACCACCCAATTTATACAAGATCATGTATGGTTGTCCCCGCTAACACGTTGACACGCGCATACTTTCACTTATATACACCTGGTAGTCCGCCAAGTGTCACGAAGGACCTCGGTAAATCAACATCACAACCAAGATCGTGTGATTAAGCAAATACATGTCACATACATAGAGTTGTAGTAGAAATAATATTACAAATGGATTCACAAATAATAGTACAAGTTTGGGTTTCAAAACCGATTAGTGAAAACAACATAGCTTTCAAATGATTACATTAATATAAGTTCCAAATACATTGCTAGCATAAGTGACATCCTCTGATAAAAGCATATAGATGAGAAGTAAATATAGAGTCACCAAGCCCACCGGCGGTTAACCGCCATCTTCAGTAGGCCAAGAACTTCACCTGCAACATATTGGGATAAACCCTGAGTAATTGAATGTGCTCAGCTAGACTTACCCATCATAAACCAGAAATAAAGTGACACCAAGGAGTATGCAAGGCTTTATAGGTGGAGCTAGCTTGACAAAATTTTGTAGAAAAGCCACTAGTTGAGCTATACATTTTATAATTCGGTAACCAAGTTAATTATAGCTATTCATCTTTAGATTAGCAACTAACCTATGCCAAACTTGTGGAATAACATTTAGTAATAGGAAATAGTAACCATATCCGGTATAATGTTGTAACATCATCATCATCATTCTAACCATCAAGTTCAATTAAGTTATTCTATGTTGCCACTGCTCAGTCAAGTTCTCACTATCCGGGAGAGACGGCGATTCGAATCGATTCCTACCCAGCTGGGGAATTATTCCTAACACACACCCAATCAACGTGATCAGTTGTTTCCTTGGGTCACCTTTGGTACAGCTCAGGAACAAATTTGTGGGTCCGAGCAGCACCGCACTCTCAGGGAATCCACTCTGCTAGGAGGTCAATCTCTCCTTTGGACTTACGCCAATGGCTCCCCGCACATCCTTACTACCGCCAGAGTGCGCACTTTCACTTCTCGGCTTTTGGCCGGAGTTGAGCGACGCGGCTTCATGGTCGGAACTAGTTATCAGTGCATGAGGACGTACAGTGCATCAGTAGTTAACCGACATAGACGGGGATAGATCCACACCCAAGACCTCCATGCCTTGTTGCTTCTCTATCGATATCCCGCCCGGTCTCCTTTTTATTCATCAACACATGGTTATTTCCACGATAACAAATATAGCCAACAGTGCTTTGGTATCCACCTATATCTCGTAGGTGACAGGAAATCACCCAACTTCTACCGGTCTAAGCATTGCTAAGCATACATTCGATCCTGGACCTACATAGGGTTCAAGGTATATTTCTGGACAAGGTAGTTCTATGCATCAAGTGGTTCCAATCAACTCTTATAACCTAATGCATCAAACATAAAGAACTCAAGTGATATTTATAAAAATGTAGGAGGCTTAGAATGCTCCGGGGCTTGCTTGGGATCCAACACTAGGTTAGTGTTTGTTAGACGACACTCACTAGGAGAGTATCTCCTATCTCGGCACTTGCTTAGTCCTTCCATCTTCGGGATAGGTCCACCATAAACTATCTTCGGGTTTGGTTCTAACATCACGTCCTTCACGTGGTTCATCTAGCGTACCTAGATGAGATGCAAGTGCATGAATATGAAGAATGGTAATATGAGATGCATCACATAATAGCATTCAAGGCAAACATAAGATCATGCAAGATATATGCACCTAGAGTTATTTAACTAAACATCACACAACCTATTATAAAGAGATAGCAAGCATATTAGGCATGGCACACAAGTGAACTTAAGTTTAGATATTGCACACATGCATCGATCAAGAACTAACCAACATGTTTAGCCAAAACAAGAGCAAGCTAAAGCAATCACCTAGCACATGTATAGAAATCTGGACAGCAGCACAGCAGTCACTTGTTTTATCCATAACTGGAAATCTAGACATCTAAAGAAGGTGATCCTAGACTTTCTAGAAATCTCATGAAATTGCCTACAACATTGTTATTATCACCAAAATTTTATTCCAAATCTAACTAGGTCAAAGATGCCAATGTTTCAGATCTGCATAGAACTAGGACAGAAAAGTAGTAGTAGTTTCAAAACGGCATAACTGGAGTTACAAACATCTATCAAGCATGAACCTTAACTTTCTAGAAAGATTATTAAATTATATAAAATATGTTTATTATAATCACAAGGTGATTCCACCATTAACAAGGTCAATCAAGCACAATTAAGCACCTCTGTCCAGACTTGGACAGATTTTGCCATGCATTGTCACAAGCTTATAACTGGAGATTTAGACCACCAAAAGGAGTTATCTTTAACAATTTGGAAAGATCATGAAAATAACTACACTTCTTATATTATATCCAAGACATGATTCAAAGCTTAGTTGTGTCAAAAAATACAATCATTCAGATCTGTACAGAGAGCATGCAAAACCTAACAGGGAAATTACAAAATCTATAGCTCCTAAATTATCAGGCCTATGGCCATGCATTTTGAACACAAGCAACATTACGAAATTAGCTACAACATTGGTATTCACTACAACCACAGCAAACATCATTTACACCACGAAAATAATTGCATAAGCAAAACTACACATGCAGCCCAAACAGCAATGGTATAATTATAGACAGAAAACTAATAGGAACTTCAGAGAAGCATAATTGGAGTTCTAGACCTCCAACAAACATGAATAATAACTTTTTGGAAATACTATAAAGTAACCTAAAACTTTCTTATTATCATATTAAGATGATTCTATAGTTAACAAGGTCAATTAATCCAATAAATGCATCTCTATCTAAAATATGGACAGAATCTGACATGTCACTTTAAACAGCTATAACTAGAGTTATACATGTCCAATAAATGTGGTTCTAGACTTTTTAGAAATCTTAGCAAATTCTAAACAACTTTTTTATAAACACATAAAGCTAATTCTACTATTAAAAAGGCCCCACAATACCAACAAAGCAACCCTGTCTGAGTTTGGGCAGGAATAACCACAGAAATGTAAGCAACAATAACTAAAAATTTACTTAACCAAAAATTATGCCATTTAGCTTTTTGAAAATCTGAAGAAAAGTACTACAAGTCATGTATTGTTATAAAGTCATGATTCATAACTTAACTGAGCCAATTAACATAAACATTCAGTCCTATTCAGAATAAGAGCAAAGCAACAAAGGGCATTTGTTATTTTTATATCTCTTAAACTATCAAGCCTAAACTCCTGAAATTTTTATCAGACAACAACCATAACCTGAGTAGCACTCCATAAAAATTTCACATTTATTTTAGCCACACAACTATAGTTATGAAAAAGACAAGATATAACTAGTATTAAGAACCTAACTGCATAAATTGCTTTTTACAGCCAAAACTTTAAACTAAATCATGCCATATTATAGATCGACTGCATATATAATTTCACAAGGATTCCAAAAGGTCCAAATTTGTTATTTTACGATTTTTCTATGATTTACTGTGCATTTTCAAAGTTGATCATCCAAATCTGCATAAACAAAAGAAAAGGAATGTAGATCTTGCATCGGGGACCCTGCAGTTTCCACAAATTAAACTCCAACAAACAGATCCTTCCTGGCACTATTCATCTAAGTCATGGCTTCGCACTTAGGCCCTCCCACTTCTTCTAATTCCTGCCCGTGGTCCTTTGCTCTGTCTTCATTACAGCAAGGGAGCAGCGCATTGCTTGGGGCCGGTCGGGCTTGGCCGCGAGAGCCGGCAGCGGCGGGGAGGGGCCGGCCAGGCTCGGCCATGTCCAGCTGTGGCCACGCCAGACCCTGGCTTGGCCGGCTGCAGTCAACAGCGGTAGGGCCATGGCGGTAGGCGGCCAGACGGCCAAAACGACTGCAACGACATACGGTAGCGCACGGTGGGTCTCGGCTCCGCCTAGGGTTTGGGGAGGTGGTTGTGGAGCCAGAGGCATACTCGGTGGCGGTGTTGGAGGGCTGCTACAAAGGGACGTGATGGATGCAGAGTTGAGCTTGGGGGCGGCCATGGCTATGCGCGCTCTACATGCTCGGTAGGGGCAAGGGTGGGCGAGCAAGAGGCGAGAGCGGGCGCCAGGGAGTAGGGAGTGAGGGCGAGTGAGGAGAGAGTGCTCAGGAATCTCCCCATTGGCGCTGGGGAATGGGGCACATGGCAGCAAAGGTGGGGGCACGGCCGGTGCATGGTCGCCATGAAGGCAATTCATCGGACACCTGGTGTGCGCAAACCGGCCTGCTTTGGATCCTATTTTTGGCATATTCCACTTGGATTCAGACCTGGGTGCCTGTACCAAAGTTGTTTCTCTCTAGGTCCTCTCCAACTTTCATTAAGGGTAACTATCCATTAGGGCTGTAGGTTAGTGGCTAATTAACCCCACAGTGACAATGTTAGGGTGTTGACAGTGGTTAAGTAAACCCAAGATTGAGGACCAAAACGGAGTCAAACTTAGTCCAACTTTTTATATGCTCTTCTCCACCATGTATACTCCAACTTTTATCTATGTACCAAATCGAGTTGTCTAACAAAATCTAGAGAACGCGGAATGCCAATGTCGATGTTAGTTAAGTGACAAAGTAAACCTTTGCTGTTTTGGAAACTATTTTTGAAGATCCAAATGAACTCCAAATTTGATGAGACTTGATCTATTGTTTTCACCATAAAAAGTACTTCAACTCATCTTAAGGAATCCAATTGAGCTACCACATGAATTTGGAAGATAAAAATTCACAAACAAGTCAACTTGCTATTGTCAATCGGGGACAGAATATTTTTCTGAGAGCCTAAGACAGCAGCTGATTCCATCTTCAAGCCTTTGTTTGACTTAGTTCCAAGCTAATCTGGCTCTTGGTACAAAAATAAAGTTTGTTCTACTCCGCTCAAACTTCAACTTTTATTTAGGTTCCACTGCCATGCAAACAATCTAAGCTATAGTTCAAACCAAGTCAAAGTAGCATCACGGTAAAGCTTAAATTAGAGTTTTAAACCGATTGAGGCATTTTCTTTACTTCTGCTCAACACGAACCCTTCATAACTTTTGTTCATGAGTGTAAGTAGAGTTCTTTGAGCTAGGTTGCAAGGTTTGATTGATGACCTATAATTCCATTCACTTAATAAAGCAATCCAAGAAAGATTATAACTTATCATTTCATGTGACTTCTTGATTTCAGACTTCATGAAACTTTTCCACTGGTCAAGATGGATGCATGTTGATATAATGTACATGAAATAAGCATGTTTAACATTACTCTTGCATAATCTTAACAAGGGTCCACATGTAACTAAGGGTGTGTTGTCCAAGTTTAAGTTGGAGCTCGCTCTTGTAGATTTGATCTTAACACCTTCATTACCACTTAACATGTCATGTTTGAGCTCAAACCCATTGCTTAACTGGTGACAAACACCTAGGGTGTTACAACCTCTATCATACAATCTACTATTGTGAGTATACCCCTCGGTGGACTGTCGACGGTTTTTCGTCGACATCACCCACAAGACTTAGCAACATGCCACGTCTGGCCTCGAGGTTGCTTGGGGGAGGACCCCATAGAGGTACCTTGTATCTTTTATTTTTCGCATTCTCCATACATTTATTAATTATTAGCAAATTAAAAAATCCTAAAAATTATAAAAATACGAAAAAATATGATAAAAAACAAAAAAAATGAATTCCGCTCCACATATGTGTTTTAAGAATGCTCGGTTTCTCCTTTATTGAAATGATGAATAGTTGCACTATCTATAATTCATCTGTGCCTAGATTGTAGCTTAGTATTCCCCAAGATTTAAGTTTGTTGGCTAAAAATGTCTCATCCTAAAACTTGTGGGCTGCAAAAACATGATCATTTTCAAAAGGTGTTGCGAGTTATGATATGTGTCAGTGTTTTGTCGACCGACTAGTGAATTTATACGATTGTCGCGCTATTCCAGGAAGACGATGGTAGCATCCAAAAGACACGAGGAGTTATACTGGTGTTGGTATATATTAATGCATACAGAATAATCCGCAAGCGCACGGATACAGATGTAGCACTTCACTGGAAAGTTTTTTAGAATATCGAACTTAAGGAAACGTATGTGAGAATAACTAAGTCCAACTTAACCCGGAGTAGCAACAAGACTTAAGATAATAGGAGTATAGAAGAGATCACTAAGGTCTTCTAGTTCTAACTTCGGTAAGCTATGTCTTCTATTGTTCAATCTGGGGATATTACTAAGGAAAACACAGGCAAAGTATGTTTCCTGTAGTAACTAGGTCCTGCTTGGCCTATAGACGGGAGGTGGTCTACAAAGGACTCAACGAGGCTATAAGGGTCACCCTCATGATCTACCACCAATCAAGAATGTAGGGTACAGACACGAGTAATCGAGTCTAAGCACTACGCTTACACTACAAATACTACTCTAACCTAGGAGCGACAAGGGTTAAAGTACTCCAAAGAGTCGCAAACCTGAAGAACAATATAAACACATTACTTACTTGAATTAGAAGTTGATTACCAGAGAAATCTCTGAAGCAAGCTCAAGAAGAACTTGATTCCACCAAGGTACAAGCCATAGAGAGAGCACAAACAGGCAAGCACTTCCTCTAATCTCTTCCCTCACACTCTATCTCTCTATTTCTAATACAAGACTACACTAGTAGAGAAATGACTTTTGGTTCGCACTTTTAGTCTCGGTTGTGTTAGGATCCGGGACTAATGTGAGCATTAGTCCTGGGTCTAAATTTTACGGGCACCAAAGGCCCTTTTATCCCGGTTGGTAACACCAACTAGGAGTAAAAGACACCCTTTAGTCCCGGTTGGTGTCACAAACCTGGATTAAAGGTCTCCCACCCGGGACTAAAGGTCCCCCATGAGTGAATTCAAAAGGAGAGCGTACAGGACTTTGTTAGATGTGGTGTGCAGTTCAGTTGGTAAGGAAGCTATGTGTTAGGCAAGGGGTCTTGGGTTCGAATCTCACGCACTGCAAGAGCGGTCTCCTAGGATTTAAACTATTTTTTTAGTTCCGAGGATGAGCTTTAGTCCTGGTTGCATGACCCAGGACTATAGGTACTGGCCTTTAGTCCTAGATCCGCAATCCCAATTGGAAAACTAGGACTAAAACCTAGTTCCCAACTGGGATTGAAGCCCACCTGTGTACTAGTGCTAGATCCTAACTTGAAGGACTAATCATCTCTTGATTGCTAACTCTGATCCCGGTGAAGATAAGAATTAGGGTTTCTGGCTCTCAGAACTCAGGACCATTGCCTTTAGGAGGGGGTGCAGGGAGGTATATATAGGGAGCTTTAATCATCCTTGACCCTTGGATCAAACTAACTTAAAAGAACGGCGTAGATTTGATCTTTGAGGCGGTGGAGAACCGACGTAGCAAGGAGGGGCTGACATGTGGGGCCCATTGGCTAGACGGCTGTAGGTGGGGCCGGCTAGCCCCACATGTTAGAGACACATGGCCTGCTTCGGTGGAATGCCCTCTAGAGTCTTCCCAAGTCAGTACCGTCGTGGACTAACATGATTTCCTTTGATGAATAAGTCCTCCTTGACGGTTTTCTGATAAAATCCTGCTGAAAAAACAAATTCACCAAAACTCATGGAATTTGTCAGTTTAAACCCCTAAGTCTATGTTGGTGATCCATTTTAGTCATTTATGCAAGGTATATTGACAGTTTATGATTGTTATTAACTACTGTCAACAAACTCCCCCACACTTAGGCTTTTACTCATTCTCGATAAAAGGATGGTTTACTTAAGACATAACCTTGGGACAAGACATCGACATAAAACCATTCCCTGTCATACATGCTCTGTAGGATTCAAAATGTCTACTATGAAACTTTGGGTGGTTGAAGAATGGAACAGCTTGAAACAGATCACCATCTTCCTTCAGTCAAGTCAGTTGGAGAAATATTTTAAGATTTTTGAAACCAAAACATAGGTTACCTTTTCCTTTTTGTTGTACTCTCAAATCTCTTAGTATATGTGGTATTTGTGGATCCTCACCAAGGCATAGATGACTTTGCCTTCTTTTTACCTACTTCTAAAGGCTTATGTTGATCTCGGGTAGGGATGAATACATACTTGCATTGCATATATTGTAAAGTCAAAACAAGGATCCAAAGAGAAAAATGTCATACTCTTAGATCAAGATGTGCATGTGCGTGGATGTATATATATGGTGGCTAACCTGATTCTACTATGCCCCTTGAAACATATCTCTCTTGTTTGAAACCTTGAAATACTTTTGTAGGAAAACATGGGTTATCTTTCTTTTTCTCTCTTTTTCATGCGGGCATCTAAGTACCCATTGTTTTTTATATCTCGGACACTTTTGTGTCCATTTTTTCAATACTTTCTTTTTTTCATGAATAACTCTTGCATAGCCCATGCCTCTTTTCTGCAATTGAAACATTTTAAGAGAGATATTTGCAAGAACTTGGAGCATTTATCCTAACAAACTTTTTTTGTGTCTATTCCCAATGTAGGAGTAGAACATTTTTGGATGGATGGGAAACATGTTTTTGTGTACCCCTAGTGTAGGAGCAGCACATATATGTGGAGTGTATGTGATCTTGATCTTGAGAGCATGATAAATTTCTCAACAAGGGTCACAAGGTTTGACCGAACTCAATGCAATGATAAGTAGTATATGTAGAAGGTTTTCTAGTCTATCATATTTGGCTCTGGTAGAATATTGCTTTACCACAAAAGAGAGGTGTAGCTATTTATTTTTAAGTTTTTGAAATAAAATTCTCCAACAATGAGACATCAAGAATCAAGTTCCCATTATTCTACTATATCTCATTCCACAATAACTTAAGTAACATATGGTCCCTAATAATAAGTTCCCAACAGTAGCAACACTTCTAGGAAAAGCATTATGTGAGTTTATCCTTAAGTCATGACTAAAATAATCTTTCCTCAGGTTTTAAAGTTGTGTATCAAAGGATTTTTTAATTCGGTTCGAAACATAAAGCAAGATAGGTGAAAATAGATCATACAGGACTCAAACCTGACCGTGGATGAAGCACGAGGCAGGAGGCCACTAGGCTAGGCTGGCCGGTCCATAGGGTTGACCGGGCAGCCTACCATGGAGCCCATTCGAGTCCAACTTTGGTGAGAATAGTTCTTGTTTTGTTGCTTTCTGAATTTTGTGATTTTCGCAGTGTGCTTCCCCCACACTTGTTTCCTATTTACCTTTATGCACAACATGTGGACACAAACACATATACAAAATAATAGAGAGTAGATAATAGCAACACAATTCCAATGATATCATAAGGCACTTTATTACAATCCAACCTAGATAAACTAGCTATCACAAACTTTAACCAACCAATGTATTTGTCCTGATTGACAACATAGCGACAGAGGATAGTAAGCTCGTATTCTTGATCCTTGTGATAGATGTGCTCTTTATCGATCCTATGCTATAGAGCATGGGTATACTCAGTATGGTTTTGGATCTTATCATGCAACATTGTTGTGGTCATCCATTGGCGCTTCTCATCATCTCTCTGGTGCGGCAGGTGGCGCCCTCTTCTTCTTTTCCTTCAGTGGCACAACCTTGACTTGCTCAGGTGCATTTTGAATACCATCTATGATCGCAAGAGGTGTTTTATAGGCCATTCTGTAGGCCCACAATGCATCGAGTAATTTATCCTTCCATGCAGTCGCCATCTCATTGACCGTCTTTTGCAGAATGTTCTTGATTTGTTTGTTTGATGTTTTTACTTGGCCACTTGTCTGAGGGTGGTATGGAGTAGCGATGTTGTGATGGATCCCATGTTTTAACAAGTACTTGCGAAAGTTCTGGTCAATAAAGTGAGTGCCTCCATCACTTATCACCATTCTCGGAACTCCAAACAGGGGAAATATTATTTCTTCAAACATTTTCTTGGAGTTCTTTGCATCAGCAACTCTACATGGCATAGCTTCAACCCACTTGGATACATAGTCAACTACCACCAGGATGTACTCACAATTATTTGATTTTGGAAATGGTCCCATGTAGTCAATACCCAAGACATCGAAGAGCTTGATCTAGAGGTTGTTGGTGAGTGGCATGGCATCTCTTGAATTGTTGTTCTCGTGCCTTTGACACGAACAACACCTCTAGATGAAGTCCTTCATGTCTTCATACCTAGTTGGCCAAAAGAATCCACTTTGCCAGATCTTTGCATGGGTGCGGAATGCACCATAATACCCTCCATATGTTGATGAGTGGCATCGCTCTATGATTTTGATGCCTTCTTCTGTCGGTACACATCTTCTGAGCAGACCATCAGAGCAGACTCTAAAGAGGTTGTAACACCCTAAAAATTCATTTATAATCTAGTTATTAAATTCGAGCATTTACTTAATTTTTGATGCATTATAACCTAGGTAAAATAATAATTTTTGGATAATTAAAATTTACTATAAGGCTTAGAAACATGATTGATTGCATTCATGCTGAAGTACATGATTTTGGTTGAGTGTAGGGCTAAGTTGTTTGGAGTTAAGAAAATTCAAACTCATTTGAATTTTGGCTTGGATTTGAAAACTAGAAATGGAAAAGGATTTTTCTTTGAAAAACTCTCCTTCTCCCTTTCCAGCCCATCCCCAAGTGGCCCAGCCCCACGTGCCCTTCCTTCCCTCTTTCTCCGTGCACGTGGCCCGGCAGCATGGCCTGCTCGGTGGCCCGCTCCAGCACCTTCGCACACACGCGTGCGCGTGCCAGTAGCCCAGCAACGCGGCCCAGTTCGGCATCGCTTGGCCTAGGCGAAAGCCTGCTCCGCACCCACGCTCGTGTGCTGCTGAATCTCCTCTCCCACCTCTTTCTCTAGCAACCAGGACCCGCATGTCAGACGCCTTCCTTCCCCTTCCTTTCTCGCCGCGTCAGGAAGCCACGCCTACCATCTACGGTGATGGCGGGCGGGTGACGCTTATTCCCATTTCTACCACGCCCATCCGGCCTATAAGACCCGCCATAGAGCCACTTTCTCCCCCTTTACTGCTGCCGAGCTCACGTACACACCGTCGCCCCCTAATCCACCCACGTCGGTGCTCAAACACCGTCGACGACGCTCCTAGGAGCTCCGCTGTGCCTCACCGCATTCGTAGGTGTCATCTTCTCTTCATTTTGCTAACCAGTCACACGGAATCACACTCACCCGCGACGGTTTCTCTCTATAGCTCGCCGTCGCCGTCGACCAGACCCCTTAGAGCCCTCCCGAATGCCGCGAACACCTTCCTCGCACTCGCGGTGAGCCACTCTACCTCCCCGTACCCTCCTTTTTGTGGATGTCACTCTAGAGCACCGTATCGGTGAGCTCCGGATCACGCCATCCATGGTGCCGCAGTGGGGTCGTCGCCTCGATGTGCTCCCCGTCTTTGTTCTGTACCCGACTGAGTTCGCAAGATCCCATGCTTTGTTTCTGTGCTTTTAGTTTTGAACAAGGTGGTCGGGAATGCCATTCCAGCGCTCGCCATGGTATTTGGCTCACAGCCGGTCATGGCGGGCTCGCCGGCACCACTGTGCAGGTGGTGGGGAACCTTTCCCTTTGTTTCCCACCGTCTGATCGGGGTTGAACGGTCATGATTAGAACGTACCCCTTTGGGGCATGACCGGTCCACCGTGGACCATGGACGCGGTGCACAGCGCCCACGTCAGCGCGTCCACGCACACCTGGTTCACCGAACCAACTAGAGCATGCCGCGTGGCACCCAGTCAGCGACCACGCGGGTCAACCCGCAGTCAGCCGTGTGTTTTTGCAATTTAGCCCCTCGGTTTTCACAGAATCAACCCACGGTACACATCAATCCAAAAGTATTTCTTTTCAGTCCTGTTTTCTTCCAATTTAGCCCCTGTATTTCTAAGTAATAGTGCGCGCAATCTAAGAACACGTTACAATACGGTTTTATTCAAATTTAAGTTTGTTTTATTTACAAGAATGCCACTGGAACCTTATTTCATGCATAACTTTTGCGTTTTAAGTCCGATTTGAGTGATTCTTTTGCTCATGTGTTTGTAGCAGTACATAGATTAGTTTTAGTAGCTTTCCAACCTATGTTTCTACTGTTTGGTATACTGTTCTAATAGAAGTATCTTTGTATGCATGTGATGATTGGAATGGATGCTTGATTGATGAATTGGAACACATTTAGAGGGTGATCAGTTCGAAAGTTCAGAGGATCAGTTAGGTAACCAGCAGTACCAGGAAGGAAACTTTGAGGAAGGCAAGTGTAGCAAAGGCCCCTTGTACCTATGAACTCTACAATTCATATACATGCATGTGTTTAAATTTGAATTACCATTAAGGACTTTACCTAGATTACTACTTGTACCACATCCTTGATACCTATGGTTTGGGATGCATTTTGGATAGATGGTGTAGCGCTGAACATAAAATAATTGTTAAACATGAATAAAAGTATTATGCAATATGTTAAAATGGAGGCTTTTAGCAACAATTAGGGGCTAGAGTACTGGGTTGAGTGCTCTTGTGCCTCTCCATAAGGACTTAATCCTGAAGCGGCCACCCAGGAGGTTTCGTACAACCCCAAGTGTCATATGGCTCTGACTTTAACCTGTTAACTAGATTGCACTAGCTCGTCTGTAGCTTTCCGTAAGGGCTAGAGGGGGGCACTAGTTGGTATATTTCTTTTCCTGCTAGGGTGTGTACCGTGCCATGACCACGAGTGCCACTCCTAGAGGAGGGCCACATATGGCTAGATGGTTGAAGCCTTAGCAGCTACGACTTGTTAGTGCGACTAGCGAAGGGTTACATAGTGAAACCCTACCACACTTCCTGGGTAGAGGTGATGTGGACTTTGCAAACCCTGGCATTGGGAATCTCGGCTCGGTGGGTAAAGTTGTACAATTTCTACAGAAATATTTAACCTGTTATAACAGCCGTGCTCATGGATAAGAGCGATCTGGATCCTTCATGATTAGTGGTTACTATGGATGGTTGGGAAATTGATATAATCTTGATTATTCACTATTACCACTTGGGTTGGGTTTATTCACTAAAGTAGTGATTCAGGATGCTAAAACTTCACCAACTAAAATTGTTAACCGCAATCAAACCGTGTCTAGCCTTTGAGCCTCATAGATCCCTTTGATATACTTGCTAAGCATGGTGAGCTTACACTTGTTTTACATTCAATGAAAATCCTGGATGGGTAATAGATGATACATATGAAGAGTTTCTAGAGGATGTCTAGGACTACTAGGAAGATGTCCCCCAGTTGGAATCCTTGTGGCATATTGGGCTTAATTATCTACTCTATGTAATAATATTGCCGACGAGCAAGACTTGTGACAATTATGTCATGAGATTATGCGATGTAATAAAGTACTTTACTTTGATATTATTGCAATTTGAGATTATATGTGTGTTTGGACATCCTGGGCGCACATATATGAGCACTTGGTTTTGATATGCAAAATTGGGTGCGATAAATTGGTATCAAAGCTATAACTGACTGTAGGACCATCAACCAACTTAGAAATGGACGTTTTTAGGAACACATTATCTTTATTTTGCTACTTTAATTTACTATTAAAATTTTTCTTATATTCTATCTATTATCTGTTGCAAAAATTATCTTATTCTAATACTCAACCTTTTCAATCTTATAGATGGCCCGCACCAAGCTGATAGCCCGCAAACGTACCATTGTGATGCCAACAAGGAGGACAAGGTTCACGCTTGGCAAGCACGTTCCTCCACACCTAGTTGAGGCTTTGAGGAACATGGTGGAGGAGCCCCAGGAGGAACTGTCTATGGAGGTGCCCATGGAGGAATCTCTAGAGGACATGATGGAGGATGAACCTATGGACGAGGAGATTGAAGAAGGGCCATGTATGAGGAGCCTATAGAGATAGAAGAATCTGAGGAGGAGTCCATGGAGGAAGCTGAACAGGGGGGTCAAGATGGAGCTGGTGACCCTGATGATGGTGATGATTCTAACAACTCTATTCTGATGATGGGGGTAATGATGGTGGTGATGGAGATGGTGGTGATGGTGGAGATGATAGTGGAGATGATGGTGGTGATGGTGACGGAGATGGTGGAGATGGTGGTGGTGATGGTGATGACTACCATGCCGCACTGTTGGCTAAGGGGTGGACCGCGGAGATCCATTATGATTTGCAGGGCGATGCCTACTACCACCCAAAGCTTCTCTCCCTTGTACGCCGCTACCACACTAGGTGCACCGTGCAGTACAGGATGGAGCATTGGACCCACCTCGACTACATCGGCTTCTGGGAGACAGAGGTGTACATCCATGAAGGGAGTCAGATGCACTACATCCACCATGCCATCACTGCATGGCTCACACGTGCAGCCGCCATCTAGGATGCTACTCGATAGGTATTGGTGGTCAATCGCGACCGCCACTTCGATGATATCAAATGGGAGGAGGATCGATATCTTCCATGCCGTCGGAGCGGCCAGTCCACCTGCAACATCGCCGCACCACTTGGGGAGGAGAACCATAGGCTTAGGCCTACCCTGATGAGCTTGGCCTAGACCAACACTGACTTGGATCAAGCCTTGGATGAGCTAGATGTCATGGGGAAGGCGTACCTGCAGCTTGCCCTTGAGAATGCTACATTGAAGCAGCAGCAAGGTGGTCCTGATGTGGAAGCGCCAGGTATTCCTACTGAATCAACCCCAAGGAATAGAGGAGGCTATGGAGACCCCAATACCAGCACCAACATCAACCCATAGGAGGATTTCCCAAAAAGATGTAATAAACACGCATAGATGTGCAAGAGTGTGCTTAGTTTCTTTTCTTTTCAATGGTGGAACAATTGTTACTTGAGTGGTTGGATGATTGTCATGATGGATAATGTTTGATTTGGATTTTTGTCATGATTGTGATGATTTGTGGGCATGTCCACAGTCATTTAGTTTAAGATTAAGGCTTAAGGATGATATGAATAAATAGTTGGGTTTCTTTTTATCTTGTTGTCCATTCTATGTCATTCTAAGTAGTTCACCTTTATCAGTTCATATCTCATGTTCTAGAGGTCCAATGGTCATGAAAATTTTATGGAGATAAGTAGACTTCTACATATTTCTTTTGGCTCTAGAATCACCTCAATACCTGTTATGAATTGTGAGATACAGCTGTTGTAAGTTGATGTTTCTGTGCTCTCAGAAATCTAGAGAAGTACTTCTTGTCGTCTGTTTTACCTAATTAAACGCCTGAATCTGAGAATATGTTCTAAATGAAAGTTGTAGATAATTTCATAAGCTTTCTATAAAGGTCAAATTCGCATTCAAAAGATAAAGATAGAGTGAGATATGCTCATTTTACTGCACTACTGTCTGTCCAACTCGCCGGAAAAGTTCAGAACAATTATCTTTTTGTATACCCTATATATATAACTCTTGTCTTTGATCTTGTGATACCTACTCTCATTAGGCCATTATCTCTTAAAGGTTATATATTTTGGACATATGAGACTTATATGATGTATCTACAGATGGTGAACACTAGGAGAAACTACCAAGGAGGCGGGGACTTGCCGTCGCCACCCCCTATCACTATGGAGCAGCTGATGATGATGCAAACTCAATTGCTTCAGCAGATGGCTCAGAGCATGCAGAATAATGGGAATGGGAATGCACCCCCTCAAGTTAGGGACAAGAGGGGAGAGTTTTTGAAGGGACATCTGCCTATTTTCAAACATTCCACTACCCACTCCAAGTTGATGATTGGCTGCGTGCAATTGAGAGGCAACTTGAGATTGCGCAGTGTGAAGACAAAGAGAAGGTTTTGTATGCTTCTAGACAGCTGCAAGGGGATGCACTTGACTGGTGGGACTCTTTTTGTTTTGGCTGTGATGAAGCTAATCCCATCACTTGGCAAGAGTTTCGCAGTGTCTTCCGCTCTCATCATGTGCCTGCTAGGTTGATGAAACTCAAGAAGAAGGAATTCTTGGCTCTCAAGCAGGGAGCATGTCTGTTGCAGAGTATGATGACAAGTTCATACAATTGTCATGGTATGCACCTACTGAAGTGGAGGATGACGACAAGAGGCAGGAACTGTTCATGGAAGGTATGAATGATGGCCTCCAGTACCAATTGTTATCTCATACCTTCACTAGTTTTTAGCAACTAGTGGATAAAGCCTTGGTCATTGAGAACAAGCGCCGTGAGATGGAGGACAAGAAAAGGAAGTTCCAGGGACAACAATCTAGGAGCAACTATCGCTTCTGTACCAATTCTCAACAGACTCATCCTCAACAGCGCTATCAGGGTCAGTCCAGTCTAATCAACCGCAACCAGCAACCACAGTGTGCACAGCAGCAGCAGCAATAGTATATTGCACCAGTCTAGCGCCAGCCGCAAACTAACAATGCTCCTATGAAGAGCAATGTCCCCAATGCTCCACCAAAGAATGGCGCACCAAAAGCACCAAATGCAGTCAATGACAATAGATGCTTCATTTGTGGAGAACCAGGACATTACTCCAACAGATGTCCTAAGAAGACGGCGGCTAATATGCAGCAAAACTATGTTCGTGGAAAGGTCAATCATGTGACCGTAGAGACAGCTCAGGAGGCACCTGAGTGGTGATCGGTACGTTTCCGGTTAACTCAAACTCATCTATAGTTCTTTTACAGCTCAGGAGGAACATTTGAGGCTAGTATTTGCAAATGTGAGTTTTGGCTAAAAGAAGTATCTTTCCTTGGTCACATAATCTCTAATGGAGGAGCAGCAGTAGATCCCAAGAAGGTTAGAGATGTGTTGAGTTGGAAGCCACCTCAGGATGTTAGTGAGATTCAGAGTTTCCTTGGTATGGCTGGGTATTATAGTAGATTCATCGAGGGATTCTCTAAGTTAGCAATACCTATGACTGCCCTGTTGGAGAAGAATGCCAAATTTGTATGTCTAAGCAATGTCAGGATAGTTTTGAGGAGTTGAAAAGAGACTAACTTCTGCCCCTGTGCTTGTCTTACTAGATCTTACCAAAAGCTTCTCTATCTATTGTGATGCCTCACGACAAGGTCTAGGCTATGTTCTTATGCAAGAGGGTAGAGTTGTTGCCTACGCATCTGGACAACTGAGAAAACATGAGTTAAATTATCCGACTCATGATCTGGAGTTAGCAGCTGTGGTACATGCTCTCAAGATTTGGAGGCATTACCTGATTGGTCATAAGTGTGAGATTTATACCGATCACAAGAGTTTGAAGTATATATTCACTCAGTAAGATCTGAATTTGAGGCAGTGCAGATGGCTAGAGTTAATCAAGGATTATGATTTGGAGATACACTATCATCTAGGAAAAGCTAACGTTGTAGCAGATGCTTTGAGTAGGAAGAGTTATGTTAACATGGCCTATACAACTCAATTACCTAGAGAGTTGTGTGAGGAGTTCAAACACCTAAATTTGGGTATTGTGGCTAACACTATGGAGTTAGAGGTAGAACCTACTTTAGAACAAGAGATTCGTAAGGGACGGTTGAATGATGAGAAGATCAAAGATATTGCTGAACGTATAGTGATTGGTAAAGCCCCAGGTTTCCACAAGGATGAACAAGGAACAGTATGGTTTGGTAAAAGGATTTGTGTGCTGGAAGTGAAGTCTATTAGAGAGTCTATTTTGAGGGAGGCTCATGACTCGGCCTATTCTATACACCCGGGGAGTACTAAAATGTATCTTGATCTTAAAGAGAGATATTGGTGGTATGGACTAAAAATAGATGTAGCTGAACATGTGGCCATATGTGATACGTGCTAAAGAGTAAAGGTAGAGCATCAGAGGCCATTAGGTTTACTACAACCTATGAAGATACCCAAGTGGAAATGGAAAGAAGTTGGAATGGATTTCATAGTGGGATTACCCCATACACAGAGGGGATATGACTCTATCTGGGTGATCGTAGACCGTCTGACAAAAGTAGTACATTTCATTCCTGTCAAGACAACTTTGGTGCAAAGTTGGCAGAGCTATACATGGAAAGGATTGTATGTTTACATGGAGTACCGAAGAAGATTGTTTCAGATAGGGGAACATAGTTCACATCTTAGTTTTGGCAGAAGTTGCATGAGTCCGTGGACACGAAGTTGAACTTTAGCTCAGCTTATCATCCTCAGACAGATGGGTAGACCGAGAGAACAAATCAAATTTTAGAGGATATGCTGAGAGCTTGTGCTCTACAGTACGGGACAAGTTGGGATAAGAATTTGCCCTATGCTGAATTCTCTTATAATAATAGCTACCAGAAAAGTCTTAAGAAGGCACCATTTGAAGTGTTGTATGGCAGAAAGTGCAGGACACCACTGTTTTGGAATCAAACGGGGGAAAGTCAAGTCTTTGGACTAGAAGTTTTGCAACAGGCGGAGAGACAGGTACAAACAATAAGGCAAAACTTGAAGGTTGCACAGTCCCGACAGAAAAGCTATGCTGACACGAGAAGGGATTTGGTGTTTGAGATTAGAGATTTTGTTTATCTCAAAGTTTCTCCTATGAGAGGAGTTAAGAGGTTCCATACTAAGGGAAAGTTGTCACCCAGATATGTGGAACCCTTCAAGATCATCAACAGGAGAGGAGAAGTTGCTTATCAGCTAGAATTACCGGAACAGCTCTTAGGTGTTTATGATGTTTTCCATGTATCATAGCTTAAGAAATGTTTGAGAGTACCTAAGGAGTAGTTACCTTTGGATGAACTGGATATCCATGAGGATCTGTCATACAAAGAATATCTAGTGAGAATTTTGGAAACAGCTGAGAGAATCACAAGGAGCAGGATTATAAGAATGTGTAAGGTTTAGTGGAACAGGCATTCGGTGGATGAGGCAACCTGGGAAAGACAGGATGATATGAAATCTGACTATCCTAATCTTTTTGAATCATCCAAATCTCGAGGACGAGATTCATCTTAAGGGGGGTAGGTTTGTAACACCCTAAAAATTCATTTATAATATAGTTATTAAATTTGAGCATTTACTTAATTTTTGATGCATTATAACCTAGGTAAAATAATAATTTTTGGCTAATTAAAATTTACTATAAGGCTTAGAAAATTGATTGATTGCATTCATGCTGAAGTACATAATTTTGGTTGAGTGTAGGGCTAAGTTGTTTGGAGTTAAAAAAATTCAAACTCATTTGAATTTTCGCTTGGTTTTGAAAACTAGAAATGGAAAAGGATTTTTCTTTGAAAAACTGTCTCCTTCTCCCTTTCTAGCCCAACCCCAAGAAGGCCCAGCCCGGCACGCCCTTCCTTTTCTGATGAGGACATGACCTCCATACATATGACCATGCTTGAAGAACCATATGGAGACCAAGGAGATCAGCGAGGGTGTCCTAAGCGAGAAGGAGGCCCGAAGCTCATCCGGTTCGAGTCACCAAGGTGGAGGCCCAAATCAAGTTCGAGTCCATCTCGCCCTCTAGGACCAGTCTGCCTTAAACTGGTCACCCAGGACGCATCCGGACTCCATTTGTGACGATCTACATATGGATGGAAAGATAATTTGATAAGGAAGCCAACCCAAGTGATTTCACGTCAAAAGCTCTTCGGAATAAATGGGAATCGTCAAAACAAGTCAACGTCTAGAATCTGCCAGGGTGCTGCGGCACCGTATTTTGGTTGGACCATGTATCGTGTTTGGGCCCATTAGGGGGCGCGTCTAGGGGTGATGCCCAAGACTCTATATTTATCAGCCGTCGCTCTCCTTAGGGTTTGGGTTTTGTATAGTTCTTGATTTCCTCGTGAAATAGACGTCGTTTTGCTGCAACTGTCGCCGCCAAGGCCGCTTGCTGTGAACCAGGGCCCTAGTTCATGATATTGTTCGCCTGTGGCGATTAGACCTTTCGAATAAAGACTTGAACTCCTTATTGTTTTCATAAGCCTCATATTTATTTGAAATTTCAGATTGTGTTCATCCAGTTCTTGCTTGTGTTCTCGATTCGCCTGCAGGAAAGCCTTCTCGGCGAGGTCAATCGCGTTCGCGTGGTTGATAACCAACGGAACAGTGGTGTAACAGTTGCGGGGGTCCAAATCAGTCTTGGTTCGAAGCCTAGATCGTGAATGTCGAGTCTCCACCAATCGATGCTATCATACCTTTCGGAAGATCGGGCCCAGTCTACATCAAGTGGTATCAGAGACCTTGTTGCCCGTTAGGTATAACTTTGGTTTCCCTTTAGATTATTACTGTTTTTGCATTACGTATAGTCCACAAAAAGCCAAAAAAATATATATACCGCCACAGATTCCCAGTCCTATAACCTCACTGTGCCATGCAATTTCATTTCTGTTTTGCGTTGTTGAGTTTGTGTCCTAGGTCAAGTTCGAGTTGCTGGTTTTAGATCGTTTTTTAGTCCAGTTTGTGTCTTTTCCTTTGTTTTTCATCATAATCCATAAACACCTTCAAGTCTTGCTGTGTTTCCTTTGTTTCCATCAAACCCTAGTCCACGCCATCTAATTTGTTACACTTGTCTTCACTGTTTCCATCAAATCCTTACTGTTGTGACCAATTTTGCATTGTTCCCGTTTTGTCATCTAATTCGGAGTCAATTCGTAAAACTGGTCTAGTTTTCGCATACGAACTCCGATTTCAACGTTCCATATACCAAAATCGATCAGAAAAAAATTTCGGATATGTCCATGCCCTGCTTTGTCGGGGTTCTAAGATTTTAAATTACTCAAAAAGTGGTCACAAGATCCTCTTTTCGTGGTCATAAGGTTTTTGTCGATTTTGAGCACGTCTTCTAAAAATTCCACAGGCCATGTCTTTCACTTGTTTAAGCTCATTTTCTGTGGTTACTTTTTTTGTGCTCCTAAGTAAAGGAAAAATATCAAAAAGATAAAAAGAAAAAGTCAAAATTTCCCCAAAAAACAACGATAGCCCAAAAAAATAGAAAAAAGAGAGGGGCAAAAGAGGAACAATATCTAGAGGAGCACATAGAGAGCACCATTTGAACTGTGTTTGCGTGTGCTGATTTCTACCTTGTTCCTAATCATATTATTGCTGTTCATATCACTTGATACATCTGGTACTTGGAACGTCAGTAGGCCAGCAACTAAGACAAGTACTTGGGATACTTATTTAGCTTTGATATTCAGTTGCGAATTTTTGCTATTCCTTGCTACTATATTGTGCCTATCCAAGCTCCACTTTCTTCTAACCAAGTACAAGTTCGCCTTGCAACTGTTACACTCAAGCTACAACGGTATCACAGTCACCGACCGATTGCACCGCATGTTGCTTTGGTAAGAACACTTGTAAGACCGTGGTAAGACGCTTGAGAGTTGAGTGCCTTGTTTTTCCTTGTCCACAACCTAAGTAGTTGATAGGGATAATACTTTTATGTTGTCTTTTGCTGTCTTCTAACAATGACAGGTTGTTCATATCCACTGATTTATGATGGTATAAGTGTTGATGAGTACATGGAGTGGGAAATTGCCATCGATAACATATTTCTACTCGCTTTATGTGTCCAAGGAGGAAGGTAAAAAATGCAGCTAGTGTTTTACGACATTCTGCTTTATCTTGGTGGGAGTCTTTAGATCCTTCTGATAAACCTCAAACTTGGAATGATATGAAACATCTTATGAGAGAAAATTTTGTTAATCCATCTCTTGTAATTAATTCAAATGATGAGGTGCATCAACTAGATCAATCCCTTGTTATTCCTCCTGCTATGCCTAACCTTTTGCAGGATAATGTACAAAAGAGCGAGGATGACATGACAGAAAAGGAGATGCTCTATGCCTCATGTGAAAATTCAGAACCATCAACTATTATTTCTGTTGAACATGAGAGCAAAGGTAATGCCCATGATGCTAAACTCACAGAAGGTGAGAGTTCTCTTGATGTACTGATTTTTTCCACCAATCATGCTATGATAGAGCAAATTTTAGTGGAGCCTTCGCTTGATTTACCTGTCATAAGATGATTTGCTTGATGTTCCTTGTGACGAAGATGACTTGCATGATGATATTTATTTTATACCCATACAATCATTGAAGAATGATCATGCTATATGTGCGCTGAAATCGAACACTTGTGCTAAAAATAGACTTGTTATTCAGAATGCTAGTGAAGTTGATCAGCTAAAATTGTTGTCTTCTTTAAATACTTTGGGTTACATTAAATTTGATGTTTCGTGTAATCTTAGTTCTTTAGAGGAGAAACTTTATGCATATGCTGATTTACGATGGTTCTCTAGACATACATACCATGTTTTTGGCAAATATAACAACCAACGACAATATTTGATACAACGAGTTTACATTTGTACAAATCTGAATTCTCCTTTTGTTGTGCAAAGTAATGATCAACTAGAGGACAGTAAAATCAACATTGATGTTATGCCATATTCCTCTAGTTTTGCTTTTCAAAAACAAGTGGAATCCAAAGAAAGGGAGCATATGTTTCTTGTTAGTGCTAATCTTTTGCAAGATAGTATTGGCAAAGATCGTGTGTATTTCAATCGAGCAGACTACATGTTTGTAGGACAAGACAAGCTACAAACCTGGACATGTGGTCATATTCTTTCTCACAACATTGTCCATTCCCATTATTTTGGAAACCTCGTTTGTCCTCATGTTGTGTAGGATCGACTTCAAACAAAATCGACGCCGAGGATGGCTTTTCATCAAGAAAGGGAGGATGATGAGGACATGACCTCCATACATATGACCATGCTTGAAGAACCATATGGAGACCAAGGAGATCAGCGAGGGTGTCCTAAGCGAGAAGGAGGCCCGAAGCTCATCCGGTTCGAGTCACCAAGGTGGAGGCCCAAATCAAGTTCGAGTCCATCTCGCCCTCTAGGACCAGTCTGCCTTAAACTGGTCACCCAGGACGCATCCGGACTCCATTTGTGACGATCTACATATGGATGGAAAGATAATTTGATAAGGAAGCCAACCCAAGTGATTTCACGTCAAAAGCTCTTCGGAATAAATGGGAATCGTCAAAACAAGTCAACGTCTAGAATCTGCCAGGGTGCTGCGGCACCGTATTTTGGTTGGACCATGTATCGTGTTTGGGCCCATTAGGGGGCGCGTCTAGGGGTGATGCCCAAGACTCTATATTTATCAGCCGTCGCTCTCCTTAGGGTTTGGGTTTTGTATAGTTCTTGATTTCCTCGTGAAATAGACGTCGTTTTGCTGCAACTGTCGCCGCCAAGGCCGCTTGCTGTGAACCAGGGCCCTAGTTCATGATATTGTTCGCCTGTGGCGATTAGACCTTTCGAATAAAGACTTGAACTCCTTATTGTTTTCATAAGCCTCATATTTATTTGCAATTTCAGATTGTGTTCATCCAGTTCTTGCTTGTGTTCTCGATTCGCCTGCAGGAAAGCCTTCTCGGCGAGGTCAATCGCGTTCGCGTGGTTGATAACCAACGGAACAGTGGTGTAACAGTTGCGGGGGTCCAAATCAGTCTTGGTTCGAAGCCTAGATCGTGAATGTCGAGTCTCCACCAATCGATGCTATCATACCTTTCGGAAGATCGGGCCCAGTCTACATCAAGTGGTATCAGAGACCTTGTTTCCCGTTAGGTATAACTTTGGTTTCACTTTAGATTATTACTGTTTTTGCATTACGTATAGTCCACAAAAAGCCAAAAAAATATATATACCGCCACAGATTCCCAGTCCTATAACCTCACTGTGCCATGCAATTTCATTTCTGTTTTGCGTTGTTGAGTTTGTGTCCTAGGTCAAGTTCGAGTTGCTGGTTTTAGATCGTTTTTTAGTCCAGTTTGTGTCTTTTCCTTTGTTTTTCATCATAATCCATAAACACCTTCAAGTCTTGCTGTGTTTCCTTTGTTTCCATCAAACCCTAGTCCACGCCATCTAATTTGTTACACTTGTCTTCACTGTTTCCATCAAATCCTTACTGTTGTGACCAATTTTGCATTGTTCCCGTTTTGTCATCTAATTCGGAGTCAATTCGTAAAACTGGTCTAGTTTTCGCATACGAACTCCGATTTCAACGTTCCATATACCAAAATCGATCAGAAAAAAATTTCGGATATGTCCATGCCCTGCTTTGTCGGGGTTCTAAGATTTTAAATTACTCAAAAAGTGGTCACAAGATCCTCTTTTCGTGGTCATAAGGTTTTTGTCGATTTTGAGCACGTCTTCTAAAAATTCCACAGGCCATGTCTTTCACTTGTTTAAGCTCATTTTCTGTGGTTACTTTTTTTGTGCTCCTAAGTAAAGGAAAAATATCAAAAAGATAAAAAGAAAAAGTCAAAATTTCCCCAAAAAACAACGATAGCCCAAAAAAATAGAAAAAAGAGAGGGGCAAAAGAGGAACAATATCTAGAGGAGCACATAGAGAGCACCATTTGAGCTGTGTTTGCGTGTGCTGATTTCTACCTTGTTCCTAATCATATTATTGCTGTTCATATCACTTGATACATCTGGTACTTGGAACGTCAGTAGGCCAGCAACTAAGACAAGTACTTGGGATACTTATTTAGCTTTGATATTCAGTTGCGAATTTTTGCTATTCCTTGCTACTATATTGTGCCTATCCAAGCTCCACTTTCTTCTAACCAAGTACAAGTTCGCCTTGCAACTGTTACACTCAAGCTACAACGGTATCACAGTCACCGACCGATTGCACCGCATGTTGCTTTGGTAAGAACACTTGTAAGACCGTGGTAAGACGCTTGAGAGTTGAGTGCCTTGTTTTTCCTTGTCCACAACCTAAGTAGTTGATAGGGATAATACTTTTATGTTGTCTTTTGCTGTCTTCTAACAATGACAGGTTGTTCATATCCACCGATTTATGATGGTATAGGTGTTGATGAGTACATGGAGTGGGAAATTGCCATCGATAACATATTTCTACTCGCTTTATGTGTCCAAGGAGGAAGGTAAAAAATGCAGCTAGTGTTTTACGACATTCTGCTTTATCTTGGTGGGAGTCTTTAGATCCTTCTGATAAACCTCAAACTTGGAATGATATGAAACATCTTATGAGAGAAAATTTTGTTAATCCATCTCTTGTAATTAATTCAAATGATGAGGTGCATCAACTAGATCAATCCCTTGTTATTCCTCCTGCTATGCCTAACCTTTTGCAGGATAATGTACAAAAGAGCGAGGATGACATGACAGAAAAGGAGATGCTCTATGCCTCATGTGAAAATTCAGAACCATCAACTATTATTTCTGTTGAACATGAGAGCAAAGGTAATGCCCATGATGCTAAACTCACAGAAGGTGAGAGTTCTCTTGATGTACTGATTTTTTCCACCAATCATGCTATGATAGAGCAAATTTTAGTGGAGCCTTCGCTTGATTTACCTGTCATAAGATGATTTGCTTGATGTTCCTTGTGACGAAGATGACTTGCATGATGATATTTATTTTATACCCATACAATCATTGAAGAATGATCATGCTATATGTGCGCTGAAATCGAACACTTGTGCTAAAAATAGACTTGTTATTCAGAATGCTAGTGAAGTTGATCAGCTAAAATTGTTGTCTTCTTTAAATACTTTGGGTTACATTAAATTTGATGTTTCGTGTAATCTTAGTTCTTTAGAGGAGAAACTTTATGCATATGCTGATTTACGATGGTTCTCTAGACATACATACCATGTTTTTGGCAAATATAACAACCAACGACAATATTTGATACAACGAGTTTACATTTGTACAAATCTGAATTCTCCTTTTGTTGTGCAAAGTAATGATCAACTAGAGGACAGTAAAATCAACATTGATGTTATGCCATATTCCTCTAGTTTTGCTTTTCAAAAACAAGTGGAATCCAAAGAAAGGGAGCATATGTTTCTTGTTAGTGCTAATCTTTTGCAAGATAGTATTGGCAAAGATCGTGTGTATTTCAATCGAGCAGACTACATGTTTGTAGGACAAGACAAGCTACAAACCTGGACATGTGGTCATATTCTTTCTCACAACATTGTCCATTCCCATTATTTTGGAAACCTCGTTTGTCCTCATGTTGTGTAGGATCGACTTCAAACAAAATCGACGCCGAGGATGGCTTTTCATCAAGAAAGGGAGGATGATGAGGACATGACCTCCATACATATGACCATGCTTGAAGAACCATATGGAGACCAAGGAGATCAGCGAGGGTGTCCTAAGCGAGAAGGAGGCCCGAAGCTCATCCGGTTCGAGTCACCAAGGTGGAGGCCCAAATCAAGTTCGAGTCCATCTCGCCCTCTAGGACCAGTCTGCCTTAAACTGGTCACCCAGGACGCATCCGGACTCCATTTGTGACGATCTACATATGGATGGAAAGATAATTTGATAAGGAAGCCAACCCAAGTGATTTCACGTCAAAAGCTCTTCGGAATAAATGGGAATCGTCAAAACAAGTCAACGTCTAGAATCTGCCAGGGTGCTGCGGCACCGTATTTTGGTTGGACCATGTATCGTGTTTGGGCCCATTAGGGGGCGCGTCTAGGGGTGATGCCCAAGACTCTATATTTATCAGCCGTCGCTCTCCTTAGGGTTTGGGTTTTGTATAGTTCTTGATTTCCTCGTGAAATAGACGTCGTTTTGCTGCAACTGTCGCCGCCAAGGCCGCTTGCTGTGAACCAGGGCCCTAGTTCATGATATTGTTCGCCTGTGGCGATTAGACCTTTCGAATAAAGACTTGAACTCCTTATTGTTTTCATAAGCCTCATATTTATTTGCAATTTCAGATTGTGTTCATCCAGTTCTTGCTTGTGTTCTCGATTCGCCTGCAGGAAAGCCTTCTCGGCGAGGTCAATCGCGTTCGCGTGGTTGATAACCAACGGAACAGTGGTGTAACAGTTGCGGGGGTCCAAATCAGTCTTGGTTCGAAGCCTAGATCGTGAACGTCGAGTCTCCACCAATCGATGCTATCATACCTTTCGGAAGATCGGGCCCAGTCTACATCAAGTGGTATCAGAGACCTTGTTGCCCGTTAGGTATAACTTTGGTTTCCCTTTAGATTATTACTGTTTTTGCATTACGTATAGTCCACAAAAAGCCAAAAAAATATATATACCGCCACAGATTCCCAGTCCTATAACCTCACTGTGCCATGCAATTTCATTTCTGTTTTGCGTTGTTGAGTTTGTGTCCTAGGTCAAGTTCGAGTTGCTGGTTTTAGATCGTTTTTTAGTCCAGTTTGTGTCTTTTCCTTTGTTTTTCATCATAATCCATAAACACCTTCAAGTCTTGCTGTGTTTCCTTTGTTTCCATCAAACCCTAGTCCACGCCATCTAATTTGTTACACTTGTCTTCACTGTTTCCATCAAATCCTTACTGTTGTGACCAATTTTGCATTGTTCCCGTTTTGTCATCTAATTCGGAGTCAATTCGTAAAACTGGTCTAGTTTTCGCATACGAACTCCGATTTCAACGTTCCATATACCAAAATCGATCAGAAAAAAATTTCGGATATGTCCATGCCCTGCTTTGTCGGGGTTCTAAGATTTTAAATTACTCAAAAAGTGGTCACAAGATCCTCTTTTCGTGGTCATAAGGTTTTTGTCGATTTTGAGCACGTCTTCTAAAAATTCCACAGGCCATGTCTTTCACTTGTTTAAGCTCATTTTCTGTGGTTACTTTTTTTGTGCTCCTAAGTAAAGGAAAAATATCAAAAAGATAAAAAGAAAAAGTCAAAATTTCCCCAAAAAACAACGATAGCCCAAAAAAATAGAAAAAAGAGAGGGGCAAAAGAGGAACAATATCTAGAGGAGCACATAGAGAGCACCATTTGAGCTGTGTTTGCGTGTGCTGATTTCTACCTTGTTCCTAATCATATTATTGCTGTTCATATCACTTGATACATCTGGTACTTGGAACGTCAGTAGGCCAGCAACTAAGACAAGTACTTGGGATACTTATTTAGCTTTGATATTCAGTTGCGAATTTTTGCTATTCCTTGCTACTATATTGTGCCTATCCAAGCTCCACTTTCTTCTAACCAAGTACAAGTTCGCCTTGCAACTGTTACACTCAAGCTACAACGGTATCACAGTCACCGACCGATTGCACCGCATGTTGCTTTGGTAAGAACACTTGTAAGACCGTGGTAAGACGCTTGAGAGTTGAGTGCCTTGTTTTTCCTTGTCCACAACCTAAGTAGTTGATAGGGATAATACTTTTATGTTGTCTTTTGCTGTCTTCTAACAATGACAGGTTGTTCATATCCACTGATTTATGATGGTATAAGTGTTGATGAGTACATGGAGTGGGAAATTGCCATCGATAACATATTTCTACTCGCTTTATGTGTCCAAGGAGGAAGGTAAAAAAATGCAGCTAGTGTTTTACGACATTCTGCTTTATCTTGGTGGGAGTCTTTAGATCCTTCTGATAAACCTCAAACTTGGAATGATATGAAACATCTTATGAGAGAAAATTTTGTTAATCCATCTCTTGTAATTAATTCAAATGATGAGGTGCATCAACTAGATCAATCCCTTGTTATTCCTCCTGCTATGCCTAACCTTTTGCAGGATAATGTACAAAAGAGCGAGGATGACATGACAGAAAAGGAGATGCTCTATGCCTCATGTGAAAATTCAGAACCATCAACTATTATTTCAGTTGAACATGAGAGCAAAGGTAATGCCCATGATGCTAAACTCACAGAAGGTGAGAGTTCTCTTGATGTACTGATTTTTTCCACCAATCATGCTATGATAGAGCAAATTTTAGTGGAGCCTTCGCTTGATTTACCTGTCATAAGATGATTTGCTTGATGTTCCTTGTGACGAAGATGACTTGCATGATGATATTTATTTTATACCCATACAATCATTGAAGAATGATCATGCTATATGTGCGCTGAAATCGAACACTTGTGCTAAAAATAGACTTGTTATTCAGAATGCTAGTGAAGTTGATCAGCTAAAATTGTTGTCTTCTTTAAATACTTTGGGTTACATTAAATTTGATGTTTCGTGTAATCTTAGTTCTTTAGAGGAGAAACTTTATGCATATGCTGATTTACGATGGTTCTCTAGACATACATACCATGTTTTTGGCAAATATAACAACCAACGACAATATTTGATACAACGAGTTTACATTTGTACAAATCTGAATTCTCCTTTTGTTGTGCAAAGTAATGATCAACTAGAGGACAGTAAAATCAACATTGATGTTATGCCATATTCCTCTAGTTTTGCTTTTCAAAAACAAGTGGAATCCAAAGAAAGGGAGCATATGTTTCTTGTTAGTGCTAATCTTTTGCAAGATAGTATTGGCAAAGATCGTGTGTATTTCAATCGAGCAGACTACATGTTTGTAGGACAAGACAAGCTACAAACCTGGACATGTGGTCATATTCTTTCTCACAACATTGTCCATTCCCATTATTTTGGAAACCTCGTTTGTCCTCATGTTGTGTAGGATCGACTTCAAACAAAATCGACGCCGAGGATGGCTTTTCATCAAGAAAGGGAGGATGATGAGGACATGACCTCCATACATATGACCATGCTTGAAGAACCATATGGAGGCCAAGGAGATCAGCAAGGGTATCCTAAGCGAGAAGGAGGCCCGAAGCTCATCCGGTTCGAGTCACCAAGGTGGAGGCCCAAATCAAGTTCGAGTCCATCTCGGCCTCTAGGACCAGTTTGCCTTAAACTGGTCACCTAGGACGCATCCGGACTCCGTTTGCGACGATATACATTTGGATGGAAAGCTAATTTGATAAGGAAGCCAACCCAAGTGGTTTCATGTCAAAATCTTTTCGGAATCAACCGGAATCGTCAAAACAAGTCAGCGTCCAGAATCTGCCAGGGTGCTGCGACACCGTATTTTGGTGGGACCATGTATCATGTTTGGGCCCATTAGGGGGCGTGAAGCGACCTGATTTCCGCGAAGGGAAAGCCATAGAGTCGAAGTGTAATAAGACCGTTGTAGATCATATTACTCAAATTCCAGTCGAATATCACATCCATACCACGATAATATTAGAGTACAAATGGTGTGGAATTACATAAATTATTACATCGCCGCATTGGCGGAATCAAAAGTAGCATTCATCCATAACAGCTTGAAGATAAGATCGCCAAACTTGAGCGTAGGAACGAACCCCTCAACCGTCAAACTCCTCGGAGCTATACTCCTCAGCAGAACCTGTGTGCCAAAATTTATCAGTACGATTTGTACTGGCCACTCCCACCCTATGAGCATTGCTTTGTGGAAATTGGATGCAAGTTGGATATAATCGAAAGGAACCTATAAGGCTGGGGTTTCCTATGTATTAGCATTTCAAGTATATATTAATAGTTGGTCAAGTTTTAACACCATTCCCACACCCATTCCACCCCATTCCCATTCCAGAGCCAGGTTTCGATCCTAGGATCGATATACCACCATCTCCACACCATCACCATACCACACCCATACCATCGCTCAGTCGACAGGCCAACTCCCTCTCGGCACTGTCTCAAGGCCTGTAGCCCCTGGCTACATCCGAACACTCACTCCCAGGGGGAGAAGAGAAGGACTCATCTCACTATCTAGTTTAAGCGAAACCCAGGAAAGGTAGGAATCAGCAAGCATGTTGCCATTCGAGGTAGTCCAACCTTCCTATTAATTAGAATTCTAGGTAACCCTATCGTTGATTGACGGATCGGAGGGACTAAACTGTTCCCTTTCCTTGCCAGGGCTAGGTTATCTATTTCCTGTTTGTGCTGCGCCATTAGATTAATCGTATCGTGATCCTGGTATCGCTTGAGCATCTCTTTCTGATGAAACCTTTGCCCTTGCATTCTCCACTACACCTGGTAACGCACATATCTTGGTAGGAATTCTTCGATCTATCCAAGGGAGGCTTATTCCTTTAAGCAGAGTATCCAGTTTGGCATTCCCCTTTTTTCTGATCATGGTCCTTCTCCTTTATCCGAATCAGAGGTGCGAGATGGCACCCGAGAGCCGAGAGCCTTATCCCTATCCGAGTGAAGGGTTGATTGAAATTCTAGTTTACTCTTATGCGTATTTCAACAAATGAATTGATTGAATACATTTCCTTGATTGAAATGATTGAAAATTCATCATCGCCCTTTTGAGAGTTAGGAGTTAATAAAGTGGGCATACCTCACTAAAAAGAGAATCAAGCAGGAAAACCCTAGGACGAGGGATAGTGATATTCCTTTAACCGAGCAAGAAACCATCTCTTTCTTTCACACACACACACACATATATATATATATATATCTATTTCAAGAAGTCCAATTCACCACTATCAATGGAGCACTCTACTCTATACTATTACTGAGTGAAGATTTCATCGGAGTCGGGTCTGCTTGCTTTCATTGAAGGACAAGAGCTGATAGTTCCCTTCCCTTTCTTCGATGAACCCTTATCTTTTGATAGAGAAGTACAGCTAACAAAGCGAGATGAATGATAACTCGAACGATAGAACAACCTGATGTTACCGCACAAAGTAATTCAGATTGTCATATTGAGATTTTGTCCTTCCTTTTTTGTACTTATTATTCCAAGCCAAAAGGCTATGTTCTCTCCCATACATCTCGCAAGGCTCATAACCTAGCTGCTCTACTTACTTAATTCAGAAATTAAACAACCCTTGCTCGAAGAGAAACTACCTTGAAGGGCCAAAACAATAGCAGAGTAGCATGTAAAAAATAGAGAGAGAACTGAAACCGAAAATACTTGGGTTGGGAGAATTCTTCGACAGTACTCCATTAACAGAATCAAAGTATAGACCAATTAGCCTTCCATATTGTCCAAGATCAATACTCAAGTGTTGGCCAATAGACTAGTACCAGTGGTGGATATGAGAGTAAGTCCTAGACAGCTAAGAGAAACTCCCGGGTAGTGTTGTCACTGCACAAGAGGTGCACAAAGAAGAGAGCATAACACTAGATTTTGAAAACGAGCATATGATATGGTGAGACAACTTTCTCTTTTTTGAGGTGAGATGCTAGCCATCCCTCTATTCATGGGTGAGATATCGACTTTATAGTGTTACCACGTACCGAATCGTTCACTCTATCAGGCAATCAATCAATCTACATACGGACCCACCGATGTCATCTCACTTCTACAACCTGCACCAGACCCGTATTATCTATTTTATGGCATAATCCTTATCTATTCAGGAGCGATAGCGAAGTCGCCTATAGGAGTCGAAGGATGAAAGCCCGTTAGACCTCCAAGCCATAGCAACCTCTTAGGGAAATTACGAGCACCGCGTTGCAAATGCACGAGATCAAAGAAATCTCAAAGACAAGCTAGCTCTACTCAATTCATCAACTACCCCTCTTCTGGAACTACCGCCTAAACTCTGGTCTGCTTATTCTATTAGTAAGTTGCTTCATCTATTCCCTAGCTTGAGTGTATTAGTAGTAACTCCGATTTTGATTCGAATGCAAACAACGCACAATGCTCGCTTTTGTTAAGCATTACAGTCTCAATGTCGATAGCTTGCTTTGGACTACCGAAATGACTATATTGAGGAGGAAACGAGAATTCTCATAGATGATACAAAAAGCAATGTACTAAAAGCAGGAAAGTAGCAGTTCTGGGAAAGTGAGAAAGCAAAGAGAGGCACGTTTGTTAACAAAGCGGAACCAAAGACTTCTTCCTACAGCCAAACAAAACTTTCAACTATATTCAATTCCAAACTAAATCACAATAGAAGTTATGGCAACTTAGGATGGACCAAAACAGCAAGCGGAAGGTCTTCGAAAGTCCTACATTAGCACCAAGCCATCCCCCAAGGGAGGGTATAACGGAGTATGGGAAAATCCAGTTGCTCACGCTCCCGGCTATGGGTTCTTCACAATTAGCATAACATTCTAGTACAGAGATCATCACTTGTTATGCCAGGGTCTCCTTTTTCGAGTTGGTTACTGAGATCTTCTTGTTGAGCAATGTTTTCCTAGCAATCTCTGCTTATTAGGGTGGCCTTAACCATCTCACAATGGCAAATTTCCTCAAGCTACTCAATGAACACGTTGAGGCCTACCTACGGACTTCTTTCCAATATCCTCTATCTAAAAATAAAGTCGTTACTCATTTCTTGCTTCCGTTAAAACAAGGAAATGCAACAAAAAAATAGGATGATTATGGAACTTTTTCTGTCCCCAACTTTTCCCACATTTATTCGTTTACTTTTTCGTATGACTAATTCAGGAAAGTCCCTCTATGGAGTGCCCGACTGATGTTCTCCGTTTTACGGATCCAAAAGTGGGTAACGCATTGCGATCTCTAGATTTTATGGTTGATGCTTATAATATACCCGCTGTAGAAGTGAAACCTGTTGCCATCATCATTTCAATCACAATTAAGGGAGACCAAACGGGTTCAAGGCATTGGGCAGAATGAACATTTTTTCCTCTCCTTTATCCGAAGCTGTTGGATTTCTACCCTTAACCAGTACGACGATAGGAAAGATAAGTTGATAAGCGAACTTAGAAAAGGATCAATTCTAGAAGAAGAGACCTCGACTCTTAGTTTAGTAGATTATAGTCCACGGTGAACAAACGAGTCCCTAGGATAAGTGAAATTGGTAGGTCGAGCTAAGCCAGATCATTAGTAATCAAGATTAGAACAAAATAACTACCGAGGAAATCCTCAATGTGATAAAATACTATGAGATGAAAGATGCAAATGGCAAGTCCTCAATGTGGATGATCCCCAGATATACTTCTGCTCTTCTGGGAAATTAGATGGCAAATAAGCATTTGTCAGGAAGGAGGGACGGACTTTGCTTTGGCTAAGGATGGGGATCAGGAATTTCAAAATCCTACTCTTTATCATAGCCATCCCTTAGATTATATATTATGAAGAAGAAAGGATTGATTCCTCGAGTAGATTTATGTTTTTGCTGAATGAATAAATATGATATGAGATGGAGGGTCACACTTATGATGGCATGCACCGCACTTCGAGAGGAAGGGGTCTTCGGTTCGCATTCTTTTCATCGTCGACAACGGTTCCTAGTAGTAGCTATTTCTCAAGCAGTAGTTCTAGAATATCTCTTGTTTGGATGAGAGGTTTGAGGAAGGTTAGGAATGACTAGAACTAGTAAGGATAGGGAAACCCAGAACTAGCTATGATACAGATTCTCTAGATTATCCCTCAACTAGGACAAGGAACGGCGCATAGCTACATTCCAAAAATGATCGATAGCTCGGATTTGAACAAGGACTAGCCCTGCAGGGCAAAGGAGAACTAGAATAGCAGACAGGAATGATAGTAGTTGAGGACATGAAACCAGATAGATCTATGGATCATGGAAGATAGGGTTCAAGCTAAAGCAATAACCCAAACTCGGAATGATATAAGTTATAATAAGGAAGGAATATGACGAGGACACCTTGAGACCTATGGGATGATATTCTAAGGAGGACTGAGAAGGCAAGAGGGATATCAAAGGATTATCTTTGGTCAGGTCTTATATAGGCTCTTCAAGACGAATGGTATCGATGCACTGCTCTCAGGCGAGATTGAACATGAAAAAGCAAGGAAAGCTTGCCTTAAGATAGCTCTAGGGTAGGTAAAGGTGGGCTTATTTGATTTTGATAGAATAGAAAGAGAAGCTTGTCTTGACCCCTACTCCTAAGCCCTTACTCAACCACAAATAGCGGAGTAAGCTCTCATGACGGCTTTCCTTTCTTCGGCAATCATTCATCTCAAAAGAATGTTAGGCTACGCTCCTTGCGCCTATGGGGAGGAGAAGGGATTGACTTCGTCTCCTATTATCTTTGTTTACCAATCTTCAAATTGTTGAATTGGTTAATAGGAAGTGCGCGCTAGCACGCTTCATATTTCTAGTAACAAGGGCCTACTTGTTTGGTCGTTAGATCAGAGGGCGCTCATCCCTTGCTTGGTCCCTGAAAATGAAATAACATAGGCTTTTGATATCTACTCTGTCAACAAGCCCTGGTTCAATCCCCACTTCTTCTAGGCATTATCCTGAAAGAGGTCAACAATTCTTTTTTGTAAAGCCTTTTGTTCACTGGTCTTCACTTCAAGCAATTCCTTTAGTCCAAGTTTGCTGCAATTGGTAATAGGGGATAAACAATTCTTTTTCTCCTATATGTAGCAGTAGTGGCATTCGACTTTGAGGTACCAGGAAAGGCAAATAAGTTTAGCCTCAATAGAAATATCTTTATAGCCTGAAGTTGGCTTACTTAATTCCTTTGAGCTTCCCCTTAGTTAGTTTCCCGGTAAGCTAATATGGGCGCAGGTCTAGTTAACGTTCAAGCAGAATCCCCATCAAACTCTCGTTTGTTGGTTGGGATGGGATCTTAGGAGAGAAAGGAAAGCCTTAAAACAAAGTCAGCCTATAGGAGGGTGTAAAAATGCCTTAAAGCCTGTGAAGCAAGTTCTAAAGAAAGTTTGAAAGCTCACTGCAGAAAGGGTTTTGACCAGCTAGTTAGATTGCCCCATTACGGGTGTGTTACGCCAGAAAGTTCCTCAATCAGTGCGCTATCAGTCCAATACCATTAGCTCTCCAAGGGTAGCAATCCATTCTTTTTGGGCAAGCCAGTTCAGTTCCTTTCTTGTAACAAGAGATCCCATATCAAATTAAGTAAAGGGATTACTTAGCTAGCGCATATCGAAGGGTTGGAGACTTCCTACCACTATAGAGAAAAGCCGTTGATGGATCAATTTTTGTAGGTGGGTCTCAACTCGGATCAAGACATTCGGATTTGCCGATGAAGAGTACTACCTTGGAGGGGTAGGGGTTGTAGGGGAAGAACTAACCTTTTCGGGTTACGGGAAGTCCTATCGAGCGACTGGATTAAAGCAAGAAGAAAAAAGTCAACACAACAACCTACCTACCCAGCATAGTGCCTATGAAGAATAGTGAATGTAGACTGGATAGGAATAGGACTCTTTAGGCGGAATGGCTTTCTTGGAGGCCTGTCTTCTTCGAAACTCAAAATTCATTTTTTCGAAAGAAACATGGCTATAGCCTTTTTAAGGCCAATTGACATTGACTTTTGATAGTTCTAGTTGCTTACAAAGATCCAAGTCTAGCTACTTACGAAGAAGGGCAGACAGACTACGCCACTCCCATCCCTGCGGATAGACTAACTAAGCGTGGTAGTCGAGTGAATGGGCTATCAAAAAGTTCTTGTTTTGTTGCGAGCTCCTTTCTCGAGGCAAGATAGTCAAGTAATAAAATAGACCATAAGCCATCCTTTTATCTTGTAGCCTGTCTAAGAAAGGAACAATAAATAGCTCATAGTTTCCTTGCTACTGCCCTAAGAGTTGTTCTTCTATCATCAGCGAGAGTTTACTTTGCTATCGATGCAGACAATAATAGATAGATTTCTGTACATAGTTGGGCCTAGGCTAAGGCTAATAAATAAATAATAAATGGATTCCTCCCCCTAAGCCCTGCTTTTTTTCTTTTTAGCCTTATCCGCTCTTGAATGTTGGTATTGATTTGATCATGCCGAAATAAGAGCTAGGTAATGGATCTTCTCCAGATAGAAGTAAAGGTTACGTGGGAAATAAAGGAATCAATAGCAGTCACTAGAAAAAAGTAGGTAAAGCAAGGAGGGAATCCAGCTTATTGGTCATTCTCCAGCGACTCTCAAAACGGTTGTCGAGCCTTTACACTAGTCAACAAAGCCATAGGCTAAGCCATCAAGCATGGCATAGGGTATTGGATAGGCTGGTCCGCTGGTCGAAGTCATTGCAGGGTGTGCTACAGACAGCTATTGTTCAAGGTCATTTCATTTCTCTCATCATCACACCAACATACATAAGGCTTGCCTTCATAGGGCCCCACCTTGACTTGCCATCATGGCTACACTCTTTTCATCAAAGCAACTCTTCTTAAGAAGACCCCTATCGCTTCTTCTTTGATCAATAAGCACTGGACTTTCCGCCTTGATCGTAGTAGTATGCTGAAGCAGCTCAAGATAAAAGCCTTGCATAGCCATGGTCAAATTTTGGTAGACTAACTTGGACACGGGATTAGGAAATTCCACCGGCTCTAGGACAAGTGGGTACCAACGAGTATCGGCGTCTCTACACGAGAATAGAACCAATAGTTTTGCTTATTTGAATTCTTCCATTATCTATCAAAATAGGAAATCGAAATAGATACGCGAAGTGGTGCCCTTGCTTCTAGATTCAAATCCATAGGGATAGGTAGGAGGGGAGTGAAAAGATAGATACGTTAATGTTTCCACCTACTCTCGAGTATAGCACAGGGCTGAGTTAAGTATAGGGATGATCCACTCGTCCTAAGATCTTGATGGGCCACCACATCCCTTGATGGGTAGATCATTCGTCTCTTACTGGTCAAAGGTAAGTAAGAACCTCTTGATATCAGGAAGTGCAAATAAATAATAGGTTAGTCTTGCTGTCTCAAATAGGGATTGAGTGCCTATGGAGAAGAGATGGGTTGGTTTGATTGAGGAATGAATAGGAAAAGAAGGAAAAAAGATAGCATATTGACCGTGCTCTATGAAGTTCAGTGGAAGTCAGTTGGAATCGTACCCCGCAAGGTTCTATTAATTGGTAAACTACTTAGTAGCTGACCCCTAATTATAGGCAATCCCTGCTCTTGTATATCGATAAAGAAAGGGAGAGGACGACACATTTGCGTCCAGCGGAATCGATCATCGTTCCCCCACGACCAAGACCCAATTCAATATCTTAATAGGAAGAATGTCTTGAGCCACCTCATATATCTATCATTTGTGTTGATCTGGAATTGAGACTAGAATGCCTTGCTCTGCCTAAATGTGAATAGTATATGCCTCATCTCGCTAGCCAGATCTCTACCGTCTTATTGATCGAAAGCTAGGGATACTTATTTATTTTCTTGACGATTGAAAAGCTAGTTTGAATTCGTTGATCTGTCGATACCGGTGTATGCCCCATTTCACTGGCCAGCGAGCTTGTGTATTACTTTGCAAATGATAGTTAAGGGCCACGTATCTCTTTTATTTACTTCTGTTGATGTCTCGCTTAGCAGTTAGTTAAGGATAGCAATGCTATTGTCCATTCTGTCTAGCCGCTATTGTCCAATTATAGTATAGTGTCGGTTAGGACTAGCCCGCCCTGTTTGCTTCCTCAAGAGTGAGAGAAGGAAGTTTTAGAGAGGGGCACTATTTCTACCGAGAAGTGCAAGATGCGGAATAACCTATTGATATCGCTGAGTCAAGATAGAAAGGAGCCTTATTTCTATCAGCTAGTGCAAGCTAGGTTGTCTGTTTTGGGCACAAAGCCTTGCTCTCCCCAATCAAGGTATAATAGTTAGGCGGCTAGTGCTGTAAGCAAGCAATCAACATTTCGTTCACTTAGTGAATATAGAACTATGATCGGTGATGCTAAGTCAGCTAGTTATTGTCTCTTCTCCCTATTTATTTTATTAAAGAAAGTCTGTTCCCTAAGGAAGTGAAGGATCACGGAAGTCTTTAGCCACCACCTATTTTTTATCAAAGCCCCTTACCCTTGCTTCTTTCCCTTTAAACTCTTTGGTACACGCTTTATCGAGACTAGGATTTTTGTCTTACACCGGGTGAAACCTATACTCTTTGACCTACCCCAACAAGCATTTTAGGCGAATTATTTTCCTTTCTACTCAAGGAAATTGACAGCTAGGATCCTATTCTATTTGATCGATCGCTCAACCTCTATAGTCCACTCTTTCAATATAGGAAGTAGAGAAAAGGATGCAAGCCCAAAGTCTAGGAACTCATTTCTTGGTAAAAAAGAAATCCACTGTGTCGAGGAAGGGAAGAAAGGCTCTGCTTTTGGTATTTATTTATCAAAGAAAGGCACATTTAAGCGAGCGTGGCAAGGGACTAAGTTTTTGTTGCCGTGGGATAGTAAAAAGCATTGGCGGATGCTAGCTAGGCATATTGGGATAGTAAAAAGCATTGGCGGATGCTAGCTAGGCATATTTATTAGTTTAGTTTGTTTACAAGTAGGAATTCAAAGATAGCTATTTTAGAGAAAGACCAGAATAGGCAGTTCCTTTCCCTAGAACCATACTTGAGAGTTTCCTACCTCATATGGCTCAGAAATTGCTATCTTAATTTTCCCTATCTTAACTGAATTCAATTTCTCAAAAATCAATCCAATTTCTTCTTGGGTTAACCAGAAGAAGTTAATTACCTAAGTTTCAAACCCTAATTTTGATCAATAATCAGTTTGATCTTTTCTCCCACCTTCAGAAGAATGAAGCATAGATAGACCTATATCCTTCGTTTGAATTTTCTGAAAGGTAACTATCTCGGTTTCGTTTCTTTCTTTTAAATATCATATATGATCGAAACTAAACTGATATGACTTTCTCCAGAGCATCACAATCCGAGTTCCTGGTGTACCACCCTTGCTCTCTGAGTCCCCCTCCTAAGCAAAATACTAGAGTAGTGGGCTTCCCTTACTTGCTTTTGGTTGATGACAGCTACATCCTTAGCTGGTTTGTCAAAACAAGGAGTGTTCTTTCTGTCTTTCCTATGAAAATCAAGTTGTTGATTGCATGTCTTAAGCAAAGTAATCAAATAATAAGTTTAGGCTTGTTATAACATATCTCGTCCTGGTTACCTAGGCTAGAATAAGTTGACTACAGATCTTCCCACTTGCTTTGTGCCAGTAAGCACCAAAGATAGTCATATAGCTCTATTTGAAAGAAATAATGTGTTTTCATTGAATAGATGACAATATATTTCTTGCCTACAGCTTAAATCTTATTTTTCTTAGTTAATTCTTGACTAGTTCTACTGTTAGTTAGAATCTCTTTTCAGATATTGGGATTATGATCTTATTGGTGGGAGTATCAACACAAAGCTTAGGGGGAGAGTTACTAGTACAATATATAGATCAAAAGTACCTATAACAATGCTATACTAGAACAATGCTATACTAGGTACAACCGTAAAGAGACTAAGTATATTTCCTACCATGCTACTTGTATCAAAGTCAAGCCTTTGAATAAATAATTTCAAGTTCTACGTTTCCCTTTGTTCAAAGTCTGTCCAGATAGATAGAAGGCATGAAAATAAGCACAACAACGCCCTTCCTCGCTAGTTCTCACTTCTTGAATCGTTTTCCAACCAGGTACCAGTAGCGTAGACAAAAGGGGTGAAACTCTCATTTCTCTTTTTAGAAAAGTGATTTTGACATAGTTGGAAAAAAGATGTCTCCCCTCAAGTAGGAAGGAGCAAGTCAATCACTCAATGGTGCAGTTGAGAAAGAAGAGGTGATATAAGAGGATCCATGGGATGAACCAAGAGAAGGCGAAAAGGTAAACCGTTAGACCCCCGAAACCAAGCAGAAGGAAAAGAAAATGAGTGAGTCGACTGAAGAAGTGGAAAAGTGGGAGCCAGAAAAATTCCTAAACATTGATTGCAGGAAGAAGAAGGGAAAGGTAGATGAGTGTGAGGGAGCCCTTTTCACCATTATTAATGATTTTTTCCATTAGACCTAGCTCTTGAAAAAGTAATGGAAAATGCAAATGGGCAGCAACTCTTCTTTTTACGCTAGGTATGCCGATGATTTAGTGTTTAAGGTTTTGGATTTAGGACCTAGATGTCATCGAATGAATGCTCGGTATACTTGCTTTCGGAAGGAAGCTAATCTGAACACTGAATCCAGAAGAAAGAAGCTTTTCTATTTTGAGAGATGAATTCAAAGAGAGAAGGTTGTAGAAGGTAAGCAATCCGATGCGTATTAAAATCCAACAAGAACGTCTAATAAAATGATGGAAGATTCATATTATTCTCTCATAGCTGGGGCTAAGAACGATCCTCTTATCCAAATTTCATCATCCCAAAACCGAACCTTGGTAATTGCTCTACTTCAAATTCTACGATCGAATCCATTCAGAAATGATGACTTGCCCACAGAGAAGTTAGTGTCATTTTTCGCTTTTTAGGTGAGATTGGCTTTACTAGTCTCCTCTCTGTCTCTTTCCACTTCTTTCTAGTGCAAATCTCATAAGTATAAAGAAAGCGGTAGTTTGAAGTGAGCCACGCTCTCTCTTTCGGAATTCTACACCTAGGTACCACTCTAGATTTCTTACTAGCTGACTCAAGTGCTAACTCATAGTGCATAGCATGTTCATAAGCCTTGTTCACACTATTAGGGTGAAACAACCCCGATTTCCACGAAGGGAAATCCACAGAGTCAAAGTGTAATAAGACCGTTGTAGATCAAATTACCCAAATTCCAGTCGAATATCACATTAATACAACGATAATATCAGAGTACAAATAGTGCGGAATTACATAATTTATTACATCGCCGCATTGGCGGAATCAAAAGTAGCATTCATTCAGAATAGCTTGAAGATAAGATCGCCAAACTCGAGCGTAGGAACGAACCCCTCAACCGTCAAACTCCTCGGAGCTATACTCCTCAAAGAGAACTCGTGTGCCAAAATTTATCAGTATGATTTGTACTGGCCACTCCCAACCCTATGAGCATTGCTTTGTGGAAATTGGATGCAAGTTGGATATAATCAAAAGGGAACCTATAAAGCTGGGGTTTCCTATGTATTAGCATATAAAGTTCATAATAATAGTTGGTCAAGTTTTAACACCATTCTCACGCATTCCACCCCCATTCCCATTCTAGAGCCAGGTTTCGATCCTGGGATCGATATACCACCATCTCCACACCATCACCATACCACAGCCATACCATCGCTCAGTCGACAGGCCAACTCCCTCTCAGCACTGTCTCAAGGCCCGTAGCCCCTAGCTACGTCCGAACACTCACTCCTGGGGGAGAATAGAAAGACTCATCTCACTATCTAGTTTAAGCGAAACCCAGGAAAGGTCCATAGCCGACAAGTCGGCATATGTATTGATCGATCAACCATACAGTCTACAGAGGTTTTACATAACCATAAGATCCACCTTCCTCGCTGACCGTCGTCAACTGGGCTGATTCCGGCCGCTTGCTAGCCTAGGATAATGCCACCCTACCATTCAGCCCTGGTACACCCCAAGTCTAGTCTGGGGTGGCTGAAACTGTGAGTCACGAGCCGGGTCCACAAGGTCTCCATGAAGTCTCAGAAGGGTGTGGGGGAAATTCTTCGCGCCCCGTACCTCCCTCACACTGTCCGCTATCAACCTAGCAGTAGTGGCAATATCCTAACTAGTAGTCCGGCCACCCCACACCATATAGGGTGAGTGGTACGTAAGGCTTCCCGGTGAATCTGAGTACTAGTAAGTCCTTAGGGATGACCAAGCCAGAATGTCTTCATCAGGGTTTCCATTTACCGTGCCACCACAGCACCTCCACCCTGGGCTCCTCCCATCACAGGTTCACACCCAGGGCCACCTCATATACCATTTACCCACCATAGGTATCCATTCCAGGGGTGCCCAGGTAGCACCCCACGGCAAGACTTGCCCCAGGCTCATCGTATACTCCAACTTGGTCGACACAACCCTCACCCTCCACGCACCCAAGTCACACACGCAGCACTATCCCCATAGTCCAGATAACACTAGTTTTCCACCACGCATCAATGTAGTACAAGCGTAGTAGAAGTATTAAGCAATGAAATATAGCAGCAAACATGTGACTAGCCTAACAGCAGGGTGAGCAGGGGTAAGGTTGCGTCAAGGTAAAGGCCATCAAGAAAGCATACTACCATGCAAGTCCTATCATAGTGTGATCATAACATTAAAGTAAAGCACTAGCATTTCTATTTTAGCCATGCGTAATAGGTGCTATGAGATTGGGTGGGATGTGGCACCTTCAGTGTAGTCGTCTCCGTACTCCTCACGGTACTCACGATCCTTGTCCGTCTGGTTCTCCTCCGAGTCTGCAAACGATCGTATTATAGTCGCGTTAGCGACGCCTATAAAATAGCACAAAGAAGCAATGAAGATTCAAAAGAGCCAAATGCACTCAATCATGGGTTCATTGCGTAGAGCTCGATTTTAGATGATTTTTGTCCCTGGTCTTATATTTTTCTGAGGTCGTATGAATTAGTTATGTATTTCCGAAGATTAAATTAAGGCTGACTAATTCAGGGTTGACACGTGTCAGACTGTGACTGGTTCACATGGCATGTAGGGACACAGCTGGTGTGGTGGTCGGAGAGGTCGCCGAAGTGGTCGGAGAGCTCGCCGATGTGGTCGGTGAGATCGCTGAGGTGGTCGGAGTGGTCGCCGAAGTGGTCGGTGGGCTTGCCGAGGTGGTCGGAGAGATCGCGGGGGTGGTCGGAGTGGTCGCAGATGCTGGCGTGGTCACTTCATCGGCATGACGTCAGCATGGCGCCATCCGAGCTAAACCGCGGCTGACAGGTGGGTCTGGGGTCAAACGGTGTTTGACAGGTGAGGCGCGGTTCATGGTGAACCCGCCTGTGTTGGTCCATAGACCACAGAGTCGGTCTATGAAGGACTTGGTCAACTTACTCCTTCCCAGTGTTCGGTTCACGTGCACCAAGGGCTCGGACGTGTGGCCGGCGAGGGGAAAATTACAATCTTCTTCCCCGTCATGCTCCCGCCGGGATGAGCTCATCGGCGAGCCCCTCCAGCGACATGGGTGTGCAATCAAGGTGTGCAATAGCTTGGCCATGCCATAGCGGGTGTCCCGGTGAAGTTAACATGGTGGTCGGGCGGCTCCAGTTGGCTGGCCGCGGTGAACGGCGGCGTGGGTTCATCGGCGTGCATGGACAGGGCTGCAGTGGTAGTGAGAGCCTAGGTGGAGGAGCGTGTGAGCTCCACGGTGCTTCCACGACCATGGCGAGTAGGTCAAAGGGCTCCGGGAGCTCTCAACGCCTCCGACCATGGTGATTGGGGCAAAGCGGAGGCGGTGGCGCTCTGACGTGGTGCGGTGCAGCAACGCAGGGCTCCGGTGGGCTTCATCCTCGGCTAAGGTGAGCGCGGTGTGTCTCTCGTCATGGCAGAGCCAGTCAGGGTGTCAATGTCGCCTTTACCATGACGTAAAAGATGTGGTGGTGTCGCCATGGTTGTGCTCTGGCCATGGTGAGCGCGTGCGTGCGTGCGATGCGTACGCATGGCTTAAGCAAAGCGCTCGGCGCTGGCGTTCCCGAGTAGAGGGCTCGGTGTCACCCCCTTTCTTCCCTTTGCTTTGCATTTCCGTTTGGCTCAACAAGAGGGTCGTGGTGGTCCTTCTATGCTACCGGTTGGCTAAGCCAGGGCAAGAGCTCGTGCTCCGGCGTGGTCCGTTCATGGCATCCGAGAGGCTAGGAGTGGTCTTAGCGAAGTGTGCTCACCATAGGGTTCGTGGAGGTAGGATGGCGGTGCGGTGGCGAGGCGAGGCCGTGATGAGGCGATGCAGTGCCGTGCCGAGCAGCTACGTCGCTGTAGCCAATCAAGGCGACGCTCCTGGCTCCGGCGAGGTCCGGTTCCGCAGCAGCTTCCTTCTCCTCCTTGCTTCTCCCTCCTCCCTCTCTCTCGGCTTGACGTTGTGTGGTGCTGTGCCACCAGCGGCGGCAGCGAACGGGCTGAGGGTTAGGGCTCACGGACGTTGGCTTTTATAGCTGAGCTCCAAGGCTCCAATGGTGGACGGCGATCGGGTGGTGGTGATGCGGGCGGCGCATCCAATGGCTCTCGGCAATAGCGTAGGCGCGGCGTGAGGAGGAAACAGGGTCATGCATCTTGTGTGACCCCCTGGCCCGCACCTGCCACGCTGGTCGGCTCCCGATCGCATGGTGGAGGGAGCGTGGGAAAGACGATGACACTATAGCTGGGTGGCTGACAAAGGGGGCCTGTTTGTTAGCTTGTCCTGATGCGGCGGCGTGCGGTGCGTGACGGCTGATGGGCGGGTCCGGCTCATCAGTGGCTTGTGTGCGCACGGGCGGTAGAGTGTTGCTAGGCCAGCTTTGTGGGCCGCGTGCGCGAGTTGGGCCGAACAGGCTGGGCTGCGAGGCCGAGCAGGCCTGGGCTATGAGGCCGAGCAGGCCTGGGCTGCGAGGCCTCCTGCTTCATTCCTTTCTCTTTACTTTTTCTGTTTCTATTTGTATTATGTTACACTTCTTTCATGTATATAAATCAAAGTGGCATATTTCTCCTTTGGTATAATGTCCCATGGTGATAAACATTGGTCATAGTATATGTTGGTATATTAATCCCATGTTAGTACATTTATTTATAACAAATATTTGTTAGCTTTTATTAATCAACACATAAACCCAAATAAAATCCAAATCACCATGTTGAATATAATGCAACTTGATGTATGCTATGTGGTAAAATAAATTCAAGGTGATGAGGTGAGATACTTGTGCAAGTCATGTAGGTTTAGTTAGATTACGACTAATGCAACACTTAGGGTTAGCTCCTACAAATGTCACTCATCATCACATGGGGTTTTGAAGAAAAAATTTTGTAGTTGTGATTTTTGGTGTATGGATTTTTGGGTTGTTACAGGGCCCGTCCAGGGGGGGTGACGCCCAAGACTCTATATTTATTAGCCGTCGCTCTCCTTAGGGTTTGGGTTTTGTATAGTTCTTGATTTCCTAGTGAAATAGATGTCGTTTTGTTGCAACTGTCGCCACCAAGGCCGCTTGCTGTGAACCAGGGCCCCAGTTCTTGATCCTGTTCGCCTGTGGCGATTAGTCCTTTCGAATAAAGACTAGAACTCCTTATTGTTTTCATAAGCCTCATATTTATTTGCAATTTCAGATTGCGTTCATCCCGTTCTTGCTTGTGTTCTCAATTCACTTGCAGGAAAGCCTTCTCGGCGAGGTCAATCACGTTCGCGTGGATGATAACCAATGGAGCAGTGGTGTAACGGTTGCGGGGGTCCGAATTAGTCTTGGTTTGAAGCCTAGATCATGAACGTCGAGTCTCCACCAATTGACGCTATCATACCTTTCGGAAGATCGAGCCTAGTCTACATCAAGTGGTATCAGAGACCTTGTTGCCCGTTAGGTATAACTTTGTTTTCCCTTTAGATTATTACAGTTTTTGCATTACATATAGTCAACAAAAAACCAAAAAAATATATATACCGCCACATATTCCATGTCCTATAACCTCATTGTGCCATGCAATTTTGTTTTTGTTTCGCGTTGTTGAGTTTGTGTCCTAGGTCAAGTTCTAGGTGCTGGTTTTAGATCGTTTTTTAGTCCAGTTTGTGTCTTTTCCTTTGTTTTTCATCATAATCCGTAAACACCATCAAGTCTTGCTGTGTTTCCTTTGTTTCCATCAAACCCTAGTCAACGCCATCTAATTTGTTACACTTGTCTTCACTGTTTCCATCAAAAAATTACTGTTGTGACCAATTTTGCGTGCATTGTTCCCGTTTTGACCTCTAATTCGGAGTCAATTCGTAAAACTGGTCTAGTTTTCGCATATGAACTCCGATTTCGACGTTCCATATACCAAAATCGATCAGAAAAAAATTTCGGATGTGTCCATCCCCTGCTTTGCCTTGGTTCGAAGATTTTAAATTGCTCAAAAAGTGGTCACAAGATCCTCTTTTCATGGTCACAAGGTTTTTGTCGATTTTGTGCACGTCTTCTAAAAATTCCACAAGCCACGTCTTTCACTTGTTTAAGCTCATTTTCGGTGGTTACTTTTTTTTGTGCTCCTAAGTAAAGGAAAAATATCAAAAAAATAAAAAGAAAAAGTCAAAATTTCCCCAAAAAACAACGACAGCCCAAAAAATTAGAAAAAAGAGAGGGGCAAAAGAGGAACAATATCTAGAGGAGCACATAGAGAGCGCCATTTGAGCTGTGTTTGCATGTGCTGATTTCTACCTTGTTCCTAATCATATTCTTGCTGTTCATATCACTTGATACATCTGGTACTTGGAACGTGAGTAGGCCAGCAACTAAGACAAGTACTTGGGATACTTATTCAGATTTGCAATTCAGTTGCGAATTTTTGCTATTCCTTGATACTATATTGTGTATATCCAAGCTCCACTTTCTTCTAACCAAGTACAGGTTCGCCTTGCAACTGTTACACTCAAGCTACAACGGTATCACAGTCACCGACCGATTGCACCGCCTGTTGCTTTGGTAAGAACACTTGTAAGACCGTGGTAAGACGCTTGAGAGTTGAGTGCCTTGTTTTTCCTTGTCCACAACCTAAGTAGTTGATAGGGATAATACTTTTGTGTTGTCTTTTGCTGTCTTCGAACAATGACATGTTGTTCGTATCCACCGACTTATGATGGTATAGGTGCTGATGAGTACATGGAGTGGGAAATTGCCATTGATAACATATTTGCTACTCGCTTTATGTGTCCAAGGAGGAAGGTAAAAAATGCAGCTAGTGTTTTGCGACATTCTACTTTATCTTGGTGGGAGTCTTTAGATCCTTCTGATAAACCTCAAACTTGGAATGATATGAAACATCTTATGAGAGAAAATTTTGTTAATCCATCTCTTGTAATTAATTCAAATGATGAGGTGCATCAACTAGATCAATCCCTTGTTATTCCTCCTGCTATGCCTAACCTTTTGCATTATAATGTACAAAAGAGCAAGGATGACATGATAGAAAAGGAGATGCTCATAGCATCATGTGAAAATTCAGAACCATCAACTATTATTTCTGCTGAACATGAGAGCAAAGGTAATGCCCATGATGCTAAACTCACGGAAGGTGAGAGTTCTCTTGATGTACTGATTTTTTCCACCAATCATGCTATGATAGAGCAAATTTTAGTGGAGCCTTCGCTTGATTTACCTTTGTCACAAGATGATTTATTTGATGTTCCTTGTGACGAAGGTGACTTGCATGATGATATTTATGTTATACCCATACAATCACTCAAGAATGATCATGCTATATGTGCGCTGAAATCGAACACTTGTGCTAAAAATAGACTTGTTATTCATAATGCTAGTGAAGTTGATGAGCTAAAATTGTTGTCTTCTTTAAATACTTTGGGTTACATTGAATTTGATGTTCCGTGTAATCTTAGTTCTTTAGAGGAGAAACTTTATGCATATGCAGATTTGCCATGGTTCTCTAGACATACATACCATGTTTTTGGCAAATATAACAACCAACGACAATATTTGATACAACGAGTTTACATTTGTACAAATCCGAATTCTCCTTTTGTTGTGCAAAGTAATGATCAACTAGAGGACAGTAAAATCAACATTGATGTTATGCCATATTCCTCTAGTTTTGCTTTTCGAAAACAAGTGGAATCCAAAGAAAGGGAGCATATGTTTCTTGTTAGTGCTAATCTTTTGTAGGATAGTATTGGCAAAGATCGTGTGTATTTCAATCGAGCAGACTACATGTTTGTAGGACAAGACAAGCTGCAAACTTGGACATGTGGTCCTATTCTTTCTCACAACATTGTCCATTCCCATTATTTTGGAAACCTCGTTTGTCCTCATGTTGTGCAGGATCGACTTCAAACAAAATCGACGCCGAGGACGGCTTTTCGTCAAGAAAGGGAGGATGATGAGGACATGACCTCCAAACATATGACCATGCTTGACGAACCATATGGAGACCAAGGAGATCAGAGAGGGTGTCCTAAGCGAGAAGGAGGCCCGAAGCTCATCCGGTTCGTGTCACCAAGGTGGAGGCCCAAATCAAGTTCAAGTCCATCTCGGCCTACAGGACCAGTCTGCCTTAAACTGGTCACCCTGGACGCATCTGGACTCCGTTTGCGACGATCTACATATGGATGGAAAGCAAATTTGATAAGGAAGCCAACCCAAGTGGTTTCACGTCAAAATCTCTTCGGAATCAATGGGAATCGTCAAAACAAGTCAGCGTCCAGAATCTGCCAGGGTGCTGCGATACCGTATTTTGGTTGGACCATGTATCGTGTTTGGGCCCATTAGGGGGCGCGTCCAGGGGGGTGACGCCCAAGACTCTATATTTATCAGCCGTCACGCTCCTTAGGGTTTGGGTTTTGTTTAGTTCTTGATTTCCTAGTGAAATAGATGTCGTTTTGCTGCAACTGTCGCCGCCAAGGCCGCTTGCTGTGAACCAGGGCCCTAGTTCTTGATCTTGTTCGCCTTTGGCGATTAGTCCTTTCGAATAAAGACTTGAACTCCTTATTGTTTTCATAAGCCTCATATTTATTTGCAATTTCATATTGCGTTCATCCCGTTCTTGCTTGTGTTCTCGATTCGCTTGCAGGAAAGCCTTCTCGGCGTGGTCAATCGCGTTCGCGTGGTTGATAACCAACGGAGCAGTGGTGGAACGGTTGCGGGGGTCCGAATCAGTCTTGGTTCGAAGCCTAGATCATGAACGTCGAGTCTCCACCAATCGACACTATCATACCTTTCGGAAGATCGGGCCCAGTCTACATCAAGTGGTATCAAAGACCTTGTTTCCCGTTAGGTATAACTTTGTTTTCCCATTAGATTATTACAGTTTTTGCATTACATATAGTCCACAAAAAGCCAAAAAAATATATATACCGCCACATATTCCCTGTCCTATAACCTCATTCTGTCATGCAATTTCGTTTCTGTTTCGCGTTGTTGAGTTTGTGTCCTAGGTCAAGTTCTAGTTGCTGGTTTTATATCGTTTTTAGTCCAGTTTGTGTCTTTTCCTTTGTTTTTCATCATAATCCGTAAACACCTTCAAGTCTTGCTGTGTTTCTTTTGTTTCCATCAAACCCTAGTCCACGCCATCTAATTTGTTACACTTGTCTTCATTGTTTCCATCAAATCATTACTGTTGTGACCAATTTTGCGCGCATTGTTCCCGTTTTATCCTCTAATTCGGAGTCAATTCATAAAACTGGTCTAGTTTTCGCATACGAACTCCGATTTCGACGTTCCATATACCAAAATTGATCAAAAAAAAATTTCGGATCTGTCCATCCCCTGTCTTGCCGGGGTTCGAAGATTTTAAATTGCTCAAAAAGTGGTCACAAGATCCTCTTTTCGTGGTCACAATGTTTTTGTTGATTTTGAGCACGTCTTCTGAAAATTCCACAGGCCACGTGTTTCACTTGTTTAAGCTCATTTTCTGTGGTTACTTTTTTTTGTGCTCCTAAGTAAAGGAAAAATATCAAAAAAATAAAAAGAAAAAGTTGAAATTTCCCCAAAAAACAACGACGGCCAAAAAAATAGAAAAAAGAGAGGGGCAAAAGAGGAACAATATCTAGAGGAGCACATAGAGAGCGCCATTTGAGCTGTGTTTGCGTGTGCTGATTTCTACCTTGTACCTAATCATATTATTGCTGTTCATATCACTTGATACATCTAGTACTTGGAACGTGAGTAGGCCAGCAACTAAGACAAGTACTTGGGATACTTATTCAGCTTTGCTATTCAGTTGTGAATTTTTGCTATTCCTTGCTACTATATTGTGCCTATCCAAGCTCCACTTTCTTCTAACCAAGTACAGGTTCGCCTTGCAACTGTTACACTCAAGCTACAACGGTGTCACAGTCACCGACCGATTGCACCGTCTGTTGCTTTGGTAAAAACACTTGTAAGACCATGGTAAGACGCTTGAGAGTTGAGTGCCTTGTTTTTCCTTGTCCACAACCTAAGTAGTTGACAGGGATAATACTTTTGTGTTGTGCTTTGCTGTCTTCTAACAATGACAGGTTGTTCGTATCCACCGACTTATGATGGTATAGGTGCTGATGAGTACATGGAGTGGGAAATTGCCATCGATAACATATTTGCTTCTCGCTTTATGTGTCCAAGGAGGAAGGTAAAAAATACAGCTAGTGTTTTGCGACATTCTGCTTTATCTTGGTGGGAGTCTTTAGATCCTTCTGATAAACCTCAAACTTGGAATGATTTGAAACATCTTATGAGAGAAAATTTTGTTAATCCATCTCTTGTAATTAATTCAAATGATGAGGTGCATCAACTAGATCAATCCCTTTTTATTCCTCCTGCTATGCCTAACCTTTTGCAGGATAATGTACAAAAGAGCGAGGATGACATGACAGAAAAGGAGATGCTCACAGCCTCATGTGAAAATTCAGAACCATCAACTATTATTCTGCTGAACATGAGAGCAAAGGTAATGCCCGTGATGCTAAACTCACGGAAGGTGAGAGTTCTCTTGATGTACTGATTTTTTCCACCAATCATGCTATGATAGAGCAAATTTTAGTGGAGCCTTCGCTTAATTTACCTTTGTCACAAGATGATTTGCTTGATGTTCCTTGTGATGAAGATGACTTGTATGATGATATTTATGTTATACCCATACAATCACTCAGGAATGATCATGCTATATGTGCGCTGAAATCGAACACTTGTGCTGAATATAGACTTGTTATTCATAATGCTAGTGAAGTTGATGAGCTAAAATTGTTGTCTTCTTTAAATACTTTGGGTTACATTGAATTTGATGTTCCGTGTAATCTTAGTTCTTTAGAGGAGAAACTTTATGTATATACAGATTTGCCATGGTTCTCTTGACATACATACAATATTTTTGGCAAATATAACAACCAACGACAATATTTGATACAACGAGTTTACATTTGTACAAATCCGAATTCTCCTTTTGTTGTGCAAAGTAATGATCAACTAGAGGACAGTAAAATCAACATTGTTGTTATGCCATATTCCTCTAGTTTTGCTTTTCGAACACAAGTGGAATCCAAAGAAAGGGAGCATATGTTTCTTGTTAGTGCTAATGTTTTCCAGGATAGTATTGGCAAAGATCGTGTGTATTTCAATCGAGCAGACTACATGTTTGGAGGACAAGACAAGCTACAAACGTGGACATGTGGTCATATTCTTTCTCACAACATTGTCCATTCCCATTATTTTGGAAACCTCGTTTGTCCTCATGTTGTGCAGGATCGACTTTAAACAAAATCGACGCCGAGGATGACTTTTCGTCAAGAAAGGGAGGATGATGAGGACATGACCTCCATATATATGACCATGCTCGAAGAACCATATGGAGACCAAGGAGATCAGCGAGGGTGTCCAAAGCGAGAAGGAGGCCCGAAGCTCATCCGGTTCGAGTCACCAATGTGGAGGCCCAAATCAAGTTCGAGTCATCTCGGCCTCTAGGACTAGTCTGCCTTAAACTGGTCACCCAAGACGCATCCGGACTCCATTGGGGACAATCTACATATGGATGGAAATCTAATTTGATAAGGAAGCCCACCCAAGTGGTTTAACGTCAAAAGCTCTTTGGAATCAACAGGAATCATCGAAACAAGTCAGCATCCAGAATCTGCCAGGGTGCTGCGACACCGTATTTTGGTTGGACCATGTATCGTGTTTGGGCCCATTAGGCGGCGCATCCAGGGGGGTGATGCCCAAGACTCTATATTTATCAGCCGTCGCTCTCCTTAGGGTTTGGGTTTTGTTTAGTTCTTGATTTCCTAGTGAAATAGATGTTTTGCTGCAACTGTCGCCGCCAAGGCCGCTTGCTGTGAACCAGGGCCCCAGTTCTTGATCTTGTTCGCCTGTGGCGATTAGTCCGTTCGAATAAAAACTTGAACTCCTTATTGTTTTCATAAGCCTCATATTTATTTGCAATTTCAGATTGCGTTCATCCCATTCTTGCTTGTGTTCTCGATAAGCTTGCAGGAAAGCCTTCTCGGCGAGGTCAATCGCGTTCGCGTGGTTGATAACCAACGGAGCAGTGGTGTAACGGTTGCGGGGGTCCGAATCAGTCTTGGTTCGAAGCCTAGATTGTGAACGCCGAGTCTCCACCAATCGACACTATCATACCTTTCGGAAGATTGGGCCCAGTCTACATCAAGTGGTATCAGAGACCTTGTGTCCCGTTAGGTATAACTTTGTTTTCCCATTAGATTATTACTGTTTTTGCATTACATATAGTCCACAAAAAGCCAAAAAAATATATATACTGCCACATATTCCCTATCCTATAACCTCATTGTGCCGTGCAATTTTGTTTCTATTTCGCGTTGTTGAGTTTGTGTCCTACGTCAAGTTCTAGTTGCTGGTTTTATATCGTTTTTTAGTCCAGTTTGTGTCTTTTCCTTTGTTTTTCATCATAATCCGTAAACACCTTCAAGTCTTGGTGTGTTTCTTTTGTTTCCATCAAACCCTAGTCCATGCCATCTAATTTGTTAAACTTGTCTTCACTGTTTCCATCAAATTCTTACTGTTGTGACCAATTTTGCGCGCATTGTTCCCGTTTTGTCCTCTAATTCGGAGTCAATTCGTAAAACTGGTCTAGTTTTCGCATACGAACTCCGATTTCGACGTTCCATATACCAAAATCGATCAGAAAAAATTTCGGATCTGTCCATCCCCTGATTTATCAGGGTTCGAAGATTTTAAATTGCTCAAAAAGTGGTCACAAGATCCTCTTTTCGTGGTCACAATGTTTTTGTCGATTTTGAGCACGTCTTCTGAAAATTCCACAGGCCACGTGTTTCACTTGTTTAAGCTCATTTTCTGTGGTTACTTTTTTTTGTGCTCATAAGTAAAGGAAAAATATCAAAAAAATAAAAAGAAAAAGTTGAAATTTCCCCAAAAAACAACGACGGCCCAAAAAATAGAAAAAAGAGAGGGGCAAAAGAAGAACAATATCTAGAGGAGCACATAGAGAGCGCCACTTGAGCTGTGTTTGCATGTGCTAATTTCTACCTTGTTCCTAATCATATTATTGCTGTACATATCACTTGATACATCTGGTACTTGGAACGTGAGTAGGCCAGCAACTAAGACAAGTACTTGGGATACTTATTCAGCTTTGCTATTCAGTTGCGAATTTTTGCTATTCCTTGCTACTATATTGTGCCTATCCAAGCTCCACTTTCTTCTACCCAAGTACAGGTTCGCCTTGCAACTATTACACTCAAGCTATAATGGTATCACAGTCACCGACCGATTGCACCGCCTGTTGCTTTGGTAAGAACACTTGTAAGACCGTGGTAAGACGCTTGAGAGTTGAGTGCCTTGTTTTTCCTTGTCCACAACCTAAGTAGTTGATAGGGATAATACTTTTGTGTTGTCTTTTGCTGTCTTCTCACAATGACAGGTTGTTCGTATCCACCGACTTATGATGGTATAGGTGCTGATGAGTACATGGAGTGGGAAATTGCCATCGATAACATATTTGCTACTCGCTTTATGTGTCCAAGGAGGAATGTAAAAAATGCAGCTAGTGTTTTGCGACATTCTGCTTTATCTTGGTGGGAGTCTTTAGATCCTTCTGATAAACCTCAAACTTGGAATGATATGAAACATCTTATGAGAGAAAATTTTGTTAATCCATCTCTTGTAATTAATTCAAATGATGAGGTGCATCAACTAGATCAATCCCTTGTTATTCCTCCTGCTATGCCTAACCTTTTGCATGATAATGTACAAAAGAGCGAGGATGACACGACAGAAAAGGAGATGCTCACAGCCTCATGTGAAAATTCAGAACCATCAACTATTATTTCTGCTGAACATGAGAGCAAAGGTAATGCCCATGATGCTAAACTCACGAAAGGTGAGAGTTCTCTTGATGTACTGATTTTTTCCACCAATCATGCTATGATAGAGCAAATTTTAGTGGAGCCTTCACTTGATTTACCTTTGTCACAAGTTGATTTGCTTGATGTTCCTTGTGATGAAGATGACTTGCATGATGATATTTATGTTATACCCATAAAATCACTCAAGAATGATCATGCTATATGTGCGCTGAAATCGAACACTTGTGCTAAAAATAGACTTGTTATTCATAATGCTAGTGAAGTTGATGAGCTAAAATTGTTGTCTTCTTTAAATACTTTGGGTTACATTGAATTTGATGTTCCGTGTAATCTTAGTTCTTTAGAGGAGAAACTTTATGCATATGCTGATTTGCCATGGTTCTCTAGACATACATATCATGTTTTTGGCAAATATAACAACCAACGACAATATTTGATACAACGAGTTTACATTTGTACAAATCCAAATTCTCCTTTTGTTGTAAAAAGTAATGATCAACTAGAGGATAGTAAAATCAACATTGTTGTTATGCCATATTTCTCTAGTTTTGCTTTTCGAACACAAGTGGAATCCAAAGAAAGGGAGCATATGTTTCTTGTTAGTGCTAATGTTTTCCAGGATAGTATTGGTAAAGATCGTGTGTATTTCAATCGAGCAGACTATATGTTTGTAGGACAAGACAAGCTACAAACCTGGACATGTGGTCATATTCTTTCTCACAACATTGTCCATTTCCATTATTTTGGATACCTCGTTTGTCCTCATGTTGTGCAGGATCGACTTCAAACAAAATCGACACCGAGGACGGCTTTTCGTCTAGAAAGGGAGGATGATGAGGAAATGACCTCCAAACATATGACCATGCTTGAAGAACCATATGGAGACCAAGGAGATCAGCGAGGGTGTCCTAAGCGAGAAGGAGGCCCGAAGCTCATCCAGTTCGAGTCACCAAGGTGGAGGCCCAAGTCAAGTTCGAGTCCATCTCGGCCTCCAGGACCAGTCTGCCTTAAACTCATCACCCTGGACGCATCCGGACTCCATTTGCGATGATCTACATATGGATAGAAAGCTAATTTGATAAGGAAGCCAACCCAAGTGGTTTCACGTCAAAAGCTCTTCGGAATCAACGGGAATCATTGAAACAATTCAGCGTCCAGAATCTGCCAGGGTGCTACGACACCGTATTTTGGTTGGACCATGTATCGTGTTTGGGCCCATTAGGGGGCGCGTCCAGGGGGGTGACGCCCAAGACTCTATATTTATCAGCCGTCGCTCTCCTTAGGGTTTGGGTTTTGTTTAGTTCTTGATTTCCTAGTGAAATAGACATCGTTTTGCTGCAACTATCGCCGCCAAGGTCGCTTGCTGTGAACCAGGACCCTAGTTCATGATCTTGTTCGCCTTTGGCGATTAGTCCTTTCGAATAAAGACTTGAACTCCTTATTGTTTTCATAAGCCTCATATTTATTTGCAATTTCGATTGCGTTCATCCTGTTCTTGCTTGTGTTCTCGATTCGCTTACAGGAAAGCCTTCTCGGCGAGGTCAATCGCGTTCGCGTGGTTGATAACCAACGGAGCAGTGGTGTAACGGTTGCGGGGGTCCAAATCAGTCTTGGTTCGAAGCCTAGATCGTGAACATCAAGTCTCCACCAATCGACGCTATCATACCTTTCGGAAGATCGGGCCCAGTCTACATCAAGTGGTATCAGAGACCTTGTTGCCCGTTAGGTATAACTTTGTTTTCCCTTTAGATTATTACTGTTTTTGCATTACATATAGTCCATAAAAGCCAAAAAAATATATATATACTGCCACATATTCCCTGTCCTATAACCTCATTGTGCCATGCAATTTCATTTCTGTTTCGCGTTGTTGAGTTTGTGTCCTAGGTCAAGTTCTAGTTGCTGGTTTTAGATTGTTTTTTAGTCAAGTTTGTGTCTTTCATTTGTTTTTCATCATAATCCGTAAACACCTTGAAGTCTTGCTGTGTTTCCTTTGTTTCCGTCAAACCCTAGTCCACACCATCTAATTTGTTACACTTGTCTTCACTATTTCCATCAAATCCATACTGTTGTGACCAATTTTGCGCGCATTGTTTCCGTTTTGTCCTCTAATTCGGAGTCAATTCGTAAAACTGGTCTAGTTTTCGCATACGAACTCCGATTTCGACGTTCCATATACCAAAATCGATCAAAAAAAATTCGGATCTGTCCATCCCCTGCTTAGCTGGGTTTCGAAGATTTTAAATTGCTCAAAAAGTGGTCACAAGATCCTCTTTTCGTGGTCACAAGGTTTTTGTCGATTTTGAGCACGTCTTCCGAAAATTCCACAGGCCACGTGTTTCACTTGTTTAAGCACATTTTCTGTGGTTACTTTTTTTTGTGCTCCTAAGTAAAGGAAAAATATCAAAAAAATAAAAAGAAAAAGTCAAAATTTCCCCAAAAAACAACGACGGCCCAAAAAAATAGGAAAAAAAGAGGGGCAAAAGAGGAACAATATCTAGAGGAGCACATAGAGAGCGCCATTTGAGCTGTGTTTGCGTGTGCTGATTTCTACCTTGTTCCTAATCATATTCTTGCTGTTCATATCACTTGATACATCTGGTACTTGGAACGTGAGTAGGCCAGCAACTAAGACAAGTACTTGGGATACTTATTCAGCTTTGCTATTCAGTTGCGAATTTTTGCTATTCCTTGCTACTATATTGTGCCTATCCAAGCTCCACTTTCTTCTAACCAAGTACAGGTTCGCCTTGCAACTGTTACACTCAAGCTACAACGGTATCACAGTCACCGACCGATTGCACCGCCTGTTGCTTTGGTAACAACACTTGTAAGACCGTGGTAAGATGCTTAAGAGTTGAGTGCCTTGTTTTTCCTTGTCCACAACCTAAGTAGTTGATAGGGATAATACTTTTGTGTTGTCTTTTCCTGTCTTCTAACAATGACAGGTTGTTCATATCCACCGACTTATGATGGTATAGGTGCTGATTAGTACATGGAGTGGGAAATTGCCATCGATAACATATTTGCTACTCGCTTTATGTGTCCAAGGAGGAAGGTCAAAAATGCAGCTATTGTTTTGCGATATTCTGCTTTATCTTGGTGGGAGTCTTTAGACCCTTTTGATAAACCTCAAATTGGGAATGATATGAAACATGTTATGAGAGAAAATTTTGTTAATCCATCTCTTGTAATTAATTCAAATGATGAGGTGCATCAACTAGATCAATCCCTTGTTATTCCTCCTGCTATGGCTAACCTTTTGTAGGATAATGTACAAAAGAGCGAGGATGACATGACAGAAAAGGAGATGCTCACAGCCTCATGTGACAATTCAGAACCATCAACTATCATTTCTGCTGAACATGAGAGCAAAGGTAATGCCCATGATGCTAAACTCATGAAAGGTCAGAGTTCTCTTGATGTACTGATTTTTCCACCAATCATGCTATGATAGAGCAAATTTTAGTGGAGCCTTCGCTTGATTTACCTTTGTCACAAGATGATTTGCTTGATGTTCCTTGTGACGAAGATGACTTGCATGATGATATTTATGTTATATACATACAATCATTGAAGAATGATCATGCTATATGTGCACTAAAATCGAACACTTATGCTGAAAATAGACTTGTTATTCATAATGCTAGTGAAGTTGATGAGCTAAAATTGTTGTCTTCTTTAAATACTTTGGGTTACATTGAATTTGATGTTCCGTGTAATCTTAGTTCTTTAGAGGAGAAACTTTATGCATATGCTGATTTGCCATGGTTCTCTAGACATACATATCATGTTTTTGGCAAATATAACAACCAACGACAATATTTGATACAACGAGTTTACATTTGTACAAATCCGAATTCTTCTTTTGTTGTGCAAAGTAATGATCAACTAGAGGACAGTAAAATCAACATTGTTGTTATGCCATATTCCTCTAGTTTTGCTTTTCGAACACAAGTGGAATCCAAAGAAAGGGAGCATATGTTTCTTGTTAGTGCTAATCTTTTGTATGATAGTATTGGCAAAGATCGTGTGTATTTCAATCGAACAGACTACATGTTTGTAGGACAAGACAAGCTACAAACCTGGACATGTGGTCATATTCTTTCTCACAACATTGTCCATTCCCATTATTTTGAAAACCTCATTTGTCCTCATGTTGTGCAGGATCGACTTCAAACAAAATCGACGCCGAGGACGGCTTTTCGTCAAGAAAGGGAGGATGATGAGGACATGACCTCCATACATATGACCATGCTTGAAGAACCATATGGAGACCAAGGAGATCAGCGAGGTTGACCTAAGCGAGAAGGAGGCCCGAAGGTCATCCGGTGCGAGTCACCAAGGTGGAGGTCCAAATCAAGTTCGTGTCCATCTCGGCCTCCAGGACCAGTCTGCCTTAAACTGGTCACCCAGGACGTATCCGGACTTCGTTTGCGACGATCTACATATGGATGGAAAGCTAATTTGATAAGGAAGCCAACCCAAGTGGTTTCATGTCAAAATCTCTTCGAAATCAGTAGGAATCGTCGAAACAAATCAGCGTCCAGAATCTGCCAGGGTGCTGCGACACCGTATTTTGGTTGGACCATGTATCGTGTTTGGGCCCATTAGGGGGCGCGTCCAGGGGGGTGACGCCCAAGACTCTATATTTATCAGCCATCGCTCTCCTTAGGGTTTGGGTTTTGTTTAGTTCTTGATTTCCTCGTGAAATAGACGTTGTTTTGCTGCAACTATCGCCGCCAAGGCCGCTTGCTGTGAACCAGGGCCCCAGTTCTTAATCTTGTTCGCCTATGGCGATTAGTCCTTTCGAATAAAGATTTGAACTCCTTATTGTTTTCATAATTCTCATATTTATTTGCAATTTCAGATTGCGTTCATCCCGTTCTTGCTTGTGTTCTCGATTCGCTTGCAGGAAAGCCTTCTCGGCGAGGTCAATCGCGTTCGCGTGGTTGATAACCAACGGAGCAGTGGTGTAACGGTTGCGGGGGTCCGAATCAGTCTTGGTTTGAAGCCTAGATCGTGAACGTCGAGTCTCCACCAATCGACGCTATCATACATTTCGGAAGATCGGGCCCAGTCTACATCAAGTGGTATCAGAGACCTTGTTGCCCGTTAGGTATAACTTTGTTTTCCCATTAGATTATTCATGTTTTAGCTTTACATATAGTCCACAAAAAGCCAAAAAAATAGATATACCACCACATATTCCCTGTCCTATAACCTCATTGTGCCGTGCAATTTCGTTTCTGTTTCACGTTGTTGAGTTTGTGTCCTAGGTCAAGTTCTAGTTGCTGGTTTTAGATCGTTTTTGAGTCTAGTTTGTGTCTTTTCCTTTGTTTTTCATCATAATCCGTAAACACCTTCAAGTCTTGCTGTGTTTCTTTTGTTTCCATCAAACCCTAGTCCACGCCATCTAATTTGTTACACTTGTCTTCACTGTTTCCATTAAATCCTTACTATTGTGACCAATTTTGCGCGCATTGTTCCCGTTTTGTCCTCTAATTCGGAGTCAATTCGTAAAACTGGTCTAGTTTTCGCATACGAACTCCGATTCCGACGTTCCATATACCAAAATCGATCAGAAAAAAATTTCGGATTTGTCCATCCCCTGCTTTTTTGGGTTTCGAAGATTTTAAATTGCTCAAAAAGTGGTCACAAGATCCTCTTTTCGTGGTCACAAGGTTTTTGTCGATTTTGAGCACGTCTTCCGAAAATTCCACAGACCACGTCTTTCACTTGTTTAAGCTCATTTTCTGTGGTTACTTTTTTTTGTGCTCCTAAGTAAAGGAAAAATATCAAAAAAATAAAAAGAAAAAGTCAAAATTTCCCCAAAAAACAACGATAGCCCAAAAAAATAGGAAAAAGAGAGGGGCAAAAGAGGAACAATATCTAGAGGAGCACATAGAGAGCGCCATTTGAGCTGTGTTTGCGTATGCCGATTTCTACCTTGTTCCTAATCATATTCTTGCTATTCATATCACTTGATACATCTGGTACTTGGAACGTGGGAAGGCCAGCAACTAAGACAAGTACTTGGGATACTTATTCAGGTTTGCTATTCAGTTGCGAATTTTTGCTATTCCTTGCTACTATATTGTGCATATCCAAGCTCCACTTTCTTCTAACCAAGTACAGGTTCGCCTTGCAACTGTTACACTCAAGCTGCAACGGTATCACAATCACCGACCGATTGCACCGCTTGTTGCTTTGGTAAGAACACTTGTAAGACCGTGGTAAGACGCCTGAGAGTTGAGTGCCTTGTTTTTCCTTGTCCACAACCTAAGTAGTTGATAGGGATAATACTTTTGTGTTGTCTTTTGCTGTCTTCTAACAATGACAGGTTGTTCGTATCCACCGACTTATGATGGTATAGGTGCTGATGAGTACATGGAGTGGGAAATTGCCATCGATAATATATTTGCTACTCGCGTTATGTGTCCAAGGACGAAGGTAAAAAATGCAGCTAGTGTTTTGCGACATTCTGCTTTATCTTGGTGGGAGTCTTTAGATCTTTCTGATAAACCTCAAACTTGGAATGATATGAACCATCTTATGAGAGAAAATTTTGTTAATCCATCTCTTGTAATTAATTCAAATGATGAGGTGCATCAACTAGATCAATCCCCTGTTATTCCTCCTGCTATGCCTAACCTTTTGCAGGATAATATACAAAAGAGCGAGGATGACATGACAAAAAAGGAGATGCTCACAGCCTCATGTGACAATTCAGAACCATCAACTATTATTTCTGCTAAACATGAGAGCAAAGGTAATGCCCATGATGCTAAACTCATGAAAGGTGAGAGTTCTCTTGATGTACTGATTTTTCCACCAATCATGCTATGATAGAGCAAATTTTAGTGGAGCCTTCGCTTGATTTACCTTTGTCACAAGATGATTTGCTTGATGTTCCTTGTGACGAAGATGACTTGCATGATGATATTTATGTTATACCCATACAATCATTGAAGAATGATCATGCTATATGTGCGCTAAAATCGAACACTTATGCTGAAAATAGACTTGTTATTCATAATGCTAGTGAAGTTGATGAGCTAAAATTGTTGTCTTCTTTAAATACTTTGGGTTACATTGAATTTGATGTTCCGTGTAATCTTAGTTCTTTAGAGGAGAAACTTTATTCATATGCTGATTTGCCATGGTTCTCTAGACATACATATCATGTTTTTGGCAAATATAACAACCAACGACAATATTTGATACAACGAGTTTACATTTGTACAAATCCGAATTCTCCTTTTGTTGTGCAAAGTAATGATCAACTAGAGGACAGTAAAATCAACATTGTTGTTATGCCATATTCCTCTAGTTTTGCTTTTCGAACACAAGTGGAATCCAAAGAAAGGGAGCATATGTTTCTTATTAGTGCTAATGTTTTCCTGGATAGTATTGGCAAAGATTGTGTGTATTTCTATCGAGCAGACTACATGTTTGTAGGACAAGACAAGCTACAAACCTGGACATGTGGTCATATTCTTTCTCACAACATTGTCCATTCCCATTATTTTGGAAACCTCGTTTGTCCTCATGTTGTGTAGGATCGACTTCAAACAAAATCGACGCCGAGGACGACTTTTCATCAAGAAAGGGAGGATGATGAGGGCATGACCTCCATACATATGACCATGCTTGAAGAACCATATGGAGACCAAGGAGATCAGCGAGGGTGTCCTAAGCGAGAAGGAGGCCCGAAGGTCATCCGGTTCGAGTCACCAAGGTGGAGGCCCAAATCAAGTTCGAGTCCATCTCGGCCTCTAGGACCAGTCCGCCTTAAACTGGTCACCTAGGACGTATCCGGACTCTATTTGCGACGATCTACATATGGATGGAAAGCTAATTTGATAAGGAAGCCAACCCAAGTGGTTTCTCGTCAAAAGCTCTTCGGAATCAACGAGAATCGTCGAAACAAGTCAGCGTCCAGAATCTGCCAAGGTGCTGCGACACCGTATTTTGGTTGGACCATGTATCGTGTTTGGACCCATTAGGGGGCGCGTCCATGGGGGTGACGCACAAGACAATATTTATCAGCCGTCGCTCTCCTTAGGGTTTGGGTTTTGTTTAGTTCTTGATTTACTCGTGAAATAGATGTCATTTTGCTGCAACTGTCGCCGCCAAGGCCGCTTGCTGTGAACAAGGGCCCCAGTTCTTGATCTTGTTCGCTTGTGGCGATTAGTCCTTTCGAATAAAGACTTGAACTCCTTATTGTTTTCATAATTCACGTATTTATTTGCAATTTCAGATTGCGTTCATCCCGTTCTTGCTTGTGTTCTCGATTCGCTTGCAGGAAAGCCTTCTTGGCGAGGTCAATCGCGTTCACGTGGTTTATAACCAACGGAGCAGTGGTGTAACGGTTGCGGGGCTCCGAATTAGTCTTGGTCCGAAGCCTAGATCATGAACGTCGAGTCTCTCCCAATTGACGCTATCATACCTTTCGGAAGATCGGGCCCAGTCTACATCAAGTGGTATCAGAGACCTTGTTGCCCGTTAGGTATAACTTTGTTTTCCCTTTAGATTATTACTGTTTTAGCTTTACATATAGTCCACAAAAAGCCAAAAAAATATATATACCACCACATATTCCCTGTCCTATAACCTCATTGTGCCGTGCAATTTTGTTTCTGTTTTGCGTTGTTGAGTTTGTGTCCTAGGTCAAGTTCTAGTTGCTAGTTTTAGATTGTTTTTGAGTCCAGTTTGTGTCTTTTCCTTTGTTTTTCATCATAATCCGTAAACACCTTGAAGTCTTGCTATGTTTCCTTTGTTTCCATCAAACCGTAGTCCACGCCATCTAAGTTGTTACACGTGTCCTCACTGTTTCCATCAAATCCTTACTGTTGTGACCAATTTTGCGCACATTGTTCCTGTTTTGTCCTCTAATTCGGAGTCAATTCGTAAAACTGGTCTAGTTTTCGCATACGAACTCCGATTTCGACATTCCATATACCAAAATCGATCAGAAAGAAATTTCAGATCTGTCAATCCGCTGCCTTGTCAGGGTTCGAAAATTTTAAATTGCTCAAAAAGTGGTCACAAGATCCTCTTTTCGTGGTCACAAGGTTTTTGTTGATTTTGAGCACGTCTTCTGAAAATTCCACAGGCCACGTCTTTCACTTGTTTAAGCTCATTTTCTATGGTTACTTTTTTTTGTGCTCCTAAGTAAAGGAAAAATATCAAAAAAATAAAAAGAAAAAGTCAAAATTTCCACAAAAAACAACGACGGCCCAAAAAATAGAAAAAGAGATGGGCAAAAGAGGAATAATATCTAGAGCACATAGAGAGCGCCATTTGAGCTGTGTTTGCGTGTGCTGATTTCTACCTTGTTCCTAATCATATTCTTGCTGTTCATATCACTTGATACATCTGGTACTTGGAACGTGAGTAGGCCAGCAACTAAGACAAGTACTTGGGATACTTATTCAGCTTTGCTATTCAGTTGTGAATTTTTGCTATTCCTTGCTACTTATTGTGCCTATCCAAGCTCCACTTTCTTCTAACCAAGTACAGGTTCGCCTTGCAACTGTTACACTCAAGCTACAACGGTATCACAGTCACCGACCGATTGCACCGCCTGTTGCTTTGGTAAGAACACTTGTAAGACCGTGGTAAGACGCTTGAGAGTTGAGTGCCTTGTTTTTCCTTGTCCACAACCTAAGTAGTTGATAGGGATAATACTTTTGTGTTGTGTTTTGCTGTCTTCTAACAATGATAGGTTGTTCGTATCCACCGACTTATGATGGTATAGGTGCTGATGAGTACATGGAGTGGGAAATTGCCATCGATAACATATTTGCTACTCGCTTTATGTGTCCAAGGAGGAAGGTAAAAAATGCAGCTAGTGTTTTGCGACATTCTGCTTTATCTTGGTGGGAGTCTTTAGATCCTTCTGATAAACCTCAAACTTGGAATGATATGAAACATCTTATGAGAGAAAATTTTGTTAATCCATCTCTTGTTATTAATTCAAATGATGAGGTGCACCAACTAGATCAATCCCTTGTTATTCCTCCTGCTATGCCTAACCTTTTGCAGGATAATGTGCAAAAGAGCGAGGATGACATGACAGAAAAGGAGATGCTCACAGCCTCATGTGACAATTCAGAACCATCAACTATTATTTCTGCTGAACATGAGAGCAAAGGTAATGCCCATGATGCTAAACTCACAGAAGGTGAGAGTTCTCTTGATGTACTTATTTTTCCACCAATCATGCTATGATAGAGCAAATTTTAGTGGAGCCTTCGCTTGATTTACCTTTGTCACAAGATAATTTGCTTGATGTTCCTTGTGACGAAGATGACTTGCATGATGATATTTATGTTATACCCATACAATCATTGAAGAATGATCATGCTATATGTGCGCTGAAATCGAACACTAGTGCTGAAAATAGACTTGTTATTCATAATGCTAGTGAAGTTGATGAGCTAAAATTGTTGTCTTCTTTAAATACTTTGGGTTACATTGAATTTGATGTTCCGAGTAATCTTAGTTCTTTAGAGGAGAAACTTTATGCATATGTTGATTTGCCATGGTTCTCTAGACATACATATCATGTTTTTGGCAAATATAACAACCAACGACAATATTTGATACAACGAGTTTACATTTGTACAAATCTGATTTCTCCTGTTGTTGTGCAAAGTAATGATCAACTAGAGGACAGTAAAATCAACATTGTTGTTATGCCATATTCCTCTAGTTTTGCTTTTCGAACACAAGTGGAATCCAAAGAAAGGGAGCATATGTTTCTTGTTAGTGCTAATGTTTTGCAGGATAGTATTGGCAAAGATCGTGTGTATTTCAATCGAGCAGACTACATATTTGTAGGACAAGACAAGCTACAAACCTAGACATATGGTCATATTATTTCTCACAATATTGTCCATTCCCATTATTTTGGAAACCTCGTTTGTCCTCATGTTGTGCAGGATCGACTTCAAACAAAATCGACGCCGAGGATGGCTTTTCATCAAGAAAGGGAGGATGATGAGGACATGACCTCCATACATATGACCATGCTTGAAGAACCATATGGAGACCAAGGAGATCAGCGAGGGTGTCCTAAGCGAGAAGGAGGCCCGAAGCTCGGCCGGTTCAAGTCACCAAGGTGGAGGCCCAAATCAAGTTCGAGTCCATCTCGGCCTCCAGGACCAGTCTGCCTTAAACTGGTCACCCAAGACGCATCTGGATTCCGTTTGCGACGATCTACATATGGATAGAAAGCTAATTTGATAAGGAAGCCAACCCAGGTGGTTTCACGTCAAAAGCTCTTCGGTATCAACGGGAATCATCGAAACAAATCGAAGTCCAGAATCTGCCACGGTGCTGCGACACCGTATTTTGGTTGGACCATGTATCGTGTTTGGGCCCATTAGGGGGCGCGTCCAGGGGGGTGACAACCAAGACTCTATATTTATCAGCCGTCGCTCTCCTTAGGGTTTGGATTTTGTTTAGTTCTTGATTTTCCCGTGAAATAGACGTCGTTTTGCTGCAATTGTCGTCGCCAAGGCCGCTTGCTGTGAACCAGGGCCCTAGTTCTTGATCTTGTTCGCCTATGGCGATTAGTCCTTTTGAATAAAGACTTGTACTCCTTATTGTTTTCATAAGCCTCATATTTATTTGCAATTTTAGATTGCGTTCATCTCGTTCTTGCTTGTGTTCTCGATTCGCTTGCAGGAAAGCCTTCTCGGCGAGGTCAATCGCGTTCGCGTGGTTGATAACCAACGGAGCAGTGGTGTAACGGTTGCGGGGGTCCGAATCAGTCTTGGTTCGAAGCCTAGATTGTGAACGTCGAGTCTCCACCAATCGACGCTATCATACCTTTTGGAAGATCGGGACCAGTCTACATCAAGTGGTATCAGAGACCTTGTTGCCCGTTAGGTATAACTTTGTTTTTCCTTTAGATTATTACTGTTTTTGCATTACATATAGTCCACAAAAAGCCAAATATATATATACCGCCACATATTCCCTGTCCTATAACCTCATTGTGCCGTGCAATTTCATTTCTGTTTTGCGTTGTTGAGTTTGTGTCCTAGGTCAAGTTCTAGTTGCTGGTTTTAGATCATTTTTGAGTCCAGTTTGTGTCTTTTCCTTTGTTTTTCATCATAATCTGTAAACACCTTCAAGTCTTGCTGTGTTTCTTTTGTTTCCATCAAACCCTAGTCCATGCCATCTAATTTGTTACACTTGTCTTCACTATTTCCATCAAATCCTTACTGTTGTGACCAATTTTGTACGCATTGTTCCCGTTTTGTCATCTAATTTGGAGTCAATTCGTAAAACTGGTCTAGTTTTTGCATACGAACTCCGATTTCGACGTTCCATATACCAAAATCGATCAGAAAAAAATTTCAGATCTGTCCATCCCCTACTTTGTTGGGGTTCAAAAATTTTAAATTGCTCAAAAAGTGGTCACAAGATCCTCTTTTCGTGGTCACAAGGTTTTTGTCGATTTTAAGCACGTCTTCTGAAAATTCCACAGGCCACGTCTTTCACTTGTTTAAGCTCATTTTCTGTGGTTACTTTTTTTTGTGCTCCAAAGTAAAGGAAAAATATCAAAAAAAGAAAGAGTCAAAATTTCCCCAAAAAACAACGACATCCCAAAAAAATAGGAAAAAGAGGGGCAAAACAGGAACAATATCTAGAGGAGCACATAGAGAGTGCCATTTGAGCTGTGTTTGCGTGTGCTGATTTCTACCTTGTTCCTAATCATATTCTTGCTGTTCATATCACTTGATACATCTGGTACTTGGAACATGAGTAGGCCAGCAACTAAGACAAGTACTTGGGATACTTATTCAGCTTTGCTATTCAGTTGTGAATTTTTGCTATTCCTTGCTACTATATTGTGCCTATCCAAGCTCCACTTTCTTCTAACCAAGTACAGGTTTGCCTTGCAACTGTTACACTCAAGCTACTAGCAGTATCACACAGATCACCGACCCGATTGCACCTTTGTTGCTTTGGTAAGAACACTTGTAAGACCATGGTAAGATGCTTGAGAGTTGAGTGCCTTGTTTTTCCTTGTCCACAACCTAAGTAGTTGATAGGGATAATACTTTTGTGTTGTCTTTTGCTGTCTTCTAACAATGACAGGTTGTTCGTATCCACCGACTTATGATGGTATAGGTGCTGATGAGTACATGGAGTGGGAAATTGCCATCGATAACATATTTGCTACTCGCTTTATGTGTCCAAGGAGGAAGGTAAAAAATGCAGCTAGTGTTTTGCGACATTCTGCTTTATCTTGGTGGGAGTCTTTAGATCCTTCTGATAAACCTCAAACTTGGAATGATATGAAACATCTTATGAGAGAAAATTTTGTTAATCCATCTCTTGTAATTAATTCAAATGATGAGGTGCATCAACTAGATCAATCCTTGTTATTCCTCCTGCTATGCCTAACCTTTTGCGGATAATGTACAAAAGAGCGAGGATGACATGACGAAAAAGGAGATGCTCACAGCCTCATGTGAAAATTCAGAACCATCAACTATTATTTCTGCTTGAACATGAGAGCAAAGGTAATGCCCATGATGCTAAACTCACGGAAGGTGAGAGTTCTCTTGATGTACTTGATTTTTTCACCAATCATGCTATGATAGAGCAAAAATTTTGTGGAGCCTTCGCTTGATTTACCTTTGTCATAAGATGATTTGCTTGATGTTCCTTGTGACGAAGATGACTTGCATGATGATATTTATGTTATACCCATACAATCATTGAAGAATGATCATGTTATATGTGCGCTAAAATCGAACACTTGTGCTAAAAATAGACTTGTTATTCATAATGCTAGTGGAGTTGATGAGCTAAAATTGTTGTCTTCTTTAAATACTTTGGGTTACATTGAATTTGATGTTCCGTGTAATCTTAGTTCTTTAGAGGAGAAACTTTATGCATATGCTGATTTGCCATGGTTCTCTAGACATACATATCATGTTTTTGGCAAATATAACAACCAACGACAATATTTGATACAACGAGTTTACATTTGTACAAATCCGAATTCTCCTTTTGTTGTGCAAAGTAACGATCAACTAGAGGACAGTAAAATCAACATTGTTGTTATGCCATATTCCTCTAGTTTTGCTTTTCGAACACAAGTGGAATCCAAAGAAAGGGAGCATATGTTTCTTGTTAGTGCTAATCTTTTTCAGGATAGTATTGGCAAAGATCGTGTGTATTTCAATCGAGCAGACTACATGTTTGTAGGACAAGACAAGCTACAAACCTGGACATGTAATCATATTCTTTCTCACAACATTGTCCATTCCCATTATTTTGGAAACCTCGTTTGTGCTCATGTTGTGCAGGATCGACTTCAAACAAAATCGACGCCGAGGACGGCTTTTCGTCAAGAAAGGGAGGATGATGAGGACATGAGCTCCATACATATGACCATGCTTGAAGAACCATATGGAGACCAAGGAGATCAGCGAGGGTGTCCTAAGCGAGAAGGAGGCCCGAAGCTCGGCCGGTTCAAGTCACCAAGGTGGAGGCCCAAATCAAGTTCGAGTCCATCTCGGCCTCTAGGACCAGTCTGCCTTAAACTGGTCACCCAGGACGTATCCGGACTCTGTTTGCGACGATCTACATATGGATGGAAAACTAATTTGATAAGGAAGCCAACCCAAGTGGTTTCACGTCAAAAGCTCTTCGGTATCAACGAGAATCATCGAAACAAGTCAAGTCCAGAATCTGCCAAGGTGCTGCGACACCGTATTTTGGTTGGACCATGTATCGTGTTTGGACCCATTAGGGGGCGCGTCCATGGGGGTGACGCACAAGACTATATTTATCAGCCGTCGCTCTCCTTAGGGTTTGGGTTTTGTTTAGTTCTTGATTTCCTCGTGAAATAGACGTCATTTTGCTGCAACTGTCGCCGCCAAGGCCGCTTGCTGTGAACCAGGGCCCCAGTTCTTGATCTTGTTCGCTTGTGGCGATTAGTCCTTTCGAATAAAGACTTGAACTCCTTATTTTTTTCATAAGCCTCATATTTATTTGCAATTTCAGATTGCGTTCATCCCATTCTTGCTTGTGTTCTCGATTCGCTTGCAGGAAAGCCTTCTCGGCGTGGTCAATCGCGTTCGCGTGGTTGATAACCAACGGAGCAGTGGTGTAACGGTTGCGGGGGTCCGAATCAGTCTTGTTTCGAAGCCTATATCGTAAACGTCGAGTCTCCACCAATCGATGCTATCATACCTTTCAGAAGGTCGAGCCTAGTCTACATCAAGTGGTATCAGAGACCTTGTTTCCCGTTAGGTATAACTTTGTTTTCCCATTAGATTATTACTGTTTTTGCATTACATATAGTCCACAAAAAGCCAAAAATATATATATACCGCCACATATTCCCTATCCTATAACCTCATTGTGCCATGCAATTTTGTTTCTGTTTCGCGTTGTTGAGTTTGTGCCCTAGGTCAAGTTCTAGTTGCTGGTTTTAGATCGTTTTTGAGTCCAGTTTGTGTCTTTTCCTTTGTTTTTCATCATAATCTGTAAACACCTTCAAGTCTTGCTGTGTTTCTTTTGTTTCCATCAAACCCTAGTCCACGCCATCTAATTTGTTACACTTGTCTTCACTGTTTCCATCAAATCCTTACTGTTGTGACCAATTTTGCGCGTATTGTTCCCGTTTTGTCCTCTAATTTGGAGTCAATTAAGAAAAGCGGTCTAGTTTTTGCATATCTGAACTCCGATTTCGACGTTCCATATACCAAAATCAATCGGAAAAAAAATTTTAGATCTGTCCATCCCCTCCTTTGGTGGGGTTCAAAATTTTAAATTGCTCAAAAAGTGGTCACAAGATCCTCTTTTCATGGTCACAAGGTTTTTGTCGATTTTAAGCACGTCTTCTGAAAATTCCACAGGCCACGTCTTTCACTTGTTTAAGCTCATTTTCTGTGGTTACTTTTTTTTGTGCTCCAAAGTAAAGGAAAAATATCAAAAAAAGAAAGAGTCAAAATTTCCCCAAAAAACGACATCCCAAAAAAATAGAAAAAGAGAGGGGCAAAGAGAGAACAATATCTAGAGGAGCACATAGAGAGCCCATTTGAGCTATGTGTTTGCGTGTGCTGATGATTTCTACCTTGTTCCTAATCATATTCTTGCTGTTCATATCACTTGATACATCTGGTACTTGGAACGTGAGTAGGCCAAAGAACTAAGACAAGTACTTGGGATACTTATTCAACTTTTGCTATTCAGGTTCATAATTTTTGCTATTCCTTGCTACTATATTGTGCCTATCCAAGCTCCACTTTCTTCCAACCAAGTACAGGTTCGCCTTGCAACTGTTACACTCAAGCTACAACGGTATCACAGTCACCGACCGATTGCACCGCCTGTTGCTTTGGTTAGAACACTTGTAAGACCATGGTAAGACGCTTGAGAGTTGAGTGCCTTGTTTTTCCTTGTCCACAACCTAAGTAGTTGATAGGGATAATACTTTTGTGTTGTCTTTTGCGGTCTTCTAACAATGACAGGTTGTTCTATATCACCCTACTTATGATGGTATAGGTGCTAATGAGTACATGGAGTGGGAAATTGCCATCGATAACATATTTGCTACTTGCTTTATGTGTCCAAGGAGGAAGGTAAAAAATGCAGCTAGTGTTTTGCGACATTCTGCTTTATCTTGGTGGGAGTCTTTAGATCCTTCTGATAAACCTCAAACTTGGAATGATATGAAACATCTTATGAGAGAAAATTTTGTTAATCCATCTCTTGTAATTAATTCAAATGATGAGGTGCATCAACTAGATCAATCCCTTGTTATTCCTCCTGCTATGCCTAACCTTTTGTAGGATAATGTACAAAAGAGCGAGGATGAAATGACAGAAAAGGAGATGCTCACAGCCTCATGTGAAAATTCAGAACCATCAACTATTATTTCTGCTGAACATGAGAGCAAAGGTAATGCCCATGATGCTAAACTCACGGAAGGTGAGAGTTCTCTTGATGTACTGATTTTTTCCACCAATCATGCTATGATAGAGCAAATTTTAGTGGAGCCTTAACTTTATTTACCTTTGTCATAAGATGATTTGCTTGATGTTCCTTGTGACAAAGATGACTTGCATGATGATATTTATGTTATACCCATACAATCATTGAAGAATGATCATGCTATATGTGCGCTGAAATCGAACACTTGTGCTAAAAATAGACTTGTTATTCATAATGCTAGTGAAGTTGATGAGCTAAAATTGTTGTCTTCTATAAATACTTTGGGTTACATTGAATTTGATGTTCCGTGTAATCCTAGTTCTTTAGAGGAGAAACTTTATGCATACGCTGATTTGCCATGGTTCTCTAGACAAACATATCATGTTTTTGGCAAATATAACAACCAACAACAATATTTGATACAACGAGTTTACATTTGTACAAATCCGAATTCTCCTTTTGTTGTGCAAAGTAATGATCAACTAGAGGACAGTAAAATCAACATTGTTGTTATGCCATATTCCTCTAGTTTTGCTTTTCGAACACAAGTGGAATCCAAAGAAAGGGAGCATATGTTTCTTGTTAGTGCTAATGTTTTCCAGGATAGTATTGGCAAAGATCGTGTGTATTTCAATCGAGCAGACTACATGTTTGTAGGACAAGACAAGCTACAAACCTGGACATGTGGTCATATTCTTTCTCACAACATTGTCCATTCCCATTATTTTGGAAACCTCGTTTGTCCTCATGTTGTGCAGGATCGACTTCAAACCAAATCGACGCCGAGGATGGCTTTTCATCAAGAAAGGGAGGATGATGAGGACATGACCTCCATACATATGACCATGCTTGAAGAACCATATGGAGACCAAGGAGATCAGCGAGGGTGTCCTAAGCGGGAAGGAGGCCCGAAGGTCATCCGGTTCGAGTCACCAAGGTGGAGGCCCAAATCAAGTTCGAGTCCATCTCGGCCTCTAGGACCAGTCTGCCTTAAACTGGTCACCCAGGACGTATCCGGACTCTGTTTGCGACGATCAACATATGGATGGAAAGCTAATTTGATAAGGAAGCCAACCCAAGTGGTTTCTCATCAAAAGCTCTTCGGAATCAACGAGAATCGTCGAAACAAGTCAGCGTCCAGAATCTGCCAAGGTGCTGCGACACCGTATTTTGGTTGGACCATGTATCGTATTTGGACCCATTAGGGGTGCGCGTCCATGGGGGTGACGCACAAGACTATATTTATCAGCCGTCGCTCTCCTTAGGGTTTGGGTTTTGTTTAGTTCTTGATTTCCTCGTCAAATAGACGTCATTTTGCTGCAACTATCGCCGCCAAGGCCGCTTGCTGTGAACCAGGGCCCCAGTTCTTGATCTTGTTCGCTTGTGGCGATTAGTCCTTTCGAATAAAGACTTGAACTCCTTATTTTTTCATAAGCCTCATATTTATTTGCAATTTTAGATTGCGTTCATCCCATTCTTGCTTGTGTTCTCGATTAAACTTGCGGAAAGCCTTCTCGGCGTGGTCAATCGCTCGCGTTCATGTGGTTGATAACCAACGGAGCGATGGTGTAACAGTTTGCGGGGTCCGAATCAGTCTTGGTTTGAAGCCTAGATCGTGAACGCGTCGAGTCTCCACCAATCGATGCTATCATACCTTTCAGAAGGTCAGGCCCAGTCTACATCAAGTGGTATCAGAGACCTTGTTGCCCGTTAGGTATAACTTTGTTTTCCCATTAGATTATTACTGTTTTTGCATTACATATAGTCCACAAAAAGCCAAAAATATATATATACCGCCACATATTCTCTATCCTATAACCTCATTGTGCCATGCAATTTTGTTTCTGCTTTTAAAGCGTTGTTGAGTTTGTGCCCTAGGTCAAGTTCTAGTTCTTTGGTTTTAGATCGTTTTTGAGTCCGGTTTGTGTCTTTTCCTTTGTTTTTCATCATAATCTGTAAACACCTTCAAGTCTTCTTATGTTTTTTTTGTTTCCATCAAACCCTAGTCCACGCCATCTAATTTGTTACACTTGTCTTCACTTGTTTCCATCAAATCCTTCTTGTTGTGACCAATTTTTGCGCATTGTTCCCGTTTGTCCTCTAATTCGAGTCAATTCAGAAAACTGGTCTAGTTTTCACTAGATATCTGAATTCCGATTTCGACGTTCCATATACCAAAATCAATCGGAAAAAATTTGGATCTGTCCATCCCCTTTTTTGGGGGGGTTCAAAGATTTTAAATTGCTCAAAAAGTGGTCACAAGATCCTCTTTTCATGGTTAGAAGGTTTTTGTCGATTTTGAGCACGTCTTCCGAAAATTCCACAGCCACGCTTTTCACTTGTTTAAGCTCATTTTCTGTGGTTACTTTTTTTTTGTGCTCCTAAGTAAAGGAAAAATATCAAAAAATAAAAAGAAAAAGTCAAAATTTCCCCAAAAAAACAACGGCGGCCCAAAAAAATAGAAAAAACAGAGGGCAAAGAGGAACAATATCTAGAGGAGCACATAGAGAGCGCCATTTGAGCTATGTTTATGCAGTGCTGATTTACCTTGTTCCTAATCATATTCTTGCTGTTCATATCACTTGATACATCTGGTACTTGGAACGTGAGTAGGCCAAAGAACTAAGACAAGTACTTGGGATACTTATTCACTTTTTTGCTATTCGGTCCAATTTTTGCTATTCCTTGATACTATATTGTGCCTATCCAAGCTCCACTTTCTTCTAACCAAGTACAGTTGTAAGGCTTTTGCAATCTGGATTACACTCAAGCTACAATGGTATCACAGTCACCGACCCAGATTGCACTCTTGCTGTTGCTTTGGTAAGAACACTTGTAAGACCATGGTAAGAAAATACTGAGAGTTGAGTGCCTTGTTTTTCCTTGTCCACAACCTAAGTAGTTGATAGGGATAATACTTTTGTGTTGTCTTTTGCTGTCTTCTAACAATGACAGGTTGTTCGTATCCACCGACTTATGATGGTATAGGTGCTGATGAGTACATGGAGTGGGAAATTGCCATCGATAACATATTTGCTACTTGCTTTATGTGTCCAAGGAGGAAGGTAAAAAATGCAGCTAGTGTTTTGCGACATTCTGCTTTATCTTGGTGGGAGTCTTTAGATCCTTCTGATAAACCTCAAACTTGGAATGATATGAAACATCTTATGAGAGAAAATTTTGTTAATCCATCTCTTGTAATTAATTCAAATGATGAGGTGCATCAACTAGATCAATCCCTTGTTATTCCTCCTGCTATGCCTAACCTTTTGCAGGATAATGTACAAAAGAGCGAGGATGACATGACAGAAAAGGAGATGCTCACAGCCTCATGTGAAAATTCAGAACCATCAACTATTATTTCTGCTGAACATGAGAGCAAAGGTAATGCCCATGATGCTAAACTCACGGAAGGTGAGAGTTCTCTTGATGTACTGATTTTTTCCACCAATCATGCTATGATAGAGCAAATTTTAGTGGAGCCTTCGCTTGATTTACCTTTGTCATAAGATGATTTGCTTGATGTTCCTTGTGACGAAGATGACTTGCATGATGATATTTATGTTATACCCATACAATAATTGAAGAATGATCATGCTATATGTGCGCTGAAATCGAACACTTGTGCTAAAAATAGACTTGTTATTCATAATGCTAGTGAAGTTGATGAGCTAAAATTGTTGTCTTCTTTAACTACTTTGGGTTACATTGAATTTGATGTTCCGTGTAATCTTAGTTCTTTAGAGGAGAAACTTTATGCATACGCTGATTTGCCATGGTTCTCTAGACATACATATCATGTTTTTGGCAAATATAACAACCAACGACAATATTTGATACAACGAGTTTACATTTGTACAAATCCGAATTCTCCTTTTGTTGTGCAAAGTAATGATCAACTAGAGGACAGTAAAATCAACATTGTTGTTATGCCATATTCCTCTAGTTTTGCTTTTCGAACACAAGTGGAATCCAAAGAAAGGGAGCATATGTTTGTTGTTAGTGCTAATCTTTTGCAGGATAGTATTGGCAAAGATCGTGTGTATTTCAATCGAGCAGACTACATGTTTGTAGGACAAGACAAGCTACAAACCTGGACATGTGGTCATATTCTTTCTCACAACATTGTCCATTCCCATTATTTTGGAAACCTCGTTTGTCCTCATGTTGTGCAGGATCGACTTCAAACAAAATCGACGCCGAGGACGACTTTTCATCAAGAAAGGGAGGATGATGAGGGCATGACCTCCATACATATGACCAGGCTTGAAGAACCATATGGAGACCAAGGAGATCAGCGAGGGTGTCCTAAGCAGGAAGGTGGCCCGAAGGTCATCCGGTTCGAGTCACCAAGGTGGAGGCCCAAATCAAGTTCGAGTCCATCTCGGCCTCTAGGACCAGTCTGCCTTAAACTGGTCACCTAGGACGTATCCGGACTCTATTTGCGACGATCTACATATGGATGGAAAGCTAATTTGATAAGGAAGCCAACCCAAGTGGTTTCTCGTCAAAAGCTCTTCGGAATCAACGAGAATCATCGAAACAAGTCAGCGTCCAGAATCTGCCAAGGTGCTGCGACACCGTATTTTGGTTGGACCATGTATCGTGTTTGGACCCATTAGGGGGCGCGTCCATGGGGGTGACGCACAAGACTATATTTATCAGCCGTCGCTCTCCTTAGGGTTTGGGTTTTGTTTAGTTCTTGATTTACTCGTGAAATAGATGTCATTTTGCTGCAACTGTCGCCGCCAAGGCCGCTTGCTGTGAACCAGGGCCCCAGTTCTTGATCTTGTTCGCTTGTGGCGATTAGTCCTTTCGAATAAAGACTTGAACTCCTTATTTTTTCATAAGCCTCATATTTATTTGCAATTTTAGATTGCGTTCATCCTGTTCTTGCTTGTGTTCTCGATTCGCTTGCAGGAAAGCCTTCTCGGCGTGGTCAATCGCGTTCGCGTGGTTGATAACCAACGGAGCAGTGGTGTAACGGTTGCGGGGGTCCGAATCAGTCATGGTTCGAAGCCTAGATCGTAAACGTCGAGTCTCCACCAATCGATGCTATCATACCTTTCAGAAGGTCGGGCCCAGTCTACATCAAGTGGTATCAGAGACCTTGTTGCCCGTTAGGTATAACTTTGTTTTCCCATTAGATTATTACTGTTTTTGCATTACATATAGTCCACAAAAAGCCAAAAATATATATATACCGCCACATATTCCCTATCCTATAACCTCATTGTGCCATGCAATTTTGTTTCTGTTTCGCATTGTTGAGTTTGTGCCCTAGGTCAAGTTCTAGTTGCTGGTTTTATATCGTTTTTGAGTCCAGTTTGTGTCTTTTCCTTTGTTTTTCATCATAATCTGTAAACACCTTCAAGTCTTGCTGTGTTTCTTTTGTTTCCATCAAACCCTAGTCCACGCCATCTAATTTGTTACACTTGTCTTCACTGTTTCCATCAAATCCTTACTGTTGTGACCAATTTTGCGCGCATTGTTCCCGTTTTGTCCTCTAATTCGGAGTCAATTCGTAAAACTGGTCTAGTTTTCGCATACGAACTCCGATTTGGACGTTCCATATACCAAAATCAATCGGAAAAAAATTTCGAATCTGTCCATCCCACGCTTTGCTGGGGTTCGAAGATTTTAAATTGCTCAAAAAGTGGTCACAAGATCCTCTTTTCATGGTCAGAAGGTTTTTGTCGATTTTGAGCACGTCTTCTGAAAATTCCACAGGCCACGTCTTTCACTTGTTTAAGCTCATTTTCTGTGGTTACTTTTTTTTGTGCTCCTAAGTAAAGGAAAAATATCAAAAAAATAAAAAGAAAAAGTCAAAATTTCCCCAAAAAACAACGACGGCCCAAAAAAATAGAAAAAAGAGAGGGGCAAAAGAGGAACAATATCTAGAGGAGCACATAGAGAGCGCCATTTGAGCTATGTTTGCGTGTGCTGATTTCTACCTTGTTCCTAATCATATTCTTGCTGTTCATATCACTTGATACATCTGGTACTTGGAACGTGAGTAGGCCAGCAATTAAGACAAGTACTTGGGATACTTATTCAGCTTTGCTATTCAGTTGCGAATTTTTGCTATTCCATGCTACTATATTGTGCCTATCCAAGCTCCACTTTCTTCCAACCAAGTACATTCGCCTTTTGAAATGTTACACTCAAGCTACAACGGTATCACAGATCACCGAATGTGATTGCACACCACTGTTGCTTTGGTTAGAACACTTGTAAGACCATGGTAAGACGCTTGAGAGTTGAGTGCCTTGTTTTTCCTTGTCCACAACCTAAGTAGTTGATAGGGATAATACTTTTGTGTTGTCTTTTGCTGTCTTCTAACAATGACAGGTTGTTCGTATCCACCGACTTATGATGGTATAGGTGCTAATGAGTACATGGAGTGGGAAATTGCCATCGATAACATATTTGCTACTTGCTTTATGTGTCCAAGGAGGAAGGTAAAAAATGCAGCTAGTGTTTTGCGACATTCTGCTTTATCTTGGTGGGAGTCTTTAGATCCTTCTGATAAACCTCAAACTTGGAATGATATGAAACATCTTATGAGAGAAAATTTTGTTAATCCATCTCTTGTAATTAATTCAAATGATGAGGTGCATCAACTAGATCAATCCCTTGTTATTCCTCCTGCTATGCCTAACCTTTTGTAGGATAATGTACAAAAGAGCGAGGATGAAATGACAGAAAAGGAGATGCTCACAGCCTCATGTGAAAATTCAGAACCATCAACTATTATTTCTGCTGAACATGAGAGCAAAGGTAATGCCCATGATGCTAAACTCACGGAAGGTGAGAGTTCTCTTGATGTACTGATTTTTTCCACCAATCATGCTATGATAGAGCAAATTTTAGTGGAGCCTTAACTTTATTTACCTTTGTCATAAGATGATTTGCTTGATTTTCCTTGTGACAAAGATGACTTGCATGATGATATTTATGTTATACCCATACAATCATTGAAGAATGATCATGCTATATGTGCGCTGAAATCGAACACTTGTGCTGAAAATAGACTTGTTATTCATAATGCTAGTGAAGTTGATGAGCTAAAATTGTTGTCTTCTTTAAATACTTTGGGTTACATTGAATTTGATGTTCCGTGTAATCTTAGTTCTTTAGAGGAGAAACTTTATGCATACGCTGATTTGCCATGGTTCTCTAGACATACATATCATGTTTTTGGCAAATATAACAACCAACGACAATATTTGATACAACGAGTTTACATTTGTACAAATCCGAATTCTCCTTTTGTTGTGCAAAGTAATGATCAACTAGAGGACAGTAAAATCAACATTGTTGTTATGCCATATTCCTCTAGTTTTGCTTTTCGAACACAAGTGGAATCCAAAGAAAGGGAGCATATGTTTCTTGTTAGTGCTAATCTTTTGCAGGATAGTATTGGCAAAGATCGTGTGTATTTCAATCGAGCAGACTACATGTTTGTAGGACAAGACAAGCTACAAACCTGGACATGTGGTCATATTCTTTCTCACAACATTGTCCATTCCCATTATTTTGGAAACCTCGTTTGTCCTCATGTTGTGCAGGATCGACTTCAAACAAAATCGACGCCGAGGACAGCTTTTCATCAAGAAAGGGAGGATGATGAGGACATGACCTCCATACATATGACCATGCTTGAAAAACCATATGGAGACCAAGGAGATTAGCGAGGGTGTCCTAAGCGAGAAGGAGGCCCGAAGGTCATCCGGTTCGAGTCACCAAGGTGGAGGCCCAAATCAAGTTCGAGTCCATCTCGGCCTCTAGGACCAGTCTGCCTTAAACTGGTCACCTAGGACGTATCCGGACTCTATTTGCGACGATCTACGTATGGATGGAAAGCTAATTTGATAAGGAAGCCAACCCAAGTGGTTTCTCGTCAAAAGCTCTTCGAAATCAACGAGAATCGTCGAAACAAGTCAGCGTCCAGAATCTGCCAAGGTGCTGCGACACCGTATTTTGGTTGGACCATGTATCGTGTTTGGACCCATTAGGGGGCGCGTCCATGAGGGTGACGCACAAGACTATATTTATCAGCCGTCGCTCTCCTTAGGGTTTGGGTTTTGTTTAGTTCTTGATTTCCTCGTGAAATAGACGTCATTTTGCTGCAACTGTCGCCGCCAAGGCCGCTTGCTGTGAACCAGGGCCCCAGTTCTTGATCTTGTTCACTTGTGGCGATTAGTCCTTTCGAATAAAGACTTGAACTCCTTATTTTTTTCATAAGCCTCATATTTATTTGCAATTTTAGATTGCGTTCATCCCATTCTTGCTTGTGTTCTCGATTCGCTTGCAGGAAAGCCTTCTCGGCGTGGTCAATCGCGTTTGCGTGGTTGATAACCAACGGAGCAATGGTGTAACGGTTGCGGGGGTCCGAATCAGTCTTGGTTCGAAGCCTAGATCGTAAACGTCGAGTCTCCACCAATCGACGCTATCATACCTTTCGGAAGGTCGGGCCATGTCTACATCAAGTGGTATCAGAGACCTTGTTGCCCGTTAGGTATAACTTTGTTTTCCCATTAGATTATTACTGTTTTTGCATTACATATAGTCCACAAAAAGCCAAAAAAATATATATACCGCCACATATTCCCTATCCTATAACCTCATTGTGCCGTGCAATTTTGTTTCTCTTTTGCGTTGTTGAGTTTGTGCCCTAGGTCAAGTTCTAGTTGCTGGTTTTAGATCGTTTTTGAGTCCAGTTTGTGTCTTTTCCTTTGTTTTTCATCATAATCTGTAAACACCTTCAAGTCTTGCTGTGTTTCTTTTGTTTCCATCAAACCCTAGTCCACGCCATCTAATTTGTTACACTTGTCTTCACTGTTTCCATCAAATCGTTACTGTTGTGACCAATTTTGCGTGCATTGTTCCCGTTTTGTCCTCTAATTCGGAGTCAATTCGTAAAACTGGCCTAGTTTTCGCATACGAACTCCGATTTCGACGTTCCATATACCAAAATCAATCGGAAAAAAATTTCGGATCTGTCCATCCCCTGCTTTGCTGGGGTTCGAAGATTTTAAATTGCTCAAAAAGTGGTCACAAGATCCTCTTTTCATGGTCAGAAGGTTTTTGTCGATTTTGAGCACGTCTTCTGAAAATTCCACAGGCCACGTCTTTCACTTGTTTAAGCTCATTTTTTGTGGTTACTTTCTTTTGTGCTCCTAAGTAAAGGAAAAATATCAAAAAAATAAAAAGAAAAAGTCAAAATTTCCCCAAAAAACAACGACGGCCCAAAAAAATAGAAAAAAGAGAGGGGCAAAAGAGGAACAATATCTAGAGGAGCACATAGAGAGCGCCATTTGAGCTATGTTTGCGTGTGCTGATTTCTACCTTGTTCCTAATCATATTCTTGCTGTTCATATCACTTGATACATCTGGTACTTGGAACGTGAGTAGGCCAGCAATTAAGACAAGTACTTGGGATACTTATTCAGCTTTGCTATTCAGTTGCGAATTTTTGCTATTCCATGCTACTATATTGTGCCTATCCAAGCTCCACTTTCTTCTAACCAAGTACAGGTTCGCCTTGAAACTGTTACACTCAAGCTACAACGGTATCACAGTCACCGAAAGATTGCACCGCCTGTTGCTTTGGTAAGAACACTTGTAAGACCATGGTAAGACGCTTGAGAGTTGAGTGCCTTGTTTTTCCTTGTCCACAACCTAAGTAGTTGATAGGGATAATACTTTTGTGTTGTCTTTTGCGGTCTTCTAACAATGACAGGTTGTTCGTATCCACCGACTTATGATGGTATAGGTGCTGATGAGTACATGGAGTGGGAAATTGCCATCGATAACATATTTGCTACTCGCTTTATGTGTCCAAGGAGGAAGGTAAAAAATGCAGCTAGTGTTTTGCGACATTCTGCTTTATCTTGGTGGGAGTCTTTAGATCCTTCTGATAAACCTTAAACCTGGAATGATATGAAAAATCTTATGGGAGAAAATTTTGTTAATCCATCTCTTGTAATTAATTCAAATGATGAGGTGCATCAACTAGATCAATCCCTTGTTATTCCTCCTGCTATGCCTAACCTTTTGTAGGATAATGTACAAAAGAGCGAGGATGAAATGACAGAAAAGGAGATGCTCACAGCCTCATGTGAAAATTCAGAACCATCAACTATTATTTCTGCTGAACATGAGAGCAAAGGTAATGCCCATGATGCAAAACTCACGGAAGGTGAGAGTTCTCTTGATGTACTGATTTTTTCCACCAATCATGCTATGATAGAGCAAATTTTAGTGGAGCCTTCGCTTGATTTACCTTTGTCATAAGATGATTTGCTTGATGTTCCTTGTGACGAAGATGACTTGCATGATGATATTTATGTTATACCCATACAATCATTGAAGAATGATCATGCTATATGTGCGCTGAAATCGAACACTTGTGCTAAAAATAGACTTGTTATTCATAATGCTAGTGAAGTTGATGAGCTAAAATTGTTGTCTTCTATAAATACTTTGGGTTACATTGAATTTGATGTTCCGTGTAATCCTAGTTCTTTAGAGGAGAAACTTTATGCATACGCTGATTTGCCATGGTTCTCTAGACATACATATCATGTTTTTGGCAAATATAACAACCAACGACAATATTTGATACAACGAGTTTACATTTGTACAAATCCGAATTCTCCTTTTGTTGTGCAAAGTAATGATCAACTAGAGGACAGTAAAATCAACATTGTTGTTATGCCATATTCCTCTAGTTTTGCTTTTCGAACACAAGTGGAATCCAAAGAAAGGGAGCATATGTTTCTTGTTAGTGCTAATCTTTTGCAGGATAGTATTGGCAAAGATCGTGTGTATTTCAATCGAGCAGACTACATGTTTGTAGGACAAGACAAGCTACAAACCTGGACATGCGGTCATATTCTTTCTCACAACATTGTCCATTCCCATTATTTTGGAAACCTCGTTTGTCCTCATGTTGTGCAGGATCGACTTCAAACAAAATCGACGCCGAGGACGACTTTTCATCAAGAAAGGGAGGATGATGAGGGCATGACCTCCATACATATGACCAGGCTTGAAGAACCATATGGAGACCAAGGAGATCAGCGAGGGTGTCCTAAGCGAGAAGGAGGCCCGAAGGTCATCCGGTTCGAGTCACCAAGGTGGAGGCCCAAATCAAGTTCGAGTCCATCTCGGCCTCTAGGACTAGTCTGCCTTAAACTGGTCACCCAGGACGTATCCGGACTCTGTTTGCGACGATCTACATATGGATGGAAAACTAATTTGATAAGGAAGCCAACCCAAGTGGTTTCTCATCAAAAGCTCTTCGGAATCAACAAGAATCATCGAAACAAGTCAGCGTCCAGAATCTGCCAAGGTGCTGCGACACCGTATTTTGGTTGGACCATGTATCGTGTTTGGACCCATTAGGGGGCGCGTTCGTGGGCATGACGCACAAGACTATATTTATCAGCCGTCGCTCTCCTTAGGGTTTGGGTTTTGTTTAGTTCTTGATTTCCTCGTGAAATAGACGTCGTTTTGCTTTCACTGTCGCCGCCAAGGCCGCTTGCTGTGAACCAGGGCCCCAGTTCTTGATCTTGTTCGCTTGTGGCGATTAGTCCTTTCGAATAAAGACTTGAACTCCTTATTTTTTTCATAAGCCTCATATTTATTTGCAATTTTAGATTGCGTTCATCCCGTTCTTGCTTGTGTTCTCGATTGGCTTGCAGAAAAGCCTTCTCGGCGTGGTCAATCGCGTTTGCGTGGTTGATAACCAACGGAGCAATGGTGTAACGGTTGCGGGGGTCCGAATCAGTCTTGGTTCGAAGCCTAGATCGTAAACGTCGAGTCTCCACCAATCGACGCTATCATACCTTTCGGAAGGTCGGGCCATGTCTACATCAAGTGGTATCAGAGACCTTGTTGCCCGTTAGGTATAACTTTGTTTTCCCATTAGATTATTACTGTTTTTGCATTACATATAGTCCACAAAAAGCCAAAAAAATATATACCTTTGTTATTCCCTATCCTATAACCTCATTGTGCGTGGTGCAATTTTGTTTCATTTTCGCGTTGTTGAGTTTGTGCCCTAGGTCAAGTTCTAGTTCTTTGGTTTTAGATCGTTTTTTGAGTCCGGTTTTGTGTCTTTTCCTTTGTTTTTCATCATAATCAGTAAACACCTTCAAGTCTTGTTGTGTTTCTTTTGTTTCCATCAAACCCTAGTCCACGCCATCTAATTTGTTACACTTGTCTTCACTGTTTCCATCAAATCGTTACTGTTGTGACCAATTTTGCGCGCATTGTTCCCGTTTTGTCCTCTAATTCGGAGTCAATTCAGTAAAATTGGAATATCTAGTTTTCGTGATATCTGAACTCCGATTTCGACGTTCCATATACCAAAATCAATCGGAAAAAAATTTCGGATCTGTCCATCCCCTGCTTTGCTGGGGTTCGAAGATTTTAAATTGCTCAAAAAGTGGTCACAAGATCCTCTTTTCATGGTCAGAAGGTTTTTGTCGATTTTGAGCACGTCTTCTGAAAATTCCACAGGCCACGTCTTTCACTTGTTTAAGCTCATTTTCTGTGGTTACTTTTTTTGTGCTCCTAAGTAAAGGAAAAATATCAAAAAAATAAAAATAAAAGTCAAAATTTCCCCAAAAAACAACGACGGCCCAAAAAAATAGAAAAAAGAGAGGGGCAAAAGAGGAACAATATCTAGAGGAGCACATAGAGAGCGCCATTTGAGCTGTGTTTGCGTGTGCTGATTTCTACCTTGTTCCTAATCATATTCTTGTTGTTCATATCACTTGATACATCTGGTACTTGGAATGTGAGTAGGCCAGCAACTAAGACAAGTACTTGGGATACTTATTCAGCTTTGCAATTCAGTTGCGAATTTTTGCTATTCCTTGATACTGTATTGTGCCTATCCAAGCTCCACTTTCTTCTAACCAAGTACAGGTTCGCCTTGCAACTATTACACTCAAGCTACAACGGTATCACAGTCACCGACCGATTGCACCGCCTGTTGCTTTGGTAAGGACACTTGTAAGACCGTGGTAAGACGCTTGAGAGTTGAGTGCCTTGTTTTTCCTTGTCCACAACCTAAGTAGTTGATAGGGATAATACTTTTGTGTTGTCTTTTGCTGTCTTCTAACAATGACAGGTTGTTCGTATCCACCGACTTATGATGGTATAGGTGCTAATGAGTACATGGAGTGGGAAATTGCCATCGATAACATATTTGCTACTCGCTTTATGTGTCCAAGGAGGAAGGTAAAAAATGCAGCTAGTGTTTTGCGACATTCTGCTTTATCTTGGTGGGAGTCTTTATATCCTTCTGATAAACCTCAAACTTGGAATGATATGAAACATCTTATGAGAGAAAATTTTGTTAATCCATCTCTTGTAATTAATTCAAATGATGAGGTGCATCAACTAGATCAATCCCTTGTTATTCCTCCTGCTATGCCTAACCTTTTGTAGGATAATGTACAAAAGAGCGAGGATGAAATGACAGAAAAGGAGATGCTCACAACCTCATGTGAAAATTCAGAACCATCATCTATTATTTCTGCTGAACATGAGAGCAAAGGTAATGCCCATGATGCTAAACTCACGGAAGGTGAGAGTTCTCTTGATGTACTGATTTTTTCCACCAATCATGCTATGATAGAGCAAATTTTAGTGGAGCCTTCGCTTGATTTACCTTTGTCATAAGATGATTTGCTTGATGTTCCTTGTGACGAAGATGACTTGCATGATGATATTTATGTTATACCCATACAATCATTGAAGAATGATCATGCTATATGTGCGCTGAAATCGAACACTTGTGCTAAAAATAGACTTGTTATTCATAATGCTAGTGAAGTTGATGAGCTAAAATTGTTGTCTTCTTTAAATACTTGGGTTACATTGAATTTGATGTTCCATGTAATCTTAGTTCTTTAGAGGAGAAACTTTATGCATACGCTGATTTGCCATGGTTCTCTAGACATACATGTCATGTTTTTGGCAAATATAACAACCAACGACAATATTTGATACAATGAGTTTACATTTGTACAAATCCGAATTCTCCTTTTGTTGTGCAAAGTAATGATCAACTAGAGGACAGTAAAATCAACATTGTTGTTATGCCATATTCCTCTAGTTTTGCTTTTCGAACACAAGTGGAATCCAAAGAAAGGGAGCATATGTTTCTTGTTAGTGCTAATCTTTTGCAGGATAGTATTGGCAAAGATCGTGTGTATTTCAATCGAGCAGACTACATGTTTGTAGGACAAGACAAGCTACAAACCTGGACATGTGGTCATATTCTTTCTCACAACATTGTCCATTCCCATTATTTTGGAAACCTCGTTTGTCCTCATGTTGTGCAGGATCGACTTCAAACAAAATCGACGCCGAGGACAGCTTTTCGTCAAGAAAGGGAGGATGATGAGGACATGACCTCCATACATATGACCATGCTTGAAGAACCATATGGAGACCAAGGAGATCAGCGAGGGTGTCCTAAGCGAGAAGGAGGCCCGAAGCTCATCCGGTTCGAGTCACCAAGGTGGAGGCCCAAATCAAGTTCGAGTCCATCTCGGCCTCCAGGACCAGTCTGCTTTAAACTGGTCACCCAGGACGTATCCGGACTCTGTTTGCGACGATCTACATATGGATGCAAAGCTAATTTGATAAGGAAGCCAACCCAAGTGGTTTCACGTCAAAGCCTCTTCGGAATCAACGAGAATCGTCGAAACAATTCAGCGTCTAGAATCTGCCAGGGTGCTGCGACACCGTATTTTGGTTGGACCATGTATTGTGTTTGGGCCCATTTGGGGGCGCGTCCAGGGGGGTGACGCCCAAGACTCTATATTTATCATCCGTCGCTCTCCTTAGGGTTTGGGTTTTGTTTAGTTCTTGATTTCCTCGTGAAATAGACGTCGTTTTGCTGCATCTGTCACCGCCAAGGCCGCTTGCTGTGAACCAGGGCCCCAGTTCTTGATCTTGTTCGCCTGTGGCGATTAGTCCTTTCGAATAAAGACTTGAACTCCTTATTTTTTTCATAAGCCTCATATTTATTTGCAATTTCAGATTGCGTTCATCCCGTTCTTGCTTGTGTTCTCGATTCGCTTGCAGGAAAGCCTTCTCGGCGAGGTCACTCGCGTTCGCGTGTTTGATAACCAATGGAGCATTGGTGTAACGGTTGCGGGGGTCCGAATCAGTCTTGGTTCGAAGCCTAGATCGTAAACGTCGAGTCTCCACCAATCGACGCTATCATACCTTTCGTGAGGTCGGGCCCAGTCTACATCAAGTGGTATCATAGACCTTGTTGCCCGTTAGGTATAACTTTGTTTTCCCATTAGATTATTACTGTTTTTGCATTACATATAGTCCACAAAAAGCCAAAAAAATATATATACCGCCACATATTCCCTATCCTATAACCTCATTGTGCCGTGCAATTTTGTTTCTGTTTCGCGTTGTTGAGTTTGTGTCCTAGGTCAAGTTCTAGTTGCTGGTTTTAGATCGTTTTTAGTCCAGTTTGTGTCTTTTCCTTTCTTTTTCATCATAATCTGTAAACACCTTCAAGTCTTGCTGTGTTTCTTTTGTTTCCATCAAACCCTAGTCCACGCCATCTAATTTGTTACACTTGTCTTCACTGTTTCCATCAAATCCTTACTGTTGTGACCAATTTTGCGCGCATTGTTCCCGTTTTGTCCTCTAATTCAGAGTCAATTCGTAAAACTGGTCTAGTTTTCGCATACGAACTCCGATTTCGACGTTCCATATACCAAAATCGATCAGAAAAAAATTTCGGATCTGTCCATCCCCTGCTTTGCTAGGGTTCGAAGATTTTAAATTGCTCAGAAAGTGGTCACAAGATCCTTTTTTAATGGTCACAAGGTTTTTGTCGATTTTGAGCACGTCTTCTGAAAATTCCACAGGCCACGTCTTTCACTTGTTTAAGCTCATTTTCTATGGTTACTTTTTTTTGTGCTCCTAAGTAAAGGAAAAATATCAAAAAAATAAAAATAAAAAGTCAAAATTTCCACAAAAAACAACGATGGCCCAAAAAAATAGAAAAAAGAGAGGGGCAAAAGAGGTACAATATCTAGAGGAGCACATGGAGAACGCCACTTGAGCTGTGTTTGCGTGTGCTGATTTCTACCTTGTTCCTAATCATATTCTTGCTGTTCATATCACTTGATACATCTGGTACTTGGAACGTGAGTAGGCCAGCAACTAAGACAAGTACTTGGGATACTTATTCAGCTTTGCTACTCAGTTGCGAATTTTTGCTATTCCTTGCTACTATATTTTGCCTATCTAAGCTCCACTTTCTTCTAACCAAGTACAGGTTCGCCTTGCAACTATTACACTCAAGCTACAACGGTATCACAGTCACCGACCGATTGCACCGCCTGTTGCTTTGGTAAGAACACTTGTAAGACCGTGGTAAGACGCTTGAGAGTTGAGTGCGTTGTTTTTCCTTGTCCACAACCTAAGTAGTTGATAGGGAAATACTTTTGTGTTGTCTTTTGCTGTCTTCTAACAATGACAGGTTGTTCGTATCCACCGACTTATGATGGTATAGGTGCTGATGAGTACATGTAGTGGGAAATTACCATTGATAACATATTTGCTACTTGCTTTATGTGTCTAAGGAGGAAGGTAAAAAATGCAGCTAGTGTTTTGCGACATTCTGCTTTATCTTGGTGGGAGTCTTTAGATCCTTCTGATAAATCTCAAACTTGGAATGATATGAAACATCTTATGAGAGAAAATTTTGTTAATCCATCTCTTGTAATTAATTCAAATGATGAGGTGCATCAACTAGATCAATCCCTTGTTATTCCTCCTGCTATGCCTAACCTTTTGTAGGATAATGTACAAAAGAGCGAGGATGACATGACAGAAAAGGAGATGCTCACAGCCTCATGTGAAAATTCAGAACCATCAACTATTATTTCTATTGAACATGAGAGCAAAGGTAATGCCCATGATGCTAAACTCACGGAAGGTGAGAGTTCTCTTGATGTACTGATTTTTTCCACCAATCATGCTATGATAGAGCAAATTTTAGTGGAGCCTTCGCTTGATTTACCTTTGTCATAAGATGATTTGCTTGATGTTCCTTGTGACGAAGATGACTTGCATGATGATATTTATGTTATACCCATACAATCATTGAAGAATGATCATGCTACATGTGCGCTGAAATCGAACACTTGTGCTAAAAATAGACTTGTTATTCATAATGCTAGTGAAGTTGATGAGCTAAAATTTGTCTTCTTTAAAAACTTTGGGTTACATTGAATTTGATGTTCCGTGTAGTCTTAGTTCTTTAGAGGAGAAACTTTATGCATATGCTGATTTGCCATGGTTCTCTAGACATACATATCATGTTTTTGGCAAATATAACAACCAACGACAATATTTGATACAACGAGTTTATATTTGTACAAATCTGAATTCTCCTTTTCTTGTGCAAAGTAATGATCAACTAGAGGACAGTAAAATCAACATTGTTGTTATGCCATATTCCTCTAGTTGTGCTTTTCGAACACAAGTGGAATCCAAAGAAAGGGAGCATATGTTTCTTGTTAGTGCTAATCTTTTGCAGGATAGTATTGGCAAAGATCGTGTGTATTTCAATCGAGCAGACTACATGTTTGTAGGAAAAGACAAGCTACAAACCTGGACATGTGGTCATATTCTTTCTCACAACATTGTCCATTCCCATTATTTTGGAAACCTCGTTTGTCCTCATGTTGTGCAGGATCGACTTCAAACAAAATCGACGCCGAGGACGGCTTTTCGTCAAGAAAGGGAGGATGATGAGGACATGACCTCCATACATATCACCATGCTTGAAGATCCATATGGAGACCAAGGAGATTAGCGAGGGTGTCCTAAGCGAGAAGGAGGCCTGAAGCTCATCCGGTTCGAGTCACCAAGGTGGAGGCCCAAATCAAGTTCGTGTCCATCTCGGCCTCCAGGGCCAGTCTGCCTTAAACTGGTCACCCAGGACGTATCCAGACTTCGTTTGCGATGATCTACATATGGATGGAAACCTAATTTGATAAGGTAGCCAAGCCAAGAGGTTTCACATCAAAAGCTCTTTGGAATCAACGAGAATCGTCGAAACAAGTCGGCGTCCAGAATCTACCAGGGTGCTGCGACACCGTATTTTGGTTGGACCATGTATCGTGTTTGGGCCCATTAGGGGGCGCGTCCAGGGGGGTGACGCCCAAGACTCTATATTTATCAGCTGTCGCTCTCCTTAGGGTTTGGGTTTTGTTTAGTTCTTGATTTCCTTGTGAAATAGACGTCGTTTTGCTTTCACTGTCGCCGCCAAGGCCGCTTGCTGTGAACCAGGGCCCCAGTTCTTGATCTTGTTCACCTGTGGCGATTAGTCCTTTCGAATAAAGACTTGAACTCCTTATTTTTTTCATAAGCCTCATATTTATTTGCAATTTTAGATTGCGTTCATCTCATTCTTGCTTGTGTTCTCGATTCGCTTGTAGGAAAGCCTTCTCGGCGAGGTTAATCACGTTCGCGTGGTTGATAACCAACGGAGCAGTGGTGTAACGGTTCCGGGGGTCCGAATCAGTCTTGGTTCGAAGCCTAGATCATAAACGTCGTGTCTCCACCAATTGACGCTATCCTACCTTTCGTGAGGTCGGGCCCAGTCTACATCAAGTGGCATCAGAGACCTTGTTGCCCGTTAGGTATAACTTTGTTTTCCCATTAGATTATTACTGTTTTTGCATTACATATAGTCCACAAAAAGCCAAAAAAAAATATATACCGCCAAATATTCCCTATCCTATAACCTCATTGTGCCGTGCAATTTTGTTTCTGTTTCACGTTGTTGAGTTTGTGTCCTAGGTGAAGTTCTAGTTGCTGGTTTTAGATCGTTTTTGAGTCCAGTTTGTGTCTTTTCCTTTGTTTTTCATCATAATCTGTAAACACCTTCAAGTATTGCTGTGTTTCTTTTGTTTCCATCAAACCCTAGTCCATGCCATCTAATTTGTTACACTTGTCTTCACTGTTTCCACAGTATCCTTACTGTTGTGACCAATTTTACGCGCATTGTTTCCGTTTTGTCCTCTAATTCGGAGTCAATTCGTAAAACTGGTCTAGTTTTCGCATACGAACTCCGATTTCAACGTTCCATATACCAAAATCGATTAGAAAAAAATTTCGGATCTATCCATCCCCTGCTTCGTTGGGGTTCAAAGATTTTAAATTGCTCAAAAAGTGGTCACAAGATCCTCTTTTCGTGGTCACAAGGTTTTTGTCGATTTTGAGCACGTCTTCTAAAAATTCCACAGGCCACGTCTTTCACTTGTTTAAGCTCATTTTCTATGGTTACTTTTTTTTGTGCTCCTAAGTAAAGGAAAAATATGAAAAAAATAAAAAGAAAAAGTCAAAATTTCCCCAAAAAACAACGACAGCCCAAAAAATAGGAAAAAGAGGGGCAAAAGAGGAACAATATCTAGAGGAGCACATAGAGAGCGCCATTTGAGCTGTGTTTGCGTGTGCTGATTTCTACCTTGTTCCTAATCATATTCTTGCTGTTCATATCACTTGATACATCTGGTACTTGGAACGTGAGTAGGCCAGCAACTAAGACAAGTACTTCGGATACTTATTCAGCTTTGCTATTCAGTTGCGAATTTTTGCTATTCCTTGCTACTATATTGTGCCTATCCAAGCTCCACTTTCTTCTAACCAAGTACAGGTTCGCCTTGCAACTGTTACACTCAAGCTACAATGGTATCACAGTCATCGACCAATTGCACCGCCTGTTGCTTTGGTAAGAACACTTGTAAGACCGTGGTAAGACGCTAGAGAGTTGAGTGCCTTGTTTTTCCTTGTACACAACCTAAGTAGTTGATAGGGAAATACTTTTGTGTTGTCTTTTGCTATCTTCTAACAATGACAGGTTGTTTGTATCCACCGACTTATGATGGTATAGGTGCCGATGAGTACATGGAGTGGGAAATTGCCATCGATAACATATTTGCTACTCGCTTTATGTGTCCAAGGTAAAAAATGCAGCTAGTGTTTTGTGACATTCTGCTTTATCTTGGTGGGAGTCTTTAGATCCTTCTGAAAATCCTCAAACTTGGAATGATATGAAACATCTTATGAGAGAAAATTTTGTTAATCCATCTCTTGTAATTAATTCAAATGATGAGGTGCATCAACTAGATCAATCCCTTGTTATTCCTCCTGCTATGCCTATCCTTTTGCAAGATAATGTACAAAAGAGCGAGGATGACATGACAGAAAAGGACATGCTCACAGCCTCATGTGAAAATTCAGAACCATCAACTATTATTTCCGTTGAACATGAGAGCAAAGGTAATGCACATGATGCTAAACTCACGGAAGGTGAGAGTTCTCTTGATGTACTAATTTTTTCTAGCAATCATGCTATGATAGAGCAAATTTTAGTGGAGCCTTCGCTTGATTTACCTTAGTCATAAGATGATTTGCTTGATGTTCCTTGTGACGAAGATGACTTGCATGATGATATTTATGTTATACCCATACAATCATTGAAGGATGATCATGCTATATGTGCGCTGAAATCGAACACTTGTGCTAAAAATAGACTTGTTATTCATAATGCTAGTGAAGTTGATGAGCTAAAATTTTTGTCTTCTTTAAATACTTTGGGTTACATTGAATTTGATGTTCCGTGTAATCTTAGTTCTTTAGAGGAGAAACTTTATGCATATGCTGATTTGCCATGGTTTTCTAGACATACATATCATGTTTTTGGCAAATATAACAACCAACGATAATATTTGATGCAACGAGTTTACATTTGTACAAATCTGAATTCTCCTTTTGTTGTGCAAAGTAATGATCAACTAGAGGACAGTAAAATCAACATTGTTGTTATGCCATATTCCCCTTGTTTTGCTTTTCGAACACAAGTGGAATCCAAAGAAAGGGAGCATATGTTTCTTGTTAGTGCTAATCTTTTGCAGGATAGTATTGGCAAAGATCGTGTGTATTTCAATCGAGCAGACTACATGTTTGTAGGAAAAGACAAGCTACAAACCTGGACATGTGGTCATATTCTTTCTCACAACATTGTCCATTCCCATTATTCTGGAAACCTCGTTTGTCCTCATGTTGTGCTGGATCGACTTCAAACAAAATCGACGCCGAGGACGGCTTTTCGTCAAGAAAGGGAGGATGATGAGGACATGAGCTCCATACATATCACCATGCTTGAAGATCCATATGGAGACCAAGGAGATTAGCGAGGGTGTCCTAAGCGAGAAGGAGGCCCGAAGCTCATCCGGTTCGAGTCACCAAGGTGGAGGCCCAAATCAAGTTCGTGTCCATCTCGGCCTCCAGGGCCAGTCTGCCTTAAACTGGTCACCCAGGACGTATCCAGACTTCGTTTGCGATGATCTACATATGGATGGAAACCTAATTTGATAAGGTAGCCAAGCCAAGAGGTTTCACATCAAAAGCTCTTTGGAATCAACGAGAATCGTCGAAACAAGTCGGCGTCCAGAATCTACCAGGGTGCTGCGACACCGTATTTTGGTTGGACCATGTATCGTGTTTGGGCCCATTAGGGGGCGCGTCCAGGGGGGTGACGCCCAAGACTCTATATTTATCAGCTGTCGCTCTCCTTAGGGTTTGGGTTTTGTTTAGTTCTTGATTTCCTTGTGAAATAGACGTCGTTTTGCTTTCACTGTCGCCGCCAAGGCCGCTTGCTGTGAACCAGGGCCCCAGTTCTTGATCTTGTTCACCTGTGGCGATTAGTCCTTTCGAATAAAGACTTGAACTCCTTATTTTTTTCATAAGCCTCATATTTATTTGCAATTTTAGATTGCGTTCATCTCATTCTTGCTTGTGTTCTCGATTCGCTTGTAGGAAAGCCTTCTCGGCGAGGTTAATCACGTTCGCGTGGTTGATAACCAACGGAGCAGTGGTGTAACGGTTCCGGGGGTCCGAATCAGTCTTGGTTCGAAGCCTAGATCATAAACGTCGTGTCTCCACCAATTGACGCTATCCTACCTTTCGTGAGGTCGGGCCTAGTCTACATCAAGTGGCATCAGAGACCTTGTTGCCCGTTAGGTATAACTTTGTTTTCCCATTAGATTATTACTGTTTTTGCATTACATATAGTCCACAAAAAGCCAAAAAAAAATATATACCGCCAAATATTCCCTATCCTATAACCTCATTGTGCCGTGCAATTTTGTTTCTGTTTCACGTTGTTGAGTTTGTGTCCTAGGTGAAGTTCTAGTTGCTGGTTTTAGATCGTTTTTGAGTCCAGTTTGTGTCTTTTCCTTTGTTTTTCATCATAATCTGTAAACACCTTCAAGTCTTGCTGTGTTTCTTTTGTTTCCATCAAACCCTAGTCCATGCCATCTAATTTGTTACACTTGTCTTCACTGTTTCCATAGTATCCTTACTGTTGTGACCAATTTTACGCATTGTTGTTTCCGTTTTGTCCTCTAATTCGAGTCAATTAAGTAAAAGGCTGGTCTAGTTTTCGATATCTGAACTCCGATTTCAACGTTCCATATACCAAAATCGATTAGAAAAAATTTCGGATCTATCCATCCCCTGCTTCGTTGGGGTTCAAAGATTTTAAATTGCTCAAAAAGTGGTCACAAGATCCTCTTTTCGTGGTCACAAGGTTTTTGTCGATTTTGAGCACGTCTTCTAAAAATTCCACAGGCCACGTCTTTCACTTGTTTAAGCTCATTTTCTATGGTTACTTTTTTTTGTGCTCCTAAGTAAAGGAAAAATATGAAAAAAATAAAAAGAAAAAGTCGAAATTTCCGCAAAAAACAACGACAGCCCAAAAAATAGGAAAAAGAGGGGCAAAAGAGGAACAATATCTAGAGGAGCACATAGAGAGCGCCATTTGAGCTGTGTTTGCATGTGCTGATTTCTACCTTGTTCCTAATCATATTCTTGCTGTTCATATCACTTGATACATCTGGTACTTGGAACGTGAGTAGGCCAGCAACTAAGACAAGTACTTCGGATACTTATTCAGCTTTGCTATTCAGTTATGAATTTTTGCTATTCCTTGCTACTATATTGTGCCTATCCAAGCTCCACTTTCTTCTAACCAAGTACAGTTTGCCTTTGCAACTGTTACACTCAAGCTACAATGGTATCACAGTCATCGACCAATTGCACCGCCTGTTGCTTTGGTAAGAACACTTGTAAGACCGTGGTAAGACGCTAGAGAGTTGAGTGCCTTGTTTTTCCTTGTACACAACCTAAGTAGTTGATAGGGAAATACTTTTGTGTTGTCTTTTGCTATCTTCTAACAATGACAGGTTGTTTGTATCCACCGACTTATGATGGTATAGGTGCCGATGAGTACATGGAGTGGGAAATTGCCATCGATAACATATTTGCTACTCGCTTTATGTGTCCAAGGTAAAAAATGCAGCTAGTGTTTTGTGACATTCTGCTTTATCTTGGTGGGAGTCTTTAGATCCTTCTGAAAATCCTCAAACTTGGAATGATATGAAACATCTTATGAGAGAAAATTTTGTTAATCCATCTCTTGTAATTAATTCAAATGATGAGGTGCATCAACTAGATCAATCCCTTGTTATTCCTCCTGCTATGCCTATCCTTTTGCAAGATAATGTACAAAAGAGCGAGGATGACATGACAGAAAAGGAGATGCTCACAGCCTCATGTGAAAATTCAGAACCATCAACTATTATTTCCGTTGAACATGAGAGCAAAGGTAATGCCCATGATGCTAAACTCACGGAAGGTGAGAGTTCTCTTGATGTACTAATTTTTTCTAGCAATCATGCTATGATAGAGCAAATTTTAGTGGAGCCTTCGCTTGATTTACCTTAGTCATAAGATGATTTGCTTGATGTTCCTTGTGACGAAGATGACTTGCATGATGATATTTATGTTATACCCATACAATCATTGAAGGATGATCATGCTATATGTGCGCTGAAATCGAACACTTGTGCTAAAAATAGACTTGTTATTCATAATGCTAGTGAAGTTGATGAGCTAAAATTTGTCTTCTTTAAAAACTTTGGGTTACATTGAATTTGATGTTCCGTGTAGTCTTAGTTCTTTAGAGGAGAAACTTTATGCATATGCTGATTTGCCATGGTTCTCTAGACATACATATCATGTTTTTGGCAAATATAACAACCAACGACAATATTTGATGCAACGAGTTTATATTTGTACAAATCTGAATTCTCCTTTTCTTGTGCAAAGTAATGATCAACTAGAGGACAGTAAAATCAACATTGTTGTTATGCCATATTCCTCTAGTTGTGCTTTTCGAACACAAGTGGAATCCAAAGAAAGGGAGCATATGTTTCTTGTTAGTGCTAATCTTTTGCAGGATAGTATTGGCAAAGATCGTGTGTATTTCAATCGAGCAGACTACATGTTTGTAGGAAAAGACAAGCTACAAACCTGGACATGTGGTCATATTCTTTCTCACAACATTGTCCATTCCCATTATTCTGGAAACCTCGTTTGTCCTCATGTTGTGCTGGATCGACTTCAAACAAAATCGACGCCGATGACGGCTTTTCGTCAAGAAAGGGAGGATGATGAGGACATGACCTCCATACATATGACCATGCTTAAAGAACCATATGGAGACCAAGGAGATCAGTGAGGGTGTCCTAAGTGAGAAGGAGGCCCGAAGCTCATCCGGTTCGAGTCACCAAGGTAGAGGCCCAAATCAAGTTCGAGTCCATCTCGGCCTCTAGGACCAGTCTGCCTTAAACTGGTCGCCCAGGACGCATCTGGACTCCGTTTGTGACGGTCTACATATGGATGGAAAGCTAATTTGATAAGGAAGTAAACACAAGTGGTTTCACATCAAAAGCTCTTTGGAATCAATAGGAATCGTCGAAACAAGTCAGCGTCCAGAATCTGCCAGGGTGCTGCGACACCGTATTTTGGTTGGACCATGTATCGTGTTTGGGCCCATTAGGGGGCACGTCCAGGGGGGTGACGCCCAAGACTCAATATTTATCAGCCATCGCTCTCCTTAGGGTTTGGGTTTTGTTTAGTTCTTCATTTGCTAATGAAATAGACGTCGTTTTGCTACAACTGTCGCCGCCAAGGCCGCTTGCTGTGAACCAGGGCCCCAGTTCTTGATCTTGTTCGCCTGTGGCGATTAGTCCTTTCAAATAAAGATTTGAACTCCTTTTTTTCATAAGCCTCATATTTATTTGCAATTTCAGATTGCGTTCATCCCATTCTTGCTTATGTTCTCAATTCGCTTGTAGGAAAGCCTTCTCGGCGAGGTCAATCGCGTTCGCGTGGTTGATAACCAACGGAGCAGTGGTGTAACGGTTGCGCGGATCCGAATCAGTCTTAGTTCGAAGCCTAGATTGTGAATGTCGAGTCTCCACCAATCGACGCTATCATACCTTTCGGAAGATCGGGCCCAGTCTACATCAAGTGGTATCAGAGACCTTGTTGCCCGTTAGGTATAACTTTGTTTTCCCATTAGATTATTACTGTTTTTGCATTACATATAGTCCACAAAAAGCCAAAAAAATATATATACCGCCACATATTCCCTATCCTATTACCTCATTGTGCCGTGCAATTTCGTTTCTGTTTCGCATTGTTGAGTTTGTGTCCTAGGTGAAGTTCTAGTTGCTGGTTTTAGAACGTTTTTGAGTCCAATTTGTGTCTTTTCCTTTGTTTTTCATCATAATCTATAAACACCTTCAAGTCTTGCTGTGTTTCTTTTGTTTCCATCAAACCCTAGTCCACGCCATCTAATTTGTTACACTTGTCTTCACTATTTCCATCAAATCCTTACTGTTGTGACCAATTTTGCGCGCATTGTTCCCGTTTTGTCCTCTAATTCGGAGTCAATTCGTAAAACTGGTCTAGTTTTCGCATACGAACTCCGATTTCGACGTTCCATATACCAAAATCGATCAGAAAAAAAATTCGGATCGGTCCATCCCCTGCTTTGTTGGGGTTCGAAGATTTTAAATTGCTCAAAAAGTGGTCACAAGATCCTCTTTTCGTGGTCACGAGGTTTTTGTCGATTTCGTGCACGTCTTTCACTTGTTTAAGCTCATTTTCTATGGTTACTTTTTTTTGTGCTCCTAAGTAAAGGAAAAATATCAAAAAAATAAAAAGAAAAAGTCAAAATTTCCCCAAAAAACAACGATAGCCCAAAAAAATAGGAAAAAGAGAGGGGCAAAAGAGCAACAATATCTAGAGGAGCACATAGAGAGCGCCATTTGAGCTGTGTTTGCGTGTGCTGATTTCTACCTTGTTCCTAATCATACTCTTGCTGTTCATATCACTTGATACATCAGGTACTTGGAACATGAGTAGGCCAGCAAATAAGACAAGTACTTCGGATACTTATTCAGCTTTGCTATTCAGTTGCGAATTTTTGCTATTCCTTGCTACTATATTGTGCCTATCCAAGCTCCACTTTCTTCTAACCAAGTATAGGTTTGCCTTGCAACTGTTACACTCAAGCTACAACGGTATCACAGTCATCGACCGATTGCACCGCCTGTTGCTTTGGTAAGAACACTTGTAAGACCGTGGTAAGACGCTTGAGAGTTGAGTGCCTTGTTTTTCCTTGTCCACAACCTAAGTAGTTGATAGGGATAATACTTTTGTGTTGTCTTTTGCTGTCTTCTAACAATGACAGGTTGTTTGTATCCACTGACTTATGATGGTATAGGTGCTGATGAGTACATGGAGTGGGAAATTGCCATCGATAACATATTTGCTACTCGCGTTATGTGTCCAAGGAGGAAGGTAAAAAATGCAGCTAGTGTTTTGCGACATTCTGCTTTGTCTTGGTGGGAGTCTTTAGATCCTTCTGATAAACCTCAAACTTTGAATGATATGAAACATCTTATGAGAGAAAATTTTGTTAATCCATCTCTTATAATTAATTCAAATGATGAGGTGCATCAACTAGATCAATCCCTTGTTATTTATTCTGCTATACCTAACCTTTTGCAGGATAATGTACAAAAGAGCGAGGATGACATGATAGAAAAGGAGATGCTCACAGCCTCATGGGAAAATTCAGAACCATCAACTATTATTTCTGCTGAACATGAGAGCAAAGGTAATGCCCATGATGCTAAATTCACGGAAGGTGAGAGTTCTCTTGATGTACTGATTTTTTCCCCCAATCATGCTATGATAGAGCAAATTTTAGTGGAGCCTTCGCTTGATTTACCTTTGTCACAAGATGATTTGCTTGATGTTCCTTGTGACGAAGGAGACTTGCATGATGATATTTATGTTATACCCATATAATCATTGAAGAATGATCATGCTATATGTGCGCTGAAATCGAACACTTGTGCTGAAAATAGAATTGTTATTCATAATGCTAGTGAAGTTGATGAGCTAAAATTGTTGTCTTCTTTAAATACTTTGGGTTACATTGAATTTGATGTTCCGTGTAATCTTAGTTCTTTAGAGAAGAAACTTTATGCATATACTAATTTGCCATGGTTCTCTAGACATACATATCATGTTTTTGGCAAATATAACAACCAACGACAATATTTGATACAACGAGTTTACATTTGTACAAATCCGAATTCTCCTTTTGTTGTGCAAAGTAATGATCAACTAGAGGACAGTAAAATCAACATTGTTGTTATGCCGTATTCCTCTAGTTTTGCTTTTCGAGCACAAGTGGAATCCAAAGAAAGGGAGCATATGTTTCTTGATAGTGCTAATCTTTTGCAGGATAGTATTGGCAAAGATCGTGTGTATTTCAATCGAGCAGACTACATGTTTGTAGGACAAGAGAAGCTACAAACCTGGACATGTGATCATATTCTTTCTCACAACATTGTCCATTCCCATTATTTTGGAAACCTCATTTGTCCTCATGTTGTGCAGGATCGACTTCAAACAAAATCGACGCCGAGGACGGCTTTTCGTCAAGAAAGGGAGGATGATGAGGACATGACCTCCATACATATGACCATGCTTGAAGAACCATATGGAGACCAAGGACATCAGCAAGGGTGTCCTAAGCGAGAAGGAGGCTCGAAGCTCATCCGGTTCGAGTCACCAAGGTGGAGGCCCAAATCAAGTTCGAGTCCATCTCGGCCTCCAGGACCAGTCTGCCTTAAACTGGTCACCCAGGACGCATCCGGACTCCGTTTGTGACGATCTACATATGGATGGAAATCTAATTTGATAAGAAAGCCAACCCAAATGGTTTCACGTCAAAAGCTCTTCGTAATCAATGAGAATCGTCAAAACAAGTCAGCGTCCAGAATCTGCTAGGGTGCCGCGACACCGTATATTTGGTTGGACCATGTATCGTGTTTGGGCCCATTAGGGCATGCGTCCAGGGGGTGATGCCCAAGACTCTATATTTATCAGCCGTCGCTCTCCTTAGGGTTTGGGTTTTGTTTAGTTCTTGATTTCCTCGTGAAATAGACGTTGTTTTGCTGCAACTGTCGCCGCCAAGGCCGCTTGCTGTGAACCAGGGCCCCAGTTCTTGATCTTGTTCGCCTGTGGCGATTAGTCCTTTCGAATAAAGACTTTAACTCCTTATTGTTTTCATAAGCCTCATATTTATTTGCAATTTCAGATTGCGTTCATCCGGTTCTTGCTTGTGTTCTCGATTCGCTTGCAGGAAAGCCTTCTCGGCGAGGTCAATCGCGTTCGTGTTGTTGATAACCAACGGAGCAGTGGTGTAACGGTTGTGGGGGTCCGAATGAGTCTTGGTTCGAAGCCTAGATCGTGAACGTCGAGTCTCCACCAATCGACGCTATCATACCTTTCGGAAGATCGGGCCTAGTCTACATCACCTTCCCTCTTCCTCCGCGCACGTGGCCCGGCAGCGCGGCCTGCTCGGTGGCCCACTCCAGTGCCTTCGCATGCACGCGCGAGCACGCATGTAGCCCTACAATGCGGCCCAGTTCAGCACTGCTTGGCCTAGGTGGAAGCTTGCTTCATGCCCACGTTTGCGCGCTGCCGAATCCCCTATCCCTCCTCTTTCTCTGGCAATCGGGACCCGCACGTCAGACGCCTTCCTTCCCCTTATTTTCTTGCCGCGCCGGGAAGCCGTGCCAACAATCTACGGTGCCGAGCTAGTATGGCAGGCCCAATCCACAAGGATGGCGTGTGGGTGACGTTGATTCCCATTTCTACTGTGCCCATCCAGCTTATAAGACTCGTCGTTGAGCCCCTTTCTCCCCCTTTACTGCTGCTGAGCTCACGTACACACCGCCGCCCCTAATCCACCCGCGCCAGTGCTCAAACATCGTCTACGACGCCTCCAGGAGCTTCGCCATGCCACGCTGCATCCGTAGGTGTCATCTTCTCTTCATTTTGGTAACCAGTCGCATGGAATCACACTCACCCACGATAGTTCCTCTCTCCAGCTCACCATCGCCGTCGACCGCACCCCTCGAGGCCGTCCTGAACGCCATGAACACCTTCCTTGGACTCACGGTGAGCCACTCTACCTCCCCGTACCCTACTTTTTGTGGATGTCGCTCTAGAGAACCATATCGGCAAGCTCTGGATCACGTCGTCCATGGTGTCGCTGTGGGGCCATCGCCTCGACATGCTCCCCGTCTTTGTTCTATACCCCACTGAGTTCGCAAGATATCATGCTTTGTTTCCATGCTTTTAGTTTCGAATGAGGTGGTCGGGAACGCCATTCCAGCGCTCGCCGTGGTGTTCGGCTCGCCAATGGTCATGGCGGGCTCACCAGCGCCACTGTGCAGGCAGTGGGGAACCTTTCCCTTTGTTTCCCGCCGTCTGATTGGGGTTGAACGGTCGTGATTAGAACGTACCCCTTCGGGGCATGACTAGTCCACAATGGACCATGGACGTAGTGCAGAACGCCCACATTAGTGTGTCCATGCACACCTGGTGCACCGGACCAACCAGAGCACGCCGCGTGGCGCCCAGTTAGCAGCCACGTGGGTCAACCAGCAGTCAGCCGTGTGTTTTTGTAATTTAGCCCCTCGGTTTTCATGGAATCAACCCGCGGTACACATCAGTTCAAAAGTATTTCTTTTTAGTCCTGTTTTCTTCCAATTTAGCCCCTATATTTCTAAGTAATATTGCGCGCAGTCCAAGAACACGTTACAGTATGGTTTTATTCAAATTTAAGTTTGTTTTATTTACAAGAATGCCACTAGAACCTTATTTCATGCATAACTTTCACGTTTTAAGTTCGATTTGAGTGATTCTTTCACTCATGTGTTCGTAGCAATACGTAGATTAGTTTTATAAGCTTTCTAGTCTATGTTTCTACTGTTTGGTGTACTACTCTAATAGAAGTATCTTTGTATGCATGTGATGATTGGAATAGATGCTTGATTGATGAATTGGAACATGTTTAGAGGGTGATCAGTTCGAGGGTTTAGAGGATCAGTCAGGTGACCAGCAGTACCAGGAAGGAAACTTTGAGGAAGGCAAGTGTAGCAAAGGCCCCTTGTACCTATGAACTCTACAATTCATATACATGCATGTGTTTAAATGTGAATTACCTTTAAGGACTTTACCTAGATTACTACTTGTACCACATATCCTAGATACCTATGGTTTGGGATGCATTTTTGATAGATGGTGCAGTGCTCAACATAAAATAATTGTTAAACATGACTAAAGGTATTATGCAATATGTTAAAATGGAGCTTTTTAGCAACAATTAGGGGGCTAGAGTACTGGGTTGAGTGCTCTAGTGCCTCTCCATAAGGACTTAATCCTGAAGCGGCCACCCAGGAGGTTTCGTACAACCCCGAGTGTCATATGGCTCTAACTTTAACATGTTAACTAGATTGTACTAGCTCGTCTATAGATTTCCATAAGTGCAAGAGGGGGGCACTAGTTGGTATCTTTCTTTTCCTGCTAGGGTGTGTACCATGCCACCACCACGAGTGCCAGTCCTAGAGGAGGGCCACATACGGCTAGATAGCTGAAACCTTGGCAGCTACGACTTCTTAGTGCGACTAACGAAGGGTTACGTAGTGAAACCCTACCACACTTCCTGGGTAAACGTGATGTGGGCTTTGCAAACCCCAGCATTGGGAATCACAGCTTGGTGGGTAAAGTTGTACAGTTTCTATAGAAATATTTAACCTATTATAACAACCATGCTCATGGATACGAACGATCTGGATCCTTCATGATTAGTGGTTACTATGGATGGTTGGGAAATTGATATAATCTTGATTATTCACTATTACCACTTGGTTGGGTTTATTCACTAAAGTAGTGATTCAAGATGCTAAAACTTCACCAACTAAAATTGCTAACCGCAGTCAAACCATGTGTAGCCTTTAAGCCTCATAGATCCCTTTGATATACTTGCTAAGCATGGTGAGCTTACACTTGTTTTACATTCAATGAAAAACCTGGATGGTAACAGATAATACATATGAAGAGTTTCCAGAGGATGTCTAGGACTACTAGGAAGATGTCCCCCAGTTGGAGTCCCTGTGGCATATTGGGCTTAATTATCTACTCTATGTAATAATATTGTCGACGAGCGGGACTTGTGACAATTATGTGATGAGATTATGTGATGTAATAAAGTATTTTACTTTGATATTATTGCAATTTGAGATTATATGTGTGTTTGGACATCCAGGGCGCACATATATGAGCACTTGGTTTTGTTATGCAAAATTGGGTGCGATAGAGGTACATGCATCCCATATATGGAGACGACTTTCATAAATGTGCTTCCTTTTGTTCTCCCATAGTGGTACATATCTTGCAACCATAAAATTGGCAATATTTGCACCAGGGGTCAGATTTCGTGATCTTGAAGAGCATGTCGTCCCGTAGCGAATCATTGATGGCCAATTCCTATGGATTTTCAAACTGCATTCTAGACAAGTGATCAACAACAGAATTTTCTACTCTCTTTTTATCTTTCATTTCTAAGTCAAATTCTTGGAGTAACAAAATCCATCTTATTAGTCTAGGTTTAGCATCTTTCTTAGTGAGCAGGTATTTTAAAGCAGCATGATCAGTATAAACAATCACCTTAGCTCCTACTAAGTAAGATCTAAACTTGTCTATAGCAAAAACAACAGTCAGGAGTTCTTTTTCAGTTGTTGCATAATTAAGTTGAGGTTCTCTCAAAGTTTTGGTAGCATAGGCAATTGCATGATGCTTCTTATCTTTTGTTTGACCTAAAACTACCCCCACAACATAATCACTTGCATCACACATGATTTCAAAAGGTAGCGACCAATCAGGGGGTTGAATGATTGGTGTAGAGATGAGTGCTTTCTTAAGAATTTCAAATGATTTTTAGCATATATCATCAAATTCGAAGGGAACATCCTTGGCCAAAAGATTTGTAAGTGGTCTAGCAATATGTGAAAAAACTTTTATAAAGCAGCGATAAAACCCCGCATGACCAAGGAAACTACGGATCACTCTGATATTTACAGGTGGAGGTAATTGTTGAATCACTTCTATTTTAGCCCTATCTACCTCAAGCCCTCGTTCGGACACCAAGTGTCCAAGCACTATGCCTTCTATAACCATGAAATTACATTTTTCCCAATCAAGGACTAAGTGCTTTTCTTCACATCTTTGCAAAATCTTGTCTAAATTTTCAAGACAATCATCAAAAGTTTTTCCATAAACAGAAAAAACATCCATGAAAACTTCCATGATTTCTTCAATCATATCAGAAAATATAGACATCATGCATCTTTGGAAAGAAGCTAGAGCATTACATAATCCAAAAGACATTCTACGATAAGCATAAGTTCAATATGGACATGTAAATGTGGTTTTGCTTTGGTTATCAGGATGGATTAGTATCTAGTGATAACCTGAATACCCATCAAGGAAACAGAAGAAAGAGTGATTTGCTAATCGCTCCAACATTGCATCAATGAAGGCCAATGGAAAATGATCTTTCTTTGTTGCCTTGTTAAGTTTTCGGTAGTCAATACACATCCACCATCCTATGACATTTCTTTGGGGTATTAGTTTATTTTTTTCATTTTTAACAATAGTCATGCCTCCCTTTTTAGGCACAACTTGCACAGGGCTTACCCACTCACTATATGGAATGAGATAGATGATCCCGGCATGCAAGAGTTTCAAAACCTCTTTTTTAACAACCTCTCTCATCACATTATTAAGCCTACGCTGTGGCTCCCTAGAAGGTATAGAATCTAGGTCTGTAGGAATGCGATGGGTGTAAAGAGTAGGGCTAATTCCCTTGAGATCTTGGAGTGAGTAGCAAAAAAGCAGAGCGATGCTTTTCTAAGACAGTTACCAAGCGAAGGGTGTGATAGAACCGACCAATTTATAAGAGCACAAGTACAATGGCAACCACCAAAATGATCACACTATCATACTTGAGCCCATATAAACCCGGTAGTCCATCGAGTACTACGAAGGGTCTCGATTCATCGCCAACATACAACCAAGATCGAAATGATTCAACATACATGCCACATATTACATAAAGTTCACAAATACCTCACCATACATCGGAGTACAATTAAAGTTATTACAAACCAAGTTTAAATGAAGTAGTAGTAGTAGCGGAAGCAAAGGTAGTTTTGAAACTAACATCTCACACCATTGTTCAAATACTTGCTAGTTTGTGATCACATCCCACAAAAGCATCATAGATTAGATATATAGAAGCGCCTTGCCCATGGCCTACTCCTCATCCATGGCGCGACAGAAGCAGTTCTTACAATATCCATGATAGACTGTATTATCTGCAACAAATGGAGAAATAAACCCTGAGTAGAAGAAGGTACTCAGCTAGACTTACCTGTCATAAACCAAAAATAATGTGACTCCAAGGATCATGCAAGGCTTTATAAGTGGAGCTAGCTTGACAATATTTTGCATAAAAAGCCACAAGTTCAACTATAAATTTTATAATTCGAGTATCAAGTTAATTATAGTTATTCACCTCTAGATTAACAACTAACTTGTGCCAAACATGTGATATATCATTATGTAGCATCACAATAATAACCATAGCTGGTGTAGCATTCCCATGTCCAATATAACCATCAAATTCCATAGTTCAATTACTACGATGCTAGGACTAGTCGAGTTTGTCACTATCCGGGAGAGACGGCGATTTAAATCGGTTGCAACTAGCTGGGCAGTTATTCCTAATACAAACCCGCATTTCCCCCGTCGGGGTCGCATCGGGTCACCTTTGGTACAACTTAGGTCCACATTTCATGGGTTTGATCAGCGCCGCACAACTAGGGACAACCAACTACCAGGACGTTCAGGCCCGACCTGCCCTTGGGCTCAAGTCTGGCTCCCTGCACATCCTTACTACCATCCAGAGTGCGCACTCTAATAGAATGAGGCCTGGCCTGAGTTGAGCTACTTGGCTTGCTGTCGGAACGAGTTATCCGGCCAGCTAAGTGAGAGGCATGCGTTCAATCTCGACAGAAGCGCTAAGAACGTTACGGTCCTTAATCGACATAGATGGGACCAACATAGCCAAACCAACACCATTGCATATAAGTTCCCGCCCGGTCTCCACTTAATAACACCCCATGGTTCCAGTATCCACCTATATCTCATAACAAACTGTCATAGGCTTGGCAAGTTTAAAGAAACCTTGTATGAACCTTCTGTAGTATCCAGCCAATCCCAAGAAACTTTGAATCTCTCCCACATCGGTTGGTGGTTTCCAATTCAACACATCTCTCACCTTGCTTGGATCTACTGATATTCCACCATTAGAGACAACATGGCCTAGGAAAGAGGCTTCCTTCAACCAGAATTCACACTTGCTTTGCTTAGCATACAACTTGTGTTCCATGAGCTTCTGCAAGACCAACCTTAGATGTTCAGCATGCTCTTGTTCTGTTTTGGAGAATACCAATATATCATCGATGAAAACCACCACAAACTAATCCAAAAACTCCAGGAACGCCTTATTCATCAAGTACATAAAGTATGCAGGTGCATTGGTCAAACCAAAGGACATAACGGTGTACTCATACAAACCATACCTCGTAGTAAAAGTTGTCTTGGGTATGTCAGTTGCACGAATCTTTAGCTGATGATAGCCAGAATGAAGATCAATATTAGAGAAAACACAAGCACCTCTCAACTAATCGAACAAGTCATCAATTCTAGGCAACGGATACTTATTCTTGATAGTAACCTCATTGAGTGACCGATAATCAACACACGTCCTCTGAGTACCATCCTTATTGTCGACAAATATAACTGGTGCTCCCCAAGGCAATGAACTAGGACAAATAAAACCTTTCTCCTATAATTCCTTTATTTGTTTCTTAAGTTCCTCAAGTTTATTAACCCCCATTCTATATGGACGCTTAGCTATAGGTGCAGTTCCAGGTAATAATTTAATAATAAACTCAATGTAATGGTCAGGTGGCATACCTAGCAAGTCATCGGGGAACATATCTGGAAACTCATCTACGACTGGGTCTTCCTTGTTGACATGATCATCAAGCTGGTTCACTGTGGTTGTCGGCTGCTTTTGCACTACAACATCAACACTAATTCTTTCCCCATTCGGTGTGGTCACAACAACTACCTTCTTACACTGAATCACTGCTTGTTGTTGCATCATCCAATCCATACCCAGAATCACATCAATGCCAGATGTCCTCAACACAATGGGGCTCACTTTAAACTCTACCCCCCTTAAGGATAGACTAGTCGGAAGACAATGGTATGAAGCTTGCATACTACCTCCCAGTGAGTTTACTAATAGAGGATTTTGCATGGCACATAATGGTATGCTATGGTTTCTAACAAATGCTTGTGATATGAATGAATGCGAAGCTCCAGAATAAAAAAGAACAATGGCAGGAATGGAATTGACATTGAACGTACTAAGCATGACTTCTGGTTCAGCAAGTGCCATCTCAGTAGACACATGGTTCACCTTTCCTATGTTGGGTGCTGGCTTCTATGGCGTTCCATTCTGATTGCTATGTTGACCCTAGGGGTTTACTGATTCTACTTCCTAGGGCAATGGTTAGCATAATGCCCAACTTCTCCACAACGATAGCATACATTGGGGGTACTAGGTGCACTGGTCTTCATGGGAGTGTTGTTGGGTGTTCCCTGTTGTGGTGTCTGCTGACTACTCTACTACTAAGGATGTTGATTGCCATTCTGCTGCTGGTTCTGGTTGCGCTGAGGGTACTGACCATGATTCCACTGATATTGGGTGGTCCCTGGAACCTCTGCGGGAAACCTTGCTGAGGATTGGTGTGCGGACGAGTATTGATCCCAGAGGCCTGTCCCTAAAGCCTTCTCTTCTTGGCCTCCATCTCTTTGCGCTTATTGTCAATAACAATAGTGTGATTCACCAACGTCTAAAAATTGGGGTATGTATTGGACATAAGCTGGAGTTGTAGACCATCATATAGACCCTTGAGAAAGCGGCAATGCTTATCAACATCATCAGCCACCTCATTCGGAGCATAACATGACAACTGAGCAAACTTGTCATGATACTCCGCTACGGACATGGATCCCTGCTTCAGAGCTCTGAATTCCTCCTGCTTGAGCTCTATCAATCCTTTAGGTATGTGGTAGGATCTGAAATTCTCTCTAAACTCCTGCCAGGTGATAGGAGGAGCATTGGCAGGACGTCCATACTCGAATGCCTCCCACCAATCTTGAGCTTCTCCCTGTAGCTGTCCTGACGTGTACAACACCTTCTGCTGGTCATCGCACTACGCTTGGTTGAGTTGCTTTTCCACTGCATGAAGCCAATCATCTGCTTCTTGTGGATCAGTGGCATGAGAGAACATCGGGGGACGGCCCTTCAAGAATTCACCACGCTTATCACGCGGTGCTCCACCAACTGGATGGTTCTGCTGATTCTGCACCAATGCTTGCATGAGCTGTGTCTGCACTGCCAGAAGTTGCTCAATTGTTGGTGGTGATGGTGGTGGTGGATGTGGGGGAACACCTCCATGACTTAGGCCTCTTCCTCTTCTAGACATCTGACATCCAACACAAATATTAAAAATTTAGAAATTTCCAAGTTAGAATACATTTTGAAAATTTTCTGGACAAGTTCCAACATCAGCAGCTCGGTAAAACAGTCGTATCTCGAGTTCTAAACATCTAAAAGAGACGTACATTATATGGTTGGAAATCCTAAGAAATTATCTACAACTTTTATTCATTCCACATTCCCAGATTATGTCGTTAGGTTACTCAAAAATAGGATACAACCGAAACTGTTCCAGATTCCAGACTGCGCAGAAACTTTTTCTTGAAACAGCGATATCTCATAAAGCAGATTTGATATAGGGGTTATTCTAGAGGCATTGGAAATATACTTAAGTCTAGTTATTCCCATAAAAATTTCATAATTTTTGGGAGATTAGATTTTAATTGGCATTGAGATAAGGGAAGACTGCTCCAAAAAACAGATCCAAGAGAACAAGATGTACCAAACCCAACTATTTATTTATTGACTCAAACTTTAATATTCCTAACTATAAAACTTGCAGACAAGCCCACAAAGTTCCATCACATATTACAAAAATCTAACTCACCCATAAACATAATAACAAATCAAGTAGGCACACCAATGTTCACACCGCACTAATAGACTCGACTAGACTCATTCTACTATCGTTTTATTACATAAAAGGGGACCCCAACATCTATGGGTGAGGCTTATGGGGAAGCTCCTCATACATCTTTGGCAGGTTGAGGCACACCCTTTGCTCATCTATCACCTATTGGTGTCTCTTAATGGTTTCCTGTTGTGCCTTCAACTGATCCTCCAGTCGGCGAATCTTTGCTACGGGCTCATAGCCAAAGTGTACCATCACTTGGGTAGTTGGATCCATGCCCTACGGGTCCATCATTGCCCACTCCAATTCAGGGTGCTGGCGAGGGAGGAATCGATATTGGTCATCCTTCATATCCTCGAATCGAAGACCACGGAGATCCATGCACGCTGCAGTGGCTACATCTTCTATGCTATCCTCCATGGTGGCACAATGAGCATGATGTGCATAGTTTGAATCCAGCTGATATTTGCCCTTCTATTTGTCCTTGATGGAGATGCACACCCTAGTCTTCCAATAGGTGTCCTCCAGAGGGTGTGTGTGCTCGTTGCAGACGTACTCCATAGCTGCACCCCAATCACCGTAGTAGGTCTGAAGAATCCCCATGAGTCGGTGGTGCAAAATGGAGGATTCACACCCCGGCTTATACCAGACCTTTGTGGTCCATCCTAGGAGAGGGATTGGCTCATCCTCTTCAACCCTATTTTCCTCCTCATCATCATCAGATAGTAAGATGACCTCGACTTCTTTGGGTTCCTCCTGGACTGGCCCAGGCGTAGGTACAGGTGTAGGCGAATCAAATTCTTATTCCTAGGGTTCCTCCTCAAGCTCCATGGACAAACCATGAGGCAGGTAGTAACCTCCGGTGCTGATGCGGGCGGTCTTACTAGCACGAGGCATCTACAGAATTAGATTCAGTTAAATTACAAGCAATAATTTTCATAATAGAATAAGACAAAAGAAGCATAAAACTTTAGCAAATATCAAGGGTGAGATAGGAAGCATGAAATGAGTGAAGCAAAAGAAGCTAAAACAACCATTGCTAACTAGGCTTGCGTCCTACAGTCAACACAACTCTAACACTAATCTGTCACACCCGATTTTAAGGATAAAATGGGATGCAAAATCTTATGTGCACCCAAAGATTAGTCACACACATAAGCCGACAAATTATGAATAGTATCATCACAAGTGTTTATTACATCACGAATAAGGCAGAGTCTTCACATAAATGTAGCGAAAGTATAAAGAAAAGATCTCTCACGGAAGCTCCATATCACAGGGACGTCAACTGGTTGACCAAAAGCCTAGTAATCCTTAGGGAAATCGTCATTACCATAGCCATCAGTTACCCATCCGAAATTTTCATAAAAATAATGAAAATAAACAAGTGTAAGTACATGTCGTACTCAACAAGTGTAACATGGGGTTCATGAGGCTCAAAAGGCTTGACACAGGTTTAACAGCATTCAGCTTTTAGTTGTCACAATTTTAGCTTAAGAGTAGCAACAAGTTGTTTCAATTCCCAATGCAAAACACAAGATCAATGTAAACATGAGTAATGAATAGCATAAACAGGTAATTCTTAGTGTTCATCTATTCCGTAAATATTCCAAGGCCGCTCATGACTGTGAGCATGGCTGATATACCAGTTTTATAGTCTACAGAGGTTGTACACTTTCACTATGATTGGTGATACCCATATGCCCTAGTTAATTACTCCCAAAACACTTCCAAGGTGAGCAGGCAGAGGTCACTATGAAGCCTTTCAAAGGTTCGTCTAACAAGTTAGGGCTATTAGATTCACTCGGCAAGCAGATATAGGAACCCCCCTGTCGAATGGCACAATTCCATCGCGGCTATACACATAAGAGTAGAGGCTGTCCTATACCCAATTCGTCAAGCCATTCTTACGCCAATGAAGGTAACCACTAACAAGCTAGAAAAAGTCCTCATACTGAGCTAAAGCCAGAGCCATGTAGCCCTCACAGCTGTACTGTAAGTCTCGGATGATCACTTATAGATAAGTCCTTAGGGAGAGGAATCTAAAGCATTTAGAAAGTAGCTAAACACTCTAGCCCTCTGTTTCCAAGTTGCTAAAAAGTTATATTTTAATGTTTATTACATATACCATTAGTCAAGTTACAAGATCATGGTTTGATTGAGCACTAGCAAAGCTACCCAATGCATATCCCGTAGGTAACAAGGTATAAGTTCAATTCTAGGGAATCCCTATCAAGGTGACACATGCAAGCATGATTTTAATGTATTAAAGTGAATAGGAAATAATGATGATCCCATGCTATACTTGCCTTGAACAAAGTACTCCTGTTGATCTTGCTCGTCAAAGTAGTACCCTTGATCTCCCATGAATTGCTCAACATCTATACTCGACAATCATAGCAACATACAAGCATCCAGGAGCAATCATGCATAGCAACAAAAAGCTATAGATTAGAACAGTCCACCAAACATTAGAAAATCAAGATGAAAAGTTTGGAAAACGAATCTACGTTTCGCTATGAACACACAGACACGAAGATCACAAAAATCAGAGCTAAAACGAAGAAGTTATGGAGTAAACAAGTTTTTCTTTAATAAAATAATAGACTAAATCTAACCTCAAATGTTAAAAGTTGAAAACATGCTTAACAATAGTATGAACATATAGAATACTTAATTACGAACCTAACGCAAGTTGAACGGATCAAATCGGAGTTAAAACAGAGATTTTATAAACGTATTTTAGATCTAACGGAAACAAAGTACGCTTTCAAAAGAAGAAAACAAAATCTGGAAAGGTGCTATGGACCATGGGTTAAGACTCAAATAATTATAAGGGGGTTCTTGCAAATCTCGCAGCGAAGGGGTGTCCTTCGATATGAGCCGTCGGATTAGATTTGGATGGCTAGGATAGAAGCGGGAGGGGAGGAAACGACGGCGGCTGGCCGAAACATGACGGGCGTGGAGCCGCCATGGCCGGAGCGGTGAAAAGCTCGCCGGAGATGTCGGTTAAGAGCCTACGGTGCACGGTTTTCTGAACAGAGAGGTCCTGGAGAGAGAGGAGAGGATGGGGAACTCACTGAAGATGAAAGAAACGATCGGGGAAGCGACGACAATGCGGCGCTCGGTGAGGTGGATGGCAATGGTGGCAGCTAGGGCTAGACAGTGACGTGGCATCTCGGCTTAGTTGGCTATGGCGCTAGAGGGCGGAGTAGGGAGGTGGTGCAAGCTCGGGCGGTATTTAAGAGGCAAGGCGGCTTGCGACACATGGCATGGCAAGAGGCATAGTAGGCGCAGAGTCGGACAGCGGCGACGGAGTCCGTCCTAGATACGGCGCAAGGAGGAAGACAGCTGCTGCCAGGTGGGCCAGGGCGGTCAGCAAGAGGGAGGAGAGGAGAACAGCGCGGCGCATCTGGCTGGGCCGAGGTGCGTGCTGCTGGGCCTTCAACGAAGCTGGGCCGTGCGGGAGGAGCGGGGCGCATGAGGGAGGCCGAGCTGGAAGCGGGCCACGCGGACGGAGTGAGCAAGCCACGCGGAGGGAATGAGGTGGGCCGGCGCTAGAACTGGGCCAATAGGCCAAATAGGGAGAGACGGAAGAAATGTCTTTTCTTTTTCTTTTCTAATTTCCACCCAAATTTTGAATGCAAATTCAAATCATTTTGAAATGTAATTTCAATCCACACAATACAAGAAAACAATATGCAGCAGCATGAATGCACATACATGATTGTAAACCTATATTTGATTTATTTTTATAAAAATTATTTTTTTTCTAAATTCAAATGCTCACAAAAATACAGAATTAAGTCATTTTCGCCTATTTCAAAATTATGCAAATTTTAGGGTGTTACACATTGTGCAAGCAAGTTTTGTCGGATTAGCCCACTTTTACGTGGGTTATATAATCACTTATGTAGCTTTCTTGATTGCCTCAACATCAGGCAAGTTTGGTTAATTTAGTTAATTTTTTTGTACTGTATCAGAACCCAGTTCATTACTCTTGATGGAGAGGGAGGATCCGCCTTTTTAGATTTTTTATTTTTATTTTTCTATCTAGGATTAGAACCATATACTTGGTAATAATAGGAACGACACTTTATGGCAAAAAAAAGTTTGATTTAGAGGGAGAAGAAGCTACAGAAATTAGAACAAAAATATCATTTGATTCATCGATCCTCAAAAAAAGATAAGCAAAGTTTCCCCTTTGAGTTTGAGCGAAAAAACAAAAATGCAAGAAAAATTGCAATCCCTACCACATAATAGTGTACCTATACACCTTCATTGATGTTGTTTTTTAACCGGAAGACCTAGAGCTAACTATCGAGACTTTGGGCTATCCGGACACATACTTCGAGAAATGGTTTATGCATGTTTGTTACCGGGTGCATCAAGATCCAGTTGGTAAGGATAAAATACCCTTTCTTTCATATTTGTATAGTTTTCTCGATTTGATGATCATAGAAGAGCCCTCTTTACCATTCTGTATAAGTGGACTATTCTATTTGTATAGATATGGTAGAGGGGCCTATCCAACCCCCTTTTATCCACCAGTTCCCCACTAAGAAGGTAGAGCAGTTTGGTAGCTTACAAAGCTCATAAGCTTGGGGTTACGGGTTCGATATAGACTACCTGCTCCATATTCCTTCTTTATGATATATGTATCATCCATTTGTATATGGTATATGGATTTATTTTTCTTTCATAAAAGAGTTTCAGTCTAACAATTTTTTATTATTTCTCTTGTTCTGAGAAATCTAAAAAAGAAAGAATAAAATATGAAAGAGAAGTGTCCATTGTCTAATGGATATGACAGAGGTCTTCTAAACCTTTTGTATAGGTTCAAATCGTATTGGACGCAATCTTTTTTCTATCTATTCTTTAAATAACTATACTCAAAACTCAAAATCAAATTGGTTTACTATACTATTAGTAACACATATACTTTTTGACCTTAGCTCTTTATTTATTGTTCATTGAGTAGTTCAAATTCTTTGATTGCTTATCATATAAGAGGTCAAAATATTCTTCATTCATTTATTTTTTAATGAAAAATTTCATTAAAATCCATTCTTTCTCATAACTTGAGAATATGTACAGCGTAGAACAGAAAAGAAGGCAAATTTGATGAGTTGTAGGGGCGGACACACCCCAGCTACTGATTTCTTTTGGGAAGGTTCTATAAGGGAAGAAGAATCAGAGCTGTGACCTAGTAACCTTGATTTCTTTCGGAACGTCATTACGAGATTAACAAACAAAGAATAACGTAGATAGGAAGGAGTGAGCCCCAAGGATAATGAATTGGTATGCCAGGTGTTTACTTGAGCAAGAACCCAAGTCATCGATAATCAAAGAAAGGTGTAAGTGAACAAGCCCAACTTTCCGATTCAAATATGACTCCTTTCCACTTTCAACAAATAGAGAAATGTCCGCTAGGCTAGCAGTGGGTAACCAACGTAGTGCCCCATTCATTCCATGACATGCAATCAGTTCTCCTCGGATTCCAATCCAATCTCCCAATCAGTGATAAATAGACGATCGGATGAGATCTCAAACGTTGTCCCTACCTACTGAGGAATCAATGAAGCTCAAGTTGCATCCAGAATCCAGAAGGACAGTGAATGGATAATGATTTATTTTGCCCACCAATTTCAAAGCAAAGCTCGCACCCCATAAAGTCAAAAGCACCACATCATCCTCAGCTTGTTTTTGTACTGGGCAAAAGGGAAATCTTACTCAATAAGGAAATCCCCTAAGGCAGCAGTTTCATTCACACCTCCCTTCTATTGCTATTGATCATTAACTTAGGTTTTCCCAAGCTTTCCATTCCTTTTTTCCAAGAAGTGCACGAGCTTTGCATTTCTAGATAAAGCTAAATCATCTCATCTCTGTAGAATCCCTATAGTCGATACCCTTGCTTTTGATCTATCTTCTTTCGCTTCAACTCGCTACTTTCTTAGTTACTAGTAACTAGAATCATTCAAACAGTCAGTAAGCAATTCCCTTCTCAGGTAGGAAAGTAGGTTGCTTTGTCAAGGCTTAGTAGGATAGGTAATAAGAAAGGAGGTAGGTTAGGAAATAGGTTTCCCTAGTAGGAAAGAAAGCATGACTATGGGCTAATAAGAAGTAAAAGCAAAAGACCACATAGAGAGAAAGTGAAGTGAAGATTTCTCGGAATGGAACAGAAGGGTTGAACCTGATCTTTTCTTTTTATAGGTAGAGGGAGAGTCTAATGCGCCAGTCCACGATTCCAAGAGTAAGACTAGTCCCCTATGCTATGGTATTTTCTCTTTGGCTGAATCCCCATTCCTTTCTCCTGTCTCTTGTACTTAACATCCGCCTATAAATTCTGATTGGTAGGTCAATTCTCTTGTTTCCACCGACCGAGCTGGGCCGAATGCCTAGTCAAAGATTTCTCAATGTCATCAATAGATTGATTTGCTACGATTCCTGGATCCCATTAGTCAGTAGCCCTAGCTAGCTAAGAGAGTAGTGAGTAAGTAATGTGGCGAAGGAAGCTTCACTAAAACGACTGCCATTATTCGTATCAAACCAATAATGATTCATAAAAGCTAAATCTTGTAATCAATGGTGGGCCAATAATGAATTTTTTTGCATATGTATTAAGACGCTTGGTCTGATTTCGAAATTGTCTAGAGTTTTTTATGTTGTTTTCATTGCAAAATGATGGATCTCCTTCCGTAACTTTCCAATTACGAGTACGAGAATTGAAAGACATGAAAATTCTCAATTCTCTACGGCATCTAGGAGATAGATCAAATATTTTTAGGAACAAGAAAATTAGAAGAATTTTTTTCTCTATTCACTACTATTCCACATCTTCGACTGCTATTAGTTTCTTTTCTTCTTTAATGCAATAGCTATAGTTTGATATAGAATCCATTTCTCAAAGTAATGGAAACCATTCTCTTATAGGAAATGGTTCGAAATCGCTATTCCACCTTTTAGGTTTAGGTATCGTGAAAAGTGATACCTGTGAAGATCGTGCAATTCAGCCACATTCAGATCCATTTTCCGAGTCCATGATATAAGCAAATTGGATGGATCTTCCATCCGTTTAGCTAAGAAATAATAGATGCAGAGGTGGATAATAGATCGATATGAAGATCATGAGCTGCCCCATAATGAAACCGCCAGTAGTCGTGAATATCTCCTTCTTCCCTAACCCAAGATTAGAGAAAGAAGATCTAAGAGCGACCTATGGAGAATGTGGTCAGAAATTCATAATAGAGTCCGACCACAACGACCAACTTAATTATCCTCATCGAGAAACTTAGACTACTTTAGACTACTTAAGTACAAAAGATTTGAAAATCATGGCATGGGTCTCCTTTTTTCTTTCTTTAGAGTTTTCTATATGCACAATTTTTTGATGTTTCAATGAGAATTTCTTGACTTTCCTTATATAGAAAGAGATAGACTATAAATGACATCTCTTATGTCAATAAGACCAAAGGGATGGATATTAAATGATAGGAAGTGCTAACAAGTGAAATAGAATGAAATAGAGCCACTTTGGGCTTCCCTATGAAATGAGGCATGGAACGGAGCCACTACGAAGAAGTTCTGGGAGTTACGAAAGAAGCTTTGGACTCATATTGTTCACGGGTTGAGAGCGGGAGTTGAACTCTAGGACGTTGAATCTCCCCTTGTTCCTCAGTAGCTCAGTGGTAGAGCGGTCGACTATTAACTGACTGATCATAGGTTTGAATCCTACTTGGGGAGATTTGATTCATTCTTTAATGTAAGAATAAAGAATTGAATTAAAAGGCTTGCTTTGACCCTTAGGAGTAGGTAACACGTTCGCTATCCTTGTTTCTATTGCATTATATCTCATCGTATCACATTCTGTTCTACGATTCCACTTCGACAAAAGGAAAGAGCATACCCAAGTTCAATAGCTTTACGTCCGCTATTCCGATCATGATTTTCCTACCCTCAGGGAGAAAGTAAAGGTCCTTCCCCCTTTGGAAGGCTGTGGGCGAGGAGGGATTCAAACCCCCAACACCGTGGTTTGTAGCCACGTGCTCTAATCCTTTGAGCTATAGGCCCACCCCATCTCCACTGGATCTCTTCTCGGGGATACCCCCAAAAGGAACCTTCTTCTCCTCAGCCATTTCATTTTGGGTTAAGAAGATGGGAAAGCACCTTTCTCTCTATAAGAACAGTGCATTCTGAGGTGTGAAGTGGGAGAGAGGGGATGATTGAGGTTTTGAATAAGATGACCTTTGCGTTTTGGATTTGGATCTTTTTCGTATTTCAAAATAGTGAAAAAGTCAAATAAGAGGTGTTAAGCTTTTTATCATTCTGGCATCAAGCTATTTTGCCACAGGACTCCCTATAGTATCGTCACCGTAGTAGAGTTTAACCAAAAAATTCAGGATGGATTGGTGTGGTTCCTCTATGCCTTGGACACTAGAATATCGAACCATGAACGAGAAAAGGCATGAGAGAAATATTGGCTAGTATTGTGAAGCCCCAATTCTTAACTAGAAGGGACACCAAAGGACTCTGCCCTCCCTCTCTATTTTTCCAAGAGATGGAAGGGCAAAGCTTTTTTTTGGTTTTTTCATCTTTTCTTTTCATCAAAGAGTTGAACAATGAAGATAGATGGCAAGTGCCCGATCGATTTGATCAGGTCATGTTGGAACAAGGTTCAAATCGTTCGTTCATTAGGATGCCTCAACTGCATACATCACTACACTTCCACTTGACACCTATTTAAATGGCTCATCTTGCCACTACCTTATCCTATTTCCATACTTCTGTTGCTCCATCCCCGTATGGGTGGAGAACCCATCGCTGTCTCGGCTGTGCTACCAGAGGCTCTACGGAAGTCAGAGGACAGAGCACTCATCTTGGGGTGGGCTTACTACTTATATGCTTTCAACAGTTATCCTCTCCACACTTGGCTACCCAGTGTTTACCGTAGGCATGATAACTGGTACACCAGAGGTGCGTCCTTCTCGGTCCTCTTGTACTAGGGAAAGGTCCTCTCAATGCTCTAACGCCCACACCGGATATGGACCGAACTGTCTCACGACGTTATGAACCCAGCTCACCTACCGCGTTAATGGGTGAACAGCCCAACCCTTGGAACCACCTATAGCTCCAGGTGGCGAAGAGCCAACATCAAGGTGCCAAACCTTCCCATCGATGTGGACTCTCGGGGAAGATCATCCTGTTATCCCTAGAGTAACTTTTATCCATTGAGCGACGGCCCTTCCACTCGGCACCATCGGATCACTAAGGCCGACTTTCGTCTCTGCTTAACGGGTGAGTCTTGTAGTCAAGCTCCCTTCTACCTTTGCACTCGAGGACCAATGTCCATCTGGCCTGAGGAAACCTTTGCACGTATATAGCACTTAGAAGAGTGACTTCTCCCCGATAAGGGTTTAGAGTATAGAGAGTATGCCTTTCTATAAATAATAGTAATAGTAAAAGACATAAACCAAAGACTAGATTAGATGTTGAGTACGCCGGCATTTCTTTTTTTTTGACTTTTTTGAAGATTGATTGTGACGAACTAGCGCATTTCCGTGGGGAACTTATCATAGTATTTTTAGTTTGATTTATTGGAAAGAAGGATACTTTTATTATTACCATAACTTTGATTTTACTTGATACAAAGTTTTGATTACGAAACTTTCCTTATGACCAGATCTTTTTATGCTCTCTTGGAACCGACTACTTACTTCATGCTATTACTAACACTTATGACTGAGCCGCACTTGCTTTTCAAAAGAAATTGAAACTCTCATGCCTGAGACTAGCCAATAGAAGAAAGAGCCACAAGCAAGCCATAGCAGCGTCATTTTTCTTTGCTTTCTTCAACAATGCGAATCTACCTCACTCCTCATCAGAACTCAAATACAAATTTATAGTATCATCTGGTTCTATTTCCTCACTATAGCAATAAAATGTGAAACCAATATTCATCATGAAACTTCAGACACTGATGATTTTGAGGGAAGAGAGACGACGTAGGCTGATTCAAAGTGAACAGAAAACCAACCAAAGAATGGAAATTCATTCATCTAAACAGGAGGTCTAGAGCCACCTTCCTCTAGGGGGCATCCTCACGATCATGCTCTTTATCCTTTCTTCTTATCCTCATCTTCTGAATCATCAAGTGAGCAAGACTACATAATAAGAGAATGCGGGAATGGATCTGAGACTGATGGCTGACTGGCCTGCACCCACCAAACCATTAGCCCTTGCTTCAATTAGAGCAACATACTAATCTATAGAAGCATCTAATAGCGATTCTTAGAATCAGTTTAGAATGAATGTTATACTTTTTCCCCACTCATCTTATTAAGCCTTTTTCTTAGCCTGCTTAGCTTCCGTGCCCAAATAGACTTTTTATCGGGTTCATAAACCTAGGGTCCCTCATGGACCAGCTTCCTCGCAAAGGTTTAGCCCAGCAGACGAACGCTGCGAACAAATGAGTAGCTCTTGGGCCAGCCCAAGTACCTGAAAGATAGGCCAGAAGGGCGATCCAATCTCCGATCGGAAGGCCTGGCCGAGGAGGAACGGCGCTCGCTTCGGACTCCGGCCCGCCTCTCCAACCGGAGCGCTCGCTTCGGTCTCTAGCCCACCTCCGGACGGCCTCTCTGACCGGAAGGCTTGGCCAAACACCACTTCTAACTCTGACCCGCGTCTTCGATCGGGGGTGCGTTGAACCCCTGCTCACTGCTCTCCTCCGACTGGCGCGATCAAAGCCAACTGAGTCCCACCAACCGGGGATGCCCGCTTGGTAAGGACCAGGAAATGGACGGAGAAAGTAAGGCAGGACGCACAAGTCAAACCACAATACAGGGGACCATACCCTGTACACCTACAGAAACAGTACCCTGCAACCTCCCTTGCACGACAGAACTCAAACAGTGTTGTAGGCGCCGACATTTTCCCCTACTGTATTGTAGGCGCCATTAACTCCCATATGGTAAGGCTCCCCCCACATGCCTCTGGGCATTGACAGTGTTGTGGGCGCCGGCATTTACCGTACTGGGCGAATATGGTAAAACCCCTTACATGCCTCTGGGCATCAATAGTATAGCAGGTACCGACATCTGCCATACCTGAAGAAGATGACGCAACCTCCCACATGCATCTAACACTCAACAGTATTGTGGGCGCCTACCATCGTCTTGTACCCACCGGCATGGGCAGCAAGACTTAGCAGCGAACATACTCCCTCCCTCTCACTTGTTAAGCCATCCCCTTCATCTATAAAAGGGGATGTGCTCTCTCCCAAATAGGTGGATTCAGGCTCACTCAGATTCATTAGATCAATCAAGTTCACTAGCACACAACAAACATAACCGCCAGGTTCAAACCACAAGCACGCGCTTGAACACTTAGCTCATAGCTGGGCTCCCGTCACTCTTGGTCCTTCTGGCCAGAGTTCGACCGGACCTCTTGTACCCCCCATCTTTCCCCTTCTCGTTTGTAACCCCACTACAAACTTCGAGCACCTAGGCTTAGGAATAAAGTCACCGACCGACTCAAACTAGACGTAGGGCACGTTACCTGAACTAGTATAAACCCGATGTCATTGAGTGCTAGGCCACCTTTGATCACAACGTATGGCAAAACTACAAATATTCACGTGTCGGTTACTTTCTGCACCGACAGTTGGCGCCGTCCGTGGGGAAGATGTTGTACGTTCAACACTTTTTGGTCATTGGATGACCCACTTTTCCACCACCTTCGCCATGGCGGGCTGAGGCGATACTACTCGCTTTAGCTCATTGGAGTTTCCCACACTCCCACCTATTGGGATGTGGGTTCCACCCATCTTCAAGCCGTCCCAGGCCTTCTGCTTCGGAAGCCTAGACTTTGTCGCCGACCGGCTCGACGTACTTCACCTGCACGAGGAGACACTCGTTTCGGCGCCCGTCGGAGGGTCACCCTCCATCGGCTTCGAAACGCATGATGACTTCAATGATGTGGCATCTGCGCTCCATTCCGAGCAAACTCTCTGCTTAAACCCCGCTGTAAGTAATATGCATATTGTTATTTCCTCTCTATTTACTATCTCCCGTCGATTATTCGGAGGGACCGTATTGACCGCACCACGAACACTGTACGACTGATTCCCCTATGGCCTCACGTCCCCCATGGACGTGGGCGCTCGAGGGCTCCAGAGGACGCTGCCGCCATCCCCTCTCACATCCAAATTCATGGGAATGGCGAGCTATGCTCCTACCACTTTCCACGAACTCCCGGATGATGAGGGTGAGAGCGACGGCTCCAGCATCGGTGACATAGCACCTAGCCACCGTCCATCCCGGGAGTGCACTATGGCGGACGCTCCGGGATAGCCGCCGGTCGTTGCGAAGTCTGTGCAGACTCACACCCCTCCAGACCCGTGTGAGGGGGCCCTCGTGTTTGCGCAAGTGCACGCTGAGGAACTATGACAATGGCGGTAGAACCAGTCGCCGCCTATGCCGGCGCGCTCAGTACAGCACATTGCGCCCCATGCGCACGACCCGGCGGGCGGCACTCGGGGTCGCGCTCGCCAGGTCCAACATGACATCATGAATGAGTGGAACGATCTCCCACAGTTCGCTCGGGCTAGCCAGAACATCACTGCTATGGCAATGCTTCTGCGCGACACTCCTAAGCCCGTTGACCCCTAGGAGCGGGCGGTCTACCGAAACCTCCGGGTGCTGGTAGAAGCCGCCGCCATTCAACAGGAGAAAACCTCCGCATCGTGACTCTGACACATGCCCTCTATCCCCACCGAGGGAGTGGGGATGCGCCAGATGGATCGCTCTGTCCGCTCATTGCTACAGCGGCCAAGTGCGGCTCAGGAGGCAGCGGCCGCACCACGGTCCGACCTGGCGCCTGCTCTACACCGACCACTGGTACACAGATGGCCTGGTCCATAGCAAGATGCTCATAGCGTCATCAGCAACGGCATTAGGACCGGCATGATGATGATGACCACCGGGCGGCGATGAGGGCAGGCGACGTGGGTCCTAGCCAAACCATCGAGGGGAGCCATGAAATGCGCCCCAGGCATGGTCGCCGGCCAGACAACTGGAGTCCCAGCCCTGAGGGCCTGGCACCACGGGCCTTTGACCGACGTATCCGGAGAGCGCCATCCCCACAGCGCTTCCGACCACCCACCAACATCTCTAAGTACACCGGGGAGACAAACCCCGATATTTGGCTTGAAGATTTCCGGCTCGCCTGCCGAGCCGGAGGGGTGGATGATGACTATTTCATCATTCAGAAACTCCCCATCTACGTGGGGGAACATGTTCGGGCATGGCTTGAATTCCTCCCACACGACAGCATCCATGACAGGGTGACTCAGAGCGGGTCGTTGATCAGGTCATGAAGGAGTTCTCCTGCAAAAGCCCCCTCATGGCAGCATACTGCCAAGAGGTGCGCAAGCCTGCATCCTAGAAGGCCCGGTCCAGACACACCCTGATGCCTAGCCGGCGCCTGGGGGCTCTGACCCCGACGCCAAGCCAGCGCCTGGGGGCTTCGACCCCAATGCCAAGCCAGTGCTCGGGGATCCAATCCCAGTACATCCATGATGACATCACCCGCTAACGTCGCCATATTGGCACTCGATCAAACCGACTAGCGAGCACCGCTACTCGCCTACCTCCTCGAGGAGGTTCTCCCACCCAAAAGGACTGAAGCCCAATAGATCGCTCGATGTGCCAAAACCTTCGTCATGCTTGGTGATGAACTCTACAAACAGAGTCCATCGGGGGTACTCATGAAGTGCATCCCCACCAACCAGGGGAAGCTGCTCCTCCTCGAAGTCCATGCCAGAATTTGCGGACATCATGCGGCCCCAAGGTCGCTGGTCGGAAAAGCCTTTTGCCAAGGTTTTTACTGGCCCACCACGCTATGAGATGCAGAGGAGGTCGTCCGCTGGTGTGAAGGATATCAGTTCTACGCTCGGCAAACCCATTTGCTGGCATAGGAGCACCAAACTATCCCTATCACCTGGCCATTCACGGTCTGGGGCCTCAACATGGTGGGACCCCTCAAAAAGGGCCTAGGTGGTTTCACTCACCTACTCATAGCAGTCGACAAGTTCACCAAGTGTATAGAGGCCAAGCCCATCACCAACATCCGCTCGGAAGAGGCGGTCAAATTCTTCCTTGACATCATCTACCGGTTCAGCGTTCCTAACTGCATCATCACTGACCACGGGACTAACTTCACCAGGAAGAAGTTCCTGGACTTTAGTGATGGATACGGCATCAGAATTGACTGGGCCTCGGTCAGACACCCATGTACTAATGGTTAGGTCGAGCATGACAATGGCATGGTCCTCCAAGGACTCAAGTCACGCATCTTTGACCAACTCAACAAGTACGTCGGGCGATGAGTTGCAGAGGTCCCAGTGATCCTCTAGAGCCTAAGAATGACCCCAAACCGATCCACAGGGTTCACACCCTTCTTCCTGGCCTACAGAGCTGAAGCAGTACTACCCTCCGACCTCGACCATGGCGCCCCAAGAGTAAAGGCTTTCGACCACGACCGAGCCATGGAGGCTCAGCAAGACGCAGTCGACCTGCTCGAGGAGGCCCATGAGACGACCGTCATCCGCTCCGCTCGCTACTAGTAAACTCTCCACAGGTACCACGAAAGGAAGATCAGGGGGAGGATACTCGAAGTCAGCGATCTCATACTCCAAAGGACCTAATCAACGAAGGAAAAACATAAACTCTCTCCACCATGGGAAGGACCCTATACGGTGACCGAAGTGATCCGACCGAGCACCTACCGACTGGAGGACGACAACGGCAACATTCTTACCAACACTTGGAACATTGAACAGCTATGTCATTTTCCCCTAAATTTGGTCTTACCGCTTTTTTAGTCAACACTTGCTCCTGTAAAGCACCCTGGGTCACTCGGGGGCTCCATGAGGGTACAATGCTAAATACTACCTCTCTTTTTTACTATCACATGGTAACAACTTTGTCCCTGAACAGAAGCGCATTCTATTCCTTTGATTGCCCTATGTAACTTTGTTCTTACTCCTAACCGAACGCACCCCACCACGACCTACGGTTACAAGCATCCGAGCCCCACGGGCCATGCCTAGGTTCTTAAAAGCTGCAGCCTATGGAACTAACGGGTAGGTGCAAAAAAGAAAGGATAAAAACAAAGGCTATGCTAGGATAAAAAACAAGGAACAGATAGTGGCTCTATCACAAAAACAGAACTAATGTATTCATTGATACAAAAACTATTCACACGGGGGCTCACCCATGAACTCAACTGTTACATTTCCTAAACTACTTCTACTCCAAATACTACTGTTGCTGCTCGACGACATCGCCTGACGCCAAAGGAGAGGCCACGGCACACGCTGCCAGACATAACCACCGCCACAAGGGCCCCACCCGGTTTCGCTTCCTCGACTTCGACGAAGCGCAACGGGTACATCAAGGGACCCGCCCGGTTCCACTCCCTCGACTTTGGAGAGCACAACAGGTACCTCAAGGGCGTCGCACCCATAGGTGCCTAGCAGAAGAGCATGGAGCTCCTAACCTTCTCATGCAGTCGAGGCAGCTCCTGGGCAGGGATGCTACCACCAAGGTATGGCCGCCATGGCTGGAAGAAATCTCATCAAACTTTATGAACTGGCCAACCTGAGTAGCCGTAGGCATGGAACCCTCCACTAGCACGATCTTGGGCAACTTCCCCTCCGACAAGGCTCGCCCGGTGAAGATCCACCGGAAAGAATCCACACATGGATCCATCCTGAAAAAGGCCTCGCAGATGAATCCAGCGCGCCACCTCCTTCGGTAGAAGCCGCCTCTTCTCAGGCAAAGATGGCCAGCACCGCCTCGGGTAGCCTCCAGCTGACATCATGCTTCAGATTCATGAAAGGATCTATAAGACCTCTGATGAGTACAGGCCCGATCTTCCGAGAGGTAGCCGGTAAGTTCGATTTGTGGAGATCTCGACGTTGGCGATCCGGCTTCAAATCAGACGCGATTCGAACCCTGCAACCATTACACCACTGCTCCGTTGGTTATCAACCAAGCACAACTTGATTGACCTCGCCAAGAAGGCTTTTCCTGCAAGCAAATCGAAGAGCACAAGCAAGAAGGTAAAACACGCAATCTGATATTGCAAATATGAATGACGCGATTATCAATAGAGGGTTCTAGAACTCGGTTCCAAAGGACTAATCGACATAGTGGAGGAGATCAAGAACGGGGGCCCTGGATCACTGTAAAAGGATTTGTCACCACAGTTACAATGAACGATTCAGTTTCTCAATGGAAAACTAAACTCTAAACAAAACTCAATTGTGTAGCAGCGGTGGCGGCTGTGTTTATAGTCTAAGACTCGACCTAGGGTTGGGGACGGCCAGGGGTTGGGCGCCCACAACTTGGGCTTAAGGCCCGACATGATACATGGCCAAGTTGGCCCAAATAGGTGACGCAGCACCTTGCCGTGGTCACACAGAATGATCCACGGACCTTCTGGAGCTGGGACTAGATCCAAAACGACGGCGTCATCGTCCCCATTCCAACGCATCCAAGAACGGCCCATTTCGATGTCGTATGAGAAAGTTATGACCGAAACAGTGACGACGTGTCTGCTGAATCTGAGGGCGACGTGGCAGCTGAGTTGGGAACGAATTGCAACTTGGGGAAGACCATGGCGTCGGTGTGTCTAGCATGGCGATGTCCTCATCATCCTCCCCTTCTCGAATTGGAGTCGTCCTTGACTCCATCTTGGCGATGTCCTCATCATCCCCTCCTTCTAGAATTGGAGTCGTCCTCAACTCCATCCCATCATCAAAACTCCCCAAAAAAGTTAGTGACAACAAAGAAAATGCACCGTACATAAAAGGTTGACAAAACATAGTATAACATGGTGCATCAGATTATCACATAACTCAGCATGAGCGGAAGTTGTAGCAAGAAAAGCACCTCCTTTTAACTTAATCCTATTATTTTTAGCAATGTCATTGGGTTTATTTTTAATCTCATTAGCATGTTTAATAATATCCGTAGGAGACAAAGGCAACAATGTAATTTTCTTGTCCTTATGTATGATAGTGTATGTATTAGTTCTACCATGGTGTAAAGCATCATTATCAAATTCCCATGGTCGACCTAACAAAATGGAACAAGCTTGTATAGGGACAACATCAAAATCAGCAGATATCATGATAAGAGCACATGAAAAAAAGCTAATGCGTCTTGATTTAGTTACCTTAGTCTTACCACTATTATTGAACCACTGAAGTTTATATGGATACGAATGTTGTCGTGTGGTCAAGCCAAGCTTGTCAACCAAATCTGAACTCACCAAGTTGTTGCAACTCCCGCCATCAATGATAGTGAGAACACGACAACCCTGCACAATGAGATACATGTGGAACAAATTGTGGCGTTGGATCTTCATCTCTTCTTCATGTCCCACACGTGTACTCAACACATGCTGCACAAGAAGGGCTAGGGTAGTCCGCATGGCGGCCACTTGAGTCAATGATGATGGCCTCCTTGTCTTGATCGCCCTCGGTGGGATCTGCATCAATGTTAGCAGCAAGGGCTAAATCATCTTCAACATCACTAGCACTTACATATCCATCCTCGGTAGCAATGAAAGCGCGATGACTAGGGCACTCCTTCATGACATGTCCCATGCCTTTGCATCGGTGGCAAATGATTTTAGAACTGGACGAGGAGGAGCTAGTAGAAGCACCCGGAGTGGCACCTTTCTTCACCGTGGAAGCGCACATTAGACAATTTACTTACCCCGGAAGAAAATGGAGGTGTAGATGGTCGTGGTGCAACAGAAGCTTGGTCGTCTCCGCTCGGAACGCTGCTGAAAATTCCTCCCATTGTTAGACCTGAAGGCGGGTGTGGTTTATGCGTCCTGTGCTTCTCGTTCGCCTTAATAGCAAGATGATACAATTGGGAAAAATTATGCCATTCTTTGTAATCAAGTATGTTCAGATATCATGGTTTAAACCACCAAAAAATCTAGCACTAGCATCATTATCATCTTCGTTTATACCACAACGTGCTAAACCAATAAGCAATTCTTGATAGTATGCTTCTACTCCTTTATCACCTTGTTTTTAAAGTTTGTAGTTTCAAACGTAAATCACGTTGGTAATAAGGAGGAACAAAACGAGATTTCATACATTGCTTTAAAACATTCCAAGTTTGAGGCACAAGAAGAAGATTATTATTAACATTGCAAAGATCACTCCACCAGAACAAAGCAAAATTAGTAAACTCACTAGTAGCAAGTCTAACTCTATGCTCAGGAGGAACATTATGAGAATCAAATTTTTGTTGAACAACAAGCTCCCAATCTAAATATGCCTCTGGATCAACATTACCAGCAAAAGGAGGTAGACTAAATTTAATTTTAGCAAAAGGATCATTATTACCATGATTATTACCTCCCATGCCGCGACGGGCACCACCGTCAGCATACGCATCTTCATCACAAAAAGCATCCACATCTTCATCATCAGCACGATAAGGCGGAGGGCGTTGCTCAAGCTATTCAATGCGGGTGACCATATTGTTCACGTTGCACGTCAGCTCGGTCATAAGATTGCGTTGTTCATTCATGAACGTTGCAAGCTCGCCCTTAGACACGCACTCATTGAAGTCCGTCGGAGTTCCTGCCATGGTTAGAAGATAGAAAAAGACAACACCAAAGTATTATCCCTATCAACTAAAAGGAAACAAGTGGTGGTGATGGTGGTAAAAGTGGAATGCAAAATCACAAGCGGCTTACCACCGTCTTGCCTATATTCTTACCAACGGCAAACAGGAGCAAAACCAAAGTGGCGAAGCAATCTGTTGTGGAGCGTGGGTAAAAGTTGCAAGATGAACCTGTGCTGACAGAAGAATATGTGGAGCTATGGGTAGGCACACAATATGACAGCAAGGATTAGCAATTAACGAATGTAGATTAATGATTGTTCAATCCGGATCCAAAGTACAAATCACAGGTGCTGGCTAAGACGTGTCGAGACGTAGCGCAACAAGGTGAAAACAAAGGACGATCGAAAGAACTCGCAGAACAAGCAAATAGCCCGGATTTCTCCTTTTGGCACTAGTAGGAAACAAATTTTTTTTTTCTTACTATTTTTTTTATACTTTTCTCTGAACAAGGATCACAAAAGATGCAACCACAAAAATTGGCACCTACAACTGAGGTGGGATGTGGTCTACAGAAATTCAGCACGTTCTCTGAAAAGCGTGCAAAAACTTTGACAATTTTTTTTCTATATTTTTCCCAAATTTTTTTGGCAATTTTGACGAAACCAAACAGGGTGAAGCCGAGTTTGGGTCGGGTCCAAATGGTGTCAAGAAGCTGCTGAAAAAATTTCAGATTTTTCTGATAAACGAGCGAAAAGTTATGCCTGTTTTACCGAAGGTATCTCAAGGTATGTTTTTCGGGAGGCACAACACGGCGGCGGCAGTTAGGGCAAAGCGTCCCTAAACTCTAACACCAATCACAGCAGTAGGTATTCGCCTGATGATGTAAGGAGGGCTGCGATGCAGGCAAAATAAGAGCGGCTGGCAACCTATCTAGGGTTTGCGCGGCGGCGAGAAGTTACACAAGGCGGCTAGCGGGGCAAGTCGAGTAATGTGGTGGCTTCGACTTGTTGTTTGGGAACGGTGGATGGGATAGCGGCGGAAAACAAAAATCACAGCAACGGGCGATTGAACTACGACCACGAACACAATCCTAAACCAGCAACAAGACTCGACCACGGACACAAACTCAACAACACGAATCTGAAACGAAATTGCAAAGGCACAAAGGGCGATAGGACAGCGGAAATTGAAATATTTTTGGGCTTTTTGTAGACTCTAGGTAATGAACAAATACGAATCTAAGGCAAATGAGATTATACCTCGCGGTAAACCTGAAATATCTGATACCAATTGATGAGTACAGGCCCGATCTTCCGAGAGGTAGCCGGTAAGTTCGATTTGTGGAGATCTCGACGTTGGTGATCCGGCTTCAAATCAGACGCGATTCGAACCCTGCAACCATTACACCACTGCTCCGTTGGTTATCAACCAAGCACAACTTGATTGACCTCGCCAAGAAGGCTTTTCCTGCAAGCAAATCGAAGAGCACAAGCAAGAAGGTAAAACACGCAATCTGATATTGCAAATATGAATGACGCGATTATCAATAGAGGGTTCTAGAACTCGGTTCCAAAGGACTAATCGACACAGTGGAGGAGATCAAGAACGGGGGCCCTGGATCACTGTAAAAGGATTTGTCACCACAGTTACAATGAACGATTTAGTTTCTCGATGGAAAACTAAACTCTAAACAAAACCCAATTGTGTAGCAGCGGCGGCGGCTGTGTTTATAGTCTAAGACTCGACCTAGGGTTGGGGACGGCCAGGGGTTGGGCGCCCACAACTTGGGCTTAAGGCCTGACATGATACATGGCCAAGTTGGCCCAAATAGGTGACGCAGCACCTTGCCGTGGTCACACAGAATGATCCATGGACCTTCTGGAGCTGGGACCAGATCCAAAACGACGGCGTCGTCGTCCCCTTTCCAACGCATCCAAGAACGGCCCATTTCGATGTCGTATGAGAAAGTTATGACCGAAACAGTGACGACGTGTCTGCTGAATCTGAGGGCGACGTGGCAGCTGAGTTGGGAACGAATTGCAACTTGGGGAAGACCATGGCGTCGGTGTGTCCAGCATGGCGATGTCCTCATCAACCTCCCCCTCACTTACCCTCTCTCTCACTTAGGAACCACCGCGGCATACAGGCACTCTCGGTGAGGAGGAAGAAGGAAAGGCGATACTTGGAGAACAAACAAAGGACTACGATGAGAAGCCCTCTCCCTCCCCCTATTTAAGGAGGAAATGCAATAGCTGAAGAGGGGCAAAAGATCAAAGCGAAAAACTCTCTCCTTTTGCCATTCAATGCGGATGGGAAATAAAGGGACACACCCTGACCGATGGAATGACGCCTGGTCGGACGAACGATGCCTAGTAAGATGGGATGTGGCCTAGGTATGGCCCACCACTACCGCATGTCGGGCACAAAAACCAAAGCGTCACCACGCAGGCGACTCTCCGCCGCCCTAGGCAGGACTTGAAAAAAAACCCTGAACAACGGGATCTCCGCTAGGAGAGACCATCGGGCTTCCTAAAGTGAATCGAACATCTCAGAAACACACACCAAAAGATAGGTAAGGAGCAAAGGGATGCCCCGTGTAAGCCATGCCGACTCCATCATGAATGACGAGCATGGGTCCCGGTCGGACATTTCCAATTGGAGCTCTTCAGACCCCGTCACTCGAGTCATCAAGGTAACACAACTGAACCCTCGCTATTTCTTTATATTCATTTCATACATCCATACACACATTCATTCCATACGCCCATGTCCCCCGGATGATTTGGGCTGTGAATCGCCTGGGGGCTCGGGAACTAAGCATCACACATGCAATGAAATGCATCACAACGCTCCGTGTTACGTCATGAAGTGGTAGTTGCCTCATTCAACATGAGAAACAACCAACCAGGGTTTGAAGGCTAGCCTACGAAGGGCTCGAGGCCGCCCCACGTCAAATAGAGTCGGGGGAGAAAATGCAGATGAGCCCCGTGTGGCCCTCGTCCAGTCTGCCCCAAAGCAGACAGTGTCATCTCAACCTTCTCGTTCGATCCTAAACCTCTCACCAAGCCCACAGAATCTCCATCGAGGGAAGGCCAGTAGGACACCCTGGTCGGTCACCGGAATGACCTAGACATTTGCCGGGTTGTAGGTAAAGGAGCAGTGGAATGTCACAAGAGGGCTATGCTGACCCCGTCATGAACAATGGACCCGGATTCCACTCGATCATACCCATTAGCGAGCTCAATGAGCGCGTCACTCAAGCCTGAGTGATCGAGGCAAGCGACAAAGCTCATCCCCTCTAGTTGTGGGAAACTAAGGACGGGGTAACGCACGCAACTCAAACCGACCCCTACCAAAGCCCAATGGGGCTCAGGGGCTCAAGACACCTAAACGCCTGGGTCTACGACCCTGAACTCGCCCCATCAGGATCCACAACTCTGACTCGCCCGATCCCACAGTGCGTGCCGACGCTAGGATCCGTGAGCAATGTCTCGTCCGATCCCTAAACTAACTACCTGGATCCATGACTCCGACTCGCCTGATCCCACGACACGCACCGATGCCAGGATCCGTGAGCTTCATCTCGTTCGATCCCTAAAACTAATTACCTGGTTCTACGACCCCGAACTCGCCCCATCAGGATCCACGACTCCGACTCGCCGATCCCATGGCGCGCACTGACGCTAGGATCCACGAGCTCCATCTCGTCCGATCCCTAAAACTAACTACCTAGGTCTATGACCCTGAACTCACCCCATCAGGATCCATGACTCTGACTTGCCCAATCCCATGGCACGCACCAACACCAGGATCTGCGAGCTCCATCTCGTCCGATCCCTAAACTAACTACCTGGATCCACGACTCTGACTCGCCCGATCCCACGGCGTGCACCGACGTCAGGATCCACGAGCTCTGTCTCGTCCAATCCCTAAAACTAACTACCTGGGTCTACGACCCTGAACTTGCCCCATCAGGATCCATGACTCTGTCTCGTCCAATCCCTAAACTAACTACATAGATCCACGACTTCGACTCGCCCGATCCCATAACGTGCACCGACACCAGGATCCGCGAGCTCCATCTCGTCCAATCCCAAAACTAACTACCTAGATCCACGACTCTGACTCATCTGATCCCACGGTGCACACCGTCGCCAGGATCCGTGGGCTCCGTCTTGTCCGATCCCTAAACTAACTACCTAGATCCACGACTTCGACTCGCCCGATCCCATGGTGCACACCGATGCCAGGATCTGTGAGCTCGGTCTCATCCGATCCCTAAACTAACTACCTAGATCCATGACTCTGACTCGCCCGATCCCACGGCGCGCACCGACGCCAGGATCCATGAGCTCCGTCTCATCCAATCCCTAAACTAACTACCTAGATCCACGACTCTGACTCCCCTAATCCCACGATGCGCACCGACGCCAGGATCCGCAAGCTCTGTCTCGTCTGATCCCTAAACTAATTACCTAGACCCATGACTCTGACTCGCCCGATCCCTAAAAACACCTCGGCTGCGCAACGATGCCTTGGTTGACAACTCCGTCTCGACTAAAAAACACGCACACACGCCCGCTAACAAAACCCCCTAGGCGATTTTGCCCAAATCACCCGGGGGCTCAGGGGCTACACCTGTAGGTGCGCTCGCGCGCACCCGCCGCCAAGACAAAAAATCCCCCACAAGATTCTACCCGAATTGCCCTTGGGCTCGGGTGCTCCTGTCGGGTTCATAAACCCGGGGTCCCTCATGGACCGGCTTCCCCTCAAAGGTTCGGCCCAGCAGACAAACACTGTGAATGAACGCGCAGCTCTTGGGTTGGCCCAAGTACCCGAACGACAGACTAGAAGGGTGATCCAATCTCCGACCGAAAGGCCTGGCCGAGGAGGAACGGCGCCCGCTTCCAACTCCGGCCCACCTCTCCAACCAGAGCGCTCGCTTCGGTCTCCAGCCCGCCTCCAGATGTCCTCTCCGACCAGAAGGCTTGGCCAAACACCACTTCTGACTCCGACCCGCGTCTCCGACCGGAGGTGCGCCGAACCCCTGCTCACTGCTCTCCTCCGACTGGCGCGATCAGAGCCAACTAGGACCCACCGACCGGGGACGCCCGCTCGGTAAGTACCAGGAAATGGACGGAGAAAGTAAGGCAGGGCGCACAAGTCAAACCGCAATACTGGGGACTGTACCTTGTACACCTGTAGAAACAGTACTCTACAGCCTCCCTGGCATGATAGAACCCAAATAATGTTGTAGGCACTGACATTTTCCCCTACAGTATTGTAGGTGCCATTAACTCCCATATGGTAAGGCTCCCCCATATGCCTTTGGGCATCGACAGTGTTGTGGGCGCCGGCATTTACCGTACCGGGCGAACATGGTAAAACCCCTCACATGCCTCTGGGCATCAATAGTATAGCAGGTACCAACATTTGCCATACCTGAAGAAGACGACGCAACCTCCCACATGCATCTGACACTCAATAGTATTGTGGGCGCCTACCATCGTCTTGTACCCGTCGGCATGGGCAGCAAGACTTAGCAGCAAACATACTCCCTCCCTCTCACTTGTTAAGCCATCCCCTTCATCTATAAAAGGGGATGTGCTCTCTCCCAAATAGGTGGATGCAGACTCACTTAGATTCATTAGATCAATCAAGTTCACTAGCACACAACAAATAGAACAGCCAAGTTCAAACCACAAGCACGCGCTTGAACACTTAGCTCATAGCAGGGCTCCCGTCACTCTCAGACCTTCCGACCAGACCTCTTGTACCCCCCATCATTCCCCTTCTCGTTTGTAACCCCACTGCAAACTTCGAGCACCTAGGCTCAGGAATAAAGTCACCGACCGACTCAAATTGGACGTAGGGCATGTTGCCTGAACCAGTATAAACCCTATGTCATTGAGTGCAAGGCCACCTCCGATCACAACATACGGCAAAACTACAAATATTCACGTGTTGGTCACTTTCTGCACCGACACTTTTACTATACTATAAAAGAGAGCTGGATGATATGCTATCAAGTGAGAAGAAAGGCAGGTCCAGAATGCCATTGATAGACCTAAGTCCCTCACCTAGAGTCATCATCAGAGGAAAATCAGTAACCTAACCTACAGGAGTAGAAAATGAAGTAGGTCGAGGTATGATCAAGCTTTGTCGTGAGCCGGTGCTTGAACCGTGGTTGAGGCTGTCGATGCCTCTCACATTAGCGAAAAGACCTGCCGGCCGCTAAAAATTAGGCTAGGCTTGCGAGCCCGCCTTCCCTAATGAGAAAGAAAACTAGAACTATTATAGCCTTTACTATAAGTTGGGAACTCTTTCTGACTAAAGAAAAAAAAGGAAGCAAAGCTATATTTCGATCCAAGCCCTAGGTTTGTCTCACGCCCGAAAACCTATAGTACAAGGGTTGGTGGAGGGGACCCTAAGACCTATGGGATGAGATTCTAAGGAGGACTGAGAAGGCAAGACGGATATCAAAGGATTCTCTTCGGTCAGGGCTTATATAGGCTCTTCAAGACGAATGGTATCGATGCACTGCTCTCATGCGAGATTGAACACGAAAAAGGCGCATCAAGGCATGAATAAGGAAGAAGTCACCTTTGTCGATTTTCAAATTGAGGACCAACTATGCTCCGAAAGTGAGACAAGATATCTGACTCACCGACATCCACATCAAGAGAAACAGATGAAGCAGCTCAAGTAGAGCTAGAAACAGAAGCCGAAGCTGCATCTTCTTCCTTTTTCCATACAGAGAAAGGTGCCTTCACTTATAAGGCCTTTATTTTCTTTCTTTTATTTGATTCCTTAGAAGAAATTGGAGGAAAATCGTAGCAAAACGGTTGAACCTTAGGGAAGTATTTTTGGTTCATTACAACCTGATCCTTTTCAGAATCGGAGAATAGGAACAATAGGAATAAAGTAGCACGCCTAAAGAGGAACTACAATGATTCTTTACTTCGATCAAGAAAGAGCTTTCTCAATAGAGTTGCTTACTACGAAAAGAAAGATGCCCCACTAGTCTGATAGATGAATCACTAGCCCTTACTCTCAGTCACTGATTCAAGAATGAATACCGAGATAGCTGTTCCCTTGCCGGTCTACTACCTGATGGCTTTACATCACTAAAGAATCTGTAATGGACAGCAAGAACTCTGAATCAAGAAAAGTACCAAATCGATTGGAAATGTATGTTCCTATGGGAGTCGAACCCACCGCATAGGTGCCTTGTTCTACTGAGAGATGAACTAAGGAGCAGCAACCCCTACATCTGTTCTTTGTACCACCCAGAAGGGCACGAGAGAAAAAACAAAACCAATAAAAGATCAGACGAGATGGAATTGGTAACATGAACGTCTTTTCGTCTTCTTGCCTAAGTTTCATATAAAAAACCTGGCTTTCCAAAAAAGAAGTACTGATTGAGATAGACTTCCCCTTTTCTGATGGCTATCCCTAGTCTCTTACTTACATAATTTCTTGTCTACCGGCTGGAAACTTGAAAGGCTTACCACTGGATCGACGACAGAAGAACTTTTAGGATTGGCTAGAGGGGAACTATGAACTACTCCCCCAATCCCATTGGCTGCATGGGAACCCTATGTTATTAGAAAGTCTTCATTCATTCAAAATCTTTTAGAATATCGCTTATTACAGGTATATTTCAAATTCCATTTAATATATATGTATCTTTCCATATGAGCTATTCCCTTTGCTTTCAATCTGTCTTGTGGCACTCCAGCTTTCACTCAAGCCATTCTTTGCCTATCGACCCTCACTCTTCCTCTTGCTTCCTTAGTCTCGAGCATAAAGAAGGCACCGAAAAACTAGTGGGAAAGGAAAGGTATACTTTTCACAGCCGACAAGCTTTCATTTAAGCCCTAAAGAACTAGCTTCCTGGGGGACTTACTCACTTGATCACCAGCTTTCAGAGGATTCCCCCACTTAAGAATAAAGGGGCATAGACTACAAAAGGGCTACGTTCACTTGATGAACGGTTAAAGGTATTCTATTACATAACAAGAGCATATGAGTGGAAAACGATACTATAGAGCTTTTCGAAAGTTTGAGCTAAAATTCCAGGGTAATAGTGTACCAACACAGAAGTAGGACCAAACCAAGAGTGAGCTCTGCCCTTAATTGGGTAGAGCGAGGGATAGGTGCCTCTCTCAATAGATATAGATGGGTATCGAGTTTAGAATTTATCATACACTATGACCCTAGAATCACTAGGTTTGTTCTATCGATTGACCGCATCATAATTAGGATAGGCTACCCTTGAACAAGGTATGTCTTTGCCTATATATGTTAGGACGGAGAGCAGACCGCACTAGAAATGGTAAGTGAAGCCAGGACAATCGGTTGTGAACAAGCTTGTTTTTGTAAAACCATCTAAGGGGCGATAGAAAATCATAAATCCAATCCAGCGAGTGGAGAGATTGAAGCGAGTGTAATACTTGTTGAATATAAGTAGTGTCAAAGCCCACATAGGCTTAGCTCTACTGATGTTTTTAGGATGAAGACGGTGATACGATACCACTCGCCAGTGATGATAAGATTAACTCATAGCATAGGTGGAAGATCATCCAATTTTCTTTATAGATTTTTTTGTTCAAAGAAAAGATGCCTAAAAATCATTCAAGAAACCTACTCTTGGTATCCTTTACCATATTCACTTTCGATATTCCCTTGCTTTAGTTCAGACGCTATCATAGTTCAAGGAAAATGGAAATTTCTATCAACAATTCCCACCCAACTCTGGAATGACTCTCACCTCTATCCCTTAACATATTGAAGGCCTCTTATCCGTCAACCACACCTTAATAGCTCAGACTTCTGAGCCTTTGCTGGATGATGTAGAAGGGCCAACAACAGAGGATCAATTGAATAACCAACTCTCCCGCCCCGCAGCCGCTACAGCTCGAAAGCCAACAAATGCACTTGCTCATCCCAAGCATCACTTTCCACAAATAGTACCCAACGTGAGTACTAGCCGCCGAGGGCACTCCACTTGATGAGGTTGTTTTTTAATCCGATCTTTCTGTCTGCCCATAAGAGCGGGACGATCAATTACAAGTAGGGGCAGGCCTAGAATTCCATGTACGCCTATTCCATGGGCCCCGCCCCCGGGTGAGGATTAGCTCCTATGATTTGCCGATGGTAGTAGGATTTCCTATCACATTGATAGAAGGGAAGGTCATCTACTAATAGTTAAACGGAATAAGATTAGTTACGAGGACACTTGCTAACTATTAGTAAAAAAAGCAATAGTTGGGCCCTAGTCGATGTGCTCTTATTTTAAATATATAGCTTTTTGGCCGAGTAAGAAAAGGAAGTATTAGTCTATCAGGTAGTCTAATTCGTCTCCTCTAAGGTCAGGCAGTGAGGCATTAAGAAAGAGCAGCAGCGGCTTTGTCAAGCGAATAGAAAGAGTTGCTCGTCAAGCAAGGGATGGGTTTGTTTGCCTGTATAGGTAGAAGCACCGGTGTATAAGGTATCAAAAGAAAGGCATCTGGATAGGTATTTAATCAAATACTTCTTCCCTCATACTTATCTACTTCACTTTATTTAATATGTTTATTGACCCATAAATCGATCAACTATGAATCTCATGGAAAACCTTCTTTGTAGTAATATGAAAGCTTATCGCAAAGCATAGAGATTAATAGATCTTATAATCAAGTCAGATATTCCACTTGCTCCTAGAAATAACGTAAGGTTAGTTAGCACTTTCATGCCAACTTTCATCAGCAAGCACTTATATAAGTGGGGCGCGTTAACAGAGGAACTTGAATTCCCGCTGGAAAAGTGAAATAGATTCAGCACCACCATTGATCGGAGAAAAGGAAGGGGAAGCTGATGAATAACTTAACCCATCCTTTTCTCCGATCATAAATAACATGATCTCTTTCTTTGTCTTTCATCAAATAAGTACAATAATTGCATAGATGAGGATTTGGTATTCATCGCTAAAATGTGAGAAAAAGACCCATGTTTCTCTGTTCGTCCACTGTCAGATCAAAACGGGTAGGGATTAGCCTAGCCTAGAACAACTCGCTTCTCATAAAAATGAATCCCTTTGTGCCTAAAAGAAATGCAAAGGGGAATGCTGGGTCAGCATAAAGAAAAGCATGGGGTGGGTCTGCTGTTTTGTTATCTTATATAAAGTGAACTGCGAATCAAACCAACTTGTTTGGAAATGCTCTATCGGCCCCGTCTCTCGGTCAGGTAAGAAAAAAACAAGGAATTGATCATCCAGGCACGCCTATTCAGCTTGCTTGATAGGCTGGCGCATAACCCCCATTTCTTGACCTAGATTCACAACCGAACCGTTTTCTGATCTTTTCTTATCCCGACCTACGGGAATATTCTTTAACCTCTCATTGACAATAGCTTAAATTCCGGCCACCGTAGAAGGCTATGTACTACTCATTTCCCTGATAAATCAATCGGGCAAGGAGCTCAAACATTGTCTTCCCCGCTCGCAAGGTGAAATAGCTGATTATGTTCTTGTCGTGGTTAGTCAAGATCCCATGAGGCATCGAATTCCATTGCTCGTTACCCTTAACTAAGCTAAGCAGCTTGATGAAGGTTCCTACATGCCGGCTTGTGTTCCCTTCTTTAATTCATTCCTATTTCCTCTCCTGTACTTATATTTATCTTGCCTGCTTTATCCTTTTGAACATAGATGGCAAAGGGTACTCTTTATTAGTTGATTTATTGTGCGCACTTTGACTCCCGTGCATGCTATTTTTGTGTTCATGATCCATCTTAGCCTTTTGGATTCCCCTATTGGTAGTACCCACTAGCAGATGTGTGTTTCTATGGCATAAATAGTTCTTGGACTTCCCTTTCTTTGCACTTACTTCAACTTTGATATGTCCCTGGGTCTCACCACTTCCTTCCTCAAGGCGTGTCAATAGTAGACCTAGCTCGTAGTCACTTGCATGCTTTTTACTTCTCTTCTCTATGTGATATCGCTATTTGATTTTCTCCATCTGCAGAAAGATGATATGTGACTTCCATTGTCTGGCTTTGATTGTGTCTGCATCTGTATTCGCTGATTCTTTAAAATTGTAATCAGTTTAGTGTTAGTTTACTAGAGCTTTTGCTTTCCCCTGCGGCTTGAGCATAAGATTCGCCTTTGGCTGCCTTCATCCCCCTTTATTATTGGTGCTATTGCTACTTTCCCAAGGAACTATAAGAACCAGTATTGTTGTCTTCATATTTGATTGTGTGTTTGCTTGTTTTCATATCATGTTATTTTTTCTTTTCATTTCGTAACACATTCTCTCTATCTATTCTGGGATGAGCCATGATTCCACTACAACCATTAGACATTCATGCTCCCATCCCACTATCTTTGTTTTGCTAGCAGCCTCACCTCACTGCTGCTGAGGAATGGAAGAGATTGTACCAAGTCCATAATGGTCAAGATTCCACACAGAAGGGTCAAATCAAGGGCCTTAGCTTGGAATCTCTTGACTTACCTGAGCACTATTTTATCACTGCCTGCTTGAGTTGAGGGAAGACATCAAAGACCTTGTCATGGAAATGAAGGCAGTAAGCTTGATACATTTTATCCAAAGACATGGAGAACTTATTATCAAATCAAAAGAAAAGAAAAGAAAAGTAGTTTCAAGCCTAACAACCTTCTGACATACCGTAGCCAGAATAAGGGAATTATGGTCAAGGGAAAAATGAAAGAGCATAAGCCAGAAAATGGAAACTCTCAGAATAGGAATGAAGTATGGGAAGAAATAAGAGCCTTAGGCCTGTGCTTGACATGTATTGAGCTACCATGGTCATCAGTGCAATGTGAAGATGAACATAGTAATAGGTGATAGTGAAGAGAAGGAAGATGAGAGATACGTTCCTTAAAAGTCGTCTTCAACTTTCTTCTAGGAAAGCCTTTCACCAAGCGAGCAGCTAAGCCTATGCCCTCAGACATTGATTGCTATACAGAATTTAGCATAAAGTACTTGAATATTGATTATTATTCTAAGGCTGAGAGAGCAAGTAACTTAATGAAGCAAGACTTCGAAGAAAAGGAGAGAATAAGTGTTTCAAGTAGTAGTTGATAAAGTATCAAGTAGAGAAGTTCTTCCTAGCTTCTTTTCCAGCAAGAAAACGTATTGTTCATATGAAAAGCAAAGTACTTTCTCCAACAGAAGAGGAATTCAACAATCAAGTCTACTAATACAAGTCTGTAGTTTGATTAGTTGTTTTTCAGCCGATTCTCTGAAATTGAAGACAATTATCCTCACTCAAACTTCAAAAAGTCATTTTTTTCTTTTTCTGATGTAAATTCTATCTGACTCCTTTGTCCTTCCTAATGCTAGTCTAGTCTCCTTCGTTCCACTCGTCCTTGCTTTTTTTCTTCTTCCTATCGGTCCCAAGGTCAAAGAAATAGGTTCAGTGGTTCGACCTCCCAAAGGTTAAAGAAAGACATCGATATTAAGACCACTCCCTCTAGATGATGATATGCCCTAGCCATCTATACCCCATGGTCCATTACTCGGGAATTCAGAGAGGTCAGATGAGATAAATGGGTGTGTTCAAAATGGAATGATCCCCTTTCTCATGCTTGAATTTATGTTGTCCACAAACGAATAAAGAGTCTAAAAAGACGTACTAACAGACTCGGTACCTAGGTCAATGGGTTCAGTGGAGAATTGAGTATGCAAAGGAGCAAGAAAACATATGAGCTTTAGCAAGAAAGTGTTCATCTCTTGTTCTTTCGCTTTGGAAGCTCAATCCCCTCACTTCTTCTTTCGCTTCTACGCTTGTGCTTTCAGCAAGTTCGTACCAGTCGTCAATCAAGGAGGGAGCTTCAACCTCCGTGCCTAGCCGCAACCTAAACACTGGTTCTATCCCGACCAAGCAAGCAAGGGGAACCTAGTGGGAAGAGGGAAAGAAAGATCAGGGGAAGAAGCGGGGTAGAGGAATTGGTCGACTCATTAGGCTCATGACCTAAAGACTGTAGGTTCGAATCCTGTCCCCTCCTAATCACATTAGATACTTGTAAGAGTCCTGATCACCTGGGTCAAAGAATCTATGTTCAAGTCGCCTGCCTAACAAATAGATGACTACGTACTGTAGTCGGTCTATTCCGTTGGTCCGATCCTACCATGGAAAGTGTTGCTGTGTCAAATCAAGATTGTGTGGGTGTTTAGATTTCTTATTCCACAATGTGGGTTTTAGGTTTTCCAGTTTCATTGAAGCAACTCCTTTTGCTTTCACCTGTTCAACTAAGGAGAGGAGAGGAATCAAATCAACGAGAAATACTATACTCAAAATTTCGAGTAGCGAAGGAAAAGCATGAAATAATGTAAACTCTCAACTCTACATGTTAGAGGGAGCTAAATCAATAGGTGCTGGAGATGCTACAATTGCTTTAGCGGGAGCTGTTGTCGGAATTGGAAACGTTCTCAGTTCTTCGATTTATTCTGTGGCACGAAATCCTTCATTGGATAAACAATCATTCGGTTATGCCATTTTGGGCTTTGCTCTCATCGAAGCTATTGCATCATTTGCCCCAATGATGGCCTTTCTGATCTCATTCGTTTTCCGATTGCATAAAAAGAAAGGAAAGTCTTCTAGTGTAGGTATCTATCTTTGCAAATAGAGATACCGAGGCCCACCCCAAACAAGGGTTGGGAGAAAGAAGAGTGGGGAATGGGAGGGCTTCTTTCATGGTGCATATACACATTGGTCCAACACTCTTGATCCATGCTGACCACCATCCGTTCTGGTGTGTTTGAATTCGGCGCCTGCCTATTTTTTTTGCTCTCCTTAATTGCGTGGATAATCTTGCTAGTGTGGGGAGATCATGATGCATTATTTGGCAATCTGCGAGTGTTTATCTGCATGGATTAGATCCAGGGCCCACATGTCGGTGGATGGTTACGCTAATTACTTGCTCCAATACGGATAGAAGTTAGTTCTTCTAATACTGTTGAGGGGAGAGATCGAGGTGCGTGTGTGCCTAATTTGGTTGGTAACGGCCGTGATGTTGTAGGGATGCGTGCATGATAGGTTAATTCGGTATGCATGAGCCTGTAGTAGAGTAGTGAAGTGAAGGAGAATAGTGTCCTATGAGTTACAACTAGTAGTAGATAGAATATGACAGCGCCATAGTAGAGTGAATTTCCAAATGGAGTTAGTAGGACTTTCATTTGTTGATAAATAAGGATTGGCTTAAGCGATAGGTGGACAGTTTCTTTCCTTGCTTTCCATCCAATAGTACGAAGTGAGTTCTGAGTGATAAGCATAGAGTTGACACCTTGCTTTGAACTACTTTAAATTTCAATTAGTACTTGGGACAAAACTGACTGCAGTGAGCTGGGACACAAGGCACTCTTCTTCTTTTAGACTCGATAATCCAGGGCTAAGATAGAATGAATTCCTACCTTGTAAAGCTAGAAAAGGGGAGCCTATTTCCCTATGCCACCCACACACCCACCACCAACCGAACGTCAGAATACAATAACTACTCAGCCCATTTTTGCTTAGTTGGTAAGGTGACAAAGAACACTCTCAACGCCTATGAACTTCCCTCTGTTGATAGTACCCTCCCAGAATAGAGTTACTAGCTCTTGTTGTCTGGCCGATGACAAGCTCAGCCTCACCCATTCTTCTCTATGAATGATACTGCACAACTTGCTAGCATTGAGTTTGTATAGCTATCAACTCACTCTCCTACTCTTGTCAATGAACTCATTGAACTACTCTTTCTCACTCCACACTTTGAAATGGTTCACTCACTACTTCCTTGTTTGTTTGAAATGAACTCATTTGTCCACTAGCTGTCTCCTACTGTTGGAAATTAACTCATTGATCAGACCAACATCGATGCTTTTCACTCACTACTATGGTTGTTGTTCATTCCTTCACTCTGGAAGTACGCACTCATTATAGCAAAGCAACTCACTAAACTCCCTGCTATTCACTCCTTTCCCTACTAGATTATTTGAGACAGTAGCTGTGAACTACTCCGTTGCCTCTTGTACCCAACTGTGAACTACTCAACTACCTATGTTGAAACACTGCTTTGTGAACTACACACTTGTTCAACTGAAGCTTTGTGAAAGAAAGGAAAATCGAGCGCAAAAGTGCTAAACTTGATCAAGGAGATGAATAGCCAACTTTCGCTTCTAAAGTTCCTTCTTTTTTCTTTTTTCAACAACTCAATAGAACTTTTCTCATATTATGTCATTTGCACCTTGGATTTTCCTCTATTGCTCCAGGACTCTTGTTTAGCTTGTTAGAGGGAATGATCAGCCCGGTGAGAAGGGTTTTTTCCTTCCAACGATGAAGGTGCCTTAAACCGAATGAATATCTCAAGCACTCGAGTAAGCAGTGGATCATAGAGTCTTTGAATGAAATTAGTTGGGTAATTGATTCAACTAGTACAAAGAAGAGCCATCAAAAAGAAAGTCCAGGTGGGAGTGAAATCTTCGAACATGGTATTTTCTTACCCTATACTATCCACTGCTTATATTGACTATCAATACACCCTTTTTTGAAACTCTTCCCTGCTTTCCTATGAAACAACTAAAACACCTAAAAGCTTCTACTTCTACCTAGTTGCTTACCCATGAGCTGAGCCTATCTTAACTGACTTATCACACAACCACATGCTTATTCCTATTCAAACACATATACCGGTAAACCTATTTCTTGCATTACTTAGTAGCTAGCTTTGGTAGCCCTGATCTATGTCTAAAAAACAGATGCCTATTCTTGGTCACGACCAGCTAAAGATCACTGGCCATAATGTGCTTTTTTTCCTCGGATTCATTGGAACCCTCCTCGCAAAAATGGTTCCTATAAAGCAAACTAAGAGTGGGGAAGGAACTAGGGCGGACATAAGCTCACCAATTAGGATGCGTGATTGGTTTCTTTAATAGGTATGGAATGAAGATGCCTTGAATGAACCCAAGCAAGCCGAAATCTAACACTAAAAGTATGAAGTGGACATCTATGGTTTAATTGGAAACATCTCTTTTCCATCTATAAGGTGATGAGGGTTGAAGCACAACAACTTATCATGAGTACTGCGGTTATTTATGACTATAAACTTAGAATCCCTATATTTATATAGAATAGTGGCTACTTTCGTAGCATCTCCTCAACCTATATTATAGGTTCATGCCGCTCACTTACTTATGCTTCCGCTCTATCCAAGTAAAAGCTATAGTTTATTAGAAATGAAATTGAGTATCCGGTAAATCATTCCATCAAGCCAGTAAGCTAACCTTTTATGACCCACGGCCGCAATCCTACCTTTCCTTCTGCGTACAAGAACTGAAGAAGAAGCTAGGACATAAGTCAATAGTTGAGTTTCATAAGTAGAAAGTTCATATTCTTCAGTCATTGATAAACATTTTTTTGGACAGTACTCAACATAGTTACCACAAAATATACAAACTCCAAAATCCATACTATAATTAGAATTAAGCAATTGTTTCCTTTTAATATCCTTTTCAAATCTCCAATTGATGGCTCCGTTATAGGTGCTAAAAATGATTAAAAAACAAAGAAAAAATAATAAAAAAGACTTCAGATCTGCTATATTTTCAATAATAAAAAGCATACAATAACCTTTATCTGCCCATTGGAAAAAGAAAGGTAAGGATAGGATTGGTAGCGGAAGTGATGTGAATGAATGAATTGAAATATGCCATTTAAGAGTAGTAGTTTTTTTTGTTGATGCCGGTGTGGAAGACGAAGACAAATGTTACTAACGTCAACTAAAAGCAAGGAGTTGGCATCGGGAAGTAAGAAGTTCTTTTATTCTATAGAAAAAAGAACTTCTTACTCAACTTTCTAGCTATATAAAAATAGTAAGCAATATGAAATGAGTAACTTAAGCCCTAGTAAAAGGCTACTCTTTGAATCCCCTCTTTAAGGCATATAAAATTAGTACTCTTCCTAAGCTAGCTTAAGCATACCTTGAGCGAGTGAGTTTCCCTCCATCAAGTTCTAAGCGAAGGATTCAAAGGTCCTTGCTCTCGAGCCAATGCCAATACCAATAGAGAGGGTCTAAACGAAGGATTCAAAGGAGGTTACCGGTTAAGGGCAAATGCAATGATCTCTAAGCTAATTGGAGAAAAAAGGTAATCAAAGAAAGTTTTAGTTGGACTTACCCTGCCAACCCTACCCTAATTTCATACCCTGCGGTTTTCGTTCCTCTATTGATATTTCATTCCTCTCCTTACATCGAGCGATTGTCGTTCCTGGGTCTGAACTATTAAGTATAAAGGGTAATAAATTCCCCAAGCTCTAAAGAAGCTAGTGAAGAGGGCCGGTTCCGAGTCATGCATATCTTTCTTTAATTATTACCTTGAAAAAAAGCAATAGAGATAGGAGAAGCGCATGCAATTGCAGAAATTGCAGAATAAAGATAAGCGCATATAGTGTCAATAAGAGTTGTTTTTTTAGGCCAAATAATATAACATTAAAGGCCAAAAAGTAAGACTTCAGAGTAAGAGGAGGAAGGAGCTAATGCGGTTGCTATCCTTCTTTCTGCCTTCCTCAGTTTGCGTTCTAGCTTTAGTCTTTAGTCATTTCGAGTTATGCATTTTGAATGCTCCCCTTCCAAGCAAACTAACCTTGCTAAGTGCTAGCCAGGTGAAAGTTCTTATCGCTAGTAATTTTGGTGTTCTCTTCCCTTTCATCCAATTGCAAATAAAGCAATTTCTCTCCTTCGATTGTGAGGCCCTCGCCCGCCGGAAGGTCTGTACTGCAACTGAGTTTTAAAGCTTTTACTAAGAAAATATTTTTGGCAAGTAAAGTAGGTATCAATCTGCTTGAAAGCCTGCAGGGTCAAATTTGTAGTATTTTCAGTTAGAATATAGAGTTAGCCTATTCAGTTCTTAGCAATTAAGGGTAAGGCAGGGGTAATATGGATAGTTACTGTAAATACTCAAACCACCTTCAACAAAGTGTTGATTTCCCGTAAAGCTAACTGTAGTCCATTAAATAAGTATATATCTTAGGCAAGTTAGCAATCCCGTTATATTACCAAGGCCTTCCCTTCTATTGTAGAAAGAGTTCTCAGCCATTCAATTGTTGTACTAGTTGCCAGCTATCCAGTTTCATTTGAAGTTGTAGGGGGTCCAAATGAGCTAGTAGCTTTTATTCGTCCTATAAGTCCTTCCACAAACGAGTCAATAGGGTGCCGGCTAGTTGTAGTTGTTGGCATGCGTGGAAAGAGCGAAGGGCCTAAAAGTTTGAACTAGAAAAGATTCTCTATTATAGCAGCATATTCTCCTTCTTAGTTATCAAAAGAAAAAACTCCGTTTATGCTACACACTCAGAACTAGAAAGAAAGCTATTGAAGAGGAAGGTGCCATCCATCAAACTGCTTGCTTCATTGAGTAGATAGAGTTTGAAGTAGAGTATGACACATCAGCAGTAGAATCATTCTTGCATATATATTATTTCATCTCAACTATTAAGATAAGAAAGAAGAAATGACTATTTCAAGCACTGGTATAGAGCTAGCAAGATAAGGGAAAGACAAAACAAGAAGGTTCTCTAGTAGGATGATTCTCGATGCAAGAGATTACACTATTTAGGTACTTCACATGTAGGAACTATTCTTTTGCAAAGAGCTTATTGAACTCCAAACATTATCTTCTTTTTATATTGTTAGAATAACCTGCTAATTAGATAGGGGCCTAGCCAATAAGAGAGCACCAGTATGCATGCTTATGGACGGACCCAGAGAGTAGCTTAATAGAGAGAAGTAGCAGTGAGGGCGCTAAGCTGAAGAAAAGGCTGAATGCCATATGAAGTTCTCGATGAATAATTGTAACACCCTAAAATTTCCAATAATTTTGAAATAGGAGAAATTGATTTATTATGCATTTTTGTGGGCATTTGAATTTAGAAAAATAATAATTTTATTAAAAATAAAATCAAATATAAGGTCACAATCATGTATGTGCATTCATGCTGCTGCATAATAATTTTTGAGTGGTGTGATTTGAAGTCAAACTTCAAATTGTTTTGAAATTGCACATACATTTTTCCCTAGGAAATTCATTTTTCCTTTTCTAATTTTTCCAAGCAAATCTCAAAATGCAATTTGCAAAACAATTTGAAGTTTGATTTCAAATCACACCACTCAAAAATTATTATGCAGCAGCATGAATGCACATACATGATTGTGACCTTATATTTGATTTTATTTTTAATAAAATTATTATTTTCCTAAATTCAAATGCCACAAAAATGCTTAATAAATCAATTTCTCCTATTTCAAAATTATTGCAAATTTTAGGGTGTTACAATTTTACCCCCCTTAAAATGAATCTCGTCCTCGAGATTCGGACGATGCTTACTCAAAAAGCTATGAGTATGTTTTCCTTAGATCCTCTTCTCTTTCCCAAGTAGCCTCATCTTCTGTATACTAATTCCACTGAACCTTACATATTTTTATAACTCGGCTCCTTGTAACCCTTTCTGCTATCTCCAAAATCTTTACCGGAAATTCCTCATAGGTAAGATCTTCCTTAACTATAAGCTCTTCTAACGGCATCTGCTCCTCGGGTACACGCAAACACTTCTTTAACTAAGACACATGAAACACATCATGACACCGAACAAACTCTCAGGCAATTGCAACTAATAAGCTACTTCTCTACGTCTCTCTAAAATCTTGAAAGGTCCAATATACCTTGGTGCTAATTTTCCTTTCATGTTAAACCTTCTCACACTTCTTATAGGTGACACCTTCAAGTAAACATAATCCCCTGTTTCAAAAACCAATTCCCTTCTCCGAGTGTCAGCATAACTCTTCTGTCTAGATTGTGCCACTCTTAAGTTTTCCTTGATAGTCTATACTTGCCTTTCAGCATCCTTGAGGATCTTAGGTCCAAACACTTGACTTTCTCCTGTTTGATTCCAGAACAATGGAGTTCTGCACTTCTACCATATAGTGCCTCGAATGGTGCCATCTTGAGACTCTTCTGGTAACTATTGTTGTAGGAGAACTCAGCATAACATAAAGTCTTATCCCAACTGGTACAATATTGCAAAGCACAAGCTCTCAACATATCCTCTAAGATCTTAATGGTTCTCTCTGTTTGTCCATCATTTTGTGGATGATAAGTTGAGCTAAAGTTCAACTTGGTGTCCATAGACTCATGCAATTTCTTCCAAAAGTGAGATGTAAACTGAGTACCTCTATCTAACACAATCTCTTAGGAACTCCATGTAAACATACTATCCGTTGCATGTATAATTCTACCAACTTTGCACCTATATATGTAGTCTTGACCAGTATGAAGTGAGCAACCTTAGTCAACCGATCTACTATTACACAAATTGAGTCATAACCACTTTGAGTGCGTGGTAATCCAACAATGAAATCCATACCAACTTCTTCTCACTTCCACTCAGGTATCTTCATAGGTTGAAGTAAACCTGCTGGTCTTTGATGTTCTGCCTTAACTCGCTGATAGGTGTCACATATTGCTACATACTCGGCCACATCTCTTTTGAAACCATACCACTAGTACTTCTCCTTCAGATCTAGGTACATCTTAGTACTACCTGGATGGATAGAGTATGCTGAGTCATTAGCTTCCCTTAGAATCATCTCTCGAATGGACTTTATCTCTGGCACACATATTCTCTTTTTGAACCACACTGTTCCCTAATCATCCAATCGAAAACCTGGTGCTTTGCCAATTGTGATAAGTTCTGCTATCTCCTTGATTTTCTCATCTTCCAACTGACCCTTGTGGATCTCTTGTTCAAGTGTAGGTTCCAATTCCAATTCCATTGCATTAGCAACTATTCCCAAATTAAGATGCTCGAATTCAGCACATAACTCCTTAGGTAACTGTGTCACTAGCGCTGCATTAACATAGCTCCTTCGGCTCAAAGCATCAGCTACAACATTTGCCTTGCTAGGGTGATAATGTACCTCCAAATCATAGTCCTTGATTAGCTCTAACCAACGACGTTGCCTCAAGTTCAAATCTGACTGAGTGAAAATGTACTTCAAACTCTTGTGGTCTATATAGATGTCACACTTATGCCCAATGAGATAATGTCTCCAAATCTTCAATGCATGAACCATAGCTGCTAACTCCAAATCATGGGTGGGATAGTTTAGTTCATGCTTCTTTAGTTGCCTAGATGCATAAGCCACTACTCATCCTTCTTGCATAAGAACACAACCCAGACCAAGTCGAGATGCATCACAGTAGATGGAGAAACTCTTGTTTTGATCTGGTAGTACCAGCACTGGAGCTATAGTCAACCTTTTCTTCAACTCTTCAAAACTAGCTTGGCATTGCTCAGTCCATACAAACTTAGCATTCTTCTCAAGTAGAGATGTCATAGGCTTGGTAATCTTAGAAAAAACTTCAATGAACCTCCGATAATATCTAGCCATTCCTAGGAAACTCCGGACTTCACTTACATCTTGAGGTGGATTCCAACTCAACACATCACTAACCTTCTTGGGATCCACAGCTACTCCACCATTAGAGATAACATGTCCTAGGAAATAAACTTCCTTAAACCAGAACTCGCACTTGCTTAGTTTAGCATACAATTGATGTTCTCTAAGTTTCTGCAGAACTAATCTCAAATGCTCTTCATGTTCTGCCTCTGTTTTGGAGAAGACTAGAATATCATCAATGAAGACCACAACAAACTTGTCGAGATATTCCATAAACACCTTATTCATCATATACATGAAGTATGCAGGGGCATTAGTCAATCCAAAAGACATAACTGTGTACTCATATAATCCATACCGAGTAGTAAAAGCAGTCTTGGGAATGTCTGATGAACGAATCCTTAACTGATGATAACTAGAGCGAAGATCAATCTTGGAGAACACACAAGCACCTCGTAATTGATCAAACAAATCATCAATTCTGGGCAAAGGATACTTGTTCTTGCTGGTTACCTCATTGAGAGAGCGGTAATCCACGCACATCCTCTGTGTACCATCTTTCTTATCAACAAGTATAACTGGGGCTCCCCATGGTAAAGAACTAGGATGTATGAAACCTTTATCCTGTAGCTCCTTTAACTACTTCTTAAGTTGTTCTAGCTCATTGACACCCATCCGATATGGTCTCTTGGCTATAGGTTTAGTTCCAGGTAAAAGCTCAATAATAAACTCAATAATAAGCTCAATAATAAACTCAATAAGAGTTGAAAAACATCTAGAAACTCATTAACAACCTTGGTCTTATCTATGGTTGCATCTTCCATCTGATTGACACTGCACACCTTTCTTGTTGTTGTAGTTGCCTTGCATAAAACTTATTCTCCTGACTTGGACGTCAAGTGTACCATACCATTCTCACATTGGATAATAGCCTTTCATGGATTTAGCCAATCCATTCCAAGAATTACATCTATGCTTGAAGATTTCAGCACAATCGGATTTGCCAAAAACTCTACCCTCCTTATTTCAACTCTTACACTGGGACACATTAGAGTAGCTTGCATATCCCCACAAGGTGAGTCAACTAACATCTGTTTCTTCATAGCACACTTTGTTATATTTTGCTCCTTAACAAAATGGTGTGCAATGAAGGAATGTGAAGCTCCAGAATCAAACACAACTGATGTAGGGCTAGAGTTGACCAGACACATGCCAAACACAACATCTCGGGCTTCTTGAGCAGATTCTATCTTCACATAATTGACTCTACCTTGCACATGAGTCCATTGTTTATGGTTTCCGTTGTGGGATTGTTGCTTGTTCGGCTTCTTTGGACACTGACTCGCATAATGACCGGGCTGACCACAACGGTAGCACTTCTTGCCTGAAGAGGGGGTGTTGGGCACACTATCCTTCATTGGGGAGTTGATGAGTGGTTCTTGGGGTGGACTCTAGTTCACATACTATTGCTCTTGCTGGTGTTGAGGGAGTTGTTGAGGAGGATCAAAATCCCACTGACTAGTTGGTTCCTGGTATCTCTACTGAAATTCTCCTTTTCTTCTCTTCCATTTCCTGACGCTTGTTCTCAATCAAAATGGCTCTATTCACCAAAGTTTGAAAGTCAGGATACTCAACAGTCATCAACTACAGTTGAAATCCATCATTTAATCCTTTCAAGAAGTGTTTCTATTTCTTGGCATCATTAACCACCTCTCCTGGAGCATAACGTGATAGCTGAGTGAATTTGTTACGATACTCACACACTGTCATGGAACCTTGTTTCAAGTTGAGGAACTCCTCCTCCTTGATCTCCACCAAAGCTTCTGGAACATGATAAGATCTAAAGGCAGTCTTGAAATATTTCCAACAAATCTAATTTACATCTTTCCCAACCTGAAATAATTCCCACCAATCTGAAGCTACCCCTTGAAGTTGACCGGATGCATAAAGCACTTTCTGATGGTCATTACACTGAGTTATGTTAAGTTGTCGCTCCACGGCTCTAAGCCAGTCAGTAGCTTCTAGTGGGTCACTTGCATGAGAGAATGACGGTGGATGTCCCTTCATAAATTCACCATGCTTATCCCTTGGTGGTGCTTGATGTGGGTTGATGCATACATTCTAAACATAGGACTATAGCAATTGAGTCTATGTCATCATAGATTGCTCTATAGTTGGAGGATTTCGTGGTGGTGGGTAAGCATCAGGGACATTCCTTCTGGCATCACGTGAAGCACTTCTCCTGGTAGAAACCATCTGTTTGCAACATTCAGCACAATTATTGGTTGTAATCCATGATCTGGAAGTAGTTCACATGGTAAAACAATCAATCTAAAATTTTCTAGACTTGAACTACCAGTAGCCATATCTCAAGTCCAGAAATCATATGAAGGCATTCCTTATTTGGCTAGAAAGCTTATGAAATTCTCTACAACTTTCGTACAAACCACCTTGCCAGATTCTGAGGTTAAGTTAGTAAAAAATAGAACACAACCAAAACTGTTCAGACTCCCAGACAGTGCAGAAACTTCAACTTGTAGAGGTCCTAACTCCCAATCCATAAAACTTTCATGACATTTGGGCATCTACCTTTGGAGATATAACCCGATGAACACTGATTGCTTAGAAAATAGCACGCATAGAGACGAAAAAAACCAACCCAACTATCTAACCATTGGTCCTTATACCTTATCATGTAAACTAAATGAAATTGTGAGCATAACCCACAAAAATCATTGCAATCATTACAAAGATCCAAATCAAGCATGAACATCAAGATAACCATTCAAACATTACAGGTTGACAATTCAAGCATTAGGACTCAATGACTCTACTCACATTACTAGCGTACTTGTTGTATCAAGGGCTCAAAACTCTACAACTTCACCTTCATGTTGCGCAAGAATGTGGTAAGTGATAGCTCTAAAAGCAATTCAAAGCAAGGATGGAGATAGGGACAAGAGTTTTTTTTAGCAGCAAGGAGGAGATGAACAACAAAGACAAGAATATAGCATAGAATAAAATAGCAAGGTTTATAGACTAAGGATTTCATAGCAAATTCTAAACCTTAAAACGACCATTTTCTAACTAGGCTTGAGTCCTACAGTCAACCTAGCTCCGATACCACTTTGTAGCACCTGGTTTTAAGGACAAAACCAGATACACACCATATGTGTGCCCAGGAATTCAATTCACACATATAGTTACAAATGAAGGGGTAATATCAAAGACAATGCCTTTATTACATAGTGCATAAATATTTGATACAAAAGACATAGTCTCACATTACAGTATATGATATAACTCTATTCTTCTAGCGAAGCCTCCAACACCATAGGAATCGTCAACTGGTTGATCATAAGCCTAACACCTCTTGGAAAACTCCACTGAAGAACCTCCATCTGGTACCCATCCAGGATTTTTTGCCAATGTATTGAAATAAAACAAGCGTAAGCTACTATCGCTTAGCAAGCATAACATGAGGGGATGCATGCTCAAAAGGCTTGATACGGCTGAACTGCGGTAAGCACTTTTAGTTGGTCATATTTTATTATTAGTCATAAGTTGCTAAGTTATGCTTTGGCTCCCGAATGTGAATAATTAGAGATATCAACAATTTAGTCATAACCCAAACCATCCAAGTAACCAACTATTCAGTAAGGGTCCAGGCCGCTCATGACCATGAGCACGGCTGATATATCAGTTTTACACTCGGTAGAGGTTGTAAACTTTCACCATGAGTCGTGTTGCCCATATGCCTGGGTTAATTACTCCCAAAACACTTCCAAGGTGAGCAGGCAGGGTACACTACGAAGCTTTTCCCTAGTCATTCTAATAAGGAGCAGCCGCTAAGGATTCTATCTCCCAAGTGTTATGGAGTCATCTCCAAAACTGGCACTAATACACGCAGCATAGTACACACCCTGGGGATGAGGCCCATACCCAGCTTGGTATGCCCCTCTTGCCCTTTCGGTAAACTGCTACAAACTAGAAAGAGCAAGGTACTGAACTAAGACCAGAGCCATGTGGTCCTCATGGTTGTATTGTAAGTCCTGGGTTGTCACTTAAAGATGAGTCCTTATGGAGAGAAACAAGAGCACCATAAGAACGGGCCCAATGCTCTAACCCTCTTGGTTCCATGTTGCTAAAACACATCTTTTAATACCATGTTGCATATATCTTTAAATGTATTCCTTAAGCAATATTAGTTGGAGCAAACTGAGCATACTACCCACATGCAAAATCCATAGGTAAATCAAGGATAGGATAATCAATATCAAGGTAGGTAGACTCCAAGCGGTTCATTAACATATGCACATGAATTGAGATTGCATTAAAGTGAATAGGTAACAAGGAGCCTCATATTATACTTGCCTTAATTCAAAGTATTGCTACTGGTCTTGATCTTCAAAGAGTTGCTCCAGATCACCAACACAAAACTCACAGTCTACTCGAGGTCAAACAGCACCACACAGGCAACCATACAATCATGCATAGCAAACAAAAGCTATAGATTAGAATAGTACACCAATCATCATAAAATCAAGATGAAAAGTTTGTAAAATGAATCTACGTCTTGCTACGATCACACAGACGTGAAGATCACAAAAATCGGAGCTAAAACGAAGAAGTTATGAATTAAACAAGATTTCCTTTAGTAAAATAATGGATTAAATCTAACCTCGAATTTTAAAAGTTGAAAACCTACATAACAGTAATATGAACATGTAGATCATGGAATTCTGAACCCAATGCAAGTTGAACAGAACAAATCGGAGTTAAAATAGAGATTTTATGGCTAAAACAAATCTAGTGGCAAAACTATAAATAGCTAAAAACGTATTTTAGATTTAACCGAAACAAAATACGCTTTCAAAGGAAGAAAACAAAATCTGAAAAGACGTTTTGGACTACGGGTTAAGACCCAAATACTTGTAAGGGCCTTTTTGCAAAATTCACAGCGAAGGGGTATCGGCCATCCACGGCCGTTGAATCTGAGATGGGCGGTGGAGATTAGAAGATAGGGGGTGCGGGTCACCAACGGCGAGCTAGATGGTAGCGCTCGGCCGAAAAGAATAGAGAGTTCACCGAAGTTCATGAATCCGGTGATTTAGACCACGGGTAGACTCGAGAGTAGTACGGGGAGCTAGAGGAGTTAATCATGAACTCAATTGAGGGATCGGAGAGGGTCGCGACGTCACGGTGGTGACGCCGCACTTGAATTGGCGGCTCGAGCTCTCCGACAAGACTTCGGCGAGTCGGAGAAAGAGATAGAGACTGAGGGGGCAGGCGTACGAGGCTCCTACAGTATACTTACCTCCAGGTGAAGCTCGAGGACATGATTTCGGAAGCGGAGGAGCGGCGGGGCTACGAACTCGACGAGGGCGGATCTCCTTCGGTGGCTGTGGCTCGGAGGCAAGGCAATGGCTAGTTCTAGGGCAAGATAGGGAAGGCAGCGCAGCGTGGCTGCTATTTAAGAGCGAGGCGACTTGGGCGGCACGGCACCCACGGCGTAGCGGAACCGGACATGGACGGCATCCGTGCGGTGGTGTCCGAGGTGGACACGGCACAGAGGAAGGAGGAGCGCCTGATGGGTCGGCCAGCGTGGTCAGCGAGAGGGAGGACACGTGGGCATGGCTAGGTTGGCGGCAAAGATGGGCCAGCGCTGCTAGGCCGTGATGAGTGGACGCGGGAGGGAGAGAGGCAGTCGGCGCTAGAAGCGGGCCAAGGGAGATGGGCCAGCGCAGAACAGAAACGGGCCTTGAGTGAGGCAGGCCGACTCGGCCGAGAGTAGGGAAAGGAGAAAAGAGGGAGGGAAATTCATTTTTCCTTTTCTAATTTTTCCAAGCAAATCTCAAAATGCAATTTCAAAACAATTTGAAGTTTGATTTCAAATCACACCACTCAAAAATTATTATGTAGTAGCATGAATGCACATACTTGATTGTGACCTTATATTTGATTTTATTTTTAATAAAAATATTATTTTCCTAAATTCAAATGCCCACAAAAATGCATAATAAATCAATTTCTCTTATTTCAAAATTATTGCAAATTTTAGGGCGTTACAATAATTCACTTACTTCGTTACTGCTGATTCAACAGTGGATCATAGCTCAAAGAACCTATTCCAGTGAACTTGACTACCATTGGAAATGTCGGTGCTGTATTTTCATGTCTTGTTTGGAAGGTTTAGCCAAATAATACTTATACCCGTGAACTTTATGATGGAAAAAGAAAAACTTGATGATAGGAATACCCGAGAGCCAGTTGTTAATGTCTTATAGCCCACAAAGAAATATTCCTTGGGAATGGAGAGACATAGAGGAAGAACTACCTTGCCTATCTATTAAAAACAAGTGAATTAGCACCAGCAGATTTAGTAATGTGTCAGGAAAAATTAGTACAAGAAGTCGTGGATACACTTCTTGATAGTGGATCCCCGAGCGGCAACAGAATAACAAGGGGCTATGGTGCTCGCTTCTTTCCTCCTTCACTGCCTTGGTGACATGAACAACCTCACTCACATACCTACATTTCAGCCATCTCATCCCTGACTTGCATCTGTATCTATTGTCCATCTCTCTTGAATGTCCACTTCAGTGCCATTCTTTCTTCTTTTCCTCGAGCTGAGAAAAGAGCAGATCATGGTCCATTTGCCAGGTTCACTCTAGGTCTGAATAAGACTGAAAATGCTAGCCCAGCCAGCGCTTGAGGCGAGCAGCACAAGGGATGAATGGTAGCTATCGAATGAACTTTGAAGAAAAGAGCAAACCCTGCCTAGATGACTGGAACTAAGGGATCGACCACACGGCCTAACATGGCCCTTCCTTCCTAGAAAGAACAACCCATACTTCCCCCTCCCTGAAGTGATAGCAGGGCTAGGCTCATCATAGGGCTTGTTCTATTGGCTTGACAAGGGAGTCTCATGAGTGCAACAGGAAGCATCAAAGGAGGAAGTTGCTGGGCCATTTACTATTCGGATTGATGAAAATCAGATTCATGCCCAGAAGAGGATGCTCTATCTGCTCTCAAAGCAGTCGTTAGCCTAAAGTAAGGTTTGAAATCCTTAGGTTGAGCCTAGCCCTTTTTCAGAATAGAATGCAAAGAAAATGGACTAAAATCCCTCTGTGAAAGTGGTACAAACCAGGATATCCTATTGTTTGGAAAAAGGCATTAGCCAATACTAGGAACGGAGCGTAGAAGGTATGAGTTCGACACTCGGTTAGCCCATAAGCTTTAAGGAGGAGAAGACTAGCTGGCATTGGCTCTTTGCTTTAGGGACAGTTGATCAAGGGGATGAGGGAAAATGGTAGAGAATGTAGAAGATAGCCACAGATAAAGGCTTTCGGCAAAGAAGGTTACGGCAGAATAAGCTGTGAGGTTTGGATTGGACAAAGCACAAAAATGCCTTCCTATTTTACTGTTGTTTTTTACAATGAATTCTTACATTTCTAAGACCCATTGTGTGAGCTACACGGTTCTACTTGATTTGTCAAATCCGGTAGATTGGTATTCCATTGCAACATTCTAAACCAAGCAAAATTACACTTAAGGAAGGCTTATCTATGATTCAAACTAAAAGCTAACACTATGTGTGACTAACAGATGGTTGTTGATTTGTTCATGGTATGATAAGCTTCTTCTTCATGAAAACTCCTCCTTTGGCTTTTCAAAGCATATAACACTTATAAACAGATAACGCTCTAGGTCGAATCTATCATTCTGGAATTCTTCACTTCCATGACGGCAATCTTTTCTTTGAGAGTGAACTCTTTTCCACCACAATTGAATGCTTCTTATTTATTGGTCATAAAGCATACATGACCTTACCATGTTTAGTAACAAATGTGATTAAATATAAGGCTCAGGGTGTCGCCCTCACATTCATCAAAGCAAAAACCCAAATAACTTGTTTAGCCAGGGATGTCCCTCCAAAGAACAACCTTTTTTCACACTAAAGAAAGAGGTTTCAGCTTTAAACAAAAGAAGTCTACTCTGCGGGTGATACAAAGGGAAAACGAGTGTGGTAAGTTGTAGACATCTAGAACTCAAATAACTTATCAACAAAGCTATCTTTTGATAACATTTCAATGGCTTATTCAAGGTCAATCCGTTATAAATGACATATTGCATAGGTGCTGTTCTTCATAAGCTGCTATTGTTCAACTTGCATTCTTCACTAACATACATCAATTTCCCAATCCTAAATTCAATAACAAAAGAATGTCCTCTCAGAACCAAAAACTCTTCCCTACCTGCTTGCATCTGGAAACTATGTAGTGCTCCGGATGAACCGATGTCTAGAGCACTTTCTCAAAAACAAGAAGACTACAAATAGAGCTATTCAATCAAACTCGGGTACTATGATGGTGGACTACCAATTCTTTTTCTTGTTGAATGTAAAAGAAGCAAGATTATAGGCCGTATACTATGTGATTTCATCTTAGATGATTAAATCACTAAATGATCTCTCTCTATGAAGTTTGATTTCACTTTCATAATCAATAGAAGTTTAGTCTATGCTCAATTTCCTAGCTATCCTTTCGTGCCTAAGTCCAGGCACGAGATGAGACTTTTCCTTTATTTTGAGGAACCAGAGCTTTCAGAGGCAGGAAGTCATCACACCAACATAGGCAAAATCCATTGAATGCCATTGTGCTAATGAAAATGGCGATCAAACTTCTATTGCAACTGTGAACATGGGTGGGCATTGGCTATGTATGGGGCACTCACTAATCACTATTAGCAGGAAACTACTAGCAGAAATAAAAATGAACGCACTTTCAGTCCTTGCTCTTCAGCACGTGCTCACATGAAGGACCCTCAAATCTCTATTTCAGACCATAATCTTTCGATCCCTTTAGCGAAGTGATTGATAGCAGGGCTAGGCTCATCATAGGGCTTCTTTCCATAGCTGGCCAAATGACTACCGGATCATCGGTCTATTGTACCTCAATTCGCCATTTCAAACTTTATATAGAAGGTTTTCCGTACCAGCTCCTTCTACCTATATCGCAGTTGAAGCACCTAAAGGTGAATTTGGTGTCTTTCTTGTCAGTAATGGGAGTAATCGTCCCTACCATTGTAAAATAAGAGCATCTAGCTTTGCCCATTCACAAGGACTCGATTCTATGTCCAAACATCACATGCTAGTAGATGTAGTCACCATCATAAGTACTCAAGATATTGTGTTTGGAGAGGTAGATAGATAGGACGTAGTCTTGCTCGATCAGGACCCTTGCTTTATTGTGAGCCAAAATAGCTGCACTATTCAGTACTACATCTTTTTAAAAAGAAATGTGAAAATGTAGTTACAGATGTGAAAAAAGTCAATATCTCTCTGTCTTTCTAAATTCATTTACAAAGTTCTTTAAAAGAAGAAAACCGATCGACCATTCTCCGCGAAAGATAGGTAAACATTTGACGAGCAAAAAAAACACGTGAGAAAGACCAAAAAACCCATTCTCCCTAAATGGTTTACCTATACTTAATGGAAGGTTTATGACATGGGAAGATTTTCTAGAATATGAGTGAGGGTAAAGGATTCAGCACTTGCTGGGCTTTCAGGGAGTAATAGGAGGGGTTGGGAATTGATCATTGAAATCATCCCACCAGAGCATAAGAACTTGAGGTGGGGGCTCCATCTCGTCAGTCTCCTGGATTCCAGTCATGTCTCTACCATCGGTTTCTCCCTTTTCTCCAGCTAGCGTAATAAGGAGGGAGTCAGAGACTACCAACTCGACAATGTTGGCTCGATCATGTTTATATTGGTAGGAGGAAGCATGCTTCTTAAGCTTATTTTCCAAGGCGCGGCTGCGAGTTATGCCGAACGGAGTGAAAGTCCTGAGTGTCTTTGGTTTTCCGTCAGACAAGATATTCACTTCACTGTTCTTGCTTGTTCCTCCTAGGGCTATCTTCTTTCCTTTTGGATCTGCCTCTTTGACATGTGATCCATGAGTCCCATTGTAGATAGCATCTTCAATACGAGTGGCTGCTTCAATCAAAGAGCGTGGTCATTGCTTGGAAATCAAAATAGTCATGGTATTGCCTACTCATGTTATTCATCATTATCCGAACTTGTTCCTTTTCTAGGGAGAGATCAATCACTTGGGCTGCTTTGGCCTTCCAATGGGCCAGGAAATTGGTCACAATCATGAATGACCTAAACCGGAGGTGCTTGAGGTGCAGTAGAAGGAACAGACTTTGATTGATGAGAGATTTTGGATAAGAGTTCATAAAAGGCGCTAGTCTATTTCATGGTCAGGAAGGGAAAGGAAAGAGTTGGGTTTCTAACAAAAAAGGAAACATTTCTGTAGGAAAAATCTATCACATGGAAGCAGCAACCATCGAGTAAATAGAAGTTTTTTTTCAATCCTTGGTTGCAATGGTTCAATCGAGAGAAGAGCAAGTAAATTTCATAAATTGGAACAACCCCATCAGCTTCATTCTTTTCGCATAGGGGTAGTTTTGTCAACTCGCCTGAAGACCACTGGAATCGTAACCAATACCCCTGGCCACACAATTCAAACCTACCAAACTATAGTACTTACATCCCTAACCATTATCCACCTTCTCTCATTCTCTCTTTGCGAATGAGCTAATGCTTTTTTTCGATCCCTGCCACACCCGACATCGTGCATTTGATGACTTCTTAGGGGGACAATTTAAGTAAGAGTAGGGATAGTTGAAAGAGTAGTTAGATGAGTCCCGACTCCTGCATATTTGTATGAGATACCTTATAGCTTCAAAGTGACAAAGTCCAGTGTGAGGTTAATTGAACATATTGAAATATGGGTCCCCACACAAATAAAGTAAGAAACCAGATTTTCCTTAAGGAATTCGCTCTGAGGCCTAGCAACTCAAACTTTCCTAAGCAGGAAGGAAAGAGAAAATCAAGATCTTTCTTTATTATTGCATTCCTCTAGAACTCGATGAGAAAAGAATAGGCACGGCGTACTCTATAACATGGGCACTTTGACTTATTCCTATTCCAATTCTTCCTCGTGGAATTCCGATGTTCACTCAACCAAGAAAACGTATGCGCGTGACTAACGCGCAACAGCTTTCGCGGTAGCTCGCCGTTGCTTGTTCTTGGCAAAAGAACTCCTTTCGTTAGCTACCGAACCGGAAGGGTGGAGACAAAGATTAGATTGAAGTGTGGTTGATAGAAAGCTAGCAAGAGTACTTCATCCTTAGTGATCTGAGAGATGTTCTATCGCTCCGCGCCTTATTTACTTATTTAGTCTAAATACGCTCCCTCGGGCATAATAAGCAGAGTCTAGGAGTTGTAGAAAGTAGGTCAAGTAGTGAAGAAGTTGGGTCTTGGGTAAGCATGTTGGACTAGATAGAAAGACGCATTACTTCGGACTTGGGTAACTCTTGAAGCCGATATAGATGTGCTTTCTTTTTGCCTATAAGAAATCCTCCTTTATGTATGACTGGGATTGTGAGAAGTGGTCTAATACTATCTATTTAGATATGTCTCTTCTTATGGATAAGCTAGGGAGGGCATAGGTAATTGCTTGGGGGGGCTAGTCAATGAAGAATTGAGTATCTAATAAGAATTTCTTGTGGGCAAGAGTAGGGTTGACTTGGTAGGTAAAACTATTCTTACGGCTAAGAAGCTAGGCCGATATGCTCATACTAAGTGTTGTAATCTCTCATTCATGTGCATTAAGGAAATTATAAAGAAGAAAGTCAAACTCTCTACGCCTCATCGAATAAGAGTGTTTCCAGATCATATCTATGTCGCAGAACCGACCAATTTATAAGAGTACAAGTACAACGGTAGCCCGCAAGTGGTCGCACTATCATACTTGAACCCATATAAACCCGGTAGTCCATCGAGTACCACGACGGGTCTCGATAAACAATTTACAACAACCAAGATCGTACAGGATTCAACATACATGCCACATATTACATAAAGTTCATAGATACATTTCATCATCAGAGTATGAATAAAAGTTATTACAAACCGAGTTTGATAGATAAAGCGGAAGCAAATAAGTTCAAAAATAAAGTTTCCAACATAGTTTGATACAGTGCCAAGATACGATCACGGTCCACAAAAGCATGCATAAGGATTAATAAGAAGCCTGCCCAAGGCTTACTCCTCATCCACAGCGGGATAGAAGCAACTCTTGCAATAACCATGATATACAATGCCATCTGCAACATGGGAAATAAAACCCTGAGTACGAGAAGGTACTCAGCTAGACTTACCCGCCATAAACCAGAAATAAAATGACTCCAAGGATTATGCAAGGCTATATAAGTGGAGATAGCGTGACAACATCTTGCATGAAAGCAAATGACTTACTGTACACTTAGGATTCCTTTATCAATTATTTATAACTATCCATCTCTAGATTAGCAACTATCCTGTGCCAAACATGTGGTATATCAATTGAGAAGCATACAATAGTAACCATAGCAGGTATTGTAATTCCATATTCATCCGAACCATCATGTTTCATAACACAGTTACTACGATGTTGGAGCTAGTCATGTTTCTCACTATCCGGGAGAGACGGCGATTCGAATCGATTTCAACCAGCTAGGAATTTATTCCTAACACAAACCCAGGTCTACCAGCCACGATAGCCTTAGGTCACCTTTGGTACAACTCAGGTACACATTTCGTGGGTCCGTACCGCGCCGCACAATCTGGAACACCAGATGCCAGGATGCTCGAGCCCACCGCCCTTGGGCTCGATCGATCGTTCCCGAAGGAGGAGCGCTGTGAAACGGGTCCCGCCCTGAATTGAATTAATCGGCCAGCGGTCGGAACGAGTTATCCGGCCAGCTAAGTGAGAGGCATGCGTTCAATCTTGTCAGAAGTTCCAACAACGGTACGGTCCTTAATCGACACAGACGGGGATAGATCCACACCCAAGACCTCCATGTATTGTTGCTTCTCTATCGACATCCCGCCCGGTCTCCATTTACATTAACCATGGTTCTTTTCCACGATAGCAATTATAACCAACCGTGCTCCGGTATCCACCTATATCTCGTAGGTGACAGGAAATCACCCGACTTCTACCGGTCTAAGCATGGCTAAGCATATATTCGATCCTGGACCTATACCGGTTAAAGGTGTAATAGCTGGACAAGGAATGTATATGCATCAAGTGGTTCCATTCAACTCTTATAACCTAATGCATCAATCATAAGTACTTAAGTAATCATTTGTAAAATACTGGGAGACTTAGAATGCTCCGGGGCTTGCCTGGGATCCGACACAAGTCAGTTCAGTTAGCTTGCACCGACTTGGTGACATCTCCGGTCCTAGCACTTGCTTAGTCCTTCCATCTTCGGGATAGATCCACCAAACACCGTCTTCGGGTTTAACTCCACATCACATCCTTCACGTGGTTCATCTAACGTACCTAAATGAGATGCAAGATGCATGTGTATGAATACATGGAAGTGCAATAGACAATACATCGCATGCAGTAAGTAAGACAAGCACAAGGTTACGTTAACATGCACAAGCACTTCGCATTGCTTACTTTAAATATCACACAATTTATCATGCCACGATAGCAAAGAAGACGACAACACCAAGCATGACACAAGTTTCCCAAGATTTCAGGTACTCTAACTCAACCATCATCAAAGGTATGAGCCACACTTAGCAATATACAAGCAAACAACTATAATTGGAATCTGTCAATTTCTGGACATGCAAACAGCAGCTACAAGATTTAGCTATAACTGGAGTTACACAAATCCAAATGACTTGCAAGAAGACATTCTGGAAAGCTTATGAAATTTTTGACAATTCATATTTAATCATATTAGCATGATTCTCAAGTTAACTAAGTCAAATATACCCATTTATAGAAACTGGTCTAAACAAAACAGAGAGCAGCCATTTCTGAAACCCAACTTTAAACAGGCATAACTCACAAACCACAAGGCCAAATACCACCAAATTTTAACAGGAGCTAGATACATGAATTATCTACAACTTTGTTATTATCACCAAAAACTCATTCAAATCCTAACTAGATCAAACACTAGCGTCTTTCAGATCTGCTCAGAATAAAATCAAAACCTGATAGAAGACTTAAAAGTCATGTAACTCCTACACTATCTAGCCTATGACCTTACAATTCGAACTCAAGCAATATCATGAAATTTTCTACAACTTTTGTATTCACTACAACCATAGCAAACATCATTTACACCACGAAAATAATTGCACAAGCAAAACTGCAAATCCAGCCCAACAGCAGTGGTATAGAAAATTGATAGCATCTTCAGAGTAGCATAACTGGAGTTCTAGACCTCCAACATACATGAACCATAACTTTTTGAAAACCTTAGAAAGTTACCTACAACTTTCTTATTCTCATATTAAGATGATTCTATAGTTAGAAGGGTCAATTAATCCAATAATTGCATCTCTGTCCAAAACATAGACAGAAACTGACATGCCACTTTAAACAGCTATAAATGGAGTTATATATGTCCAATAAATGTGGTTCTAGACTTTTTAGAAATCTTGTCAAATTCTAAACAACTTTATTGTAAACACCTAAAGCTAATTCTACTAGTAAGAAGGCCCCACAGTAAGAACAAGGAAACCCTCTCTGGTTTTGGGCAGAAACAGCCACAGAGATCTAAGCAAGTATAACTCAAGATCTACTTAACCAAAAATCATGATATTTAGCTTTTGAAAAGCTTAATAAAAGTACTACAACTCATGTATTTTCATAAAGTCATGATTCATAACTTAACTAAGCCAATTAATTCAAACATGCAGTCCTATTCAGAATAGGAGCAAATCAAAACAGGGCATTTGTTATTTTTATAACTCTTAAACTATCAAGCCTAAAATATTGAAATTTTTACCAGACATCAAGAATAACCTTAGTAGCACTCCACAAAAATTTCACAATTATTTGAGCACAACATCTGCAGTTATAAAAAAAACAAATAAGACTAGCATTCAAACCCTAACTGCACAAATCCATTTTTACAGCTAAAACTTTAAACTAAAACCTGACATATTATAAATCTAGTGCATAGAGAATTTCACAAGGATTCCAAAAAGTCCTCATTTACTATTTTACTAATTTTCTACGATTTACTATGAATTTCTAAAGTTCCTGCAAAATAATTACAAACCAGTCCTTACGGCACTATTCACATGAGTCACAGACTATGCAGTTAGGTCCCTCCCTTTCTTCAAATTCTTGCGCGAAGTCCCTGACGTGGATTGCAGCAGAGGAGGCGCGGGAGCTCGCTGTTTCCGGCCGGAGGAGGCTCGTCAGCGGCGATGGGGCAGCGGCGGAGTACCAGGGGCCTCGCGCGCATCCATGGGACAACTCTTCTTGGCACGAGGCGGCTCGTGGTGGCCCGGCCACGTGCGCCGGCGGCTATGCCCGCAGCTCCACCGGCGGCAGGGCACTCCGGCGACCACGGTGGCCAAGAAAGGGGCGCAGGAGTGGCGGCTCTAGCTGGAGATGGTTATGACGCGCTCGGTTGGGACGGAGAAGGCCTGCAGCAGCGGCAACGAGCTCGGCTCGGAAGCTCCGCGGCGGCGGCCATGGTGGCTCCGCTCTGGTGCAGCCAGAGCGCGAGCAAGAGAGCGAGAAGGGACGGGGCAGCACTGGCACGCGATTATGGATGGGCAGGGCATGCGGCAGCGCGTGGCACAGGGGGTAGGACGCGCGTCGGCTAGCTGCGGCCACGCGGCAATGGTGGGAGCGCGCCCCGGGTGCATGGCGGACGCGTTGGCCTGCTGTCGAACACCTGGCGTGCGTCGGCGTGGGCAAGGTGGGGAGCCGATTTGGGCCACTTCCAGGCCGAATCAGACCTTGGGCCAAAAATGAAGTTTGCTCACCTCGGCCTGCTCTACATTTCTCATTTAAGTTGCCAAGTCATTAGAGCTCTGGATCAACGGATAATTAGTGTCCTAATAGCCAGTGTCAATGGATTGACAGCGATTACCAAACTTCAAAAATCGATGGTCAAGACAATGTCCAAAGAGTGCCATCTTTATTCATGCTCTTCGCCATCATGTACACTCCAACTTTTATCTTTGGACCAAATTGAGTTGCTTAACAAACTTTGGAGAACGCGAGACGTCAATGCCGATGTCGATGAATTTCTAGACTCAGAATATTTCTAAGTGCTGAAATCAGCAGCAGGTTCCAACTTCGAGCCTCTGTTTGACTTATTTCCAAGTTGATCTAGCTCTTGGTCCAAAAACAAAGTTTGTTCTACATGATATGGACTACAACTTTCATTTAAGGTCCAACCTCAAAACTAGTATAGAACCTGTTGTTCTACTTTGACCAAAGTAGGATCACGATGAAGCTTAAATTATCCTTTTTGATCCATTGGAGCATTTTCTTGGCATTTGCCCAACATGAACCTTTCACGACTTTTGTTGTAGAGTTCATCTAGAGTCATTTTGGCAAGGTTGCAAGGTTTGGTTGACATCTCATGTTCTCATTCACTTAATAGTGCAATTCAAGCACTTAGTAAAATCATTCTAATAGGGATATAACTTATCATTTCATGTGACTTTTTGATTCCAAACGTCATGAAACTTTTCGAGTGTCCAATATAGATGGGTATTGATGTGAGACACATGAAGATATCCCAATCACACCACCCAAGCATATATCTTGAAAAGGGGTCTATAGGCGAGCAAAGGTGCAATATCCAAGTTTAGGTTGGGGCTCGTTTCTATAGGTTTGACCTTGACATCTTCATCATCACTTAATATACCATGTTTTAGCTCAAACCCATTGCTTAACTGGTGGCAAACACCTGGGGTGTTACAATCTATTCTTCTCGGGTACTCTTTCTTAATGAGAAAATCATAACTTGATCTGATCTTTATGTCGCAAAGTGGTGTCCCAGGCTAGGGCTGCAGGTCCAGCATAAGAATCTAAACTCAAAAAGTATGTTTACGTGGTCCATAAATAATGGTGATAAAAATCCCTCTATTGTGCCTCAACTTGGACCAGAGCTTTCGGGTCTCTAGGTATTGAATTAAAGAACGGGTTTAGCTTTGCTTTGGGGGGAGTCCTGGTGGGGAGATATGTTAGCAGGTAATGTCTCAGCTTCTACTTAAAAAGCATTTTAAGCGGGTTTCCCTATTTATTTGTGGGTCTCTCGTACAAGATTCTATCAGTTATAGCGGATTCAAGAGATGGAGCCAAATCTACTATCCGCTTGTTGTCCCTAAGCTGATAATTGCCCTAGCCTATTTGTTTTTTTTTCGGGGAGGGGCACATAGCGATAGATACTTTAGAAACCTATCACTAAGAAGCGGGCTCACTGAAAACCAAACTATTCGTATTTCTTTAAAACGTTGCTGCCCTAGCCGGGGGTCTGTCTATAGAAGAAGGGAATCCAGAGGATGAAGCAGCTCCCCGAAGGAATCCTTCTAACTACCACCTACCAATCTCCAGCTTTTGTTCGGACAAGGCGAGTTTCCTAAGTTTCACCCACCGCGGATACACTAAGCATTATTCCCATTGGTAAATCTGATTCTTGCAAATATACATCTGACTTAGAATCTTCATGGGGTCTGGTCTCGCCATTTGGCAATTTAAGCCAAACAAAATAAAGTACAGAGGTTATAACCAATACACAAGCAGGCGTGAACCAGTTAGAAATTCTAATGGAGAAGTAGACAAAGAAGAGGAGGGGACAGTATTGATAGCCGCCTTTTCACTTATTGCTAGGAGTGATTGTGAGAGAATACATAACATAGGTGAAAGCCAAAAGGCATATATGACCCGCTTAGCCCAATGGAAGTGATTTGAAACTGATGTTTCTTTAGAATTTGATTAAGAATAAGAACATAGATCGGCTTCTAGAAAAGAGGCATGCCCTCTTCTGTATCTGTAGATTCAGGAGCAACATGCTGGTTCCTTTTGTCATCATACCTAACGGCTATGGGCAGAATGAATGAAAAAGCAGATGAAAGACACTATACATACCAATAGAATGATAAATTTGGAATAAAGCTAGGTGACGTCATGGCATTTGAGAACCAATTGCTTCTTTTGCTTTTCACCAACCTTCATGTACAATCTTATTTCATATTGGAGTACAGCCTATCATAGGCCCAGCAAAGGTAAGACGGAAAAGCAAGCATTAAGTGAAGAAGCAAGGTCCAAACAAAGTAGTGAAAGATTTACATTGAAAAGCATCTCCATGTCTATATCTGTCTGATGGACCAAGTTCAAAAAACCAATCCAAGCCTGAAAAGGAGAGTTGCGGTTAACGATTCCTATAAATTGAGAAAGAAGCATGTTCTTCATGCCCAAAAGTGGATAAAGTAGATGGAACCTGTGCTCTAACCTTCTTTTTGTAGCAGATACTGCATAAAGTTTACCTGCATTGTAAGGCTTTTATAGGATTAATCAAAATTGCTTTTTCTCATTCTATCTCAGAGTATTGATTCATTTGATCTTGCTATCCGCTCTCAATTGAATCCCTTCTCTGTTGTCGACTGGTGTGTCCACATAAGGACTAGAATCACGGTCTAGTACCTCCGTACTCGCTCCTACTTTATTAATTAGGAAGTGAAGCAGCCCCGTCTTATTTTCTCGAAATGCGTATAGAGATCCTAGTTTGGGCTAGGATTGGCTCTGGTCTATAGAAACCTGCCTTGCTTGACCCAAGAGCCACCCTTAAGCAAGGCAGGCATACGCCTACCTATACGTCATATAACGAAGATGGAAAAAATCGATGCACCCTTAAATCGGGATTGGAAAGTGTTCAGTTGAATTTTCCATTCAGAAATGTTCCCCATAGTATATTTCCGTTGGTGCACTCTTTCTTAATTAGGTTTGTAATTTGGCTTTATCTTCTGTTTTTATTGGTTTTGTAATGGAAGTTTGTGTTTGTGTTCGAATTTGTTTTTCGTTGGGTATCACCCACGCCACTAAAATAAGTCTCCTTTCTTTGTTCGGGAGCAGAGCTGATAAAGAAAAGATGGGATTTAAGATGAGAGATTCAGACTTATTCAGTAGTAAGAGTAATAATATTGAAGCTTATATGAATTTACATTTTGAGTTTTTAAGTTTAAATGAAACATATTCCACCTGGTACTCTCTAGATTGCCATCACCGTACCCTTACCCTGAAAAGAAAAAGAGAACTTGAGGAGGAGATCGATGCTATTTTTAGACCATTTGAGATGGAGCAGCAGAACCATTTCAATAACTGGAAGGACGGAAAAGAGCTGTTAGATGGGGTGGAATGGAGTAACAGCAAGATAGTCAATAACGGCTCAAGCCCATTGGATTAATTTTCCATTCACCCAATTCTGGATCTGAATATAGGCAACTTTTATTTATCATTCACAAATCTATCCTTGTCTATGCTACTCACTCTCGGTTTGGTCCTACTTCTGGTTTTTGTTGTTATGAAAAAAGGAGGGGGAAAGTCAGTGCCAAATGCATGGCAATCCTTGGTGGAGCTTATTTATGATTTCGTGCCGAACCTGGTAAACGAACAAATAGGTGGTCTTTCCGGAAATGTGAAACAAAAGTTTTTCCCTTGCATCTCGATCACTTTTACTTTTTCATTATTTCATAATCCCCAGGGTATGATACCCTTTAGCTTCACAGTGACAAGTCATTTTCTCATTACTTTGGCTCTTTCATTTTCCAATTTTATAGGCATTACGGTCGTTGGATTTCAAAGACATGGGCTTCATTTTTTTAGCTTCTTATTACCAGCAGGAGTCCCACTGCCATTAGCACCTTTTTTAGTACTCCTTGAGCTAATCTCTCATTGTTTTCGTGCATTAAGCTTAGGAATACGTTTATTTGCTAATATGATGGCCGGTCATAGTTCAGTAAAGATTTTAAGTGGGTTTGCTTGGACTATGCTATTTCTGAATAATATTTTCTATTTCATAGGAGATCTTGGTCCCTTATTTATAGTTCTAGCATTAACCGGTCTGGAATTAGGTGTAGCTATATCACAAGCTCATGTTTCTACGATCTCAATTTGTATTTACTTGAATGATGCTACAAATCTCCATCAAAATGAGTAAAGTCATTTTGCATAATTTCATAAAAACGCAAACTGGTCTAACAAAAGAGAACTACATATGGTCTGAGACTCACTTCCTTGAAAAGAGGAAGACTAGTTATGTAGGTAGTTACCGTGAAACAAATGTATCTTTATCGGTTGGTCGACCAAAGCCGATCAATAAGGCAGATCCGAATGCCACAATACTGGCTGTTGAATTTTAGAAAGGCCCATCTTCTGATTGTCTCAAATCGAATAAAACTCTTTAGCAATTGTTTTGACAGAACGGATGGTAAGGTGGGGGACCCATACCTTTATTCTATTCACATGCTTAGAGCGAGTGAATGAAAAGCTACGTCTGCTGCTTGTGTTGATTGAAAAGAAACCTATCGGGAGACAGATCGATGTAGGCGCCGTCCACTGTTGGTGGTGCTACACCATAGATTTGTACCTAGGAGCAAGAACCGTGGCTTCAGGATCAGCTAAGGGTTAATGGGGTTTCTGATACCTTCTATTATTCGTTGAAGCAGGTTCTTTGACCCGGTAGGCATAGCTAGAAGTCACATGAGGTATGCCGGATGAAAGTTTCCTTCTTTCCATGATGGATCTGTGGCCACAAAGCCACTAATTGCCAAGCAATGTTTGAGTCATTTTTGTTTTTTAACTCGACTACTCTTTATTGAATAGACAAAACAAGTTCTGCCTACAACCTAGTCAGACAGAGGCTTACATCGAAGCAAAGTTTAGTGATACTAGAGCTAAGAGCATGATGTGCACACACATGTGCCACTCTATTTGCTTCTCTGCGAACAAAAAGAAATTCAAAACCCTAGAACACAGAGCATAACTGCTTCTTTTCTTGAACAATCTGGAACATAGCTGACCACTGTTCCTTCTCCTCCTGCCATGCTGAAACCACTGTCTGGCAGTTAGTCTCCACACACACCTTCTACATGCCCGCTTGATGTGCCCATTCAATCAAATCCCAGCAAGCCAGAAGCTCTATGACGAATGGATCCTAAATATTAGCATACAGCTTGCACTTGGCTCGAATGAACTGGCCTTGATCATCTCTAACAATCATTCCAGCGCCAGCCCTCCCATTCACAAAGTCGACTGCACCATCAATATTTACTTTAATCCAAATGTGACGGTTTCCATTTCGGTACTTCTGTCGGTACCACCACATTTGACAATGTAGGTACTTCCAATGCCTTCAACAGCTCCTCGACCAGTTCGACAGATTTATGTGGTTGATACTGAACCTCCCCATGGTGATAGCTATTCCTGCTCTCCCCCAAATTGTCCACATAATTGAGATCGCCACTGCAGTATCCCTCTTACTGACCACCTTGTGATCAAGGATATCTTCTATCCATGTTGTAGGGTGTAAATTCGGCACTTTCAGGCCAAAGTGATCCTTTGCCATACTCCAAAACATTCTTGCATGGTCACATTCCACTAGAGCATGGAGCAGGGTCTCCATCTCATGACCGCACAACGGGCAATTACTAGTCTCGTTCATGTGACGTCTTCTCATCTCCTGACAGCTTGGTAGCCAATTTTTCCCTCCACCAAAAGATATGGATTTTTGGCATTACCTGTAGGCGCCATAATGCTTTTTAGGAAGCCTCTTTACCATCAGCATTACTTGCTAGATGATCATTAGAATTCTTTTGCTCTGATAGTTTCTGGTAGGCTGACCTGACTGAAAACAAGCCATGCCGATCCCAAGCCCAATCCCAAATATCACTATGTTGTCGACGGGGTCGGGGCATGCTCAAGATCGCTTCTACATCCAGCACCAGAAACTATTACCCTAAAGAATAGAAAGAATGGAGTGAGTGATGCCCTGGCAGGGTATTAGGAACGGATCATAGCTTCCTTGCTAGAGAGTCAAGTTAAGACTATTCTTGGGAATTCTGACCTGGCTCACTCAATATAAGCTGACTAATAGGTTGAATAAGCTAGCCTCGAGCATAGTTTACTAGGTCGGTCGTCCTTGGGCAAAAAAGACCAGGCATGGAGTAAGAGTGATAAGTACCTGCACCTATATAAGTCAAGTAATAAGTGGCAAGCTAAGCAGTAGTAGTAGTTCCTGTCATTCAATAATCAATCTATACACTAGACTCTGTTGCTTGGTTTGATGGATACCCAGCCTAACTCATGGACATGTTTTTTCATATGTTTGGAAACGAGCTTTGCAGGAAGAATTCACATTCGTTTCATCCACTAGGTAGGCTTATTTTACTAGTCAAGCAAGTATCGGACAATTGCGAGCGAAAGCAAGAGATGTTTCTCGAGCTGCAGATGTGATTGGTTGGCCATGCTCCTCTCCTACTAATAGAATAGGGAAATCAGAATCATTAGATGGGACTTTGGCAACGTTGTGTGGATAGGCTAGGACGACGTAAGGATTAGCTTAGTTTTCTAGCTCCCTCTGAGCTTAGTTTGGTTATATAGGACCAGTTTATCTGCCTGCTTTAGGTTCGAAAGTCCAATTCATCTTCTTCACTAAACGCTTTACTCTCAAGATGAATAAACTCGTTCCCTTGCTTGTCCGAGACCTGATTCGATAGTGGTGTACGATAGATTTCATTATGTTGCTAATAAGTCAGTAGAATAAGTATGCAGAGCTGCGGGCGCCAATTCCCTTATAAGGAAGCCTCTCTTTTTAGACTAGTCAACCTATGCACGCCTTTTCCAATATGCTAGAGCAGGCAATTGTTCAAGGGTAAGTTACCTCCTCCTTTATGCAGATGAAATACTTGCTTAAGCGTGAGGCTTAGCAAAAGTGCTTTGACACAATAGGACAGGTCAGTACTTATCTTTGAAGAAAGACCTAGGCCTTATGATCGATCCTATGGTAAGATGTTTTCCTTAATAAGCAGCCATAGTCTGTGACTAGGGGAAAAGCCCCAAATGTTGGGCTAATTATAGAAGGTTTGAGGGATGGTACCTATAAATTCTGCCCAATGTATCGCACGTGAATCCCTAAACCTAAGAGAAGCCTGGTGAGTTTCGACCAATAACTCAGCCGGCGGATAAGGATCGACTGGTACTAGAAGCCATGACTGCTTTGTTGAATGAGGTGAGCCTATCTTTCTGGATCTACATCACATGGCTTCCAAAGGGGTCGAGGGGGGAGAACTTTATTCCTCGCAGTACCCGAGTGGCCCAATATGAAATCTTTAGTTCAGTGCGATGTCGTGAAATGCTTTGATAGCATCATACCTTGCTTATTATCCTTTAAAATCACTACCAGGCATGAATGAAAACTTCGGTTCCTAGCAAGCAGTAGCATTAGGCAAGTAACAAGACTTGGGATGAGCTCCTTAGCCTTTTACACTTCTCATCGAGGATGCCCATAAGGAAGAGAAGGCCGCATCGTTGGGCACCATCTTTTCTTTTGGAAAAATTCCTTGATATACCGCATCCACCGGTAATGGACCTACTCACCTTGCTCAAAGATTGAAGTTTGAACTAGGAAGTGCTCTTTTGGAAAACACTTTGGGATGAGGTCTCATAGATCAACGTAGGCTTCGCACCCATCCCTTCTCAAGGGACGCTCCTCCCCCGAAAGCCATGGTGAGGAGGGAATACCACCAGCAATGATGATCGTCTTCCTATTCCTATTTCTATTGCTATTACCAATTCAAAAGAGCCGCTAAAACTGCAATGAGCTGGGTATGTTTATAGTGATTGATTTTGTTCAACAACCAAAACGAGGTAAAGGTTAATCCCTTGACCAAGTGAAGGCAAGCTCAGATTCTGGGGTTGCGAAAGGAATAAAAGGCAGAAGATCTGATCGGTGAGGTAGTTGTCTCTACTCTTCTCTTTTAGTTGTCTCCCCTACGGGAGAGGTACGAGGGGGAACAGTGATGAAACAGTAGGTTAACCCTCATTTCTTTTTTCATGTATTCTTCAATCCCCAAAGGGCGAGCTCGGATCCAGAGATGGAAGCAGTTATGAAATGAAAACAAGGACAAGAAGACAAGAAAAAGAATAAGATAGGTGAGGCAGTTGTGTTGAGGCAGTTGTTTCTAGATTGTTTGATAGTATGGTATTGGTATAGTGTCTGGTGTCGTGGGTTAATCAATCCAGAATGATAGTGGAGGCGAGCCTAGATCCAAAGAGGGATTCTGAGGTAAAGTAGCTAAAATAAGGAAAGCAAGGAGAGCGCACTCCTCTTCTGTGTTGTAGTGCATTACTTGTGATGGTGTTAGTGCATCCAATACACCTGAAGAATCCTCCCTTAGCGCTCCCTTCTATTGAATACCAAAAACAAAAGGTATTTACATCAACATTTCCCTTTCCTGCACAATCCAATCTATTGCCATTGCCAAAGCTAGTCGAGGAAGAATAGAAGAGTTACAGGATGAGAGCCTCTTTCTTCTTATGAATGGAAGGAAACATCAAAACAACGCTAAAATCGAGTGAATGTATGTCTTTTTATCCCTTTCTTTAATCGAGACTTTCATATAGTAGCAAGAACTCTCCTTTCAAGTGAGCTAGAAGGGTATGTTAGAGCAGGTTGATAGGACAGAAAGTAAGCCAGGCTAGTTAGATCTTCTCTTATAAAGCTTAGGAAAGTGGATAGTAATAAAGCCATTTCCAAGAAAGTCTTCCCCTATAATCGAGAAAGCCGTCCAATAGCAAACCTAACCCTAGCCTAGACAAATAGAGTAGAGGCAAAACCTATTATTTTAGAAAGGATAACTGATCAAAGAGATGTAGCTTTTTCTCTCTTTCCTTCTTTCCACCAAACTTCTTTATTGGAGTTGACTTATAGTGGTTGGTTCTTGACTTGTAGCGAGTTGGGATGCCTATGGTCCGAATTCGAACTGGCTGCAACGGAACTCGCTAAGGCTCCATTCAAAGAAAAAAGAATGGATTAGGACGAGGCGTGGCAGATCATCTAGAATCTGGTCGGCCTAATGCGCACTGGCAATCCATAGTAGTTCTTTATAGGTTTGGTTTTCCTTTCTGATCAATCGAATTTTACTAAACCTCAATTCATTCAATTAGCCTTGAGGCATAAAGAAAGCAAGGGCATAGCGTTCCATTACCGATCATGGTGATATCGGAAGCACCCCTACTCTTCTGGTCTATCCACCTTACCTTCTGGCGCACCTCTCCTAACTATTGCCCATTTATTCTAATATATTATATATTGTTCAATATTTCTTTTTTTTGTGTGTGTGAAGTAAAAGAAGAAAAGGTCTAGACTCCGTATAGACGGAATCTAAGATAAGAACCTAACTGAAGTTTTTATTTGAAAGTGTGCAGTGGAGGAAAGTGTGTCGGGGTCAAACTAGAATTGCAAGGTCATTCATTTCAGGTAGACCTGAGGGTGATAGATTTGGGAACATATGATGTAGTTCTTGGGATGGATTGGATGAAGACCATAAGCCCCTTTTATTGGGACAACAAGTCTTTGACCTTGTTGTTAAAAAGAGGACCAAACCAACTCATTCTTAAAGGAAGTTGTGGATTGAACATTTGGAAAAAAAAATGTTCTTTGTGTAGACAGAAGGGAAGAAAATGTAACCTTGCTCACGAAAGCCTTGCAACAACTATGCGGCTATAAGGGCACACATAAGCTTTCTCACCTCTGTGTGTGAATTGGGAATTTCACTTGTCAGGACTCAAGCTACTGCGGTTACCGGGGAGGAAAATAGACTTTGAAAAGGGCGGAAATCGCTATGTACTTACTTCTTCTTGCTGAATGGACAGTAGGAAACCATAGCTATCTTATGTAGTACTTCCTGCCGAAAGGACGGAATCACCTATTGTAACTACTTATTTATGAATTGACAAATGTAATGTATGAAAACAACAAAATTACATGGTTATTCAACCAAAATGGCTTTTATACTTAGGACTAATTAGGTGAGTAAGTTTATAGCCTAGTGGGAAACGCTAAACTAAGGAGTATTCATCAGTTTTTAGTTAGAAAGTTCAAAGACTTACCCTCCCAAGGCAAGGATTCAGATTAGCAGATTAGAATCCTTGACTTGCTTTGCTTGAGATGAAGGCCCAGTTCTTTAACTCTTCCTTTTCTTATTCTGCTAATCCAAAGGTTTGGGGCCTGGTTCTTATAAAACAAAAGGGAGGATATCTTTGTTCGATAAATAGAACAATTCCTTTCTCTTTTATCGCTAATCCTATTCGTATCCCTGGCCTACGCTTCGGCAACAAGAGTGGGACTTCCCAAGTTGGGCCCAGAAGGCGACATTAGCATGGTTTAAGCACATAACACTAGAAGAGGATTGAACCTCCCCTCTCCTGTGCAAGAATGAGGAATATCTTAGCTTAGTATAGACACGTGAGTAACTAACAGAACTGAGTAACCGATTGACAGACAGAGTAGGATGAGGGATTGATGTCTATCTTTGATTAGCCAAAGCAGAACTCTTATAGGAAGTTGACTAAGCACTCTCATCAAAATAGAACACCTATCTATAGATAGCTGGTTTGCCCTATTTGCTTACTTCTTCTCTTGTGCCAACTCAAACATCTCGAAAAAAGCACCTACTTTACTGGTTTCTTTCTATAAGCAATGAGATCAGATTCTCACGACAAGGCAGAAAAAAGGAATCCCCCGGCTACTGGATCACTCCAGTGCTTCGGGTACTACGGACCCTCTACCATCCATTGCAGCAGAGCTGTTTCATGAGCGGGGGAGCTAAGCGTAGTTCTTTGAATCAAAGGTTTCATGAAATCAAAATCCATTATTTTTTAGATATCTGGATAGATGGATGGATCTATCTTTCTATTCAAATATCTTTTGCAACCAGCCCCAAATCCTTGATTTTGCCAAGAAACAAAGCACTGTTTTGGGCCTAGGAAGCGAAGGGAATGAGCTCGGCTGCTTCTCCTCCACACTTCTTTATTTCTCCATGCCCCTTCCGCATGCACTTTGCTCTCCTCTTATTTCTTCATTGGAGGGTTCGGATGGACTTCGCCGTTCTTTCCCAACAAAAATGGAAAGGGTTGTATCACATCGAGATGTTGATTCGTTTTCTGCCACAAATGAGATGGGGAATTAGTCACCTTTGTCCCTTCATCTTTATGAAAGAAATCAAGGCCCGGCCCGGCTCATGTCGTTCCAACAACCGACGGGAAGCACCTCAGTATACGATCGCGCGCAGTATCTGGGAGTCCTATTACACCTAAGGACAACTTCCATTCACCAAACCTAGGTTCATCTCGTGTAGTGATTGTGGACTCATATAAGGATATGGAGTCAACGGTTGATGTATCAGACTCGACCCTATCTTTCGTAGCATGCATTCCCATCTGTGTTGCAACTGATTCGGTAAGCTACGTGTCTAGTGCACGGAAAACAGCCTTCGGTCTCCCAACCTTACTCATGGCAACCTTCCAGCCGCCCAACGACGTATAACGCCAGTCACTACTCCCACTGGGGCTAACAAGTAAGCCCCACAACCCAAAGCGGTGAAGAGCAAATAGAATTTGCTACAAAAGCCGGCTAACGGGGGTATTCCTACGTATGAGAACATTGTAATGGAGAAGGTCATAGCCAAAATAGGATTTGTTTTGGCTAGAGCGCCCAAATCCGCTATATATTTGACACGGGTTTGCCATAATGATGGAACTATGGCGAATGCATCTATCGTCATTGATGCATAAATAAATATACCAATTAGTAGTATTTGAATTCCTTCTATGGTTCCACATGAGAAACCAGTACGAATGTAACCTACATGTCCAATCGAACTATGAGCTAGAGGTGTTTTGACTTTCATTTGGGCCATGGCGGCCAGTGCTCCTAAGATCATAGAAGCAATGCTGTAGAAAAAGAAGATTTGTTGTAATGTACCCCCATAGGAAGCAACAATAGAAACACGTGACATATTTGCAGAAATAGAGATTTTAGGCGCAATAGAAAGGAACGTTGTCACTGGGTGGGTGAACCCTCATAGATATCAGGTGCCCACATATGTAGAGTCAAAAGAAAGATTGAGTCCGAGGGAGAGGGGGGTTTTCTTGGAGCTCGAGAGATTGAATAGATAGGGCCCCACAAGTTGGTTAATTCACCGCTGGGGAATTCACACAAAAGGGAAGGACTTATTCTCAATGAAAAAAGTGCACTCTGAACCGAACGTGAAAGTTGTTTTCCATCAGACGGCTGTTCACATAACTCCACTCTAGGTTTGGATTATATATCCATTTGGTTCACTCTCGGCCATTCCACACGCTGCCTAGCAGAGACGTGGTTATCTGAAGTGGATTCTCTCTTTTGTAGTAGATGCCGAACCTGCTGCTCAGTGGGCGGGAGCAACAGCTACATGGACCCCTTTCTTTATGTTGTTGCCAGCGCTTTCCCGGGCCAAGCCGGAATTCTTTATTAGAATGTCAGTAGGCAAAGCCCGAAGGAAGGCTGCTATCCCCTCAGCCTTCTTCCTTTTCGATGAAAAACAAATCAACATCTCAATCTCCGAAAGCGTTTTCCTTACCCTACAAATATCCCGCCCCCTTCATCAAGCCTTTCCTTTAGTGGTAAGGGATATGCACCTTATTTGAACGTCAGCAGGCATTCTAGAATTCTCCTTTTTGAGCCCCGGGTGAACATAGGCTCAAACATGATTGGGGGGTCCTAGCTACGCCATGCGTTCAATACAAAAAAAAGCCTCTGGGAAGCTACAGAGATTACAAAAAGAGGGTTTTTTCCTATGTTGCACTGAAAAAAGGACAAAGGAGAAGATGCTCTTTGACTTTCTTTCTTCCTCCCACGCCCACCTAAGCCCGGCTCACGTTAGGGGGGAAGATTAGCAAAGTAGAAAAAGACAGAGGGAGGAGGAGCTACATCTTATTCTCTTCGCATTCAGGATCGGAGAAGCATTCGAAAGGGGCGAGGCCTTCATTTTGTTGGCAGAAGCAAAAACGATCCAATCCATTCGGGGCTTCGGGGAACCCAAAAACGAACTATGTTTACTTTTTTCATAGATAGACGATATATATAGGAATAATATATACATCCCTTTACTTTAGGTGTCTATGTATCTTTTTTTTTAATCATCTCCCGATTATCTTTTTTTTAGTTCGCACTGCTCTTTCTCTCTAAATTGCATCAAAGAAAATAGAGAGAGAGAGCAGATGGATCCTATCCCCTATAACGAACACTCATTCCTATCTATTGATAGAAAGATCTTCGTCACGGACTTTGCCTTAGACTGATGGAACAAAGCTAAGAAGTAGGCTGAATGGAAAAAGGAAAGGGACAAGGGCGGTCATCGCTTGGCGCGAAGGCTGTTGGTTTGGTACGGTACTAAAGGTCCTCGGACTTCTAGGCGGTTTTTCTTTTGGGCTGCTGTGAACCCTTGGATCTCGCCAATATAGCCTCCTATGGTTTTTGTTACCGAGATATCTTTTCTTTTTTCCTAGGGATTTTTTGGGTAATCAGCTCCCATGCTGCAAACAGTCAAATTTGAACCTTGTCGCTCTTCTTTCCTTGTGGGCAGGAAGCACACTAGCTGCGTGCGTTGCATGATTCCATTGTGTTTTTTGCACTTGACTGGGCGGACAGTTGACTGGAAGATAACTTTGATTCGCCCGGCCAGCAGGCAGGCGGTGTGCTTATCTTGTGTGACAACACTACAGAGCGAGTAGCTCTTCTAGTCGAGCAGCTATGTGACAACACTCTAGAGAAAGCAGCGCTTTTGTGTAACATGCTATGGTCTCAATGCCCTTACGAGGTAGTGATGAGTTTCACACGCTCTAAGCTTGGCCCGCGTGCAGTTAGGAAGATTGGCCGCTATCTGAGCAGTACCACCCATCCTACCCTACTACCTATAGGGGGCCATCCGTCCTACAGCCGCCCAAAAAGGAACTGTAGTAATTTTGAATGGGGATCCTACAGCGATAAAAAGAATCCCCATAAAAATACCACTAGATGGAGCACCAGTGATTTCGTATCCGGTCAAAATCGTGGCTAATTGATCGAAGTGGCTAGCTCCAGTGGACCCATAGACCATGGAACAAATAGGGTGGGTAGGCCCAACCACCACACTACACGTATAGACGTGAACCCCCCTCCTTACCGTACGTGCGACTCTCACCGCTTACGGCTCGCACAAAGACTCCAAAATCCATCTCGAACTTTTTATTCCACCTCTCCTCTCCAATTCTCGATCAAACCTCTACTTCAATGAACCACGTCGCATTCTTTATCTTTCTCACTCATCATTTTGTTGGTCTTTTATTGGTCATTGATTGTCTCAGGGAAGCAACTGATGCTTTGGTCATTCGACTCCTTGATGCCAGTCTATGCTTGCTGTCATGCTGGCAAAAGCGGGGGGGTTTACCTACTATTGGATTTGAACCAATGACTCTCGCCGTATGAAAGCGATACTCTAACCGCTGAGTCAAGTAGGTCAAGCTGAGTCAACTCAGAGAAAGTAGAAAAAAAAAGAAAGCCAACCAAAGTGCAACCAGAGTTCCCCGCGGGGTGGAGCGCTAAGAAAGAGAAAGCGTTATCACTATACAAAATGAAGCAGCGACTAGCACACTAAGATAAACCACTTGGTTTAGGCTCCTGCTTAGTGGCGTGTGATTTCAACACTATTCTAGTGGTATATGACAAAAATGGTGGGAGAGACCTCTATGTTCCTTAGCTTAAATCATTCTAAGATTGTTTACAATTTGTCATCTATTTGACATGAGGGCTAGAGGGTGGTCTTGGAGCAAGAAAAGTGTTGAGTCCAGGTGCATTATGGTATGACTGAGACTGAGTTGGGCAGGAGCAAGCGGTTGGATTGGCCTGACTCTTCAAGACCAAAGATACTCAGCTTCCTCTTCATCAAGTCATGAAATTTGACCCTTAGTTAGCTGCACCAAAACTAGAGTAGGGCCAAGCAAAGCCTAGGATGAATGTCTCTTCTAGTCTAGCTTCCGCTTACACTGAAGCTTCCACTCCCATATGGGCAAGAAGAGCTCCTTCTCTTTTTGCCAAAGCAAAGACTCACCTTTCTTTTTTTTTGGCGGGATATGAAGACAGAAGCATGAGGACTGAGATGAATAGCCCATCCTTTAGTGATCTGCTGAAAGACATGTTGTTAGCCAACGTGAGTCATCAGTATGCAGGGAATAGGGTAGGTTAACATATTTAAACGATGTGAGATTGAAGCAAGAAAATCTCTTCCTTACCCTTCCTATGCAAGCCTGATTAGCTAACGGAGATAGAACGGAGTCATTTTCCCTATAAAGCGATAGATAGAACCAAGGCGAATCTCTCTGTTAGGCATGATGACTACATCATGTTTTCTTTTGCTAGAAAGCATCCACTCGCCTTCTTCCATAGTCTACCACTGATGGCAGATGAATCCCTCAATATGAAAACAATATCGAAGCGAGGATAGAGTCTTTGATATCTGTTTTTGAACCTGAGACCTTTTGCTCAATCGTGAAAGGCTTTGACCATTCCGAAGAAAAAAAAGAAAAATATATCATCCAATTTGATCTCTAAGTTAGACAAAGTCTGGTTCACCAAAGAGCCTTATCCTACGTCACTGCCTCGTCAACCTGACTTCCATCTCCTGACATTGGTACTTGTTTTCTGCGCAGCTGCTGGTCTTTCACTTGGAATGGAACAGGTATGTCTCTTTGGCCTGGGGAATCCCAAACAAAATGTCATCGGCGTATTGCGCATAGTAGATCCTGAGTGACCATTAGCAGCCAGCCAGTGCCATACCAACTCTGCCTCACCAGCCAGTGAGCGTAAGAATGGAGCGAGCGAGCCTGCAACTATGTAGCGAGCCTATTTTAAATGATGCCAGACATTGCAATGAAAGAAAAAAAACTTTCCTGTCTGTGTTATAGCTAGGACTTGGATGTTCTAGAATCCTCTTGCTGAGCTAGAACGACTCATCTCCTATTTCTGCTTCCAACGCCTACACGTTGAGTCTCAGTTACTCGAGAAAGACTTATTCATAGTGGAGATAGTCAACCTCCACCAGTAAGCAGCACCGGAGTGAATTCTTTCGATCTTTTTTGAGAGGGAAAATGATAATGAAAAAGGAGAAAAAATGCTGAGACACACATTTCAAAAAGAATTACTTATTTCCATGTTGTAAACTAGTGAGTGGTACAGTAGTTATGTGGTCAATGTCCCTCATCCTAATAGGGACACCTTGATTAGTGAGGTCAAGAATAGGTTTCTGTGCATCCAAATCTGTAACCCAGTTGATGAATTAAGAAAATGACATCAGGTTGGATCTGTAAGGGAGATATGAGCAAGTTTGAAAAAGTAAAGGCCGAACTGATCTTGGAAAACCCTAATCTTACTGAGAAGTTTTTCGTTTCCTCTTTTCAAAGTGGTTTAAAGGAGGAAGTGAAGTATATGGTCACTACTCAACACCCTATGTAACAACCCAGAAATCCACACACCAAAAATCACAACTACAAAATTTTTTGTTAAAACTCCCATGTGATGATGAGTGACATTATAGGAGCCAACCCTAAGAGTTGCATTAGAAGTAACCCCCCCTAAGTCAACACATAAGCATGGCATATCATTTGTCAATTATGATTATTAAATTTCCAACAAATAACATGTTGCATACAATGTTAACTTAAATTATGATTTGGGTTTTCATTTGCTTTATGCTATGATTGACAATTCCATTTAAATAATAAATCATAAAGTTATTATTAAACAAAATTCCCTAAACTCCAATGAACAAGTTACCTCAGTTTTAAATTCGAATTCTAAACCAAATTTGAATTCAAACAATGGAAAGGAAATGAGAAACAGAAAGAAAAGAAGAAAGGGAGAAGAAGGCCTCATGAGCTCACCGGCCGCTTCGGCCCAGCCCAAATTTCAGTCTTGCAGACGCAGCGCGAAGAAGCGAGCCCAGTTACATGCTGCACCACACACCAGCCTCAAGCCACTTGAAGAGCCACTTGCCACTTGGGCCACACACGTCGGCCAAGTGCCATTCACCCAGACGCCTCTTTTCCCTTCGCAGTGATTGCCAGCGGACCCCGCCCGTTAGCCATCCCCTGCTCATCTTCCCCACGCTGCGCCCAACCGTCAGCCGACCGGAGGCCGACAACGAGTGTAGAGCGGGCCAGGGGGTCACGCCCAAGCCATGGCCATGCCCCCCCTTGGCGCCGCGCCCACGCAACCGCTCGTGGCCATAGGATGCAAGCAAGCACCGCGATTGCCCTTGATTCCTGTCCGCCGATCACCGAGCTCCATGGCCGAGCTCGGCTATAAAGGCCACGGTCCTCGGAGCCCTAGCGCTCATTCCGTTGCCCGCCGCCACCTCGGTGGCCATCCACTACGCACCCAAACCTAGAGAGAAGAGGGAGAAGAGGGAGAAGGGGGGAAAGAACGCTGAAGCTACCGTAGGGGAGGAGATCATAGGAGCCGGGAGCGACGTCGTCGGCTACATCACCGACGCAGGTCGGCACGGCACTGCACGGCTTCCGGAGCTACACGGCCTCGAATTGACACTGCACCGCCATCCTATCTCCCACAACACCTACGGTGAGCCTTCCGATCCCTCTCTGCCGTCGAACCTCACCGTCAGCCATGGCGCTCCACACTGAAGCGCGTGAGGCGGTCTTTGCCTCGGCCACTTGGAACACATGCACCCACGCGCACACACCGAGATCACCGTGACACCCCACCGAGCCCATAGCGCACCAGCGTGCGCGCATCCGCCACAATGCCGCCATGGCGCACTGCATCACCTTCGAGCATTAGACCACCGTGCGAGCACCGCACCACCACCCCGAGAGGCCGCGACCACCGGTCCGAGCACCGCACCACCGTGTCGAGCACCGCACCACCGCCGTGCCGAGCACCAGACCACCGGTTCAAGCACCCGACCACCGGTCAGAGCACCGACCACCGTGGCCAGTACTGCTGGGAGTGGCTGGCGCCTCCTTGACTCGCCCATCCCGTTCGCCGAAGCCGCGGGTAACTCACGCGCATGCCGTGACCACCCCGCTGGAGTCCCGTGGTTCACCCGCGTGCCTCGCCGTCGTCTTCACCTTCGCCGTGGCCGTCGGGATGTCCCCACCGGCCATAGGAGAACCGAGCCTCGCCTTGAGTCTGGATGACCTCGTTGCGTTCCCATGAATCCGTAGAAGCGTGCACGCCCCGCCGAGACGTTTTACCATGACCGTAGACACCTCACCGATACCGCCGTCGAGCTTGGAAGGGCGCCACCGTGGCCAAAGCCACCGGAGGCCCTGGAGGACCCCCTCGACCTGCCCAACATGCCCGTTGGGGTGTTGTGTCGCCCACGCGCACCACAGAACCGGCCTATGCCGCAGCCCCGCGCCATTCCCGCACGCCGGTGGAGCTCGAGCCGCCGCTCGCCGTGGCCAGCACCTTGGGGAAGCTCTGGCCGTCACTTTGACCCCACTGACACAGTCGCCGTGGCCCAAGGAAGCTTTTCCCCTCCCCAATCGGACACCAGCGCCACCACGGGACTCATCAGGAGCTTCGCCACGGCAGAGCACCGCCATGATAAGAAAGCAGGGGAACACCTCCCCTCGCCGGCCACATGCCCATGCACCCGGTGCACGTGGACCACAGAGAGAGAGGAGAGGGATGGACTTGGTCCACCATGGACCCTGCCTTAGGTCCATGGACCGTGAACTTGCGTCCACCGTGGACCACGCCTGTGGACCACAGCCCAGTAAGAGCCCACGACTACGACGTGGCAGAGCCACAGCACGCCACGTGTCCGGGCCGGCCCGGCCTAGACCGGCCCAACCCGAGCCCACCAGAGCCCGGTTCAGACCCAGCCCGTATTGACCGTTGACTGTCAATGTTGACCATTGACCTGGCCCCACATGCCAGCGACACAGTGTTGCTGGACCCACGCGTTAGACGATGACGTCATGCTGACGTGATGTTGACGTCAGCTAGACCCCACCTGTCAGCTCAGAACCATGATGCTGATGTCATGCTGATGTCAGCAAGCCACGTAGACCAACCCCAGCGTGACACGTGTCAGCCTAGGATTAATTCAGCCTTTTTCATTTTCAAAAATGGAATTAATCTTCGAAAAATCATAACTAATTCATACGACCTCGGAAAAATACGAAACTAGGACCAAAATTCATATAAAATCGAGCTCTACGCAATGGACCCATGTTTGAGTGCATTTGGCTCTTTTGAATTTTCATTGCTTCTTTGTGCTATTCTATAGACGTCGCTAACGCGACTATAATGCGGTCATTTGCAGACTCGGAGGAAAACCGGACGGACGAGGATCGTGAGTACCGTGAGGAGTACGGAGACGACTACACTGAAGGTGCCACATCCCACCCAATCTCGTAGCACCTATTACGCATGGCTAAAGTAGAAATGCTAGTGCTTACTTTATTGTCATATCACACTATGGTAGGACTTGCATGGTAGTATGCTTTCTTGATGGCCTTTACCTTGACGCAACCTTACCCCGCTCACCCTGCTGTTAGGCTAGTCACATGCTTGCTATTATATTTCATTGCTTACTACTTCTACTACGCTTGCACTATATGGAGGCATGGTGGAAACTGCTGTTATCTGGACCATGGGGAGAGTGCTACGTGTGTGACTTGGGTGCATGGAGGGTGAGGGTTGTGTCGACCAAGTTGGAGTATACGACGAGCCTGGGGCAAGTCTTGCCGTGGGGTGCTACCTGGGCACCCCTGGAATGGATACCTATGGTGGGTAAATGGTATATGAGGTGGCCTTGGGTGTGATCCTGTGATGGGAGGAGCCCAGGGTGGAGGTGCTGTGGTGGCACGGTAAATGGAAACCCTGAAGAAGACATTCTGGCTTGGTCATCCCTAAGGACTTACTAGTACTCAGATTCACCGGGAAGCCTTACGTACCACTCGCCCTATATGGTGCGGGACGGCCGGACTACTTGGTAGGATATTGCCACTACTGCTAGGTTGTTAGCGGACAGTGTAAGGAGGTACGGGGTGCGGAGGATTTCCCCCACACCCTTCCGAGACTTCATGGAGACCTTGTGGACCCGGCTCATAACTCACAGTTTCAGCCACCCCAGACCGGACTTGGGGTGTACCAGGGCTGAATGGTAGAGTGGCATTATCCTAGGCTAGCAAGCGGCCAGAATCAGCCTAGTTGATGATGGTCAGCGAGGAAGGCGGATCTTGTGGTTATGTAAAACCTCTACAAAGTGTATGGTTGATCGATCGATACATATGCCGACTTGTCGGCTATGGACCTTTCCTGGGTTTCGCTTAAACTAGATAGTGAGATGAGTCTTTCTATTCTCCCCCGGGAGTGAGTGTTCGGACTTAGCCAGGGGCTACGGGCCTTGAGACAGTGCCGAGAGGGAGTTGGCCTGTCGACTGAGCGATGGTATGGCTGTGGTATGGTGATGGTGTGGAGATGGTGGTATATCGATCCCAGGATCGAAACCTGGCTCTGGAATGGGAATGGGGGTGGAATGCGTGAGAATGGTGTTAAAACTTGACCAACTATTATTATGAACTTTATATGCTAATACATAGGAAACCCCAGCTTTATAGGTTCCCTTTTGATTATATCCAACTTGCATCCAATTTCCACAAAGCAATGCTCATAGTGTTGGGAGTGGCCAGTACAAATCGTACTGATAAATTTTGGCACACAGGTTCTGCTGAGGAGTATAGCTCCGAGGAGTTTGACGGTTGAGGGGTTCGTTCCTACGCTCGAGTTTGGCGATCTTATCTTCAAGCTGTTCTGAATGAATGCTAGTTTTGATTCTGCCAATGCGGCGATGTAATAAATTATGTAATTTCGCACTATTTGTACTCTGATATTATCGTTGTATGGATGTGATATTCGACTGGAATTTGGGTAATTTGATCTACAACGGTCTTATTACACTTTGACTCTATGGATTTCCCTTCGTGGAAATTGGGGTTGTTTCAGTTGGTATCAGATCCATACTTGACCATAGGACGAGACCCTTAGAAATGGACGATAGAATAGGACATGGACAACCCTTCTTTCGGTTATATACCGACCCTGCATTTACTTTTATGCAAGGCTTATCTATTGATTGACCTGCTAACACCTGTTCCTTAAAATATGCAGATGGCAATGAACGTCGAATGGCCGCCTCTAGGACCGCTACCTCTGGACCACGCCAAGCTTATCTTTGACCTACGTGAGCTCGGGGGTTTTGCACAGACCCTCTGCCGAGTTCTCGTCATGTTAGGAGTCCTAGACGAGCTTGTCAAGGTCACATGTACCAGGAAGTCAACTCAGGGAGGAGGAATCGAAGGACCAGTTGTCACCTCAGTCGAGTTCCCAGCTAGCACCACCTTACCGACTGTCCCAGCTTCCACCGAGTTGACCATAGAGGACACAGTTGAGGAGGGACTGCGAGCTGTCTCACACAAGGCACTTCGTAGAGTGATGAGGGATCACTACGAGCACCTGAAGACGACAGAGATTCATCTACTTCCCCAGGCCCTCGACCTCAGCCTTACCCCTAGTGAGCAGAGTTTCGCAGCCGGTAGAGTTATCCTTGCAGAGGAGGACAGATGCCTTCGTGTCTCAGCTATTCACCTACTAGAGCAGGACAGGTACGTGACCTAGCTTGAGCAGAAGAGACGTCAGGACCGGGCTCTTCTATGGGAGTGCTAGGAGCGAGACTCGCAGGGAGCACTGGAGCGAGCTAGTCTGCTCGAGGTAGTTGCCAAGCTACAGGACGAGCTCAACCGTCATGAGGAAGTCCATAGAGCCGAGGTCGCTGACTTACAAGACAAAGCAGCCGACCTAGGCAACAGGAACTGCTATCTCGACAGCAAGGTCTTGGAGTTGTAGAGGGAGTTGGACGACAAGAAGGCCGAGTTCAACCGTAGAGGAGACCGAGAGAGGTCCAAGGGGATTGATATGCTGAAAATCCAATCTCGGAACAAGACCCTGACCCAGAAGCTGGAGGAGATCAGGAAGAAGGCCGTTCGCAACCAGGGTCACCTGATCGAGGCACTCAGGCAGACCGAGTACTTACAGGACAAGTGTGAAAGGACATGGCAGGCTTGGCAGAAGACTGACAAGAAGCGCCTCAGGGAGATGAAGGGTATGTGGGATCAGCTACCCAAGGAGATTCGTAGCAAGACGAGGCCTAGGATGGAGGAGTTTGAGTTAGCCCCGACTCGCCTCAACCTAGACGCCTGCCCCACCCTACCTGGAGCTAAGCCTACTGAGGAGCTTGCCGAGGCCTTGAAGTACATGTCCCGACTTCACAAGTCTGACGAGGAGATCGAGATCGAGAACAGTCGTATCCCTACTGCGGTGTACGAGTTAGAGTAGATGACCCTGCATGGTCATGAGATATGTCAGTAGCTTCCATGAGTTGTACTCCATGATGTACCCCTTATGAGATGTATTATGAGACACTATGCGTAGTATGATTCTCGCACGTCTTCAAGTGTAGCTACTGGAGATGATGCTATGTAATAAAACCCATGTAATGAATGATTTGGATCTTATTGCATCTTATGGAATCTTATTGCTTCTTTGTAATGAGTGTTGGATAGTATAATGATTTTCTTTAAATCGTCGAAATCATATAATCATAATCGAATTATAAGCACTTATGGCACGAGCACTAAAATTCTTATGGTCCGTGTTGCAGATGCCGAACCGCCGATCTACTCGCCTAATGAACCATGGACGTGCGCCCATCCCCGAACCAGCCAAACCCAACGGGGGCCGTGGTGGCAACAACCGTGGCTGTGGCCATGGACGTGGACGTGGGGGAATACCCTTCAACCTGGAGAATACCCCGCCGCCTGTTGAGGAGAACATTCCGCCACCACCACCACCGAACCTGGCAGAAGTGATGGCACAGCAGACCCAGCTTCTTGCAGCTCTTGTTGAAGGAGCAAACCGTCGCCAGGGAGGTCAACAGAATGATTTCCAAAGGAAGCTAGAAGGATTTCTAAAGCTGAGGCCACCCACCTATGATGGCACCAATCCTGACCCGCTTGTAGCCGGTGACTGGCTCAAGGAGATGGAGAAGAAGCTTGACCTCACTACTTTCACCGACGATGAGTGTGTTGGAGCTGCCACACACCAGCTCACAGGTGCAGCACGCGCCTGGTGGGACAGTTTCAGTGATTCCCATGAGGACCCTGCCAATATCTCGTGGGATGAGTTCGCCAAAGCATTCACTGAGTACCACATTCCCAAGGGTATTATGGAGGCCAAGGCCGAGGAGTTCCGCAACATCAAGATGGGAAAGGATAAGGTGACTGAGTACACTACTCATTTCACCAACCTTCTGCGCTATGCACCATCCTATGTTGTGAACTCTGAGAAGGAAAAGCTGTACTATTACCGCAAGGGACTTAACCCGCACATCAAGCTGAAGTTTGGCGGTATTGAGAGTAACACACTGCGTGCTCTGGTGGATCGCTGCATCCAGATTGAGAAAGACCATGCTGAAGCTGGAGAAGAGTACAGGGAGAGAAAGCGTAAGCCTGAGGATTCCTTCCGTGGCCATGATCGCAAGAGGTTCCGCAGAGATGCACCATCCAGGGAACGCTCACGCCACAACAGGGATGACAACCCTAGATCGAGTAAGGGAAGTGGAGGCTACACCGCCAAATACTCCCGCCCTGCTCAAGATCGTTACACCAGGGACCGTTATGCTCAGGACCGCAACACTCAGGATCGTTTCAACCGTCCCCGTACTGTGAATGAACGCCCAGCACAGAACCGCTCCGCACCAGGTACTGGAAACTAGAAGGCACCCGCGTCAACCCCTACAGGCGGTGCGCCTTTCACCTGCTTCGCTTGTGGCCAACCGGGTCACAAAGCCGCTAAATGTCCTCAGAACTCAGCTGCTCAGAAGTCTCAGTTCAAGGGATCTGCTACCCGTGGATGTCTCAACCATCTGGATGCTGAGGAAGCACAGACTGCCCCTGACGTTGTGTACGGTATGTTTTTAGTTAATGGCAATACTGCATCAGTTCTATTTGATTCTGGAGCAACTTGTTCATACATATCATCCAAGTTTGCACGAGAGCATGATCTACCTGTAACCCCACGTGAAAAGCCTATCATCACCAGCTCACCTTTAGGAGACCTAAAATGCACCCACATCTATAAGGGAGTGAGTCTTACCATTGAGGGTCCTACCTTTAAAGTCGACCTAACCCTATTACCTTCCACAAACCTAGATGTTATCTTAGGTATGGATTGGCTAACCATTCACCAAGGTATCATATCATGTTCACCTAGATACGTCCAAGTGACCCATCCATCAGGCCAAATTATTATATGTGAACCCCAGTCTAGAAAGTCCACCTCTATCCTATGTGCCCTTAAAGCAAGTTCAGAATCACAAGAAGAGGAAAAGACAGTTCATGATGTGCCTATGGTCAGAGACTATCCCGATGTATTCCCTGAAGAGTTACCGGGTATGCCACCAGACCGTGATGTAGAGTTCATCATTGATCTTTTGCCGGGGACAGGACCCATTGCCAAGAGACCCTATCGCATGTCAGTAGATGAACTGGTCGAGCTCAAGAAATAGCTTGATGAGCTCATCTCGAAGGGGTATATCAGACCCAGTGCTTCACCCTGGGGATCCGCTGTTCTGTTTGTTAAGAAGAAGGATGGCTCAATGAGAATGTTTATTGATTAACGGAACTTGAACGCAGTCACCATCAAGAACAAGTACCCCCTGCCAAGGATTGATGATTTGCTTGATCAGCTTAGAGGTACCAAGTATTTCTCCAAGATTGATCTCAGATCTGGCTATCATTAGATGAAGATCCAAGAGAGTGACATCCCGAAGACAACTTTCGTGACTAGGTATGGGCAGTTTGAGTTCACTGTGGTATCCTTTGGACTCACGAATGCATCTGCATACTTCATGAACATGATGAATAAGGTTTTCATGGATGATCTGGATAAGTTCGTGGTAGTATTCATTGATGACATCCTTATCTATTCATCCACCGCTGAAGAACATGAACATCATCTGAGAACTGTACTTGAGAAACTAGCCCAACATCAGCTCTATGCAAAGTTCAGCAAATGTGAGTTTTGGCTATAGGAAGTTGCTTTCCTAGGACATGTACTATCAGCTGAAGGTGTAGCAGTTGACCTAGCTAAGATTGACGTTGTGAAAGAATGGGAACAACCCCGTAATGTGACAGAAGTCAGAAGTTTCTTGGGATTGGCTGGATATTATCGCCGATTCATCGAGAACTTTTCCAAGATAGCCCGTCCGATGACCAACCTTCTGAAGAAGACCAAGGAGTTTGAATGGACGCCCGAGTGCGAACAAGGCTTCCAGGAATTGAAACAGAAGCTTACCACCACTCCTGTGTTAGCATTGCCTGATATCAGCAAAGATTTCGTGGTCTATTGTGATGCATCCCGTCAAGGACTTGGTTGTGTACTGATGCAAAATGGAAGAGTGATAGCATATGCGTCTCGACAGTTGAAAGAACACGAGAACCGTTATCCAACTCATGATCTTGAGTTAGCAGCAGTTGTGCATGCCTTGAAGATCTGGAGGCACTACTTGATAGGTAACAAATGTGATATCTATACCGATCACAAGAGCTTGAAGTACTTTTTCACTCAAGAAGATCTGAATATGAGGCAACGCCGATGGCTAGAGTTGATCAAGGACTATGACCTGGAAATTCACTATCATCCAGGAAAAGCTAATGTAGTCACAGATGCTCTCAGTCGCAAGAGTTACTGTCACACCTTGATCCTTGAATCTGTACCACCTGAGCTCAAGGAAGAGATCGATGATTTCCAACTTGAGATACTACCGCATGGCTTGCTGAATGAGCTCCGCATACAATATGATCTCACAGATCGCATATGTCAAGCTCAGAAAAATTGTGAGGAGATTGAATATCTCCGTGGTCTGATGAAACTAGGCTACAGGACCAACCACCATGAAGATGAACAAGGAACCATTTGGTTCAAGGACAGAATCTGTGTACCTTCTGATCTAGCCCTACGAGAGGAAATTCTGTCAGAAGCCCATGATTCTAAGTACTGTATTCACCCTGGAAATTCAAAGATGTATCAAGACTTGAAGAAACACTTTTGGTGGAAAGGCATGAAGACAGACATTGCAGGACATGTGGCACGATGTGACACCTGTAATAGAGTCAAGGTTGAACATCAAAGGCCTGCAGGATTGCTAAAGCCTCTTGACATTCCCGAGTGGAAACGGGAGAGTATATCCATGGATTTCATAGTCGGATTGCCCCGTTCACAGAAAGGCAACGATTCCATCTGGGTGATAGTTGATCGTTTGACCAAGATTGCTCACTTTGTACTAGTGAAGACCAAGACCTACGCAGAAAAATTAGCAGATCTATATATTGAGCATATTCTCAGACTGCACGGAGCTCCCTCTAGTATTGTATCTGATCGCGGTCCTCAGTTTGTGTCCTGATTCTGGGAAGCTCTGCACAAGTCTATTGGAACCAAACTTGATTTCAGTACCGCTTACCACCCACAGACAGATGGACAGACAGAACGAGTAAATCAGATCTTAGAAGACATGCTTCGCGCTAGTGTGCTGAATTATGGATCTGATTGGGAGAAATGCTTACCCTATGCAGAGTTCTCTTATAATAACAGCTACCAAGCCAGTATCAAGATGTCGCCGTTTGAAGCTCTGTATGGCAGACCGTGTAAGACACCTTTGATGTGGTCTCAACTGGGTGAGAGATCATTCTTTGACTCCGCTAAGATTCAAGAAGCAGAAGAAGGAGTTGCTCAAGAGAGAATTTGAGAATTGCTCAAAGTCGATACAAGAGCTATGCTGACAAAAGGAGAAGAGAACTTGAGTTTAATGTGGGAGACTTCATTTATCTCAAGGTATCCCCGCTACGTGGGACTGTCAGATTCCATGTGAAAGGAAAGCTTGCCCCTAGATTTGTTGGCCCGTACAAGATTTGCAAAAGGATTGGAAAGCTCGCCTAGAAACTTGAGCTACCTGAGGAATTAGCGGGTGTACATCCCGTATTCCATGTCTCACAGCTACGCAAATGCTTGAGAGTGCCCGACGAAGTAATCCCGACTGATACACTTGACATTCAAGATACACTTGAGTATAGAGAACATCCTATCAGAATTCTAGGCAGAGATACCAAAGAAACCCGAAGCAAGACTATTCCTATGTGCAAGATCCAATGGAGTAATCATACTGAAAGAGAAGCAACATGGGAGAAAGAGTCTGACCTCCGGCTACGATATCCTTACCTCTTTGAAGAGTACGTTATGCTTTAATCTCGGGGACGAGATTCTGTTAAGGGGGTAGGACTGTAACAACCCAAAAATCCACACACCAAAAATCACAACTACAAATTTTTTTCTTAAAACTCCCATGTGATGATGAGTGACATTGTAGGAGCCAACCCTAAGAGTTGCATTAGAAGTAACCCCACCTAAGTCAACACATAAGCATGGCATATCATTTGTCAATTATGATTATTAAATTTCCAACAAATAATATGTTGCATACAATGTTAACTTAAATTATGATTTGGGTTTTCATTTGCTTTATGCTATGATTGACAATTCCATTTAAATAATAAATCATAAAGTTATTATTAAACAAAATTCCCTAAACTCCAATGAACAAGTTACCTCAGTTTTAAATTCGAATTCTAAACCAAATTTGAATTTAAACAATGGAAAGGAAATGAGAAACAGAAAGAAAAGAAGAAAGGGAGAAGAAGGCCTCGTAGCCCAGCCGCTCGGCCCAGCCAGCCCAGTGCGCGCACGCAGGCCCAGCAAGCAGGCCTAGGTTACCGCGGCCGCCCGCGCGCCCAGCCCCGCCAGCAGCCGCTACCACTTGGGCCCGCGCGTCAGCCGCGCGCCGTTCACCCGCACGCCCCTCTTCCCTTTGCCACAGTCGCTGCCAGCGGACCCCGCCCGTCAGCCATCCCCTGCTCATCTTCCCCACGCCGCGCCCAACCGTCAGCCGACCGGAGGCCGATAGCGAGTGCAGAGTGGGCCAGGGGGTCACGCCCGAGCCATGGCCTTGCCCCCCCTTGGCGCCGCACCCACACAACCCCTTGTGGCCGTAGGATGCAAGCTAGCACCGTGATTGCCCTTGATTCCTGTCCGCCGATCACCGAGCTCCATGGACGAGCTCGGCTATAAAGGCCACGATCCTCGGAGCCCTAGCGCTCGTTCCGTTGCCCGCCGCCACCTCGGTGGCCATCCACTACGCACCCAAACCTAGAGAGAAGAGGGAGAAGAGGGAGAAGGGGAGGAAAGAACGCCGAAGCCGCCGTAGGGGAGGAGATCACCGGAGCCGGGAGCGACGCCGTCGGCTACATCACCGACGCGGGTCGGCACGGCACTGCACGGCTTCCGGAGCTACACGGCCTCGAATTGACACTGCACCGCCATCCTATCTCCCACAACACCTACGCTGAGCCTTCCGATCCCTCTCTGCCATCGAACCTCACCGTCGGCCATGGCGCTCCACACCTGGAAGCGCGTAGGCTAGTGCCTTGCCTCAGCCACTTGGAACACATGCACCCACGTGCACACCAAGATCACCGTGACACCGCACCGGAGCCCATAGCGCACCAGCGTGCGCATCGCCGTCGATGCCGCCGCCATGGCGCACCAGACCACCTTCGAGCATTAGACCACCGTGCCGAGCACCAGACCATCGTGTCGAGCACCAGACCACCGGTCCGAGCACGTGACCACCGGTCCGAGCACCAGACCACCGTGCCAAGCACCAGACCATCGGTTCGAGCACCCGACCACCGTGGCCAGTACTGCTGGGAGCGCCTGGCGCCTCCTTGACTCGCCCATCCCGTTCACTGAAGCCGCGGGTAACTCACGCGCACGCCGTGACCACCCCGCTGGAGTCCCGTGGTTCACCCGCGTGCCTCGCCGTCGTCTTCACCGTCGCCGTGGCTGCCGGGATGTCCCCACCGGCCATAGGAGAACCGAGCCTCGCCTTGAGTCTGGATGACCTCGCCGCGTTCCCATGAATCCGTAGAAGCGTGCACGCCCCGCCGAGACGTTTTACCATGACCGTAGACACCTCACCGATACCGCCGTCGAGCTCGGAAGGGCGCCGCCGTGGACAAAGCCACCGGAGGCCCTAGAGGACCCCTCGACCTGCCCAACATGCCCGTTGGGGCGTTGTGTCGCCCACGCGCACCACAGAACCGGCCTATGCCGCAGCCCCGCGCCATTCCTGCACGCCGGTGGAGCTCGAGCCACCGCTCACCGTGGCCAGCACCTTGGGGAAGCTCTGGCTGCCACTTTGACCCCACTGACACAGTCGCCGTGGCCTAGGGAAGCTTTTCCCCTCCCCAATCGGACACCAGCGCCACCGTGGGGACTCACCGTGAGCTCGCCGCCGGCAGGAGCACCGCCGCGATAAGAAACAGGGGAACACCTCCCCTCGCCGGCCACATGCCCATGCGCCCGGTGCACGTGGACCACAGAGAGAGAGGAGAGGGATGGACTTAGTCCACCATGGACCCTGCCTTAGGTCCATGGACCGTGAACTTGCGTCCACCGTGGACCACGCCTGTGGACCACAGCCCAGTAAGAGCCCACGACTACGACGTGGCAGAGCCACAGCACGCCATGTGTCCGGGCCGGCCCAGCCCAGACCGGCCCAACCCGAGCCCACCAGAGCCCGGTTCAGACCCAGCCCATATTGACCGTTGACTGTCAATGTTGATGTTGACCTGGCCCCACATGCCAGCGACACAGTGTTGCTGGACCCACGCGTCAGACGATGACGTCATGCTGACGTGATGCTAACGTCAGCTAGACCCCACCTGTCAGCTCGGAACCGTGATGCTGACATCATGCTGACGTCAGCAAGCCACGTAGACCAACCCCAGCGTGACACGTGTCAGCCTAGGATTAATTCAGCCTTTTTCATTTTCAGAAATGGAATTAATCTTCGGAAATTCATAACTAATTCATACGACCTCGGAAAAATATGAAACCAGGACCAAAATTCATCTAAAATCGAGCTCTACGCAATGGACCCATGTTTGAGTGCATTTGGCTCTTTTGAATTTTCATTGCTTCTTTGTGCTATTCTATAGACGTCGCTAACGCGACTATAATGCGGTCGTTTGCAGACTCGGAGGAAAACCGGATGGACGAGGATCATGAGTACCGTGAGGAGTACGGAGATGACTACACTGAAGGTGCCACATCCCACCCAATCTCATAGCACCTATTACGCATGGCTAAAGTAGGAATGCTAGTGCTTACTTTATTGTCATATCACACTATGGTAGGACTTGCATGGTAGTATGCTTTCTTGATGGCCTTTACCTTGACGCAACCTTACCCTGCTCACCCTGCTGTTAGGCTAGTCACACGCTTGCTAATATATTTCATTGCTTACTACTTCTACTATGCTTGCACTATATGGAGGCATGGTGGAAACTGGTGCTATCTGGACCATGGGGAGAGTGCTGCGTGTGTGACTTGGGTGCATGGAGGGTGAGGGTTGTGTCGACCAAGTTGGAGTATACGACGAGCCTGGGGCAAGTCTTGCCGTGGGGTGCTACCTAGGCACCCCTGGAATGGATACCTGTGGTGGGTAAATGGTATATGAGGTGGCCTTGGGTGTGATCCTGTGATGGGAGGAGCCCAGGGTGGAGGTGCTGTGGTGGCACGGTAAATGGAAACCCTGAAGAAGACATTCTGGCTTGGTCATCCCTAAGGACTTACTAGTACTCAGATTCACCGGGAAGCCTTACGTACCACTCGCCCTATATGGTGCGGGACGGCCGGACTACTTGGTAGGATATTGCCACTACTGCTAGGTTGTTAGCGGACAGTGTAAGGAGGTACGGGGTGCGGAGGATTTCCCCCACACCCTTCCGAGACTTCATGGAGACCTTGTGGACCCGGCTCATGACTCACAGTTTCAGCTACCCCAGACCGGACTTGGGGTGTACCAGGGCTGAATGGTAGAGTGGCATTATCCTAGGCTAGCAAGCGGCCGGAATCAGCCTAGTTGACGACGGTCAGCGAGGAAGGCGGATCTTGTGGTTATGTAAAACCTCTGCAGAGTGTATGGTTGATCGATCGATACATATGCCAACTTGTCGGCTATGGACCTTTCCTGGGTTTCGCTTAAACTAGATAGTGAGATGAGTCTTTATATTCTCCCCCAGGAGTGAGTGTTCGGACGTAGCCAGGGGCTACGGGCCTTGAGACAGTGCCGAGAGGGAGTTGGCCTGTCGACTGAGCGATGGTATGGCTGTGGTATGGTGATGGTATGGAGATGGTGGTATATCGATCCCAGGATCGAAACCTGGCTCTAGAATGGGAATGGGGGTGGAATGCGTGAGAATGGTGTTAAAACTTGACCAACTATTATTATGAACTTTATATGCTAATACATAGGAAACCCCAGCTTTATAGGTTCCCTTTTGATTATATCCAACTTGCATCCAATTTCCACAAAGCAATGCTCATAGGGTTGGGAGTGGCCAGTACAAATCGTACTGATAAATTTTGGCACACAGGTTCTGCTGAGGAGTATAGCTCCGAGGAGTTTGATGGTTGAGGGGTTCGTTCCTACGCTCGAGTTTGGCGATCTTACCTTCAAGCTATTCTGAATGAATGCTACTTTTGATTCCGCCAATGCGGCGATGTAATAAATTATGTAATTCCACACTATTTGTACTCTGATATTATCGTTGTATTAATGTGATATTCGACTGGAATTTGGGTAATTTGATCTACAACGGTCTTATTACACTTTGACTCTGTGGATTTCCCTTCGTGGAAATCGGGGTTGTTTCACCCTAATAGTGTGAACAAGGCTTATGAACATGCTATGCACTATGAGTTAGCACTTGAGTCAGCTAGTAAGAAATCTAGAGTGGTACCTAGGTGTAGAATTCCGAAAGAGAGAGCGTGGCTCACTTCAAACTACCGCTTTCTTTATACTTATGAGATTTGCACTAGAAAGAAGTGGAAAGAGACAGAGAGGAGACTAGTAAAGCCAATCTCACCTAAAAAGCGAAAAATGACACTAACTTCTACTGTGGGCAAGTCATCATTTCCTGAATGGATTCAGTCGTAGAATGCTGAAGTAGAGCAGTACCAAGGTTCGGTTTTGGGACAGACAGAAATTTGGATAAGAGGATCGTTCTTAGCCCCAGCTATGAGAGAATAATATGAATCTTCCATCATTTTATTAGACGTTCTTGTTGGATTTTAATACGCATCGGATTGCTTACCTTCTACAACCTTCTCTCTTTGAATTCATCTCTCAAAATAGAAAAGCTTCTTTCTTCTGGATTCAGTGTTCAGATTAGCTTCCTTCCGAAAGCAAGTATACCGAGCATTCATTCGATGACATCTAGGTCCTAAATCCAAAACCTTAAACACTAAATCACCGGCATACCTAGCGTAAAAGAAGAGTTGCTGCCCATTTGCATTTTCCATTACTTTTTCAAGAGCTAGGTCTAATGGAAAAAATCATTAATAATGGTGAAAAGGGCTCCCTCACACTCATCTACCTTTCCCTTCTTCTACCTGCAATCAATGTTTAGGAATTTTTCTGGCTCCCACTTTTCCACTTCTTCAGTCGACTCACTCATTTTCTTTTCCTTCTGCTTGGTTTCGGGGGTCTAACGGTTTACCTTTTCGCCTTCTCTTGGTTCATCCCATGGATCCTCTTATATCACCTCTTCTTTCTCAACTGCACCATTGAGTGATTGACTTGCTCCTTCCTACTTGAGGGGAGACATATCTTTTTTCCAACTATGTCAAAATCACTTTTCTAAAAAGAGAAATGAGAGTTTCACCCCTTTTGTCTACGCTACTGGTACCTGGTTGGAAAACGATTCAAGAAGTGAGAACTAGCGAGGAAGGGCGTTGTTGTGCTTATTTTCATGCCAACAGCCTTCTATCTATCTGGACAGACTTTGAACAAAGGGAAACGTAGAACTTGAAATTATTTATTCAAAGGCTTGACTTTGATACAAGTAGCATGGTAGGAAATATACTTAGTCTCTTTACGGTTGTACCTAGTATAGCATTGTTCTAGTATAGCATTGTTATAGGTACTTTTGATCTGTATATTGTACTAGTAACTCTCCCCCTAAGCTTTGTGTTGATACTCCCACCAATAAGATCATAATCCCAATATCTGAAAAGAGATTCTAACTAACAGTAGAACTAGTCAAGAATTAACTAAGAAAAATAAGATTTAAGCTGTAGGCAAGAAATATATTGTCATCTATTCAATGAAAACACATTATTTCTTTCAAATAGAGCTATATGACTATCTTTGGTGCTTACTGGCACAAAGCAAGTGGGAAGATCTGTAGTCAACTTATTCTAGCCTAGGTAACCAGGACGAGATATGTTATAACAAGCCTAAACTTATTATTTGATTACTTTGCTTAAGACATGCAATCAACAACTTGATTTTCATAGGAAAGACAGAAAGAACACTCCTTGTTTTGACAAACCAGCTAAGGATGTAGCTGTCATCAACCAAAAGCAAGTAAGGGAAGCCCACTACTCTAGTATTTCGCTTAGGAGAGGGACTCAGAGAGCAAGGGTGGTACACCAGGAACTCGGATTGCGATGCTCTGGAGAAAGTCATATCAGTTTAGTTTCGATCATATATGATATTTAAAAGAAAGAAACGAAACCGAGATAGTTACCTTTCAGAAAATTCAAACGAAGGATATAGGTCTATCTATGCTTCATTCTTCTGAAGGTGGGAGAAAAGATCAAGCTGATTATTGATCAAAATTAGGGTTTGAAACTTAGGTAATTAACTTCTTCTGGTTAACCCAAGAAGAAATTGGATTGATTTTTGAGAAATTGAATTCAGTTAAGATAGGGAAAATTAAGATAGCAATTTCTGAGCCATATGAGGTAGGAAACTCTCAAGTATGGTTCTAGGGAAAGGAACTGCCTATTCTGGTCTTTCTCTAAAATAGCTATCTTTGAATTCCTACTTGTAAACAAACTAAACTAATAAATATGCCTAGCTAGCATCCGCCAATGCTTTTTACTATCCCAATATGCCTAGCTAGCATCCGCCAATGCTTTTTACTATCCCACGGCAACAAAAACTTAGTCCCTTGCCACGCTCGCTTAAATGTGCCTTTCTTTGATAAATAAATACCAAAAGCAGAGCCTTTCTTCCCTTCCTCGACACAGTGGATTTCTTTTTTACCAAGAAATGAGTTCCTAGACTTTGGGCTTGCATCCTTTTCTCTGCTTCCTATATTGAAAGAGTGGACTATAGAGGTTGAGCGATCGATCAAATAGAATAGGATCCTAGCTGTCAATTTCCTTGAGTAGAAAGGAAAAGAATTCGCCTAAAATGCTTGTTGGGGTAGGTCAAAGAGTATAGGTTTCACCCGGTGTAAGACAGAAATCCTAGTCTCGATAAAGCGTGTACCAAAGAGTTTAAAGGGAAAGAAGCAAGGGTAAGGGGCTTTGATGAAAAATAGGTGGTGGCTAAAGACTTCCTTGATCCTTCACTTCCTTAGGGAACAGACTTTCTTTAATAAAATAAATAGGGATAAGAGACAATAACTAGCTGACTTAGCATCACCGATCATAGTTCTATATTCACTAAGTGAACGAAATGTTGATTGCTTGCTTACAGCACTAGCCGCCTAACTATTATACCTTGATTGGGGAGAGCAAGGCTTTGTGCCCAAAACAGACAACCTAGCTTGCACTAGCTGATAGAAATAAGGCTCCTTTCTATCTTGACTCAGCGATATCAATAGGTTATTCCGCATCTTGCACTTCTCGGTAGAAATAGTGCCCCTCTCTAAAACTTCCTTCTCTCACTCTTGAGGAAGCAAACAGGGCGGGCTAGTCCTAACCGACACTATACTATAATTGGACAATAGCGGCTAGACAGAATGGACAATAGCATTGCTATCCTTAACTAACTGCTAAGCGAGACATCAACAGAAGTAAATAAAAGAGATACGTGGCCCTTAACTATCATTTGCAAAGTAATACACAAGCTCGCTGGCCAGTGAAATGGGGCATACACCGGTATCGATAGATCAACGAATTCAAACTAGCTTTTCAATCATCAAGAAAAGAAATAAGTATCCCTAGCTTTCGATCAATAAGACGGTAGAGATCTGGCTAGCGAGATGAGGCATATACTATTCACATTTAGGCAGAGCAAGGCATTCTAGTCTCAATTCCAGATCAACACAAATGATAGATATATGAGGTGGCTCAAGACATTCTTCCTATTAAGATATTGAATTGGGTCTTGGTCGTGGGGGAACGATGATCGATTCTGCTGGACGCAAATGTGTCATCCTCTCCCTTTCTTTATCGATATACAAGAGTAGGGATTGCCTATAATTAGGGGTCAGCTACTAAGTAGTTTACCAATTAATAGAACCTTGCGGGGTACGATTCCAGCTGACTTCCACTGAACTTCATAGAGCACGGTCAATATGCTATCTTTCTTCCTTCTTTTCCTATTCATTCCTCAATCAAACCAACCCATCTCTTCTCCATAGGCACTCAATCCCTATTTGAGACAGCAAGACTAACCTATTATTTATTTGCACTTCCTGATATCAAGAGGTTCTTACTTACCTTTGACCAGTAAGAGATGAATGATCTACTCATCAAGGGATGTGGTGGCCCATCAAGATCTTAGGACGAGTGGATCATCCCTATACTTAACTCAGCCATGTGCTATACTCAAGAGTAGGTGGAAACATTAACATATCTATCTTTTCACTCCCCTCCTACCTATCCCTATGGATTTGAATCTAGAAGCAAGGGCACCACTTCGCGTATCTATTTCGATTTCCTATTTTGATAGATAATGGAAGAATTCAAATAAGCAAAACTATTGGTTCTATTCTCGTGTAGAGACGCCGATACTCGTTGGTACCCACTTGTCCTAGAGCCGGTGGAATTTCCTAATCCCGTGTCCAAGTTAGTCTACCGAAATTTGACCATGGCTATGCAAGGCTTTTATCTTGAGCTGCTTCAGCATACTACTACGATCAAGGCGGAAAGTCCAGTGCTTATTGATCAAAGAAGAAGCGATAGGGGTCTTCTTAAGAAGAGTTGCTTTGATGAAAAGAGTGTAGCCATGATGGCAAGTCAAGGTGGGGCCCTATGAAGGCAAGCCTTATGTATGTTGGCGTGATGATGAGAGAAATGAAATGACCTTGAACAATAGTCATGTCAGAGCACACCACAGTAATGACTTCGACCAGCGGACCAGCCTATCCAATACCCTATGCCATGCTTGATGGCTTAGCCTGTGGCTTTGTTGACTAGTGCAAAGGCTCGACAACCATTTTGAGAGTCGCTGGAGAATGGCCAATAAGCTGGATTCCCTCCTTGCTTTACCTACTTTTTTCTAGTGACTGCTATTGATTCCTTTATTTCCCACGTAACCTTTACTTCTATCTGGAGAAGATCCATTACCTAGCTCTTATTTCGGCATGATCAAATCAATACCAACATTCAAGAGCGGATAAGGCTAAAAAGAAAAAAAGCAGGGCTTAGGGGGAGGAATCCATTTATTATTTATTTATTAGCCTTAGCCTAGGCCCAACTATGTACAGAAATCTATCTATTATTGTCTGCATCGATAGCAAAGTAAACTCTCGCTGATGATAGAAGAACAACTCTTAGGGCAGTAGCAAGGAAACTATGAGCTATTTATTGTTCCTTTCTTAGACAGGCTACAAGATAAAAGGATGGCTTATGGTCTATTTTATTACTTGACTATCTTGCCTCGAGAAAGGAGCTCGCAACAAAACAAGAACTTTTTGATAGCCCATTCACTCGACTACCACGCTTAGTTAGTCTATCCGCAGGGATGGGAGTGGCGTAGTCTGTCTACCCTTCTTCGTAAGTAGCTAGACTTGGATCTTCGTAAGCAACTAGAACTATCAAAAGTCAATGTCAATTGGCCTTAAAAAGGCTATAGCCATGTTTCTTTCGAAAAAATGAATTTTGAGTTTCGAAGAAGACAGGCCTCCAAGAAAGCCATTCCGCCTAAAGAGTCATATTCCTATCCAGTCTACATTCACTATTCTTCATAGGCACTATGCTGGGTAGGTAGGTTGTTGTGTTGACTTTTTTCTTCTTGCTTTAATCCAGTCGCTCGATAGGACTTCCCGTAACCCGAAAAGGTTAGTTCTTCCCCTACAACCCCTACCCCTCCAAGGTAGTACTCTTCATCGGCAAATCCAAATGTCTTGATCCGAGTTGAGACCCACCTACAAAAATTGATCCATCAACGGCTTTTTTCTATAGTGGTAGGAAGTCTCCAACTCTTCGATATGCGCTAGCTAAGTAATCCCTTTACTTAATCTGATATGGGATCTCTTGTTACAAGAAAGGAACTGAACTGGCTTGCCCAAAAAGAATGGATTGCTACCCTTGGAGAGCTAATGGTATTGGATTGATAGCGCACTGATTGAGGAACTTTCTGGCGTAACACACCCGTAATGGGGCAATCTAACTAGCTGGTCAAAACCCTTTCCGCAGTGAGCTTTCAAACTTTCTTTAGAACTTGCTTCATAGGCTTTAAGGCATTTTTACACCCTCCTATAGGCTGACTTTGTTTTAAGGCTTTCCTTTCTCTCCTAAGATCCCATCCCAACCAACAAACGAGAGTTTGATGGGGATTCTGCTTGAACGTTAACTAGACCTGCGCCCATATTAGCTTACCGGGAAACTAACTAAGGGGAAGCTCAAAGGAATTAAGTAAGCCAACTTCAGGCTATAAAGATATTTCTATTGAGGCTAAACTTATTTGCCTTTCCTGGTACCTCAAAGTCGAATGCCACTACTGCTACATACAGGAGAAAAAGAATTGTTTATCCCCTATTACCAATTGCAGCAGACTTGGACTAAAGGAATTGCTTGAAGTGAAGACCAGTGAACAAAAGGCTTTACAAAAAAGAATTGTTGACCTCTTTCAGGATAATGCCTAGAAGAAGTGGGGATTGAACCAGGGCTTGTTGACAGAGCAGATATCAAAAGCCTATGTTATTTCATTTTCAGGGACCAAGCAAGGGATGAGCGCCCTCTGATCTAACGACCAAACAAGTAGGCCTTTGTTACTAGAAATATGAAGCGTGCTAGCGCGCACTTCCTATTAACCAATTCAACAATTTGAAGATTGGTAAACAAAGATAATAGGAGACGAAGTCAATCCCTTCTCCTCCCCGTAGGCGCAAGGAGCGTAGCCTAACATTCTTTTGAGATGAATGATTGCCGAAGAAAGAAAAGCCGTCATGAGAGCTTACTCCGCTATTCGTGGTTGAGTAAGGGCTTAGGAGTAGGGGTCAAGACAAGCTTCTCTTTCTATTCTATCAAAATCAAATAAGCCCACCTTTACCTACCCTGGAGCTATCTTAAGGCAAGCTTTCCTTGCTTTTTCATGTTCAATCTCGCCTGAGAGCAGTGCATCGATACCATTCGTCTTGAAGAGCCTATATAAGACCTGACCGAAGATAATCCTTTGATATCCCTCTTGCCTTCTCAGTCCTCCTTAGAATCTCATCCCATAGGTCTCAAGGTGTCCTCGTCATATTCCTTCCTTATTATAACTTATATCATTCCGAGTTTGGGTTATTGCTTTAGCTTGAACCCTATCTTCCATGATCCATAGATCTATCTGGTTTCATGTCCTCAACTACTATCATTCCTGTCTGCTATTCTAGTTCTCCTTTGCCCTGCAGGGCTAGTCCTTGTTCAAATCCGAGCTATCGATCATTTTTGGAACGTAGCTATGCGCCGTTCCTTGTCCTAGTCGAGGGATAATCTAGAGAATCTGTATCATAGCTAGTTCTGGGTTTCCCTATCCTTACTAGTTCTAGTCATTCCTAACCTTCCTCAAACCTCTCATCCAAACAAGAGATATTCTAGAACTACTGCTTGAGAAATAGCTACTACTAGGAACCGTTGTCGACGATGAAAAGAATGCGAACCGAAGACCCCTTCCTCTCGAAGTGCGGTGCATGCCATCATAAGTGTGACCCTCCATCTCATATCATATTTATTCATTCAGCAAAAACATAAATCTACTCGAGGAATCAATCCTTTCTTCTTCATAATATATAATCTAAGGGATGGCTATGATAAAGAGTAGGATTTTGAAATTCCTGATCCCCATCCTTAGCCAAAGCAAAGTCCGTCCCTCCTTCCTGACAAATGCTTATTTGCCATCTAATTTCCCAGAAGAGCAGAAGTATATCTGGGGATCATCCACATTGAGGACTTGCCATTTGCATCTTTCATCTCATAGTATTTTATCACATTGAGGATTTCCCTGGTAGTTATTTTGTTCTAATCTTGATTACTAATGATTTGGCTTAGCTTGACCTACCAATTTCACTTATCCTAGGGACTCGTTTGTTCACCGTGGACTATAATCTACTAAACTAAGAGTCGAGGTCTATTCTTCTAGAATTGATCCTTTTCTAAGTTCGCTTATCAACTTATCTTTCCTATCGTCGTACTGGTTAAGGGTAGAAATCCAACAGCTTCGGATAAAGGAGAGGAAAAAATGTTCATTCTGCCCAATGCCTTGAACCTGTTTGGTCTCCCTTAATTGTGATTGAAATGATGATGGCAACAGGTTTCACTTCTACAGCGGGTATATTATAAGCATCAACCATAAAATCTAGAGATCGCAATGCGTTACCCACTTTTGGATCCGTAAAACGGAGAACATCAGTCGGGCACTCCATAGAGGGACTTTCCTAAATTAGTCATACAAAAAAGTAAACGAATAAATGTGGGAAAAGTTGGGGACAGAAAAAGTTCCATAATCGTCCTATTTTTTTGTTGCATTTCCTTGTTTTAACGGAAGCGAGAAATGAGTAACGACTTTATTTTTAGATAGAGGATATTGGAAAGAAGTCCGTAGGTAGGCCTCAACGTGTTCATTGAGTAGCTTGAGGAAATTTGCCATTGTGAGATGGTTAAGGCCACCCTAATAAGCAGAGATTGTTGGGAAAACATTGCTCAACAAGAAGATCTCAGTAACCAACTCGAAAAAGGAGACCCTGGCATAACAAGTGATGATCTCTGTACTAGAATGTTATGCTAATTGTGAAGAACCCATAGCCGGGAGCGTGAGCAACTGGATTTTCCCATACTCCGTTATACCCTCCCTTGGGGGATGGCTTGGTGCTAATGTAGGACTTTCGGAGACCTTCCGCTTGCTATTTTGGTCCATCCTAAGTTGCCATAACTTCTATTGTGATTTAGTTTGGAATTGAATATAGTTGAAAGTTTTGTTTGGCTGTAGGAAGAAGTCTTTGGTTCCGCATTGTTAACAAACGTGCCTCTCTTTGCTTTCTCACTTTCCCAGAACTGCTACTTTCCTGCTTTTAGTACATTGCTTTTTGTATCATCTATGAGAATTCTCGTTTCCTCCTCAATATAGTCATTTCGGTAGTCCAAAGCAAGCTATCGACATTGAGACTGTAATGCTTAACAAAAGCGAGCATTGTGTGTTGTTTGCATTCGAATCAAAATCGGAGTTACTACTAATACACTCAAGCTAGGGAATAGATGAAGCAACTTACTAATAGAATAAGCAGACCAGAGTTTAGGCGGTAGTTCCAGAAGAGGGTTAGCTGATGAATTGAGTAGAGCTGGCTTGTCTTTGAGATTTCTTTGATCTCGTGCATTTGCAACGCGGTGCTCGTAATTTCCCCAAGAGGTTGCTATGGCTTGGAGGTCTAACGGGCTTTCGTCCTTCGACTCCTATAGGCGACTTCGCTATCGCTCCTGAATAGAAAAGGATTATGCCATAAAATAGATAATACGGGTCTGGTGCAGGTTGTAGAAGTGAGATGACATCGGTGGGTCCGTATGTAGATTGATTGATTGCCTGATAGAGTGAACGACTCGGTACGTGGTAACACTGTAAAGTCGATATCTCACCCATGAATAGAGGGATGGCTAGCATCTCACCTCAAAAAAGAGAAAGTTGTCTCACCATATCATATGCTCGTTTTCAAAATCTAGTGTTATGCTCTCTTCTTTGTGCACCTCTTGTGCAGTGACAACACTACCCGGGAGTTTCTCTTAGCTGTCTAGGACTTACTCTCATATCCACCACTGGTACTAGTCTATTGGCCAACACTTGAGTATTGATCTTCGACAATATGGAAGGCTAATTGGTCTATACTTTGATTCTATTAATGGAGTACTGTCGAAGAATTCTCCCAACCCAAGTATTTTCGGTTTCAGTTCTCTCTCTATTTTTTACATTCTACTCTGCTATTGTTTTGGCCCTTCAAGGTAGTTTCTCTTCGAGCAAGGGTTGTTTAATTTCTGAATTAAGTAAGTAGAGCAGCTAGGTTATGAGCCTTGCGAGCTGTATGGGAGAGAACATAGCCTTTTGGCTTGGAATAATAAGTACAAAAAAGGAAGGACAAAATCTCAATATGACAATCTGAATTACTTTGTGCGGTAACATCAGGTTGTTCTATCGTTCGAGTTATCATTCATCTCGCTTTGTTAGCTGTACTTCTCTATCAAAAGATAAGGGTTCATCGAAGAAAGGGAAGGGAACTATCAGCTCTTGTCCTTCAATGAAAGCAAGCAGACCCGACTCCGATGAAATCTTCACTCAGTAATAGTATAGAGTAGAGTGCTCCATTGATAGTGGTGAATTGGACTTCTTGAAATAGATATATATATATATGTGTGTGTGTGAAAGAAAGAGATGGTTTCTTGCTCGGTTAAAGGAATATCACTATCCCTCGTCCTAGGGTTTTCCTGCTTGATTCTCTTTTTAGTGAGGTATGCCCACTTTATTAACTCCTAACTCTCAAAAGGGCGATGATGAATTTTCAATCATTTCAATCAAGGAAATGTATTCAATCAATTCATTTGTTGAAATACGCATAAGAGTAAACTAGAATTTCAATCAACCCTTCACTCGGATAGGGATAAGGCTCTCGGCTCTCGGGTGCCATCTCGCACCTCTGATTCGGATAAAGGAGAAGGACCATGATCAGAAAAAAAAGGGGAATGCCAAACTGGATACTCTGCTTAAAGGAATAAGCCTCCCTTGGATAGATCGAAGAATTCCTACCAAGATATGTGCATTACTAGGTGTAGTGGAGAATGCAAGGGCAAAGGTTTCATCGTAAAGAGATGCTCGAAATGATACCGGGATCACGATATACGATTAATCTAATGGCGCAGCACAAACAGGAAATAGATAACCTAGCCCTGGCAAGGAAAGGGAACAGTTTAGTCCCTCCGATCCGTCAATCAACGATAGGGTTACCTAGAATTCTAATTAATAGGAAGGTTGGACTACCTCGAATGGCAACATGCTCGCTGATTCCTACCACTCCTATCTACATAATTGCTCTAGAGAAGAGAAGGCAGATGTCGAACCAGCGATTGAGTGTACTAGTTCATTTAATTATTGCAAAGCGGAGGCTAAGGACATAACGAACAGTGCGCAAAGAAGAAAGCATGGGCATGGATACAAGACCAGAAGGAAAGAACGATCACCGTAATGCGATTAACCAGAGTAGCCGCCAGGGTGCACCCTATGCTTTGAATTCTTCTTGGCAGCTCAAGACCTTTCTTGTTCCTTGCTCCGACAATACGAATCTGAGCTATTAATTGGAAAAGGGAGGGTCTGAAGGATCAGAACTACAGCCATCTAGTCTACTACTATTGAATCCAAAAGAGGAGCCTACAACTATTTAATTGATTTATTTCTTTCATTCGTGGGGATGGCATCATTGGATAAAAGCATTGGGAATCATAGGAGCAATCCGTATTGGTTTTAAGCCAAGAAAAAGGGACTATCGGAGGATGTGTCGAGCCGTGGCCTAGCCCAAGCTATCGATGATCACCTAGCGCTATCAATTAATGTAGGGAACGTACGCTACTACGAATGGTTCTACACATGCCGTAACAAAGCTAAAGGAAGCCGATAAATCGAGTTGGAACCTACACCATAGCCGTTGAGCTCCTAGTTTGACTGTTGGTGCCAGACTAGAATGGAAGAATGCCCATAATACTAAAATGAAGAAGAATACCTCACTAATAAGAAATAGAGCAACACCCATTGTGCTTCCTTTCTTTTACTACAGAGAGTAGTCCAAGCCTCTAAATATCTTGAGGGCTTTGTGTTGGATCTAATGGTTGAGCCTTTGTTCTTTGTGAGCCTTGCCTTTCTCTTTTTTGCTCTGCTGTGGAGTTCTTTGATGGTCTATCTCCGTTCTCTGGTGCATTCTCTTCATTTTGGTCTTGATCTTTCTCAGAAGCCTTGTATTGAAAAGTCTTTTCATAGAATCAGGATGTTGGCCTTTGATTTCACTGTCATAGGGACAACAAAACAATTCTTTTTGCTCTCATCCATCCTGGTCACCCAGGTTGAGGTCTTTTTGGGAATACTCATTTTGCGTCTTCCAAAAAATTGGACTGATTTTCTTAATCGATCATTCTTTTTTTTCGCTGCTTGGGGAACAATTTCAAAGATAGAGCTTCTAGATTTTTGAAAGAGGGACAGACTTGGATTCTCCATAAGCAAAATGACTCTCTTTTAGGTAGGGGGACACTACGTCTTTCTTGCAGACCAAGGAACTTTTCACCAGTGTTAGCAAAATAGGCCTTCAAGCCCGCGCCGAGAAGTGTATTACACAAACCAGTTTGAGATGTAACGCCAGTTGTCAAAAGGCTTATCTTTGCCAGTAAGGCGCTTTCTATTGTCTTTGCATCTCCTTCCTCATCCTGGAAAAAGTCTTTCCTTGAGTCTGGATATGTAGGAGAATCCTTATAGTACTTCTAGGAAAAGGTGGAGGCTCTCCATTTCCCTAGCGAAGGTATTGGGAGAGCTAGTTCTTCAGTAAAGAGAGTTCCTTACTAATATAATAGCATCCGAGTGGAACCTCTTTTCTTTGTCTTTTCTGAGGGTTTAATATGCTCATAAGAGGAAGAAAGCAATAGCTGCTTTTTGCCCACGAGGGCTGTGGGGTGGGTGAGGTGAGACAGAAGTAGTAAATAATACTTATTCATTGGAGGCATCGGTGGCCCTATTATTTGAATCTGCTCGATGTTAGAGAGCTAGTAATTCTTCTTTCCCAGAGCATGTAATTGGGAATTGAAAGAGAGGTATGGGTGAATGGAGGAGTGCGTTAATGTTGCGACTGATGAGCGAGTGCACTTTAGGAAGCTGTTGAGTGCCCGCTACGATAGCCACTTCAAAGATAGAGTGTGGTCAGATATTCAGTTGTATCATATTAATGCGCTGCAGAAGAAAGCAGTGGGGACTGAATTCACAAAGCATTTTAGATCTCACCTTAACTCGAAGCACATCTCTATGGCTGAGATGCGGGTCCAATTTCTGAACCCCCCCTCTCGAATCTCTATCTAACAAAGGTGTCTACATTGCTGCCCAGGAGGTGAGCGCAGATGGATTGCTGTGCTGTACAATATCCAACGATCGCTCGGTAAAGATATATGATGTCGTCAACTATGACATGATGGTGATGATAGGCCTCTCCTTTGTCCTTTGGCCTTTTTTTACTCTTTTCACAATTCCTTTATAGGACATGTTACTTATGAACACCTATTGACGACTTGGTGAAGCTTTTCAGACTCTTGCTATTACTTTACATCTTATCAATTGTTTGATCGTTCTGAATTTCTTCCTCTGGGCCACCCTTAATGATCTTTTCGAACGAACAAAACAATAAATGGTATTTTCATAAGCTACGCTAATGTTCATCAAAAAGATCTCGCTACTGCTAGATGTGAATTTGAGACAATTCCATTAGAGTGCTTTAGAGTGGGGTTACACATATAATGTTTCCTTAGTGTTTCAACGCTGCCGAGAGGTTCAAGATCCATGACGCACTAGATACACTGTTCAATTACTACTACATCTACTGTTACGCTATAGTATTTCTATGGCCTTCTTCAGAACACTAACAGTCATCAGCATTCTGGTTTTAATAGCACTTTAGATGCTTATGCCCGTAGTTTTAGCTGTAATGCTCTAATACCTAAGTAGCAAGCCTCTTCTTATAGCTCTTATTATTTATACACCATCTATGGTTCTATGCTGCATATGCGGGTTTGCTAAAACCATTTTTAGCAGGAAATAGCCAAATTCCATTCTTAATACAAGGCCGCAGGTCAAGGATAGGAGAATCTGATTTATGATACATGCCTGGAGCTATTGTGATACAACCCAGATTACTTTTCTTTATTTACTGATGAGTGTTCATCAATGGAGAGAGATCCTACTCAATCCCTACTTAAGTACAGGTTTAGGGATGCAAACTTTTTCACACTCAAACACAGACCACGGCTTCTTGAAAATGAGCTTAGGCAACTTCTCACCTAGTTGACTAGTCACATCTTTATCCGCTGGCTTACCTCTCTCCATTCCTCCTTCAGCTTTGAACTAGACATTGAAAGCGTATATGATACTTTCTAACTAGAATGACTCCAACTAATCTTCTACTAATAGGTTCACACTCAAACACAGACCATGACTTCTTGAAAATGAGCTTAGGCAACTTCTCACCTAGTTGACTAGTCACATCTTTATCCACTGGCTTCCCTCTCTCCATTCTTCCGTTGGCTTTGAAGTAGACATTGAAAGCGTATATGATACTTTCTAACTAGAATGACTCCAGCTAATCTTCTACTAATAGGTACTACAAAAGAAAAGAGCGCACTTAGAAAAGAGAGTGTCATTTCGAAGAGAGGCAAGGCAGATAGGAGAAAAAAGAGAAGAGTGGGGTCTACCTATTGTGTAAGCATCAACAAATTACTTTGAAATCAGAAGAACCTATTTTGTGACTTGGTCGGCATCATGCTCTCTTTCACACACTCAAGTCACTAATGGCACAACAACAGGAACGAGTACACAATTGAATAAAAAAGGAATTCACAATAAGGTAGCAAGATCCTTGTTCGTGGCAAATCTATGTTGTTGGCTATTGTCTTTTCGATTGTAGTTTCTCAATTGTTATTTTCTTCTTGCTTAGGCCCCACTTCTAAAACAAGTTCAAGTCATCTAGAAAAGTATAGAATGCTTAGGACAAACATTTTGAGCTCACTGGAAGGGCAGTGATGTGATCCTATGTCAAAGTAGAGCAGTAGTGATAGTGAATTACTATTCTCATTAATAATAGGGCCTTTCTTCCGATCTTATCCAATTCATTACGTTTTCTGATTGCACTACTTCCTTCTAATCCAACAATTTGATAACCTATCGAATCCTAAAAGAATCCTTTCCTCTTGCGCTATCCGACATCTGCTAACCGGATATTTACACCTAGAGGGGGTTCGCAATAGTTGACTGACTATAAGCTTCCTCCGCGGGGAGGGCTCCTTCTTTTTGCAACTAAAACCTATCCGCTTCCTTGAGAAATTCAATACCTACTTTGGTACGATACATACGGCACGACAAAGTAGAGAAGGAATAGTGATGCGATTCCTACTAGTACTAACGATTCAAACCTAGCCCCTTAGACTATTCCTATCACCTGCCCGGGATAGCCGGTTCGGTTGTAGTATTCCGATCCCTAGCTGTTCATATGCTGTAGTTCCTCGGCAAAGGCCATTGATTTCTTTTCTTTCATCAAAATCAAATGAAAGCAAAGAACCTAAGGAGATACGATTCCAACGCATTGGGAAAAAGTTGTTCGCCAAAGCACATTAGGATTGTGATAATGTCATCTCCACTTTAATACTAATAAGAGGATTAGCGCATGGTACTATCCCCTAGTCCAGGGCAAAGGTACTTCCAACTGCTCCTGTCCGCCCCTTGATTTATCACCCCTTTGGTCTTTTATTGGTCATTGATTTATAGACGGGAAGATAAGTACCCTGGCTAGAGACCAGATATCGATTTACCATTCCTTTATCGGATCTCCAAAACGGGAAACAAGAAAAGTAATAGAAATCGTGTGCCAGCGGGAGATACGAAATTCACTGGTTTTTACTCTCAATCCATAGGTGGAGATACCTAGGGTGGGTTTTCTTGGCCTATAGTCCCCTGCCGCCGAAGCACGAACTACTTGAAATCACGGATCTATCCAATTAGATGCGACATTCCTTCAATGCAAACGTGGTATTTTTCTACCCTTTGATAGATAGCAAGCTACTCCTATAACTTGATCGATAGGACCCAACCAACTAAACTATTGATTTTGTCAAAGCTAGACCTTTTGAGGAAAGCAGATGCAAATAACGAAAGGAAGCTATTAGTTTTTCTTGTACTCGACTTGGCTTTTCTTTACTGACCGCTTTCGTAAGGAAAGAAGACAATAGGAAAACCAAGTGGGAAGTTTTAGAGCAACCGATGCCTACCGTCCGGCGATATCCCTTGGTGGAGCTAGCTTACCACATTCCGATACCTCGGAACCTTCCCTTCATCAATTTTGAATAACGAAAGTATCAACCGCTTGCTGGCATGCCAAAACACTTATTATGTTTATGTGAAGTGGATTCATCGGAAGAGAGAGGTAAAGCATTTGAATTCTTCACTTTTGAGCAGTAAGTATTTTGCAAGGCGGTCCAAGGGTCTTCTTCATTTAAGGGGCAGTTGAGCAACCAATCATACTACGTAGTACAGGAATTGTAGTTCACTAGTGAGGCCTCCCATGAGTGACTAGTTGGGTGGTATATTAAAAATGGGTCAGTTATAAACAAATCCATCTGTCTTCCCTAGAAATAGAACGCTCTTTGACGAGAAAGTTGTCTAGCACCTATAGCTAGCTTGCTTCACGCCCCGCTGTTTGCTTACGAGTTTGGTAGCGAGCCGAGGCAGATGTTTGTAGATCTTTCCTTGAAGCCTCCTTCCTCGGGACCTACCCCTCATCATTCTTTGAGAATCATAAGGACCCATTCCGATAGTGCAGAAATCTGCTGCACTGTCTTCGCTGCCAAGCTCTAGTAATAGAAAATAAAATCAACTATCTAATTGAGCATAAATCCTAGGAATTTTCTCCTCATGGAGAGAGATCAGAAAGCTTGGCACCGGATTCCGGAGTACCAGTACTGAAGAAAGCAAAAGCTTTTGAGAAAACCCGAGCAGCGACTCCAATGTTTGGTAAAGGGAATGACCCTGGATACTCAGTGGCTGGAAATCCATTTGCTCGATTTAATGAAAAAGTGCACAAGTCACGCTCGCCTGTTAGAAGTGATTTTAGGAGGAAGTTGGATTGGTATTTTCTACTAGATTTGTGCCTATAGATCGAAGATAAAGTCTCTCTCTCGCATAGCCGGAAAAGTAAGTACATAGTGTAGAGAGAAAGAAATAGAATCTCGTGTCGACTTGGAAGTCAATAGTAAATCACAGGCAGTATGCCCTATTTTAAAACATGCAATGAGGGTACGAGCAACACTCCCCAAACTTGGCATGACTCATCGCCATCTTGTATTCATGATCTTACCTCGCCTTGGTCACAAATGCATAGCATAGGATCGATTGGATCGGCACCCAATAGGCTAGATTTTCCTATCTTTGATGGGGGCAATCCAAAGTGGTGGAAGAAGAATTGCGAGAAATATTTTCTTATGTTCCACACTACTTGGAAAGATTACTCCACCATGTATTTCGTGGGTCAAGCTAAAATGTGGTTACAATCTATAGAAAATAAGGTAGAGAGTATGAATTGGGATGAGTTCTGTGACTTTGTGTGTCTTAGGTTTGGTAAATGATGCAGTATAAGGCACTGATCCGGCGCTTAACTCATGTGAAGCAGACTAGATCGGTTCAAGACTACATTGAGAATTTAAATACCCTAATGCAATAAATGCTAGCACACAACCTCAACATTGATCCAGAAATATTCACTACTACTTTTGTTTTGTGGATGGGTTCAAATCTGAAATTAGGAGAGTAGTGCTTATTCAACTCCCTGCCAACTTGGATTGGATACTGCTGGCTCTCTTGTATTACGTGATAGAAATGAAATGACAGCAGCCCTCACTGAATATCGTTCAATATCCATATTAGACAAATCAAGACTTTGAGTGTATCGGTATCGATAAGTTCCCGTCCCGATACCAAACCAAGCTTGAGATCAATCACAGGCATGTGGTGAACCATACCGAGAGAAAGAGCACTGAAATGAACCATATCGAGCACAGGTCTCACTCTACAAGTCAAGTTCGATGAGCTCTTAGCAGACTTATGCCTACTATCTACTAAGTGTGTGTGCTAGGGAAAGAAAGCAAGCTAAGCAGTTCTCACTCTGTCTGGTGACCAAGAAAGCTTAAAGAATACCATCAAGTGATCACATACCGATTCGGCACATGAAAGCGGGGTTAGGGTAAGGCTGGAAAGACTAAGGCCAAAAGATATGTTTTGAAGAGAGCTCCTTCAGGTTGAAGCCGAATTGCAGAGAATCAAGATCTGATACCTTAGTATGTTCCATCAATGCCCTTTGAACTGGCCTAAGAGTTGGGTCCCAGCCTGTAATTATGTGGCTAGGTAACCCATTTATGGCTTTTGGTCTTTCTGCTTATGACGTAGCACTATTCCATCTTGTAAATAACCCCTTCTTTAAGGCGCTACTATTTCTAGCGGCATAGGTGCTTTATCACAATACGAAACATGTACATACGAGGACTATGATTCCTATTTAGAGATATTCCTATGAGTGATAGACATAGTAAAGAAATTACGTTCACCAATAACAAATACAAATACGAATTACGCCTATGAGCCTACGCATTGGCATGTTTCTTAGTATAAAGCTAAGAACGAGAATAGCCTACTGCCTCCACTCGGAAAAGGTATCCGGTTCCTTTCATCCAAAGAAAATAAGGATACGCAGATTGATCCAAATCACAGCTAAGGGAATCTTTTCCTATAACTACTAACGACGGATATCGTTTCCTCGGGCAAAGCACATTCTATTTATCTTAATTGACAAAGCAAAGGGAGTTATCAACCCTTTTCCAAAACCCTATAATGGCTAGTTCCCAATGCTCGGCTTCCTACCTCCTCTATCAAAATCAAAGGTAATATCCTCCGTTTTCCCAAAAAGATAAGTTCTTCGGCAAAGGATGTCAACGGAACAGTTTCGGCAAAGGCTAAGCCCGGGTGAAATCCAATAGCATATGGCAATAATGTCATCCCCACCGAATCCTAATCCTCATCTTCAAAGCAAGGCTATCCACCAGGGCTTCCAAAGCTAGGCTATCCTCGGCAAAGAACCAAAGGAATTTTCAAATCCTTGAATCGATAGACTTTCGTACAACGGCATGGCTCCTCAGCAAATCTAATCCCAATATGAATTCTAGAATAATGCTATAACGGAGCCATCCTTTCCAATAGAATCTATATCATCTATTTTGATGAAAGCTATCCCCACACCAGCCTCAAGAAAAATAAGAAGTTATTCTATTAGAGTATGATAAGGAAAGTCAAGCGGACCTGTACCCAGTAGTAGATTTCCTTGAATGAGGTTTCTCTGATCTGTTGACGGCATTCTTGAAGTTAAGCTTTCTTTCTAACTAAGAAAAAGAACTAAAATAGATAATAAATGGTGAGAGTAGTACCGTCGCAGACCCTCCAAGTACTTGGTCGTTCGAACACATGTAATCAAATGCTCTTCCTCTAGATGATCGAGATAATTGAGCCATTCCTCCTCAGATTTTTCTTCATCAAAATTCTCCACTCTGGGTGCTCGGAAGGCGACATCTGCAGGCAACATGGCCTCCGAGCCATACACCAGAAAGTGAGGAGAAATGCTAGTGTTACGACTAGGCTGGGTCCTTAGCCCCCAGACCACAGCTAGCAATTCTTTGAGCCATCTACTCAGATGCTTCTGGTCCTTCTCGTAAAGTCTCTTCTTAAGGGTGTCCAAAATCATGCCGTTTGCCTGTTCGACCTTACCGTTTGCTCTGGGGTGCGTGACCGAGACATATTTGATGGAGATGCATTGGTTGTCACAAAATTCCAGAAAATCATTGCCGGTGAACGTAGACCCCAGGTCAGTGATGATGTTGTTCGGCAGCCCAAACCTGTGAATTATGTCTTTAAAGAGCTCCGCTGTTTTCTTTGTTGTAGGCTTGACGAGAGCCTTGTACCCAATCCACTTAGAAAACTTATCAATGGCGTCATAAAGCCACTGGAATCCTCCCGGGGCAATCTTCGAGGGCCCAATCTTGTTCAGTCCCCAACATGCAAATGGCTAGGAGACTGGGATAGTCTGTAGGGCCTACGCTGGCACGTGGATCTGCTTAGCAAAAAAATTGACAGCCTTCGCACCGTCGAACAAGTGCTTCTACATTTGCTATGGTAGTGGGGCAGTAGAATCCTGCTCGAAAAGCTTTGCCGACTAGATTCCTAGAGGCTGGATGGTTGCCGCATGATCTAGCATGGATTTCAAGGAGTATTTTCTCTCCTTCCTGAGAGATGCACTTCTGCAACAGCTCCTCCTTCGCATCCTTGCGCATCAACCTTCCATCAACTAGGTTATGAGGGCAGGATGAGCTGCAAGAGACGGAGGGTCAGGGGAGGGAGAAGAAACTTGGCTGAGAGAAATACTTGGACGGTGATTTTCCCCACACCATGAAGTAGAAAAAGTCCAAATCCAGAAGTGCCTCTTGAGGTGGTCTACAAAAAACAAGAAATTGACTCCCAACTCCACCTTTTTTCTTGAAGTGAAGTTTTAGGAGTTGAAATTGTCTGGCAAGATAAAACTAGAGTGGAAATGCAAAATCTAGAGTGGAGTAGTCTAAAACGCCCCTATAACTCTATTTTTTGTTTTTTTTGTTTTTGCACTAGTTAGAGATAGGGGAATTCTCCCTCGGAGCAGCTTCTATCACCGTTAGGGGGGCGTTTGGGAGATCTCCACCTCTAGCTTCTTCGAAGAGAATCACTCCCTACCATCCAAACATTCAAAATGCCAACTGATTCAGGTGAGGATTAGGAAAGAATCACTTCTCCATTTATACTGGGAGTTGGGAGCTAAAAAACATGCTTCACCCTGCTCCCTGTTATATTCTGATGGGGATTAGAGGAGAATCAATTCTTATCAGCTCGACACCTTGCTCCCTCCTAGGAATCCAATGGAATGACTCAATCGGAGAAAGGAGTAGAGCAAAAGAATCAGGGACCGGAGCGCTCCCCCATCTATGTCCCCGTGCTAGAAATTTTTTCCACAGGTCCCGTCTCCATTAGAGCATCTTCAACAATAGCTAAAAATGCTCCCCAAAACCAGGTTTTCCATCCTTTGCAAAATATATTGGGATACATAAAAAACTGCAACTCCAACAATTTTCAAAATCTCGCACCTAAAAGATAGAAGCTAATTTTACATCATGAATCCTAAACTATTTCTAAATTACACTGACCACTTTTATACTTTATTTCTCTCTTGTACATTTCCACCAGGAACCTATTCTACTTTTTTCTTCCCCATGTCCTTCCACCTTAGATTGGGGCTACGATATATGCACGTAACTTTACGCTTGTGGGGGTGCTTTTTTTCAACAGCAAAAAGATTGGGAGGTGGGTTTGGGAGTTATTGGAGATGAGTTTTTTTAATCTTGCTATTCTTGGATTGAGAGACTCTTTTAGGTACTCTTGGAGATGCTCTTAGAAAATAATATAGAGCTGGGAGGCAACATCAAATAAAAAAATGTTGCTAAAAAATCAGCTCCAACTTCCCTTTTTCATGGAGATTATTGTGACAATGTCTTGGACTATCTGAATCGTTATAAATGATGTCATCTTCAAGCAAGTGCAGCCTTCAATTATTCATTGCAGATCAGTCTTCAGAAGAGAATTTGTCCAAGTTATTCTTTGAGCAAAAGTAGTTTAGCTCTTAATGGCTAGAAACTTATGTGTAGTTCTTTAGATATTTTTCATTTCTTTATATGTTTCTTGGGACTCATTGTAAGACCTGTATTCAGTTTTTTAAAATTTAATAAAAGCACAGTAGAGGTACCCCTCCTGTTTCCATAAAAAATGTTACTTGTGAGTTTGACACTGGTTCTTCCAAAAGTCACCCACTGAGGTCGCCGGAACTCCGTCTTTTTCGTTCTTGACACCCGTACTTTGCTTTGGTCGATGCCTCGACGATGAAACGGGAAAAGGCTTGTAACACCCTCGGTGTTACACCGTAAATCATTTACTAAAACATGTCATAAGCATCATGTTTATGTGTTAATGCATGTAATAGAGTGTGTAGATCAATTTTCGTAACTCGAAATGATCAACGGAAATGTGAAATAAAAGTTAATTCCAGAGTCATGTTATATCACTTAGGGTTTAAAACCAATTTTTATTAAGAAAAAATACTATAGAACATGTATGTGATACTTGAATAAAGTTTGAAGTACAAACTTTGTAGATGACAATGAAATACCTACGGTCGAAAAATGATATTACTAGATAAGATTTCCAATAGCTTAGAAATGCAATCTGAAATAGAGTTCAACTAAAAACTTTGAAAATTTATTGAACTTTGGAAAGGGTAGACATTGCTTTATTCATCAATTTTTGTAGAAAATTTTAGTTAAGAAGCAGAGTAGTGTCAGGGTCTGTTTTAGTAGCCTAGTGTACCCTCTTTGGTATAGCGAAAGTGGTTTGGGTATTGGATCAACGGCTTAGTCGTGGTCAATGCTTTAAAATCCGTGCACAACACTCCGGTTTATTTCCCTCGCGTGGGCGCAGTCACCGCGCGTCAGTGGTCGTCGCCGCCGCATCGAGCGATTCTGCGCGTGTGCGTGTTGGCGCGCTCGGCGGTCCACCATAGGCCAGTCAGCCTGGCTACGCGTTGCTGCTGCCACGTGGGCCTGGCGTCCTAGCCGCCTTATCACGCGAACGTCCCGTACCACTGCCGTGCTGCTGCTCTGGCCGCTTCACTGGCCTCAGTGGCCTACCACCACGTGGAGCCGTGGATGCCAACTCGTCCTGTCGCGCTGGCCCACCACCTGCTGCCGTTGTCGTGCGTTGCTGCTGCTCGCACAATCGAGCGCCGTGACCACCTTCCCCATGCGCTGCCCCATCGCACATCACGACGCTGTTGCTGCCGTCGCGTCACCGTCTCGCTCTCGCCTGCTGCTGCACCATGCTGCGCCTCTAGTCCGCCTGGGCGTTGTGCGCGCGGGGTCGGACCACCATTGCCATGCCATTTATGGCACTACGGCACATGGGCCACGCCGACCTTGAGCACCGGCCATACTAGTTGCGCCAGCCGCATCGCGCCAGGGTGCACTCGCCAGCTACCGACCCCGTCCTCACCGCCTCCCGCCCTCTTGTTTCTCCCTTGCCCACCTCTGTGCGCCCGACCGCCTTAGTTTTCGCCATCACATCGCAGCTATGGTGAGCCAGGGCGTAGGCACTTGCCTTCAATTTCACGTGCCCATGTATGCGCATTGATGTCCGCGTGCCAACCGTCCCCACCCCACCTTGAATCGAGCCATGACGAACTCCAATTTCGAGTTTCCCATCCGCCGTGCCATTAAGGTTGGGATCGGCCGTGGCCGAGGACAGCCAACCACCGCTCCACCCTCGTCAATCCAGCTACACCACGAACTTTGCCTTCACCTCCACTTCACCCTGCGCACCTCACTTGCACCTCTACCGCCTCACTGTAGCCACTAACGTGGCCGCGCCATCTCAGAGCGCCGCCGCATCCCACTACCCACACGTGGCTAGCCCTATTCGGGGAACCTCCGGCCAAACCACCACCACAAATGCAACTAGGGTAAGATAGTGATGCTATAGCCCTAGCTAGTTCACCCCACGGTGGCTTAAGGTGGCCGGCATGGCCGTGCCGCTGTCGCGCATGGCCGCACGGCATGGTCATCACTTCCGTGAGCTCCGCCGCTCCTGTAAATTAGGCTAGTGTAGGCACTAGGGTTGTAGACGGGGGTTGGCCTGTTAGTGGTGCCAGCGTGGGTCCCAGCTGGTCGGCGTGGCCGCCTAATGCCATTGCCGGCGCGCCTCACCGTTGTAAAGAATAGAAAGGTCCGAGGGTTCTTTTGCATAAGTGTTGTCTCTAGGAATAGTAACATAGACTGCGGGTTGTTTTGCTCATAGCCCAAGGGCGTTTTTGCATATGTGCCAGCGCACGCAGGCCTCCTCGCCGTAGGCCGCGCCTCTTCTGTGGGCCGTCGTGCTCTCACGCGCGTTGCGCCGCGTGGGCCGCGTGGGCCGAAATCGGTTTAGAGTTTTTGTGGAAAATAGAAATAGCTTTTCATTTGTAATTCTGAGCTAAACTTTAGTAAATCATATAAAATCATGTAGATGTTCAAAAATTACGAAACCAATTTTGTTAGGTTACTAAAATTGTGATCTATCTGTTAGTGTATTTAGTTCATATATATATTTGTTGATACCAGCGGCTATTAAATCATTTGTGAGTATTTAGTATTATTTAGATTAATATTTGTAGGAATTTTCGTGAAAAATTGGTAATAGCTTTGACCATGGAATTTTTACAGTAGATTCATTGTATTATTATGTGCTCACTGTAATTTTTGTAGCCTTATAATAGGTTGAGAAATATGGTAGCCAAGTACTCCTTGTTGTAGTATATAGGAAATCGTTAATAAGAGTAAGAATATATTTTAGTTGCTAAGTAGCACTTGTAGGTGAAACCCTGCGAGTTTGATGGGAGTGATGATTAGCTCGATATCTTAGTCATTAGAGCTAGCTTAATGGCTTAGTAGATGTATTCTTATTTTAAGAACTACTATTGCCTTAATATTGAGTGTTGCATCGTCATTGCGTGCATGTAGAGAACGAGTTGGTGGAGTTCGTGACCGAGGGCGAGCAGGAGTACGAGGAGGTGATTGAAGAGTACGAGAAGGAGATCTTCGTGCAGGAGGAGGTCCTAGAGCCGCCATGGACTGACTGAGCTGACATCGCGCCCGCCTAAGGCAAGCCCTGGTGTATAACCCTTATTTTGAATAAGCACTGAATATATATATTTATGATGTGCATTTAAATTACAGGCATTTTATGGAAACCACCTGCATAAATATATTTGTCCTATGAGTCCTACTAGTACAGGTGCGAGTAGCTGCTATGCTTAGGATTTTCGGTAATGTGAGTAACCTGTCGTTACTCAAAATAAGTGATTATTATTATCACTTGTGATAAAATGGTGAAAGGAAATAGAGATCGGACAGGGATATGGTACGGGTATTGGTGGGTGTAAGAGGTTGTGTCCCACGGCCAACGGGGCATAGCTTGGTTACACTGTTTTCCCTGCCTGTGTCGGTTAAGGACCGGCCGTTGCATTGAGTTCTAGGCATGTCACAGACTTATTATCTTGAGCACATACTTGCTTATGGGAGCATGGAAGGCTCGTTGCTCTCTTGTCATGGGTTCCGGCTCTTTTCCAGATCGACTGATTGGAGGCGGGGATGGTGGAGGTCTACGGACCGCACTGAGTCCGGGACTCATGTGTGGGGACTTGGAGTCTAAGTTTGGACGGTGACCTGAACCCCTTGACAGGAGAGTGGTGGGTTAGTCCTGCTTGTGCCTGCGGTACAAGCGAGTCATATGTTTCGGAGTACCCAGCTAGACACATTGATTCGGGAATCGTCGGGTAATCCGGTACGGCTTGTCTACAGTCTAGCGCCGTAGTAAGAACTGAAAGATGAAAAATTATAAAATGGATCTATTTGCTCAACTCTTGCTTGAAAGTAAAATATGTGCTTATATAGAATGGCTAGATAATGAAATAATCATGACTGCTAATAAGAAACATACATAAGGATTCACTGCAGTATTGCTTTCCGCAAAAAGAAAACCCAGCAACCCAAAAAACTTATCATATCCTTTGGAGTCGGAAAGTTATTCCCACTAGTCAGGTAAGTCTTGCGAGTACATTGTGTACTCATGGTTTATTACCTCTGTTGCAGGTGCAGCTTGAAAAGTAGCTGTTGTGTGGAGGATTCATCTGGTGGGTACAGACGGATCCTTGTATTCTACCATTAGATGTTTATTGTAGTTTCACTGTTTAAATTTCGCACTCTGAACTTGATACTGTAATAATGTATTTTTAAGAACTCTTGTTGTATAAAATTGACTAAGTAATATAAATTCGTTCTTATTATTGGATCTTAGAGAAAAAACGTGGATTATTCGAGTTCTTCTTTAGGGTGTGCTCGACGGAATACGCCTGATGTTGCTTGTTTTCGTGGTGCTTAGGGTCTGGAGGAAGACGAGAGCCTCCAAAAGTGTGTTATTTCGTGCTGCTCTACTGATAGAGCCCACACCATGCTACAGTGTCAACGAAAGCTGACCAAAAAGTAGTAGGAAGCAAACACATTAGCATTAACATTCAGCGATGCATCCAGTTCCAGCTTCCACCCGACAAGCCGAGCACTTCACCCTTTCCCACTTCACCTCCGCTGTTCCGCATCTGTGGTCAAATACGACGCTCGCGTCCATACCGATCCGTGTTTGCCCATTTCCTCCTCTCCAACTCGCTTAGCCTGCGCATCTCCAAGCGAGCGAGCTAGGCGTAGCAGGCGGGAGCTTGTTTGGGCGGTGGTGGAGGAGAGAGGGAGGGTGGAGATGAAGGCGGTGGAGCGCGGGAAACTGGTGAGGAGCCTTCGGCACGAGTCGCGGCGGCTGCGTCTACTCGTCCTCGTCATCGGTTTCTTCCTCGTCACGCTCACCTTCGTCGTCGTCTCCAAGCCCGACGCCCTCCTCTTCAACTGTAAGCACTGGGCTGTCCAGGCCCACTGCCATTTGTTCACTACTCTTGGTTCTCTTGGAATCTATGGACACACGGTGCTCATGGATGAATCTCATTTCAGTGAACGGCAGGCTGTCGGTGGACCAGGCGCCGCGCTCGCTCTTGATCCGCCAGCGGGTTGACGCCGACGACGGGAGATCCTCCGACACTCTCGCCTCTGCCTCTGGGGATCCAAAGGTGGTCGACGACGATACCGCCGGCGAGGAAGCCAACGCCAACGCCAACGCCAGAGGTGAAAACTTGCTAATCCACCACTTAATTACCTCCTCCCTCTCAGCAAATCAAGTGGTCTAGTCAACACCGATGAATTTGGTAGTCTTGGCATTTTTCAATTCAGATGTCATAGCACTGAGCCTTCGCTTTACGGCAGGGACCAGTGAAGAGGAGGAACGGATGCTCGCTAGTGAGCCCAAGCAGAGGAAAAGGGCAGTGGAAGCCACTGCATCTGAGATTTTAGGTGAGCCGTCACCGTTGGATCCGTCAAGAATTTCTTTGTCTAGCTCCAGCTTTGGATGCTCATCCCTCTCGTTGGGCTCGTATTCGATTCACGAGTCTGACATCGCTAGTTCGAGTTCAGGCTCTTTTAGTGAAATTAATGCGCTTTACCTGTGAATCTTTGCTGGTGGCATCTTTGTAGGTGGGGAAGATGACGAGGGAAGGAAAAGCCAGCAAGAGGGGCACAAAGAGCACCAGCAGCAAAAGTTGACCCTCCCAACTGTTTCGAATTATACCATTCACGATGCCACTGATGGCACCGACAATGGCAAACAGGAAGGTGAGAGACCACACTGATTTCCTTTTTTTTTTCCTAAGGGAAGCTTTATTAATTTCAAGATTGTTACATGGAGAGAATATAAAAACCATGTAGCACTCCTGACCTCTCTATAACCATGATACACATAGCCTTACGACACACTAATTAAACTCAATCCATAGACTAGACTATCTGTAGGATCGATTCACTCAAAGATAGGCAATCAGAGGGGGGGTGAATGATTGCGGAAGCCAAAAATTAATTTTAAAACTTACCCCTAAACACAAAACCAAATTACATCTCGGTTCAGGTTCTGGACAGAACACTGCACCTTCACTAAAAAATATCTCGACAGAAAACCGCAGCTCCAATTGATCTCCAAATTTAACACAATAAACTATATGAAGTTTGTGAACTAACCCAGTTGGAATCACGTCAATCGGAGGTCTATAACTCGAGATATAAAATAAACAAGTGCGCTGTGTCTGATGGTGACGAGAACTGATCAAGGCTTAATTTCGTGATTATGCAAAATCATTAAAAACTTAATCAACGAAACTTCTCAAATCAAAAGCTTGATTCCCTAGCACAGTTTTAGATGGATCGAAACAAATCTATTCTTGAGAATAAGAAATCAATCTAATACTAAAGGCTAGGCATACAAAACATGAGCAAAGAGTGAAGCGAAGGAACGAGATTACCAGCTCATCAATTATCAAACCTTGATCTTTATTACTCCAAGATGTTTACAAGATGCATCCCACAAGCATTCACAAAAGGATTCTCCACAAAATCCCGAAGCCCTAAAACAGCCACTAGAAACTCTTCTGCACTACAGCTTCTCCTATCGTCGCACACGGACCTAAGCTCCTCGTCGGTCTCCTTTTATCTGCCGAGCCAACTCCTCCTCAGCCACGCACGCAAACCACATGCATGCAGCACGTTTACTCAGCCAAATGCAACAGCCATCTATGCACCCATACGTGCACCAGGAAACCACGCATCACAAGAGGACCAAGTCTGACCAGCCTTCGTTCTCCTTCAATCACAGCACCAGCTGCCTGCCCCTATCCGAATCCAGCATGGACTCTTTCCTTGCAAACACAGCCAACCGTCAAGGCTCGTGCATGCACCAAAACATGTCCAACCTAGACACCATCTAGGCATCACGTACACATATGTATGCCAATGCACATCTGCGACCTTAATCGCATGTTTGAGCAACACCGTCCTAGCCGCACCGACCAAGACCAACACCACACCATAGCCCATACATCTCCCGTGTACGTCTCATGGAGTGATCGTCTTCACGTACATTGTTCTCTTAACCCGAACGTCCCGCATGACATCCTTGACCGATAGGACTTAGTTCCTCCCTAAACTTAGTCCCGAAACCTCAGTTCCTCCCTGAACCTAGTTTCAGTCCGTCATCGACCATGTTCCGCCTCAAGCAATACCTGCACATGAACAAACACACAATCGCGTACGAGACCAAGTCCACGACTTGACTCAAATCAATCCGCACAACATCTCACATGAGCATGTCATGCAACAATACCAAATCACCATGCTATCACAAGCATATATAAGCATCACATGCATATCGCCCTATGCCATAATTCGAATCACTTTGCAATGCCAATTTCATATCAAACCAATTTTTCATCACATGATCTCACACTATCACCCATGTGCTTGGGTTAAAAATACTCCTTGGCCACCTATGCCAATCGTTGAGATGCCACTCTAACCAAATCCTGTGATGTTGACTTCTGTAGTGTAGCCCATGTACAAAGCCAATGTATAACCGAATAAATAACCTGTAAGGGGGAAGATCAGTGTGATTTCTTTTTATTGCATCTTTGTGATTTCTTGTTTTGTGTCATTGATTTAGGTCAGTGTGCCTTTTGATACTTATTATGCATAACAGTGCCGATACTTGTTCATGGTGTTTTTTGGTCCTGCTGATGTTGTTGCATATGGCAAAACAGATGCAGAATTTAAGCTCACTCCGGATGTTGACCAGAGAAATGGTCGAGACAGATCTCATCAAGCAGGTTAGTAATTTCTTGGATAAATAAAACTAGGAGAATACCCTGCGAGTTGCTGCGGGGATTCCAGATAATTTAGACTATTTATATTTATAGATATATGAATGAAACTATCTTAAATTAATTTTCGTGAATGGTTTGACACATCTGTGGACAACTAAGTGCATGTTAGTGGATGAAGAGATAACCATCATAATTACATGTGCTAGTTGGCTATAATTGCAAGTTCTAGTGGATTGTTGATGTGGATAGCTTGCATGTTGAGAGAAATCTATAGTGGGGTTTAGCTTTATAAGAGTATAGGATGTGTGCTGAGAGAAAACAGAATATATCATTCAGATTCTGCTGGTTCTGGTGATAGTAAAAAGAATTGATCCACAAACCACTTTTTACTGTCTAGTTATTCATCCTTCAATTGGATTAATGGGCGTTCTGCACATTAACTATGAGACAATGACTTATATATCCATCTTGTTTGATTTTGTCTGCTCCACTGACAGTTGTCCATTTTTCAGCATTGGATAATGTGGAGTGGTACAAACCATTGTGTGATTTCTCAAACTTCAGAGCAAATATCTGTGAGATGAGAGGTAACATCAGAATACACCCAAATGGCAGTTTGGTCATTTACATGGAACCTATAAGTTCAAGTTCAAAGAGAAATGAACAATGGAAAATTAAGCCTTACCCTCGCAAAGGTGATGAATTATGCCTCAATCATATTACAGAGGTGACAGTGAAATCCAGCAAAGTGGCACCTGAGTGTTCCAAGTACCATGACGTGCCTGCTGTGATCTTTGCTCTGACTGGATACACTGGGAATCTTTTCCATGACTTCACCGACGTGCTTGTCCCCCTTTTTACGACTGCAAGTGAGTTCAATGGTGAAGTTCAATTCCTAATCACAGACATGGCTATTTGGTGGACAAGGAAGTATGCAGTTGTGTTTGAGAAGTTAACTAAGTACCCCTTGATTGATTTCAACAAAGACAATGAAGTGCATTGCTTCAAGCATGCCATCGTTGGCCTTCATGCTTACATGGAGTTCACAATTGACCCGTTAAAGGCTCCACATAATTACTCAATGGTGGACTTCAACCGGTTCATGCGCAGGACCTACTCGCTGCCTAGGGATGCAGTAACAGCACTTGGTGAGATCCCGAAGACCAGGCCAAGGTTGCTGATTATCTCCAGGCAAAGGACAAGAATGTTCCTCAATCTCAAGGAGATTGTGGCCATGGCTGAGGAGATAGGCTATGACGTGGTGGTTGAAGAGGCCAATGTGAACTCCAATGTCGCCCATTTTGCCAAGGTAGTTAACTCCGTCGATGTGATGATGGGTGTCCATGGTGCTGGGCTCACAAATTGTGTGTTCCTTCCACACAGTGCCATACTAATTCAGATTGTACCTTGGGGTGCCCTAGATGGGATATGCAGGATTGATTTTGGCTACCCAGCAGAACAAATGGGCTTGAGATACAAGCACTACAGCATAGGTGTGCACGAAAGCAGCCTCACGGAGCAATACCCCCTGGATCACGAGATCTTCAGAAACCCACTTGCTTTCCACAAGAATGGATTCGAGTTTGTCAGACAAACCTTCATGGATACACAGAATGTGAGGCTTGATTGCAACCGTTTCAGAACTATACTCTTGGAGGCTCTTGATCAATTGAACCAATGAAGACCATTGATTTAATTCCAGGGCCACTGTAGTAGATTTTTTTTCCTCTGCAATTTTAGTTTCACCATTTTTCTCTTTGTAAAATTTCATGATCATTGTCTCTGATTACATGAGCAACAGGAAAATCAATTATTTCTCCAAAGGTACGAAATGTCGTGGCATGGATTTCGATCATGCTGTTAGGACCTTTCGATGATGAGACAGAAAATTTTATTTTGTTTCTTGTAAATTAGCAGTCGTTGATCACAGAAATATCAGTGTAAGAGTTATAGCGATAAGCTGTTGATACATGATCACAGCGAATAGAATTTTCCAGGCCTGGCAGCATGATGGGAATGGGGTTGGTGGACATCACCTTTTTGCGCTGTGTGATTCATTATGTTTTTGTTCCCACTTTTTGGTTCTTGGACAAGAAAAAACGCTTATGCTGTTCTTAGGTGTCACGTACTCGGGTTCTAGAAGCTGAGATGACCAGCATTAGGATCAACATCCTGGTGGTTGGAAACCCACTCCGACTAATTAGTTGACTGGAGAAAGAGAACAGGGAGCAAAGTATTAGCTGTGTTTGAATTCAGCAGCATTCCTCTTTGGAAGGCAATGAAAAACTGGATGCCACGCCAAGTCCAAGTGGACCTTGTCCTCAGACCAACATAACTTTTCATAACAGAAACGCTAAACAGCAACCAAGTGTGTTGCCCAGCTGTGACACGCGATGGGCGGCGGTCATCCGATCGCGCGGGGAAGAAGGAAGACGTCTGATTTGGAGCGTCCGCGATGCTCGTGCCCTCGCACCCATGCGGCTCCTCCCTCACTCCTTCGGCGGTGGCGGGTTTTGGCAGTGTTGGCGCCGACGAGGTAGGCGGGCTCCTCCTCCTCCTGGATCTGTGCTCACCGGAGACGAAGACGACGACGGTGGTGGCTAGGGCTCTCGAAGCCTCTCCCCCTCTTTCTTCTCCAACTCCGGCCGCTATAGAATGGGTCGGCCAGGGGGAGGCAGGCAGGGCAGGAGGTGGGGACGGTGGCCGGGCGGATTAGGGGCCCTAGCGGTGGTAGCGGCGGCCAGGCGAGGTCGGGCGGGAGAGTCTCGCCGGAGTTGGACAAGATGGTGGCGCCCGAGGTCGCCAGAGTTTGGGAAGAAAGCGGTGGCGGGAGCACAAGAGGGTGGCCGCCGCGGGTGCGGTAGGGTCTCGCCGCAGCGGCGGGTGCTGGGCAGTGGCAGGGCGGCACGAGGAAGAAGAAAAAATCCGAGTGCTAGCTTACTGTGAAACAGACGGATGTATTTTTCTTTGCGACTAAACACACGGATGTAGTATAGACAGACTCTTTGATAAGCGATAATTTTGGAGAAAATTGACAGGATCAACTTTCGCATGAAACAGATTTGATGAAACGTCAATGTTTACAAGCCCATACAGAAATCAATTTTGTAAGCCAAGATACCATATGAATCATCCGGGATTTATTTTATTCCACCATTTTCCCCCAACCATGTGACCACACACATTTCATTATCAATGGCGGTGATGCATGCGTACTGTAGAACCACGCGCTCACTCAATTGCTTCCAGGAAAGGCATGGACCCGGAGATAATTGCGTGCCACATGCACCGGTGCCTCTAATTCTCTTTCCTCTCAGACAAGGCATTTGGTCGATTTTGATTGCGCTGAAATAAGGTATGCATAGAATCACATGCTTATCTATTTTACCTATCTTCAGAGCACTGATAAAGTCCTTGCGGTTCTAACAAAAAAGTACGGATCGGCCGGCGCAATTTGCATTGTGATCCAATCTAAGAACAAGGAATAGGGAAAAGGTGGCAAGCACATGTGGACCACATGAAAGGGCGTGTCTGTGCCAAATTACGTCACTCATGGTTTGCACTAGATCATACAATCATATGGCTTATATTACCAACTTTGTGCTAATCATCAGAGCAGAGCATGTACAACCCACAAACAACAAATTATTTACAAGTATTTTCTACGTCACAGGCGAATGAATAAACAGCCTATACAATGAATGTTTGTTTAACTGTTTGCAAATTGTTTGAGTATGAATATGATTCACCATTGTATTGATTGTTGATACAAAATAGATCAAGTATAAATATGATGACATGATTATCATATTTTTTAGAACCATTGATACAAATGCTATATTAATATTTTTTTATATAATATTATATAATAAATTTCACAAAAGTAGCATATTCATGCAAACAATATTGTCAGTGTTTTTTATCGGTTGATATTTGTTTCTTGGGGAACCCCGTGTAACAGACCGGGATTTCCAAAATAGAAATTCCGACCTTTTTGCCTCTCTGTGATAGTTCCAGAATATCTCGCTATCACGGGTGTCCAATTTACAACTGACTACAGAGTCATACAACATCGGAGTGGAAGCGAAGCTTGACGATCTCACATCCAGAGGCATCCTTGAGTGTAGAACGAAACCAGCTACTAATCTCTACATCACTACAAGTCAAGAAATCTGCACACCGTCAAATGTGTGCTGGCCATGGTCAGCACCAATGAGCTTTAGTGGAAAATAAAAAATAAAGGGATCTGGCGATCCTACTCGTTTGGCAGTAGTTTGCATCCTTAGCACATGCAGAATAGCATAAAAAGTAGTGTATAAATCTTTTCTAAACCCAAACCACAATCTAATTCTCACCATCCACTCATCATCATCGCAACTCATCACTCATCATCCCTCACAACACCCTCATTCTCTCAGTCTAGTCAACGAGGCGGCCTCCGCGCGCCCCTCGTCTAATCGGCCTCAAGCCGTACCTTAGCTTCATGGGGAGAAAAACAGAGCACAAGAGAAGACTAGTGGGGTGAAACAGTTCTTTGTAATGATCATGACCGAGATCGCGGCTATATGTATAGTTTGAACTCTACAGAGTATGTAAACTTGGACCCAACAGGATCACCATCATCGACGTTGCACGGCGTCTAGGCGAACACCGCTGAAGAGCTAGCACATTCCTCGCCAGTCTACCCCTATGTGGAGTAGCATACGGCACGACGTATACACTTGGGATCGTGATGAGGGTAGCTGGAAAAACCGTCGGCATCCTTCTCACTATGCTCCTGGGGCTAAACCCCGTGCACCTCTCCTCCCACAAAACTGGCTTAGTCCACACTAACTCAACAGAATGGCAAGGACAACGGGCGACGGCTGTAGCTCCTGGAGTCAGTGGTGGCCAGAAGGAAGAGGAGGTAAGTAGTGGTGACAATGGGTACAGGGACAGGGCGAGAGCGGTGGCTGCGGCGCTATTTAAGGGCGCGGACGGCTAGGGTTCGTGGGGCATCGACGGTGGGATGCCTCAGCATCTATAGTCCTTGTCCATGTGTCAAGCATCAGGAGATGGGGGAAGGTGGCGCTGACGTCGAGGAGGGCCCGAGGGGAGCGGCTCTAGTGGCAGTGGCCGCCTGTGAGCTCGTCCACGCTAGGGTTCAGGTGTAGGGGTGCGACGCCTAGGCTTGGGGCTGGGCCTACGGCTTCTTGTGCCAGGGATAGGCCTAGGTGGGCCGATAGGAGAGGGCAGCAGGGAGGAAGCGTCCTAGGCTGAGAGGGGGAGGGGGAGGGTAGCGTAGCTAGGTTGGGCCTAGGCATGTGGGCCAGCACGGGAGGAAGGAAAAGGAGGGTCAGGCTGGGCTGACTAAGGCCTGTTGGCTTGGTTGGAAGGAATTGAGGCTTTCTATTTGCTATTTCTCTAATTCTTGCCATGGGAAAAGGTCCAAAGAACTTGCTAATTTATCCCTACAGTCAAACAATAAACTCCCATCGAAGAACCAACTCAAGGTGATGAGGACATCACCTGCCCGGATACAACCACATTAGCAACTTTTGATTCACGAAAATACAAACATGGATCAAAAAGAGTGTTAAAGACACATGGAAGGCATGGAGGACCAAAGAAGTTGATTGGGGGCCAAGTACAAGTATTCCCAACGTCCTCCACCAGGACACCACGTCACTTTTAGCCCAAGGAAAGAAAGAGATCAAATCCAACACGTTTTGGGGCTGGATTCGGACTGCAACACTGCGTCAACTTGAGACGGCCTCCACGACCTCATCCGGACTCTATTTTGGGCGTTCAAGTACTCCATGGAATCCTTATGAAGTCTATTTTCATATGGATTTGGACTCATGTCTATATCTTGCCTGAGGCGGCTGTAATGATCAAATTATTACCGAGAGGTTTTTTTTGTCAAAGGTGCTGCGTCGCCTTATTTTGGCCGATGGGCCTTGTATCAAGTTGGGTCCAATAAGGACGTGTCCTAGGGTTGGAGCATGACACTAGGAACCCCTGGTCGTCCTCCTAGGTATTAATAAGGATTAGAGCCACCACAAACAGATTGGGTTTTGTTTTGTTGAAAGTTTAGCCATTGCTACTTCCTTGTAGACGCGTATGTTGACTAGACCATCCGTTCTACTTGATTCAGAACCCCAACTTTGTGAGTTCAGATTGTTTTTTCATCTCCATATTTGCAATTGAGTTTCTTGTTCTACTTGTTCTTGCTTGTTCCTCGATTCCTTGCAGGAATTACCCTAGTGGTTTGGTTGATCGTGCTCCACAAGATCGCGACGACCATTGGAGGTGGTGTATCGGTTGCTAAGGCACAACATCCTTGGATGGTAGTAGTTGGTCCGTGAACGACATCTCCATCCCCAAATCAAGTTATCCACCTTCTCTCATCGAAAGATCAGGATTCACCCTAGCGGGTTCATACCAGTTGGTAATCAGAGCAAGGTTTATCGGTGAGAGACTTCGAATCCTTTACTGTTTTTAATTTTTCCTATAGTCTAGAAAAGCCAAAAAAATAGTATATTAGTTTACCCACAATCCTATAAACCCTTTGAGCCTTTGCTAGCACTGCTTAGTTAGGGCTTGTTGAGTTTTTGGTTGCATCGGTTGTGTCGAGTTGCTGGTCTTAGTGTCTACTCCTTTAGAGTTTTGAGTTCTATCACGTTTTGGTCACCACGAGATCCACCTTCTCTCATCGAAAGATCGGGATTCACCCTAGTGGGTTCATACAACAAGGCACTCAAATATGCAACTAAGTTATATGAGTGCATCAACTTATATTGCAAAGTCTCTTTGAAGCGAGGGGACGCAATAGAGTTAGTGTTTTTGTTTTAGATATTAATCGAAATCATGTGAGAGTTAACATGTTGAATTCGAGCAGAGCTTGAATTCCACCAATGTTTGTTTGACTCTAAAAATATTTTGTTTTGAACATACCTCTTGTCATGTTGTGGACTTGGTCAACACCATGATAAGTGGCTTGCCGCAAAAATGTTTTTCAAATTGGGATTTTTGAAGTTAGGTCGGGAAGGGAAAAGTTTGACTTAGGTTTGACCTAGCGACTACATGCTTCACACATTGCAGGAAATTTTTTAAAAAGTTCATATTTTTTGTTGCACAAAAACCTGGGTTGTTACACCCCGCTTGATGCGAAGAACAATCACAGTCGGGATACAAGATTTATACTAGTTCGGGCCCCCAAGAAGTGAGTAAATGCCTTTCGTCCAGTTGCTACTCTTGTATTCTTGTATTCCGGCAAGATTGTGATTACAATATAGTTATGCCTATGAAATATTGGATGATTACAACATGAGTATTGCTAGCTATTTATATCCAGGATTAACTTGCCCTACAAGCTAAGGAGTCGTGCCCTAGTTGGAGTCTTAGCGCAATTCGGAGATATCCTTCCGTGAATAGGGTAGTCATAGGTCATTGGGTCTCTTGATCCAGAGTCGGTGCCAAGCAAATCTTGTAGTTAGGATACCCGAGGGTATGGCATCAACATTAGCCCCGAGCTTGTCTGCCAATGCAACTTGTCCGCCTGTCGGTGTTTGGGATAGGTGTTGTTGGGTGGTTTGCACTTCGGTATTCGGGGAATCCCGAGTGGCTAGCCCTGATGAAAAAGCCTGATCTATGTAGATCGATAAAGGTGCGCTATTCGGAGATGAGCTTGCATAACAGTGCCATCCTCAGGTTGTCTTGTTCGTTAGTTTCCTTTCACACACAACCCAGGGAGCGCGCAGTTGTTAGCCTCAGCTAGTTGAAGCGCTGCATCGGCTCGGTTTCCTAGGAATGCGCATGTTGGAGATTTAATTCATTTTTAATAGCAAGTGGAGGTTAAGATTTCCATGCTAGCCCAGACCTAGATCTATTTAATCCAGTGCCAGGGTGATGGATTGGCAACCTACACTCTCAGATTTCGCAAGATGAGGAAGAAGACCGCCGACCACCCTCTCCCACGTAAGGTGCCATGCTTGCTGCTTAGCAGCATGCCCGGTCTTTAGGCCGGAGTGCCACCAAGTCCTACGACATCGTCCCCATCGTCGGCATCTACATCCTCGCCACTGGCGTCTCTAGAGGCTCCGGTGCCACCGTCGCTGGCGCCATTGCCACCCCAGAACCGGTGGCTCTAGCCCTAGTGCTCCCTGGCAGGGAGGTTAGGGTCGATGAAGAAGTAGCACCAGAGGCTCCAACCGTGCTCATGCCTAAGGCCGGACCGTTGTCGACGGGGGAGGTGATTGAGCTCTCCAACGATGAGCTTGAGAGTTTGACCCCATCGATCGCTGCTGCTGCTCTCCCCACCGCCCCTATCATCTCTGCCACCCCCATTATCTCCATCGCCCATGTCATCCCTGATGTCCCACGCCCCTCCGTTCCTTGTGTCTCCGGCTCATCGGACATAAGCCAGGATGAGGAGATCGCAAGGAGGCTCTATGTCGAGCTGAACCATGAGGCCTTCAGGATCCCAACGGATGGTGGCCTTGTGATCCTCAGCAATGGTGACGAGGAGGACGTCACCGAGGAGAAAAAGGCCGACGAGGAGGAGAATTGAAGAGGCAGAGGAGGATGCCGCAAGCAATGGTGGATCGTCGACGGACGATGAGGCTACTCCCATCTCACCACTGAGCTCTTAAGGAGCTTAGCGATCATCAGGGTTAATGCCCGCCGTGGGCATCTTAGTTCTGGGTTTAAGCTTATCCATATGTAAATCCATATCAATGAAATTATCAATGGAATGACTTATCTTTTATTTCATGTGTTTAAATCCATGCTCTTAGATTGTTTCGTGCTCGAGTAGTTTCAAGCGAGCCCCAAGCGTACAATGCACGTAGACACAGCCTATGTCGGGAATTTTACACACCACGTTTTCCCTACAAGTCATTTGGAGCCCCGAGTCATAGTTGGGTTGAGTCCTTGCTCGTCAAAAGGATGTAAAAATATCTTGACTTTGGTCGCCCACAAGGCACAAAATTGTTGTTTTTTATTCTTGAAATAAAAAGACTGATTGTTTTCCTTGTGAGTAACTGCTGGCGCGACAGTCTAGGCACACGTCGTGGCTACATGGTTTTTCGTGGATCATGCAGGCCAAGCAGCCATTTAACCCCTCGCCCTGCTTCGGTGGCAACCACTACGCCTACTCTCCTGCTTTGTATTCCAAATCCGCTTTTTGCCCTTTCACTGCCTCTCTTTCTCCGCCGCCATGGCTTCTAGTTCGCAGCAATCCATAGGGTCCGCTAATTAAGGCCACTAGACACGCAAGTGCCAAAGCCATGGAGCCCTGAATGCTGGTGTAGCCAAAGACCGAGGAGCCCAAAGAAATGGTGGAGCCCTCGAACCCCACGGAGGGGCCGGTCATCGTGGAACCCCACCAGTACTGGACTGAGTTGACAACATCAGGGAAGATTCTGACGAAGCTGAGGAAGCGTGGGCTACTTCTAGATCCACTAGTGTATGAGTGGGTTGCAACCCAAGGTGAGAGTCATCTGACCCCGGATACAACCCAAATCATCGTCTTTACTGCGCGTTGCGAATGCGGCTTCGGGGTACAACCATCGAAATTCTTGGAACGAATCTGTAGGCACTAGGGGATCGAGATCGCTCAGATGTTGCCCAATGTTGTTTCTATGCTCAATGTTTTTACCTTTCTGTATGAGGTGTGGCTTGGTGTCAAGCCATATCTCCATCTCTAACACTATTTTTACTCGGGGGTGTATCACTCCTTGAATTTTTTCATCGGGTCGGTCGACTTTTCCATGAGAAAGGCAGAAGAATACATCAAGTTCCTGATTAAGACCTCCTAGAATGGTTTAGCAGAAAATGGTTCTATATATATTAAACTGCACGAGAAGAATGTGATCAAGGGTAGGTACACCATGGCCACTATTAGTGAGGCGTGGTATGCAACTCCCATGCTCATAGAGAAGATGAGAGGCCACATCCAGCATATTCGGGAGCTCTGAGAAGCCGGACTGACAGCCGCTCATGTGGTCAAGACCTTTGCACAATGGATGATTATTCCCTTGAACAACCGGGACCTTGCCTGCACTTACAATAGGGTGACTGATCCGAAAAGAGAGTCGATAGAAGGTAAGGGCCTTTCTAAGCTTGCTCCTATTTGGGGTTTTGTTTTTATTTCATATAACCAAATTTTGACCAGATAAGTCTTAACAGATGTGTCCGATGAAGACATTATTTGTCGATTGAGATATATTCTCAACGCTAGTTGTCCTAATTGGGAAGGCATTCCCTCACCGTATAACGGCGATAATCCACGTCCCAAGGTAAGGAACAAAATCTCCCTCATACTGGCAACTTCAAAGTTTATAGGTTAATTTGAAGCTTATCATCAGGTGACCTCCTCGACGGGACATGTCCCGGGGAGCATAGACCTTGACGATGATGTAGAAGGATGAGACCCTCGACCCAAACTCTGGCTCAAGCTAGGGTTGAAGATGAGTCAACTCAGGAATAGACTGAGGTCGAGGAAAAACCGGCTCAGGAATAGGATCACCCCAAGAAGACCCCCGCCCCCAAGCCTGCATCGGTCGGGGAATAGGGGAAAAGTCAGGAGGCGCGTCCCTGAAGTCGACTAAGTCCAAGAAAGCTCTAGCCTCCAAGCTCACCCCCTAAGTGGAAAAGAGGAAGACCCAATCACATGGGGATCCTGATGATGTGAGCTTGCCTTAAACAAAAAGGGCTCGAGTAAATCCAAGAGTCCTCAATCGGTTGAGGGCGTCGGAGCCAGGAGAGCCCAGCTTGACACCCTCGAGGAGCACTCGATTAGAGACCCACCTCGTCCAAATGATCAGGTATCCACTATGATTGTAGTTGGTCTATTGTTTGAGATGTTTTCCTGTCTAGATAACATCAAACGCATTAAGGAGGTTTGTACTCAGGAGAAGGCACCGACTCCACCAGGAAGCAACCTGACAACTCGACGGGAGAAGAAGTGGAAGTGCTCCATCCCCGTCAACCCATAAGTGTCGCTAACTAGTTAAGTGCCCTTTTTGCCCGAGTACCCTCTTGACTTGTGTGCTTTGATCTCAGAGTAGTCAAATCAGCCTTATCCCTGAGCATGTCAGCTGCTACCGATGGCTCTGGTTCGACCTTGACTCCTGCTAAACCTGACTTTGCCTTGTTGACCAAGGTTAAGGTTACGGAGAGTGAGGTGATGCTACCCTAGAAGGATTCCTCCCATATGGACTCCATAATTCATGAGCTAAGGGCCTGTTAGAGCTTGCGAAGAGAAGCTGATGACAAGGCAAAGCAATCTAGTGATGCAGTGACCCAAAAGGAAGAGGAGATGAAAATCCTTTGGGAGTCAAATGAAGGTTTAGTAGTAGTGTTAGTCTTGGTGGGAGGTCTAGAGCTGTCTTCAGGAGTCTGGTATAACTTTGTTCCTCTCTTGTAAATACTTTATTTATTTCATTATGTTACTTTCTATGCAAGTACTATTTCAAGTCTTTTACTTTATGTACTAGTCTTGTTCTCTAGTTATACTTTGGTTACGCTTATACTCCTGTGATAAGTGGGCTCTCAATAGCATGGGTTATTCATCACTAGTTGATGCTCTAGTCTTAACGTGAGGCAAGGGTAGTATCAAATAGTGTAAGCGTGGTGCTTATACTATCGGGTACCTTGTAATGTGGCTAGGTCTCTGGATAGATTAAGGTAGTTGGCAGGTGGTGACAGCCCTGTCCATCCTATGTATTCCCCCATGATTGGTCTAGTTGTTAAATCATAGGGCAGAGGTGCTTTGTGCCCAATCAAACCTCTGGGTGAGTTTGGGGCACGTACGTCCGAAGTGTTATTGCATCCTACCTTGCATTATCTTGGTTTATCTGTATAGCCACAATCACTAGCTAGAGTTGTGCTTGAATAGAAGTAACTTAGCATTCTTGTTCTCTCTTTATTATTGTCCTCCTACTTAGTTACACTTTCGCTTTACTTTTCCATGAGTAGATCCTTATGTGTTGCCCCACTCTATTGTATATAACTTACCCCCACTTTAGTCTAGTTGGTATACTAGTTAGTAGATACGTGATGGTTAACTATCGCTATCTTTAACCATTGCTTCCCTATGGATAAATACGATACCCTGGAATACTCTTAGGTGAAATGCTATAACAATATTATGTGCGCTTGTGGAATTATCTACTTCAGCATAAGAAATATCAATAAGCATTTCTAGCGCCGTTGTCGGGGAAGCAATTGGCGTAAAGATTTTGATATTGCCCTCGATGTCTACTAATCTAGTTTACCACTAGTTTTTGTGGGATTACTCTTGTCCTGTTGAGTGTGGAATAAATAGGGCAACATCAACCGTTCGATCTTCTGGCTTATTTCTATAAGAAAATCATCAAGAGCCCAGGGTGCCTGGTCATTCATGAATGATCAACACCTTCACCCTACCATCTCATATGTATGTATATATATACATTCTAACAATGTGTAGATGGAGAAAAGGTCACAGTCAAAAGGAGATAAAATCATCATATGTGACGGAACAAAGGCATCGCATCACTCATAACTCCATCTCAAGTTTTGGATGATAGCGAAATCGATCAAGGTATGTGAGAACCTACCATCCTAGATTTATCTTTCCACTAAAATTCTTATCACTACATGTTTGCTTAGATCATTAAATGTCTAGTGCTTTCTCTGGGTATCTACTAGATTCTGAGCTATAGTCGGGCACTGTTATCTATCTATTAGGGCTCTTAGTCTAGCTTTGTAGTAGGCATATGTTAAACAGGACCAATGGATCCATATATTGGCTATGCCATTCGTTATGATATCAGCTGATGGTTTGTGCTACGGGAAAAAGCTAAGGCCTAGACATTCATGCATAGCATTCATTTAGTTAGATTTCTTGTTTCAAAACCATAGCATGTTTAATTGCATTCAAATAATAACATCCATGGTTTTTTGGTTCACCATTAATATTCTCATTTCCTCTTGAATGAATATTAATATGCTTTCATGCTTCCTTCTATTTGTGCTAGTTGTTGAGAGTCACTAACACCCATTTTGACCATCCACATTCCATCCAAAAGCATGGCAAAGTAAGGGAAATCATCATCACATGTGTATAATTTTTTTTATAATTCACCTAGTTCCACTTATGCTTGTTGAGATATTTGTATGCAGGAAATATGGCAAAAATAGGCCAAAATGGTGACAAACATGGACCAAGGAAGCAAGTGGATGTGGTAGGGCCACGGTGGAGAAGTGCCCCATTTAATTCCAAACTCTCCAAGCTTCTCTTAGCTTTCTAGCTTAGCTTAGCTATAGAGTAGTAGTCTAGTAGTGGAGTAGAGCAAGAGTGGAGCTTCTCTCAGAGTCCGGAAGAGTCTTCTGGGTCTGGTATAGCTCCTTTGCAATTCTTTCATTTTAGCATTTACCTTATTCAGTATTTATTTAAGTACTTTATTTTAGCATTATTGCTTTGCATTACTTTAAGTACTTAGTCATTAGTGTTCATCATTAGTGAGCTTAGGTGCTTGTTGTTTGGCATTAGTAGCATAGGTTATCTCTTAATTAGTAGCTATTCGTTAGTACCGGTTCCACCATCCAGTTAGGGTACTTCGATCTCATTTCATCAGAGCTCGGATCAAAGTAGTAAGCCTATAGATTAAGCGTGGTGCTTAAGCTATAGATTACCTGTGGATACAGCTAGGCCTCTGTATCGACTATGGTAGGTGGCAAGTGGTGACAGCCTTATCCATCCTCTGTATTCCACCATGATAGGTCTAATTATTAAATCGTAGGGCTCGTGATAGACCGTGTCTATTTATCTCTCCTAGTTGGTAGGTGGGCTGTGCCCTGAAGTACTATTGCATTTCTCCTAGTTATTTGTTTATCTTAGTTACTAGAAAGATAAAACACTCGCTCTCCCACCTAGCTATCTCTAGGTTAGCTTGTTAGTAGTAGTTAGTTTAGGTAGTTCACATTCAACTTCCACTATCGTTCACCTACCTAGGATTAACTTAGGCTTTACCTTAGCAATTCTTAGCTAAATATAAATTCTAGCCTTCCGCCGTCCTGTGGGAAAAATATAAATTCGACACTCGGTACTCACCGAGCGAAGTGCTACGTGATAGTTCTATGTGCTTGCGAAATCCTTCAATAGTCATTAAGAAATATCAACAAGCGTTCCTGGCGCCGTTGCCAGGGAAGGCAATTGTCCTCGGATTTATATTGCTAGTCTTGCTAGCTAGGGTTTTAGTTATCCTAAGTAGTTTATCCTTTGTTCCTCATATCCTAGCACTACCCTCCATGACCATGGGCGACAAGTCCATTTGTGATTTTTCTGCACCCTCGGCTGCTAATGTAGCCACCAGACCCAATGTTATCAATGGGGACGCTAACTTTGAGCTTAAGCCAACATTAATTATGATGGTTCAATCTAGTCTGTTTTGTGGGAAAGCCTATGAGGATGCAAATGTTCACCTCCAACATTTCTTGGAGATTTGTAGGACATTCACCATTAAGGAAGTGAGCCAAGAGGCTATACGTCTTTGCCTTTTCTCCTTCTCTTTGTTAGGAAAGGCTAAGCAATGGTTTTACTCTAACCACAACGCTGTAGATACCTGGGACAAGTGTTCAAACGCTTTCCTAGTCAAGTTTTTCCTCATGGGGAAGACTAATGCTCTGTGCAATAAGATCTCTAGTTTGCAACAACTAGTAGATGAATTGATTCTCGAAGCTTGGTAATGAATGCAAGAGTACGTCTCTGCATGCCTGCACCATGGCATGGAAGACTAGCTTTTGATCTAGAACTTCTACCATGGGTTAGTCCTATTAGATAGGAGCCATTTAGATGCTGCTGCTGGTGGAGCATTCTTTTCGCTAAGTGTTATAGATGTAAGGACGCTAATTGAGAAGATGGTTTCCAACCAAGGATGGTGCGTCAATCGACTCCAACCCAGTAAATGAGGTATGCATTCAATTAAAGAAATTAACATGCTTGCAGCTAAGATGGATCTGTTCGTGAAGTGAGTAGAACAGTATGAGAAAGTGAGTGCCCAAGAGACACTCAAAGCCATGGATTCCCACATGACCTGCGAAGTCTGTGGAGATGTTGGACATTCAAGCAATTCTTGCCCTAAAACCCAAGAGGACCTCAACTTCGTCAACACCAACAACGGGTTCCGTCCACAAACATCAAGGCTAGAATCAGTGCTCCAACAATTAGGGAGGTAACAATTATTACTCTTCTCCTCGTGTGAATAATCAAGGTAATAATAGTTATGCTTTCCTGAAAGATCTTGTTTATAGTCAAAGTAGAATGACTGATAGCATTAATAAAAAGTTAAATGCTCATGATAAGATGTTGGAAAATATAAATGCTAAATTGGATGAGTTTTCTTCTGCTTTAAAGAATGAATTTAGTTTCAATAAGATGATAGAAACCCAATTAGCTCAAATTGCTGCTGCTATCCCATCCTATGAAAAAGATAGAATTTCTGGCAAACCTGAAGAAACCATGGAGACAGCCAACCTTGTCATGGCAAGGTATGACTTTTCTAAGAATGGTTGGGGATTTCCTATTAAGAAAGGTGATCCTAGGAACCCCATCATTACCGCTCCTTAGGCCCCCATACTTTTCATAATGCCATTTGTGATTTAGTGTCTAGTATTAACATCATGTCTAAGGAAACTTATGATAGATTGTTTTATACTTAGGCCCCTCAGTTTACTTACAATTAGTCGATCAATCCACCCGTTATCTCAAGGAAGTAGCCACTGACTTATTAGTGAAAGTTAGGAGTGCTTATGTTTTTACAGATTTTATGATCTTAGACATGGGCAACGCCGAAGATACACCTTTAATCCTTGGTCATCACTTCCTTAACATTGCAAATGCTTGCATATATGTGGCTTCTGGGCAAATCCAATTCCACTTTGCTAGATGAAAAGAAATATTTACTTTTGCCTCTGGACAACCCCTCTTTGATGAGAAATAGGAAAAGAAGAAGCATCCGAAGAGAATCAAGATGAAGAAACCAAAGCCGATTGAAGAATCGGAGAAACCTATCAAGAAGAAGAAGAATGGAAAGAGATGGCATAAAAAGAAAGATCCATCCTCAAACTCGTCATCCCCTAATCCTAACAAGGCCTCTGAGGTGGAACAAGAGGAAACACCTCCGCCCAAAGACGAATGACCTTGAGCCCATCAAAAAAGTAAGTTTTCTATCCCTTGCATTTATTTACCGCATTTCATTAGTTGCATCTCATTTAGATTTCCAATAAATTTGCATTGCATGATAGGTTAGTTGCATTTAGCTACTCTATGTTAATAAATAAAGTTCTATAGTAGCTAATGCATGATAGGATAGATTTGCATTTAAAACAAAATATTAAAAAATATTTAATAATAATAATGAATAAAATTCAGTAGCATTCCTACTGAATAAGTTATCTAGTAGTAATAGGTTTAGTTATTTAGTCATTTATGCATTCTAGTAGTATTAGTTAGTCAATAAAGAAAAGAATAAAAAAGCCACCAGAAGACATTCCAACCTATGCAAAAGGCAAGCTTGTGGGAGATATGTCTCCCCGCTCAGGTATGAAAATCTTAAACCCTCTCTTTACATTCATGTTTGCTTTAAAATTCAACATTCATGATCATAGAATGTAGAGAGAAGTGCCTTAAATTTATCTTGAGAGAAACTCTGCTCCAATAACATGATGATAAAATTATTCAGAGATGATGAATAGTTGTGTGGGGGATATGACCCTCGGTATCCACAAGACAAGACATGGGCCGCACCATCAGAGGTGGCCCAGCCCACAAGATAAAGGCGTGCATGGCACTGGTCGACGTGCACCGCAAGATATTATATAGTACCAAATAGGATATCTTCCTTGTAACCCTACCCCTCCAAAGCATATAAGGAGGGGCAGGGGTCCTCTAGTCGACATCCCATACGGATCCTAGGCCTAGCCTAAGGCATCTACATACATCTTAATGCAACACATCGGAACACAGGATATAGGTATTACGTCATACTGACGGCCAAACCTGTCTAAATCTTGTGTCTTGGTGCTTGTATTACCATCTAGTTCATATCACGCGCACCCCCACCGATTCATCTACCACCGTAGGTATACCCCTCGGTAAATTGGCGACCAGATTTTGTCGACAGTCGCGCCCACAGTGGGGCGTGTGCGTGCTGATTCCATGGCAAACCAGATGGACCTCAAGATCATCAACATTGTTCGTGGGAATTCGTCAGATCACGGCGATAACCTTCAATGACCTACGAGCGTCGTCCCACGGTGATATTCGGCGGCAGCGCTCTTCCTGTCGCGGGACTGCAGCATCTCGAGGCAACTTGTTGTGGGATCAACAGGCGGCCTTGATGATCAGCATCACGACGTATAGCGGCGCCTGCACTTCGACTTCAATGAATCTAGCGATGGAACCGCTGACACATGATGGGGTCCATGCGACCCTTGATCAGACATCACAGGCGGTGCTGGTCATTACGTGCATTGTCACCAGAAGGATCAAAGGCCACATCAACGAGCGAACCAAGCCATGCATGCAAATTCCGCATGTATGAGTATGTGTATATGTGCCCATCACGCATGCACATGTATGGAGGCTTTTGGTCATCAAATTCGATGCCATCAAATTAATCAAGCTAAGTCACGCTTTAATATTTCTTCTAAATATTCTCCAATCTCCATATATCGCCATGAAGTTTCTCCGATCTATTTTCTCCATATTTGTTCTCCAAACGATTTTCTTTCATGTATACCATCTTAAAGATAACATACAAACTACACCTAAAGCAAATCTCTGAACAGTCACGTTGATGCTCGGACGCCCCCAGAGGTGGCCCTGTCTCCGGCTTCTCCCTACACATGCACGAGCGCCTGCCCTCTGCGTTATGGGTGGTCGGCAGCGGCTCCTTAGCAATGCTTTGTTCTTCCTACACACACACGGGCTCCGCGCTCCGCGTTATGGTTAACAGGCTAGCTAGGGCAGGAGACTCCGCTACACACTAACTGGTCGGACGGTTTATATTAAATATAAAAACAATAACACTAAGATTTCACACCAACTGATCGCCGAGCTGCATACGCTATTTCATCACCATTGCTGATTATTCTCCGGAGTTCATATATTTTTACACCATGTACTACCCGTTGTACATATTTGTTTTGCAGGATCATCGTCCAGGTGATCGGACCACCTGGTGCTTGGACTTCTCCACCGATCAACTGGTCGGACCGCTAGTAGACCGGACTCCTCAACACTCAGACATCGCCAGCTATGCCGGGGAGTCCTCGGTGCTCGTACATCGCCTGTTATGCCGGGGACTCCTCGACGCTCGAACGTCGCCCGCTACACCAGGGACTCCTCGGTGCTCGGACCTCGCCAGCTACGCCGGGGACTCCTCGGAGCTCGAACATCGCCAGCTACACCGGGGACTCCTCGGAGCTCAGACATCATCAGCTACGTCGGGGACTCCTCGGTGCTCAGACATCGCCAGCTGCACTAGGGACTCCTCAGTGCTCGGACATCGCCAGCTACGCGAGGGACTTCTCGGTGTTTAGATTCTTCATGCAAGCATCACCAGCTAAGCTGAGGACTCCCTTGGTGGTCGGATCTTGCTATGTCACATCGGTGTGCTATCAAGCTGCTCCATGTTGTTCGGATTAGGGTGCTGATCTTGGGCAACACGTCTGGGGTCTTGATACACGCATGTCAGATGACGTCGGCAAGCTTTCAGACTTCTTTTCTTTGACCCTGCTACAAGATTCATTCTTCATCTTCTAGCAGGCTCGGGGACTAAGTGGCTACACTTCACCTGGCGGTGAATGTAGTGCTTATTTCTTGATTTACCCTCCTTATTGATGGAGTCTAAGTGGCTACACTTCTCTTAAGTGGAAGAATTTTCAAATTTTATCTTAAGCCCCTTACATCCTTCTAGCAAGCCTTACTTGGCTAAGTCTGAGGTCTCCAAACAAGTTAAACTGGTCGGCATTGACTTTCACCGCCCAGGTCACCAGTTGAACTGGTCGGCTTTGACCTTCACCACCTAGGTCACCAGTGAAACTAGTTGGCTTCGATCTTCACCGCCTAGGTCACCGGTTAAACTGGTCGGTTTTGACTTCCACTGCTCGGATGACCAGTTAAACTGATCGGCTTCACGTCAAAGTGCTCGGACTTGTTCCAAACAGCGTTACTCAAAGGATACAAGGAGCTCGGGGACTAGCTGTGGGGGATATGACCCTTGGTATCCACAATACAAGACATGGGCCGCACCATCAGAGGTGGCCTAGCCCACAAGATCAAGGCGTGCACGACACTGGTCGATGTGCATCGCAAGATATTATATAGTACCAAATAGGATACCTTTCTTGTAACCCTACCCCTCCAAAGCATATAAGGAGGGGCAGGGGTCCTCTAGTCGACATCCCATACGGATCCTAGGCCTAGCCTAAGGCATCTACATACATCTTAATGCAACACATCGGAACACAGGATATAGGTATTACGTCATACTGACGGCCAAACCTGTCTAAATCTTGTGTCTTGGTGCTTGTATTACCATCTAGTTCATATCACGCGCACCCCCACCGATTCATCTACCACCGTAGGTATACCCCTCGGTAAATTGGCGACCAGATTTTGTCGACAGTCGCGCCCACAGTGGGGCGTGTGCGTGCTGATTCCATGGCAAACCAGATGGACCTCAAGATCATCAACATTGTTCGTGGGAATTCGTCAGATCACGGCGATAACCTTCAATGACCTACGAGCGTCGTCCCACGGTGATATTCGGCGGCAGCGCTCTTCCTGTCGCGGGACTGCAGCATCTCGAGGCAACTTGTCGTGGGATCAACAGGCGGCCTTGATGATCAGCATCACGACGTATAGCGGCGCCTGCACTTCGACTTCAATGAATCTAGCGATGGAACCGCTGACACATGATGGGGTCCATGCGACCCTTGATCAGACATCACAAGCGGTGCTGGTCATTACGTGCATTGTCACCAGAAGGATCAAAGGCCACATCAACGAGCGAACCAAGCCATGCATGCAAATTCCGCATGTATGAGTATGTGTATATGTGCCCATCACGCATGCACATGTATGGAGGCTTTTGGTCATCAAATTCGATGCCATCAAATTAATCAAGCTAAGTCACGCTTTAATATTTCTTCTAAATATTCTCCAATCTCCATATATCGCCATGAAGTTTCTCCGATCTATTTTCTCCATATTTGTTCTCCAAACGATTTTCTTTCATGTATACCATCTTAAAGATAACATACAAACTACACCTAAAGCAAATCTCTGAACAGTCACGTTGATGCTCGGACGCCCCCAGAGGTGGCCCTGTCTCCGGCTTCTCCCTACACATGCACGAGCGCCTGCCCTCTGCGTTATGGGTGGTCGGCAGCGGCTCCTTAGCAATGCTTTGTTCTTCCTACACACACACGGGCTCCGCGCTCCGCGTTATGGTTAACAGGCTAGCTAGGGCAGGAGACTCCGCTACACACTAACTGGTCGGACGGTTTATATTAAATATAAAAACAATAACACTAAGATTTCACACCAACTGATCGCCGAGCTGCATACGCTATTTCATCACCATTGCTGATTATTCTCCGGAGTTCATATATTTTTACACCATGTACTACCCGTTGTACATATTTGTTTTGCAGGATCATCGTCCAGGTGATCGGACCACCTGGTGCTTGGACTTCTCCACCGATCAACTGGTCGGACCGCTAGTAGACCGGACTCCTCAACACTCAGACATCGCCAGCTATGCCGGGGAGTCCTCGGTGCTCGTACATCGCCTGTTATGCCGGGGACTCCTCGACGCTCGAACGTCGCCCGCTACACCAGGGACTCCTCGGTGCTCGGACCTCGCCAGCTATGCCGGGGACTCCTCGGAGCTCGAACATCGCCAGCTACACCGGGGACTCCTCGGAGCTCAGACATCATCAGCTACGTCGGGGACTCCTCGGTGCTCAGACATCGCCAGCTGCACTAGGGACTCCTCGGTGCTCGGACATCGCCAGCTACGCGAGGGACTTCTCGGTGTTTAGATTCTTCATGCAAGCATCACCAGCTAAGCTGAGGACTCCCTTGGTGGTCGGATCTTGCTATGTCACATCGGTGTGCTATCAAGCTGCTCCATGTTGTTCGGATTAGGGTGCTGATCTTGGGCAACACGTCTGGGGTCTTGATACACGCATGTCAGATGACGTCGGCAAGCTTTCAGACTTCTTTTCTTTGACCCTGCTACAAGATTCATTCTTCATCTTCTAGCAGGCTCGGGGACTAAGTGGCTACACTTCACCTGGCGGTGAATGTAGTGCTTATTTCTTGATTTACCCTCCTTATTGATGGAGTCTAAGTGGCTACACTTCTCTTAAGTGGAAGAATTTTCAAATGTTATCTTAAGCCCCTTACATCCTTCTAGCAAGCCTTACTTGGCTAAGTCTGAGGTCTCCAAACAAGTTAAACTGGTCGGCATTGACTTTCACCGCCCAGGTCACCAGTTGAACTGGTCGGCTTTGACCTTCACCACCTAGGTCACCAGTGAAACTAGTTGGCTTCGATCTTCACCGCCTAGGTCACCGGTTAAACTGGTCGGTTTTGACTTCCACTGCTCGGATGACCAGTTAAACTGATCGGCTTCACGTCAAAGTGCTCGGACTTGTTCCAAACAGCGTTACTCAAAGGATACAAGGAGCTCGGGGACTAGCTGTGGGGGATATGACCCTTGGTATCCACAATACAAGACATGGGCCGCACCATCAGAGGTGGCCTAGCCCACAAGATCAAGGCGTGCACGACACTGGTCGATGTGCATCGCAAGATATTATATAGTACCAAATAGGATACCTTTCTTGTAACCCTACCCCTCCAAAGCATATAAGGAGGGGCAGGGGTCCTCTAGTCGACATCCCATACGGATCCTAGGCCTAGCCTAAGGCATCTACATACATCTTAATGCAACACATCGGAACACAGGATATAGGTATTACGTCATACTGACGGCCAAACCTGTCTAAATCTTGTGTCTTGGTGCTTGTATTACCATCTAGTTCATATCACGCGCACCCCCACCGATTCATCTACCACCGTAGGTATACCCCTCGGTAAATTGGCGACCAGATTTTGTCGACAGTCGCGCCCACAGTGGGGCGTGTGCGTGCTGATTCCATGGCAAACCAGATGGACCTCAAGATCATCAACATTGTTCGTGGGAATTCGTCAGATCACGGCGATAACCTTCAATGACCTACGAGCGTCGTCCCACGGTGATATTCGGCGGCAGCGCTCTTCCTGTCGCGGGACTGCAGCATCTCGAGGCAACTTGTCGTGGGATCAACAGGCGGCCTTGATGATCAGCATCACGACGTATAGCGGCGCCTGCACTTCGACTTCAATGAATCTAGCGATGGAACCGCTGACACATGATGGGGTCCATGCGACCCTTGATCAGACATCACAGGCGGTGCTGGTCATTACGTGCATTGTCACCAGAAGGATCAAAGGCCACATCAACGAGCGAACCAAGCCATGCATGCAAATTCCGCATGTATGAGTATGTGTATATGTGCCCATCACGCATGCACATGTATGGAGGCTTTTGGTCATCAAATTCGATGCCATCAAATTAATCAAGCTAAGTCACGCTTTAATATTTCTTCTAAATATTCTCCAATCTCCATATATCGCCATGAAGTTTCTCCGATCTATTTTCTCCATATTTGTTCTCCAAACGATTTTCTTTCATGTATACCATCTTAAAGATAACATACAAACTACACCTAAAGCAAATCTCTGAACAGTCACGTTGATGCTCGGACGCCCCCAGAGGTGGCCCTGTCTCCGGCTTCTCCCTACACATGCACGAGCGCCTGCCCTCTGCGTTATGGGTGGTCGGCAGCGGCTCCTTAGCAATGCTTTGTTCTTCCTACACACACACGGGCTCCGCGCTCCGCGTTATGGTTAACAGGCTAGCTAGGGCAGGAGACTCCGCTACACACTAACTGGTCGGACGGTTTATATTAAATATAAAAACAATAACACTAAGATTTCACACCAACTGATCGCCGAGCTGCATACGCTATTTCATCACCATTGCTGATTATTCTCCGGAGTTCATATATTTTTACACCATGTACTACCCGTTGTACATATTTGTTTTGCAGGATCATCGTCCAGGTGATCGGACCACCTGGTGCTTGGACTTCTCCACCGATCAACTGGTCGGACCGCTAGTAGACCGGACTCCTCAACACTCAGACATCGCCAGCTATGCCGGGGAGTCCTCGGTGCTCGTACATCGCCTGTTATGCCGGGGACTCCTCGACGCTCGAACGTCGCCCGCTACACCAGGGACTCCTCGGTGCTCGGACCTCGCCAGCTATGCCGGGGACTCCTCGGAGCTCGAACATCGCCAGCTACACCGGGGACTCCTCGGAGCTCAGACATCATCAGCTACGTCGGGGACTCCTCGGTGCTCAGACATCGCCAGCTGCACTAGGGACTCCTCGGTGCTCGGACATCGCCAGCTACGCGAGGGACTTCTCGGTGTTTAGATTCTTCATGCAAGCATCACCAGCTAAGCTGAGGACTCCCTTGGTGGTCGGATCTTGCTATGTCACATCGGTGTGCTATCAAGCTGCTCCATGTTGTTCGGATTAGGGTGCTGATCTTGGGCAACACGTCTGGGGTCTTGATACACGCATGTCAGATGACGTCGGCAAGCTTTCAGACTTCTTTTCTTTGACCCTGCTACAAGATTCATTCTTCATCTTCTAGCAGGCTCGGGGACTAAGTGGCTACACTTCACCTGGCGGTGAATGTAGTGCTTATTTCTTGATTTACCCTCCTTATTGATGGAGTCTAAGTGGCTACACTTCTCTTAAGTGGAAGAATTTTCAAATGTTATCTTAAGCCCCTTACATCCTTCTAGCAAGCCTTACTTGGCTAAGTCTGAGGTCTCCAAACAAGTTAAACTGGTCGGCATTGACTTTCACCGCCCAGGTCACCAGTTGAACTGGTCGGCTTTGACCTTCACCACCTAGGTCACCAGTGAAACTAGTTGGCTTCGATCTTCACCGCCTAGGTCACCGGTTAAACTGGTCGGTTTTGACTTCCACTGCTCGGATGACCAGTTAAACTGATCGGCTTCACGTCAAAGTGCTCGGACTTGTTCCAAACAGCGTTACTCAAAGGATACAAGGAGCTCGGGGACTAGCTGTGGGGGATATGACCCTTGGTATCCACAATACAAGACATGGGCCGCACCATCAGAGGTGGCCTAGCCCACAAGATCAAGGCGTGCACGACACTGGTCGATGTGCATCGCAAGATATTATATAGTACCAAATAGGATACCTTTCTTGTAACCCTACCCCTCCAAAGCATATAAGGAGGGGCAGGGGTCCTCTAGTCGACATCCCATACGGATCCTAGGCCTAGCCTAAGGCATCTACATACATCTTAATGCAACACATCGGAACACAGGATATAGGTATTACGTCATACTGACGGCCAAACCTGTCTAAATCTTGTGTCTTGGTGCTTGTATTACCATCTAGTTCATATCACGCGCACCCCCACCGATTCATCTACCACCGTAGGTATACCCCTCGGTAAATTGGCGACCAGATTTTGTCGACAGTCGCGCCCACAGTGGGGCGTGTGCGTGCTGATTCCATGGCAAACCAGATGGACCTCAAGATCATCAACATTGTTCGTGGGAATTCGTCAGATCACGGCGATAACCTTCAATGACCTACGAGCGTCGTCCCACGGTGATATTCGGCGGCAGCGCTCTTCCTGTCGCGGGACTGCAGCATCTCGAGGCAACTTGTTGTGGGATCAACAGGCGGCCTTGATGATCAGCATCACGACGTATAGCGGCGCCTGCACTTCGACTTCAATGAATCTAGCGATGGAACCGCTGACACATGATGGGGTCCATGCGACCCTTGATCAGACATCACAGGCGGTGCTGGTCATTACGTGCATTGTCACCAGAAGGATCAAAGGCCACATCAACGAGCGAACCAAGCCATGCATGCAAATTCCGCATGTATGAGTATGTGTATATGTGCCCATCACGCATGCACATGTATGGAGGCTTTTGGTCATCAAATTCGATGCCATCAAATTAATCAAGCTAAGTCACGCTTTAATATTTCTTCTAAATATTCTCCAATCTCCATATATCGCCATGAAGTTTCTCCGATCTATTTTCTCCATATTTGTTCTCCAAACGATTTTCTTTCATGTATACCATCTTAAAGATAACATACAAACTACACCTAAAGCAAATCTCTGAACAGTCACGTTGATGCTCGGACGCCCCCAGAGGTGGCCCTGTCTCCGGCTTCTCCCTACACATGCACGAGCGCCTGCCCTCTGCGTTATGGGTGGTCGGCAGCGGCTCCTTAGCAATGCTTTGTTCTTCCTACACACACACGGGCTCCGCGCTCCGCGTTATGGTTAACAGGCTAGCTAGGGCAGGAGACTCCGCTACACACTAACTGGTCGGACGGTTTATATTAAATATAAAAACAATAACACTAAGATTTCACACCAACTGATCGCCGAGCTGCATACGCTATTTCATCACCATTGCTGATTATTCTCCGGAGTTCATATATTTTTACACCATGTACTACCCGTTGTACATATTTGTTTTGCAGGATCATCGTCCAGGTGATCGGACCACCTGGTGCTTGGACTTCTCCACCGATCAACTGGTCGGACCGCTAGTAGACCGGACTCCTCAACACTCAGACATCGCCAGCTATGCCGGGGAGTCCTCGGTGCTCGTACATCGCCTGTTATGCCGGGGACTCCTCGACGCTCGAACGTCGCCCGCTACACCAGGGACTCCTCGGTGCTCGGACCTCGCCAGCTACGCCGGGGACTCCTCGGAGCTCGAACATCGCCAGCTACACCGGGGACTCCTCGGAGCTCAGACATCATCAGCTACGTCGGGGACTCCTCGGTGCTCAGACATCGCCAGCTGCACTAGGGACTCCTCAGTGCTCGGACATCGCCAGCTACGCGAGGGACTTCTCGGTGTTTAGATTCTTCATGCAAGCATCACCAGCTAAGCTGAGGACTCCCTTGGTGGTCGGATCTTGCTATGTCACATCGGTGTGCTATCAAGCTGCTCCATGTTGTTCGGATTAGGGTGCTGATCTTGGGCAACACGTCTGGGGTCTTGATACACGCATGTCAGATGACGTCGGCAAGCTTTCAGACTTCTTTTCTTTGACCCTGCTACAAGATTCATTCTTCATCTTCTAGCAGGCTCGGGGACTAAGTGGCTACACTTCACCTGGCGGTGAATGTAGTGCTTATTTCTTGATTTACCCTCCTTATTGATGGAGTCTAAGTGGCTACACTTCTCTTAAGTGGAAGAATTTTCAAATTTTATCTTAAGCCCCTTACATCCTTCTAGCAAGCCTTACTTGGCTAAGTCTGAGGTCTCCAAACAAGTTAAACTGGTCGGCATTGACTTTCACCGCCCAGGTCACCAGTTGAACTGGTCGGCTTTGACCTTCACCACCTAGGTCACCAGTGAAACTAGTTGGCTTCGATCTTCACCGCCTAGGTCACCGGTTAAACTGGTCGGTTTTGACTTCCACTGCTCGGATGACCAGTTAAACTGATCGGCTTCACGTCAAAGTGCTCGGACTTGTTCCAAACAGCGTTACTCAAAGGATACAAGGAGCTCGGGGACTAGCTGTGGGGGATATGACCCTTGGTATCCACAATACAAGACATGGGCCGCACCATCAGAGGTGGCCTAGCCCACAAGATCAAGGCGTGCACGACACTGGTCGATGTGCATCGCAAGATATTATATAGTACCAAATAGGATACCTTTCTTGTAACCCTACCCCTCCAAAGCATATAAGGAGGGGCAGGGGTCCTCTAGTCGACATCCCATATGGATCCTAGGCCTAGCCTAAGGCATCTACATACATCTCAATGCAATACATCGGAACACAGGATGTAGGTATTACGTCATACTGACGGCTGAACCTATCTAAATCTTGTGTCTCGATGCTTGTATTACCATCTAGTTCGTATCACGCGCACCCCCACCGATTCATCTACTACCATAGGTATACCGCTCGGTAGACTGCTGACTAGATTTCGTCGACAAGTTGCTATGTGATACTTTGCAAAAGCTTGTTATACAACCTTATACTTGTTAAGTTTTGAGCATGATAAACTTAGAGTTCATCTTAAGTTGAATGCTTTCATGGGTTGCAAATGCTAGAACCAAGAATAGGCTTTTGTGAGATATGTTGTAGCCATGATTAGAGTAAATCTTTGAACCTATCTGAGGAATGGTAAAAACAACCTAAAGTTTTGTTTTGCAAAATGCTAAAACTTTCTTGCTAGAAGTTCCTCAAATGTGATAAATTCCTACCAGAGCCAAATACATACTCATTCATACATGATAAAGCCACCATAAAAACTGCTTGTTTGTTTTGAGCTTTTTCAAGCCTTGTTGTTCTGAGTAGAGAAATTTTTCATGCTTTTTGATCAAGATCACATACACCCATATATTTATGCTATTCCTACACTAGGGATACGCAACCACATACACTTTCCATATATTATTGCTCTATGAGAATCAAAGTTACCTCTCTAGCTGTCTTACATAAAAAAGAGCAGCATGGGCTATAGGAAAAAAGTGAGAGAGAATAAAAGAGCAAAAAGCTCTAGTGTTCAAGAGAGAGAGAGAGAGTGAGAAAAAGAAAAGTAGCCATGCCCCCTCTAAAAAGAAGTTAGAGAAGGAAAACTTGTCAAAGGAGTACCACTTCCACCAAAGCAATACCGCACACATGCACATCTTGATCAGTTTGTATGATTTGTTGCTCCTTGTGATCCAAGTGTTTGACTTAGCAATATATTCAATTCAAGTAAGCTATGCTTTTACCCCCTACCTTAAGCTCCACATAAGCTTTAGCATAGAAATTAAGGCTAAAATTCATGGCCTTGGTGAGAATTTCAAACATCATTGATTGACTTAAGTGTACCATCTGAGGAACTTAGGCAAGTTTTCTTTTCAAAATCATTTGAAAACCTCTAGGAAGTTTGAGCTAAACCAAAGTAGGCAAAAAGTATCTATCTAGCTACACGTTCTTGCAATTGCTTGTGTCAAGGTGAAAGCTATAAGTCCCACATTGTTAAGACTGATGGTGAAATTTCTAAGTGCTAACATGTTCAACTCAAGAGATAGTATTTGTTTGTATACAAGTCTTTGCAGGGCATTACATAGTAGCAACTCCTGATCCAACACTTATTTCATGCTAAACCGACATCTTTGCTGAGGACAGCAAAGGGGTAGCTTGGGGGAGCTTGTTGATGGTCACTAACACCCGTTTTGACCATCAACATTCCACCCAAAAGCATGGCAAAGTAAGGGAAATCATCATCACATGTGTAGAATTTTGTTTATAATTCACCGAGTTCCACTTGTGCTTGTAGAATAATTTGTATGTAGGAAATATGGCAAAAATAGGCCAAAATGGTGACAAACATGGAGCAAGGAAGCAAGTGGACGTGGTAGGGCCAGTTGGGCCCATAGGGCAGCGCCGCCCGGCCCCACTTGGGTTCTGCCTAGCCCCACCATGTGCCACCTTGGCACTTTACCACGTCAGTGATCTACGGGAGCTACACCAGAAGCAATGCCAAGCGTTGATTTAAGTCGGTTTGCACCGATGGACGAGATGGAGTTGACGCGGATCCATCGGCCCACCGTCATACACATGGAGGCTCCAATCGACCTTGGAACCACCTTACCGGCCAAGTTTTGGCACGTGCTGGCTTCACAACCGCCATTAGGAGCCAGTCAACACCGTTGATGCAAAGGCAGTGCATCCAAGGGCCGGCCAGTGCCCCATGCCCTCGCCCGGTGCCCCCTGCCTCCACCAACTTTCCTGCAGCCTATAAGTACCCCTCCCCTCACTATACACTATAAATAGTGGGTGTGGAGCTCGGTTGAGAAGTGCCACATTCAATTCCAAGCTCTCCAAGCTTCTTTTAGCTTTCTAGCTTAGCTTAGCTATAGAGTAGGAGTCTAGTAGTGGAGTAGAGCAAGAGCGAAGCTTCTCTCGGAGTCCAAAAGAGTCTTCTGTGTCTAGTATAGCTCCTTTGTAATTCTTTCATTTTAGCATTTACTTTGTTTAGTATTTATTTAATTACTTTATTTTAGTATTATTGCTTTGCTTTACTTTAAGTGCTTAGTCATTAGTGTTCATCATTAGTGAACTTAGGTGCTCGTTGTTTGGCATTAGTAGCATATGTTATCTTATAATTAGTAGCTATTCGTTAGTACCGGTTCCACCGTCTAGTTACGGTACTTTGATCTCATTTCATCGGAGCTCGGATCGAAGTAGTAAGCCTATAGATTAAGCGTGGTGCTTAGGCTATAGATTACTTGTGGATACGGCTAGGCCTCCGGATAGATTGTGGTAGGTGTCAAGTGGTGACAACCTTGTCCATCCTCTATCTTCCACCATGATAGGTCTAGTTATTAAATCGTAGGGCTCATGGTAGACCTTGTCTATTTAACTTTCCTAGTTGGTAGGCGGGCTATGCCCTGAAGTGCTATCGTATTTCTCCTAGTCATTTGTTTACCTTAGTTACTAGAAAAATAAAGCGCTCACTCTCCCACCTAGCTATCTCTAGGTTAGCTTGTTAGTAGTAGTTAGTTTCGGTACTTCACATTCAACTTCCACTATCGTCCACCTACCTAGGATTAACTTAGGCTTTACCTTAGCAATTCTTAGCTAAATATAAATTCTAGCCTTCCGCCTCCCTGTGGATAAAGTATAAATTCGACACTCAGTACTCACCGAGCGAAGTGCTACGCGATAGTTCTATGCGCTTGCGAAATCCTCCAATAGTCGTTAAGAAATATCAACACTAGTAAGTTCTAGTTTGGAAGTATTGACCATGCATCTATTGCCTTTAAATTAAGATGGTGCCTAGTTTAAGGTTTGGATGTGCTAATCATATTTCCATAGGCTTTTTTTAAGCGTGGTGCTTAGATTAAGTAGCCTTCTGTTGACAGTCACTAACACCCATTTTGACCATCAACATTTCGAGCGATGACGGAGGGGGACATCCCGCAAGCCTCCTTCTAGCATCGTGGCCTTGGGAGCTTGTGACCTATCCACCATGTTGGTGTCATTAGGATTTTCATGTGACGTGCGGCTTGGACGCACTTGTAATCGCTGACTATGAACCACGGAAGGTCCTTTGTCGGAAAGTTGTGATTCTTTTGAGGGATCGTGGCGAGCCCCCGAGCCGTTTGCTCGGGTTTGGGTATCTTAGTCTGAGGTCATGACCTTCGAGCGGGTTGTTGACTTGCCACCACGTAGGATGGGGATGTTGTCGACCGGCCTCAGTTCGAATGCCTCGACCTTGGCTAAACCTTAGCCTGCGGGATTGTGTTACGTCTGGTTGCTATTGAATCGCGACCATACCTGTCGGCGTCAGCGTGGTCACGGGGCGTTTTTACGTTCTGGGTCACAAAGCGATCCCGACCATGTGCGTCCGGGTCGTGGGTTTACTTGGTTGATCTCTCCCGGAGGGGCCAATGACTCCCATCAGTTTGCGAGGTTCCATAGTTGGCTATGTGATGAGCCCACGGCTCCTCAAAATATATCTAAGGAAAATTCTTCAATTTCAAATGTGGTAATTGGTCTTAAATTTGGAGCTATTATTTTTTATGAGAAATATAACAAGAATATGGATAAATTTACTACTGTCGGCTTGTCTTCAAATATATTTTTTGGGGGTGCAACATTCATGAAAGGAGAAAATATGAAGCCAAGAAACTATATTTATATTGGTTGCATTCAGGTCGACGTCACATGAGCCTTTATTGGGACCGAATTCGATGCATGCAAGTTGCTAGCACGGAGGTTTATAATGCTAATGGTGTGATTTGCATCGTGGCCGCATTATTTTAGTTTTTTCCATATTTAGTTTCCTATAGCTACGTTCTGTCATGTACGCGTGCACCATATGGTTGAGTCGAACCAGGAGGTGTGCGTTGAGTCTGAGTTGACGTTGAGGCCTGTGTGCCTATATTAGGGATTGTCGTCTGTAATAGGAGGTTAGATTGTATTTTATTTGTTCCCTGTCGAGCCGCCGCTCGTGAAACCCTAGAGGTTTACCGTTCCGGATTTCTCCGTGGATTTGTGTTGGTGTGTGCCCCAGGATTGATCCGTGGACTCATGCTGGAATTGATTCATTTTCTCATCTTCTGATCGTGGTTCGCCGTGACCGTGGGTGGAAGGATTATCCTAGGGTTTGGTTTGCATCATCTATTGTAAGCTGATCCCTTTATCTATCAAAAATATTGCTACTGCTGTGTTTGATTTACTGGAGAATTATTTCATCTATGTGGAGGATATACACAATCTTATTTGGAGCGAGTTTGTTGCCGTGAATTTAATATTTGATTATTAGTGAGATTAACGTGTCCTGTTGCTGGCCGTGCTGCTGCTCTGTATGGTTGTGCCAAATTACTAGTCGACTGCTTATGCGAATATATTTCAAGCTCTGTAATTCAATCTAGCAGCTATTGGTTCGAGCCTTGCAGATCTTATTATTTTCTATTAACTCAACTGAATCGAACGGATAATTCAGAGAAGCTACAATTTAACCTTATACCGGGTAATTATTTGGACAGTGTAGGCGTCTCCTCATCAGTTGGTATCGGCTTCTGGGTTGCTCATGGTGCATTTAGATTTTCTTTTTCAATGGCTGCTTTGAAATTGCTCAAGGAAGTTAAATCTTTGCCAAAACTATTTCTAGCATCTAGTCACCTGGAGTATTTTGATTGGGAAGAAAGTCAGGAGGATATCTTCTGGGGTCGTTGACTCCAACAGTCAGAGATATATAATGCAGAAAAGACTTTAGCTAACGATGTTTTTATTGGTGGATTGACTATGACAAAGAATTTCCTTGTTGGACATGGAGCGATACGAAGGTTGTGCTACAACTCCTATTTCTTTCTCCATTTTGGCCAAGGAAAATGGTAGCTGAAGTTTATGGTTCCAAATCTCTAACCACCTAACCGATTGATAGTTCTAAGCAACTGAAGAAACCAAATTCTCAGTTGTTGCAGAAGGCTGCAGTGCCCGAACCGACAGTTATGCATGGGAGTGCTGATCTTTCTTCTATATCGGGGCTGCATCCTAGTGCTTCTTCTTGTGATACTCAATTTGAGCATAAAATTGATGATACAGATGATGGATTATCTATGATGGCAAGTGAAATACAAGTGATGGTACTGTTGCTACTGTGAAGGGGCAACGCTCCAGCATATTTCAGTCGGAATGCACAATTAAGGATAAGGTATGCAAACTAATTATTGACGGTGGCAGTTTCACTAATGTCATTTGTAACACCCTAGGTGTTTGGCTTCCACTAAATTGCATGTCATTTCACAAACATGTGCATTATCTATGTCATCATGTCATTATCATTGAAACATACATATGCAACATTTTAAATTGTATGTGTTTTATGCTTGATTGCTTAGAGTGGTAGTAGTGCAACGTATGAATGCAACATAAATTTCTCATATCTTGAAGCATGGCAACATGGTAGTAATGTGACAAGTATAGGATAACAACAAGGTCATGCAACATGTGAAACATTGTATTGAAACATATGTATGAATTGCTTGTTTTAATTTTTGTATCACATATGATCATTAGAAGTGGTATAACAATTTGGTAAAGTGGTTGATCATGGTCTATTACGCCTTAACTACACTTAGGTTACTTGTTGGAACATTGTTCATATAGGTCAAAATGACAAGATTGCCCTTGAATGGAGGTTTGACTTGAAGTGAACCCTAGAGTGCCACTGTTTGACTGATTCAAAAGTCTAACTTAGAGACCTTGCATGGCTGTGCACGCTTTACCAAAGTTGTAGCTAATTTATCAAGGAACAAAAGTTGTTTTATGACCAACCCATGAAAATGTGTGGGACATGGTCAAACATGGCCCACAAGTCAGAAGTACATGTTGATTTAGACTTAGAAATTTTTCTAAGTCCTTATGTGTGTTGCAGTTTCATGTACCCAGCTTTGTCACCTTTTATCTCCCTAACCAAGCCAAACTAGCTCGAGCTCCAATTAGCAAAATTGTAGTAATCACGTAGGTCTCCAACTTTGTTAACTATGGCATAGTCTAGATCGCCACGGATTAGGAGTTAATGATCGTCGAATACGTGCTGTCAGTCACCGTCGTGGAGCTCTGAATCGCGTTTTCAGAAAACGTTCAGTGAACATGGCCGACCGTTTCAGAAAACCTTCGACGTGTGGCGCCACCCGTCGCCGATTGCCTGAGCGCGCAGGCCACACGCCGTGGGCGCCCTGGCACGGCCAGCCACATCTTGAAGCCACCCCGCGCCTGCCCGACGCACTCGCACGCCCTGTTTGCATTCTTCGCCTCCCACAGCGCAGCACCGAGCCGCCCACCATTGCCGCCAGAACTTCGCTCTCACCTAGCTCCCACGTCTTGGCAAAAACGCGTTGCCCAGCTCACCTAGAGCCCCGCCGTGATCCCCTCTCCCTTTTCCACCGTGCTAGCGAGTCAATCGTACATCGGTAAGGGCCAATCGCCGGTTTTTCCCCACCACCGCCTTGTCGGACCTCGCCGGAGTTAGCACTCCGCGTGTCCAGCTCTCCTCGCGCCATTCCCATCCCCTCCTCTGGCTCGCGCTAGGTCCTAGGAACACCACCAAAGCTCCTCGAGCCACCCATTAGGGCTGCGATGCCGTAGCGTCGTCGGAGCCGGCCGTGCCGTGGCCGAGCGCCGCCGTGGCCATCGCCACCCCCTCTAGCTACGTCCTTAGCTGCAATCGATGGTTCCCCTAGGTCCGCTGGGGTGAGGCGAAACTGTTGGCACTGTTGCTTTCACCGGAGAAGTCACCGGCGACGAGCTTCGCCGCCGTCTCCTTCTCCTCCCCTGCCTGTCTCGCTGTCACGCGGGACCCGGCTGTCAGCCGCCGAGGCTGAGGCGGGAGCCCAGCGTGGGCCGCGCCGCGTCTTGGGCCACGCCAGCGTTGTTTGTGGGCCGTCATTTCTACGGGCTGGCCCAGTAGCGGTTAGGTTTTCATTTTTGTTTTGTTTAACTGTTTTTCACAGTTTGGTGCACAATTTCAAAAATATGTAACTCAAGTTTGGTAGGTCCAAATGCTATGGTTCTAATTTTGTTGAGTTCCTAGTATTGTCTAGTATTTAATAAAAATATTATATGAGCACATGTTTTAGAAATTTTTGATGAATTAATTAGGACCTTGAAATGTGTTTTTAGATGCATGCAAACTTGTTTGAATTTTATCTTGAGTTTCTGTGGTCCAAAAATTATGAAATTTTGTGGGTAGTCTATTATTGCTTATTAGAAGCTCTGGTTAAAATTTCAGAGCTAGTGCATGTGTAGTTTTTAAGTTATAGAATTTCCTTTTATTAATGGATGGATCTTGTGTAAATTTTCATAATTTTTCTATAGATCCAGTAAAGGTAAAATTTGATGAGTGCTATTCTTATGCTAGAATGATGCGAGGAAAAATGGGAAATCTGTTGCTTGACACTTTTTAATAAGGTTTCCTAATTATGCTAAAATTAGACATGCCACCTGTTATTTTAGATACAGCAAATTCTACTTGCCCAATGGCTTTAAAATTTTTATGGTAGTCTATGTGCAGCATGAGATAGCTACTATAAATTTTGTAGATTTTTATGAATAGTTTTACTATATATTGCTTAAATCACCTAATTAACTAAATAAATTGGAAAAGGATATTAAATAAATTATTTAGAAGTTGGCACTATACTTTCTGATGTTTCTTAGGTATGAAAAACAAGTTGGTAAACTTGGATTGATCAAATTATGCTTTTGCCTCATCATTAAATAATTAAGTTAGCAACCCTGTCATTGCGGGACAGATTCTAGGTCTACTGGAATTTGATTTGGTTAACTTAAGAATCATGCTTTGATGTTTACACATGAATTGTAGAGAATTTCATAAGCTTTCCAGAATGTCCTCTTGCAAGTCATTTGGATTTGTAGAACTCTGGTTGTGATTGAATTAAGTAACTACTTGTTTGCATATGAAGCTTTAACTGTTATTTTAAGTATGTCTTTACTATTTCTAAGTTTGTGGTAATGTTCCTAGGTGTTAGGCCTTTAACTGAAGATGAGCATCTTTATCTTAGGTTATGCAAGTTAGGTAAGTTGATCTTGTTCTTTAAGTTAAGTGGATACATGCTTAAAGTGATTTGAATAGAGCGAATTACTCGGTAAACGAGTGTCCAGTGATGCTTTCGTAAACACTCACTGTGATTCATTCATCATGAGCATCATGTCATTCCTTATGCATCCATGATATTTATCTTTTGCATCGGCATGCAATAGGTGTACCGGAAGGAGTAACCCTGCTGGAATTCGAGGAACTGAGCGAGCAGCAGCAGCCGGCACCGGAGATTCAGGAGGAGCAGCCTTCAGGAGAAGTGCCGGACGAGGTCGCCGTTGAGTGCCCGGACCACCGTCCTTGCAACTTTGTGAAAGGCAAGCCCCGGAGCATATTAAGCCTCCTAATTTTCGAAATGCAGTTACATTATTATTATTATATATCTATATATATATTGTTGCATTAAGTTTAGGTGTTGGATGCAAACAATTGCTGCATTGGTTACCCAATCCTTGTCCAGATATTGTTACCCTGAATCCTATGTAGCTCAGGCTCGTGTAGTGCTTAGCCCTGCTTAAACGCGGTAGAAGTCGGGTGATTTCCTGTCACCTGCGAGATATAGGAATATACATGTGGCATGGTTGGCTATATTTGCTATCGTGGAAAAGAATCAGTCTTAATTTGAAATGAAGACCGGGCGGAGGCTTGCCGGTTTGCAGTGACAACGTCTGTGTCGATTAAGGACTGAATCTTGGAGCCTTTCCTGTTCATGTTGAACGCATACCTCTCTCTTAGTTGGCTGGGTCTGGAGACCGACCACGAAGCCGAGTAGCTCACCTCAGGCCAGGAGTCGATAAGTATAAAGTGCGCCTCGGAAGGGAGCCATAGGCGTGAGTCCAAGGGCAGGTGATTTAAAAGTCCTGATCGTCCTGGCAGAAGGGTAATCCCTGAGAGTGCTGGCGCTGATCGAACCCACGAATTTGGTTCCAGAGTTGTTCCAAAGGTGACCCACGACTACCCTTGCTAAGTATGCCAGGGTGAGAGTTAGGAATACCCCCTCAGCTGAGTTGTAATTCGATTCGAATCGCCGTCTCTCCCGGTTAGTGAGAACTTGACGGGCTTATCTCCAATGTAGATACACTTAATAACTTAATGGTTTAGAAATGATGTTATGATGATGACAGCCTTATTATACCTGCTATGGTTAATATTGTTTGCTCCTAATAAGTGAGTGCTCTAGTACAGGTGCTAATCTAGTGGATAGGTAAATGATGATAAGCTTGATGCTAAGTTTAAATTGGTTACTATAATCATAAGCTTTTTATGCAACTGTGTCAAGCTAGCCCACCTGAAAAGCCTTGCATGATCCTTGGTGTCTTTTATTTCTGGTTTTGGTGGGTAAGTCTAGCTGAGTACCTTCTCGTACTCAGGGTTTATCTCCCACCGCTGCGTATGACCAGCTTCTTCTTTGGTTGTTTGCAAGTCTTGCCTTCTCCCCACCGGGATGAAGACTAGACCGTTGGGCGCGGTCTCTACTAGTTCTCGTACCTGATAATGCTTTTGCGGGACATGACTCAGACTTGGCAATGTATTTGAAAGCTATGATGTTTTGTACTAAACTATGTTGCTTCCGCACACTCAAACTTGGTTTGTAATATTTTATTTGAACTCTGATGGATGTAATCCGAATGCTACTTATGAAATGTTGTAACGGATGATGTATTGTGTTGAATCATTACGATCTTGGTTTGTATGTCGAGAGTTGGTTGAAATCCTTCGTGATTTCTGGACTACCGGGATTATGGGAGCTTAAGTACAGGAATTTGATCGCTTCGGTGATTGTTTTTGTACTTACGTTCTTATGATTTGGTCGGTTCTGTTATATACCGTGGTATCGAGCAAGATTCGACACTAAACATGTCATTTGTGTATTTAAAACAAAAGTATTTGTGAAAATCCTAAATTAAATACTAAGTATTGCCGTTGGTCATATCCCTTATGCCCAAATAAGGACTCTTAGGTGGCTTATTAAGTACTAACTTGGGGTTACTACTTGTTTCGCTTTAGTAATACCGTCCATACGTGCTATTATATGGATGCCATCCGCTTGGGTGGTAATGTTTGGATCAAATACCTCTATGCTCGGTAAGTGGGAGTTGTGAGAGCATGACCGTCCAACCGTCGGTCTAGGGGAGAGTAGTTGTGGTTGCTCGCATACTTACGTGTTCGATCATGTATCTATGAGAGTACTTAAATGTGGGTATCTCGACGGGTAGTCGATACTAGAGTATATGCATCGAGGGATGTATGTATGAAAGTATTTAGTTTATCGCTTGCTTTTATGCATTTTGGGAAATTATCGGGCTGAAATGAAATTTTCTGCGGTACACTAACAACGTATCGTTGTAGATCGACTAGCTACCGTATACGAGAGAACGTATGTATGCCACCGTATATTTCGCTAGCCTTTAAATTTTTCTAGGATTGTGAGGACGTACGGATCGTGCATGCATCATGTTCAAGCATACAGGGCATTTCTTGCATTACTCCCTCCTTTAAAATACGATTGTCCCGACTAATTAAATTTCGTATCCCTTAAATGATTCTCCCCTTACGTTGTAACTTTTGCTACAGATGGCGTGCACGAAGCTCACTGCTCGCAAGTCCGCTAGAGGCAGGGCGCCTCATCACCGTTTAGCTCCTCGTGAGCCCCGTCCTGAGCCTACTGAGGAGGAAAGGCTGAGGATAGAGCTAGCTCGGGTGACTGCTGAGAGGAATGCGGCTCAGCACCGCTTGGAGCAAGTAATGCAGGAAAGGGACCAAGAGACCCTTGAGGTTCAGAGGTTGACAGTTGCTCACCGCAACTGTGAACGCATGTTGATTCACGTGATGAACCAACGGAATGAAGCCTAGCACGAGGAGAATGTGTTGAGAGCGCGACAGGTAGAGCTAGAGCAGCAAGTGGCAGTTGCTGAGGAGTACAATGACAATCTCCATGAGGAGGTTCACCTGTTACACAATCAACTTCACCCTCTCCTGCCACCTGATGATGAGGATGAGATGGGCTCTGGTGTCATCATGGCTGAAGGTGATGATGACATGGAGGTCAATGGACCTGAGGACATTCCACCTGAGGGGGAGGAAGATGAGGAGTTAGAGCCTGCTAGTGATGAAGAAGGAGGAGAGATCTTCGACACTGACTCCAAGGACGATGCGTAGTTTAGCTTACTACTTAGCTAATGCGCAAGAGCTAGTCTTTTGTTGATCCTCATGCATGAACGAGTAGCTTTGTAATAAGTTATCTTTGGATGTAAGTTTGGAACCACTATGGCTTTGATGTAACCTATCGAACGTATTATGCTCCACGTATGTGAGCCTTTGATGAATTTCGTCTTTGCGGTCTATGGATCTCGTTGTTGGTTAAGTTCATTGAATTTATGTGTCAATTGATGCGCTTGATGAGTTGTGTGGTTGTGATGAATGATTGTGCCTCTGTTGATTATATAAATGCATTCCCTCCAATGGACTCAGTTTGGCATAATTATACGGTTCATCTACAAAAATTTCCACATCGTCAGTGCTCATTGGCTATACATTTTGCAGATGGCTCATAACCTTCGTCGTGGTCGTGGCATGGGAAATGAGGAACAACCACCTCCGCCACCGCCCACACCAGCTGAGCTAATGCAGACAGTTTTGGAAAGTCAGCGCATGTTAGCTGAGGCTATGCGTCAGATGGCTAACCGTGAGGATCGTCATGTCCGCCAAGGACCCGAGCCGAACCAGTACAGCAGCTTTAAGGACTTCATGGATACAAAGCCTCCTATCTTTCGTGAGGCAGAAGAACCATTACAAGCTGATGAATGGTTGAGCATGATAGAGCAAAGGTTTGGATTGCTCCGTTTGACTGAAGGTATGAAGGCCACATATGCAGGACACCAGCTCCAAGGCCCTGCAGGCATCTGGTGGACACATCACAAGACCACCTTCCCTGCAAACATCTAGATAGTTTGGGGTCAGTTTCAGGCAGCTTTCAAAGGACACTTTATCCCTCCTGGTCTCATGGCCATTAAGCATATCGAGTTTATGAAGCTAACCCAAGGCAACAGGAGTCTTAATGAATACCTCCAGGCATTCAACAACCTGGCGAGCTATGCTCCTGAGTTCGTCGATACTAACACCAAGAGAATAGCTAGCTTCAAGAGGGGACTTTCCCCAAAACTGATGAAGTCTATGGGCAACTGCAAGTGTGTCACCTTCAATGAGTTTATCAGTGACACTCTGACCCAGGAGAACAATGACAAGATATATGCTGCTTCTAAGAACCACAAAAGAAACTTTGAGGCAGGTGCTTCTCAGTCTAAGGCACCAATGGTATCCAAGACCCAGTACCATCCACCCAATGCTAATGTCCGATACCGCCCACCTCAGAAGAAGAATCAAGCTAAAACTGGTTTTCGCAAGGGGTACACAATTTCCTTGCCAAAGAATACCTCTGGGCAGGGCAGCTCCAATGTCCCACCAGCTAACAGGCCGTGTTGGAACTGTAACTAGCCTGGTCATTGGGCAAATAGATGTCCCCATCCTCCCAAGAATGCTCAAGGAAACGTCCGTCAGGGGCGTGTTCACTACACTACTGTAGAGGAAATTCCTGCTGGTGAAGTGGTCACCGCTGGTAAGTTTCTTGTTAATGATCACCCTGTAGTTGTGCTCTTTGATTCAGGTGCTTCACATTCCTTTGTGAGTTCTACTTTTGCATCTAAGCATAAGATGAATGTGATTACAATTGTCAAGGGTGGTTATTGTATTATTGCTGCTGGGAATAATATCATGACTAACCAAGTAGTAAAAGATGTAAAGCTTGAAATTGGGGATCGAGAGTTCCTTACGGATCTGGTAGTGCTACCGGGGATAGGAATTGATATAATCCTAGGAATGAAGTGGATGAGTGGGAATGGAGTGTTGATCGATACGTCAACCCGTGTGGTAATGTTGAGAGATCCTGTGGATAAGAAGGGTTTTCTAGTGCAGTTACCTCGTGATATCTCTATTCACAATACAGCCAATGCTACCCTAGCCAAAGCCATTGAGGATCTACCAGTTGTCTGTGAGTTTCTAGATGTCTTCCCTGATGACTTTCCTGGATTACCTCCGGACCGTGATGTAGAATTCAAGATAGAACTCATTCTGGGTATGGCTCCTATTTCTCGAAGGCCCTATAGAATGCCGCCCAATGAGTTGGCTGAACTGAAGAGTCAGTTGAATGAGCTATTGAAGAAAGGTTTGATTCGGCCTAGTTCTTCTCCTTGGGGTTGTCCGGCTATCTTTGTGAAGAAGAAGGACGAGTCTCTACGCATGTGTGTGGATTATCGTCCCCTAAATGTTGTTACCATCAAGAACAAATACCCTTTTCCTCGCATCGATATTCTGTTTGATCAGCTCTCCAAAGCTAAGGTATTCTCCAAGATCGATTTGAGGTCTGGTTACCATCAGATCAAAATTCGTCCTGAAGATATACCTAAGACAGCTTTCTCTACACGTTATGGCTTGTTTGAGTACCTTGTCATGTCCTTTGGGTTGACAAATGCTCTGGCACACTTTATGTACCTGATGAATTCTGTATTCATGCCAGAATTGGACAAGTTTGTCGTCGTGTTTATTGATGATATCCTGGTATATTCTCAGAATGAAGAAGAACATGCTGAACATCTGAGAATTGTCTTAACTCGGTTATGTGACAACCAGCTTTATGCTAAGTTCAGCAAGTGTGAATTCTGGTTGAACAAGATACCTTTTCTAGGTCATGTGTTATCTGGTGATGGAATTTCGGTTGACCCTACGAAGGTGCAAGAAGTCCTTGAGTGGAAGGCACCTACTACGGTCACAGAAGTCCGAAATTTCCTGGGATTGGCTGGCTATTATCGTCGCTTTATCCCAGATTTCTCTAAGATAGCCAAGCCCATGACTCGACTACTTCAAAAAGATGAGAAGTTTGTTTGGACTCCGAAGTGTGAAGAGGCTTTCCACACTTTGCGGACCTTGCTAACCTCTACTCCTGTATTGGCACAATCTGACATCGAAAAGCCTTTTGATGTCTATTGTGATGCATGTGGCACCGGTTTGGGGTGTGTTCTTATGCAGGAGGGCCGAGTAATTGCTTATGCTTCGCGCCAGCTTCAAAAGCATGAAGTCAACTATCCTACCCATGACTTAGAGCTAGCCGCAGTTGTTCATTCCCTGAAGATTTGGAGACATTACTTGCTGGGTAATGTGTGCAACATCTATACTGACCATAAAAGCCTCAAGTACATCTTTACTCAACCCGAGTTGAACATGCGTCAACGGCGATGGTTAGAATTGATCAAGGACTACAACCTTCAAGTGCACTACCATCCTGGTAAGGCAAATGTGGTTGCTGATGCCTTAAGCAGAAAGGCCCATTGCAATTCCTTGGTTAGTGAAGATTTTCATCTGGCACACCTCCTTCATCCTGCAGTACTCCACAATATCACTGTGGATTGCTCTCTTAGAAGTCGAATTATCGAACTCCAGAAGACTGATGTGGGTGTGTTTCACATCAAGCGGAAGATGAAAGAGAAAGAGACCAAGCACTTTAGGGTCGATGACAAAGGAATTCTCTGGTTTAATGATAGACTTGTGGTACCCAAAGATAAAGAACTTAGAAATCAAATTATGGCCGAAGCCCATTCTTCTAAGTTGTCCATCCATCCTGGTAGTAGTAAAATGTATCAAGATCTCAAGCTGTATTATTGGTGGACCAAGATGACGAAAGAAATCGCAGCTTACGTGGCAAGGTGTGATAACTGTTGCAGAGTCAAGGCTATTCACATAAGGCCCGGACTGTTGCAGCCACTCTCTATTCCTGGCTGGAAGTGGGAAGAAATTAGCATGGATTTTATTGTTGGATTACCCACTACCAAAAAGGGTTGTGATTCCATCTGGGTTATCGTAGATCGTCTAACAAAATCCGCTCACTTTATTCCGGTCAAGTCTACATATCACCCGCACAATTATGCTGAGATTTATTTTCAACAAGTGGTACGTCTCCATGGTGTACCCAAATCTATTGTTTCTGATAGAGGGCCTTAGTTCATGGCTCGCTTTTGGGAGTGCTTACATCAGAATCTTGGCACTCATCTAATCCGCAGTTCTGCCTATCATCCGCAAACATCAGGACAGACTGAGCGTGTTAATCAAATTCTTGAGGACATGCTTAGAGCTTGTCTTATTTCTTGCAAAGGCTCTTGGGAAGACTGGTTACCTCTCGCTGAATTCTCTTATAACAACAGTTATCAAGAGAGTATCAAAATGGCTCCTTTTGAAGCTCTTTATGGCCGCAAGTGTAGAACTCCTTTGAACTGGGTGGAACCCGAGGAAAGAAGATTCTATGGTATTGACTTTGTAAAAGAAGCCGAAGAGCAAGTCCGAACTATACAGAAGAATATGACTGCCGCACAGGCTAGACAAAAGAGCTATGCTGACAAGAGAAGAAAACCTATTGAGTTTGAAGTAGGTGATCACGTTTATCTGAAGGTATCCCCTATGAAAGGAGTCATGCGTTTTGGAATTAAAAGGAAGCTTGAGCCTCGATATGTTGGACCTTACCGCATTATCGAGAAAAGTGGAAGAGTAGCCTATAAACTCGATCTACCCCGTGAGATGGGAGCTATATTCCCGGTATTCCATGTGTCCCAGCTAAAGAAGTGTCTTCGTATTCCCGAGGAAAGAATAGCAACAAGGAAAGTCAACTTGAAATCTGATCTTTCTTATGAGGAAAAGCCCGTGCAAGTTCTGGATACTCAAGAAAGAGTGACTCGTACATGAGTGGTTAAATTATACAAGGTAGTTTGGAGTAATCATAGTGAACGGGATGCAACCTGGGAATGGGAAGATTATTTAAAGGAAAATCATCCAACTTTCTATACTAAATGGTACGCGTTCCAAATCTCGGGACGAGAGTTTTCTAAGGGGGGAGGGATGTAACACCCTAGGTGTTTGGCTTCCACTAAATTGCATGTCATTTCACAAACATGTGCATTATCTATGTCATCATGTCATTATCATTGAAACATACATATGCAACATTTTAAATTGTATGTGTTTCATGCTTGATTGCTTAGAGTGGTAGTAGTGCAACGTATGAATGCAACATAAATTTCTCATATCTTGAAGCATGGCAACATGGTAGTAATGTGACAAGTATAGGATAACAACAAGGTCATGCAACATGTGAAACATTATATTGAAACATATGTATGAATTGCTTGTTTTAATTTCTGTATCACATATGATCATTAGAAGTGGTATAACAATTTGGTAAAGTGGTTGATCATGGTCTATTACGCGTTAACTACACTTAGGTTACTTGTTGGAACATTGTTCATGTAGGTCAAAATGACAAGATTGCCCTTGAATGGAGGTTTGACTTGAAGTGAACCCTAGAGTGCCACTGTTTGACTGATTCAAAAGTCTAACTTAGAGACCTTGCATGGCTGTGCACGCTTTACCAAAGTTGTAGCTAATTTATCAAGGAACAAAAGTTGTTTTATGACCAACCCATGAAAATGTGTGGAACATGGTCAAACATGGCCCACAAGTCAGAAGTACATGCTGATTTAGACATAGAAATTTTTCTAAGTCCTTATGTGTGTTGCAGTTTCATGTACCCAGCTTTGTCACCTTGTATCTCCCTAACCAAGCCAAACTAGCTCGAGCTCCAATTAGTAAAATTGTAGTTATCACATAGCTCTCCAACTTTGTTAACTATGGCATTGTCTAGATCGCCACGGATTAGGAGTTAATGATCGTCGAATACGTGCTGTCAGTCACCGTCGTGGAGCTCTGAATCGCGTTTTCAGAAAACGTTCAGTGAACATGGCCGACCATTTCAGAAAACCTTTGACGCGTGGCGCCACCTGTCGCCGATCGCCTGAGCGTGCAGGCCACGCGCCGTGGGCGCCCTGGCACGGCCAGCCGCGTCTTGAAGCCACCCCGCGCCTGCCCGACGCACTCACACGCCCCTGTTTGCATTCTTCGCCTCCCACAGCGCAGCACCGAGCCGCCCGCCATTGCTGCCAGAACTTCGCTCTCGCCTAGCTCCCACGTCTTGGCAAAAACGTGTTGCCCAGCTCACCCAGAGCCCCGCCGTGATCCCCTCTCCCTTTTCCACCGTGCTAGCGAGTCAATCGTACATCGGTAAGGGCCAATCGCCGGTTTTTCCCCACCACCGCCTTGTCGGACCTCGCCGAGTTAGCATTCCGCGTGTCCAGCTCTCCTCGCGCCATTCCCATCCCCTCCTCTGGCTCGCGCTAGGTCCTAGGAACACCACCAAAGCTCCTCGAGCCACCCATTAGGGCTGCGATGCCGTAGCGTCGTCGGAGCCGGCCGTCTGCGTGGCCGAAGCGCCGCCGCGGCCATCGCCACCCCCCTCTAGCTGCGTCCTTAGCTGCAATCAATGGTTCCCCTAGGTCCACTTGGGGTGGGCGAAACTATTGGCATTTGTTGCTTTTAGCCGAGAGAAGTCACCGGCGATGAGCTTCGCCGCCCATCTCCTCCTCCTCCCCGCCTGTCTCTCATTGTCACGCTGGACCCGACATTGTCACCGACCAGGCCGAGGCGGGAGCCCAACATGGGCAAGGCCATGCCTTGGGCCACGCCAGCGTTGTTGTTCGTGGGCAAATCATTTCTACTGGCTGGCCCGATGGCAGTTAGGTTTTCATTTTTGTTTTGTTTAACTGTTTTTCACAGTTTGGTGCACAATTTCAAAAATATGTAACTCAAGTTTGGTAGGTCCAAATGCTATGGTTCTAATTTTGTTGAGTTCCTAGTATTGTCTAGTATTTAGTAAAAATATTATATGAGCACATGTTTTAGAAATTTTTGATGAATTAATTAGGACCTTGAAATGTGTTTTTAGATGCATGCAAACTTGTTTGAATTTTATCTTGAGTTTTTGTGGTCCAAAAATTAGGAAATTTTGTGGGTAGTCTATTATTGCTTATTAGAAGCTCTGGTTAAAATTTTAGAGCTCGTGCATGTGTAGTTTTTAAGTTATAGAATTTCCTTTTATTAATGGATGGATCTTGTGTAAATTTTCATAATTTTTCTATAGATCCAGTAAAGGTAAAATTTGATGAGTGCTATTCTTATGCTAGAATGATGCGAGGAAAAATGGGAAATCTGTTGCTTGACACTTTTTAATAAGGTTTCCTAATTATGCTAAAATTAGACATGCCACCTGTTATTTTAGATACAGCAAATTCTACTTGCCCAATGGCTTTAAAATTTTTATGGTAGTCTATGTGCAGCATGAGATAGCTACTGTAAATTTTGTAGATTTTTATGAATAGTTTTACTATATATTGCTTAAATCACCTAATTAACTAAATAAACTGGAAAAGGATATTAAATAAATTATTTAGAAGTTGGCACTATACTTTCTGATGTTTCTTAGGTATGAAAAACAAGTTGGTAAACTTGGATTGATCAAATTATGCTTTTGTCTCATCATTAAATAATTAAGTTAGCAACCCTGTCATTGCGGGACAGATTCTAGGTCTACTGGAATTTGATTTGGTTAACTTAAGAATCATGCTTTGATGTTTACAAATGAATTGTAGAGAATTTCATAAGCTTTCCAGAATGTCCTCTTGCAAGTCATTTGGATTTGTAGAACTCTGGTTGTGATTGAATTAAGTAACTACTTGTTTGCATATGAAGCTTTAACTGTTATTTTAAGTATGTCTTTACTATTTCTAAGTTTGTGGTAATGTTCCTAGGTGTTAGGCCTTTAACTGAAGATGAGCATCTTTATCTTAGGTTATGCAAGTTAGGTAAGTTGATCTTGTTCTTTAAGTTAAGTGGATACATGCTTAAAGTGATTTGAATAGAGCGAATTACTCGGTAAACGAGTGTCCAGTGATGCTTTCGTAAACACTCACTGTGATTCATTCATCATGAGCATCATGTCATTCCTTATGCATCCATGATATTTATCTTTTGCATCGGCATGCAATAGGTGTACCGGAAGGAGTAACCCTGCTGGAATTTGAGAAACTGAGCGAGCAGCAGCAGCCGGCACCGGAGATTCAAGAGGAGTAGCCTTCAGGAGAAGTGCCGGACGAGGTCGCCGTTGAGTGCCCGGACCACCGTCCTTGCAACTTTGTGAAAGGCAAGCCCCGGAGCATATTAAGCCTCCTAATTTTCGAAATGCAGTTACATTATTATTATTATATATCTATATATATATTGTTGCATTAAGTTTAGGTGTTGGATGCAAACAATTGCTGCATTGGTTACCCAATCCTTGTCTAGATATTGTTACCCTGAATCCTATGTAGCTCAAAGCTCATGTAGTGCTTAGCCCCGCTTAAACGCTGTAGAAGTCGGGTGATTTCCTCACCACTGCGAGATATAGGAATATACATGTGGCATGGTTGGCTATATTTGCTATCGTGGAAAAGAATCAGTCTTAATTTGAAATGAAGATCGGGCGGAGGCTTGCCGGTTTGCAAAGAACAACGTGCAGTGTCGATTAAGGACCAATCTTGGAGCCTTTCTCTGCTCATGTTGAACGCATGCCTCTCTCTTAGTTGGCTGGGTCTCGAGACCGACCACGGCCGAGTAGCTCACCTCGTGCCGAGAGTCGATAAGTATAAAGTGCGCCTCGGAAGGGAGCCATAGGCGTGAGTCCAAGGGCGGTGATTTAAAAGTCCTTATCGTCTGGCGGAAGGGTAATCCCCGAGAGTCTTTGGCGCTGATCGAACCCACAATTTGGTTCCCTCGAGTTGTTCCAAGGTGACCCACGGCTACCCTTGCTAAGTATGCCAGGGTGAGAGTTAGGAATACCCCCTCAGCTGAGTTATAATTCGATTCGAATCGCCGTCTCTCCCGGTTAGTGAGAACTTGACGGGCTTATCTCCAATGTAGATACACTTAATAACTTAATGGTTTAGAAATGATGTTATGATGATGACAGCCTTATTATACCTGCTATGGTTAATATTGTTTGCTCCTAATAAGTGAGTGCTCTAGTACAGGTGCTAATCTAGTGGACAGGTAAATGATGATAAGCTTGATGCTAAGTTTAAATTGGTTACTATAATCATAAGCTTTTTATGCAACTGTGTCAAGCTAGCCCACCTGAAAAGCCTTGCATGATCCTTGGTGTCTTTTATTTCTGGTTTTGGCGGGTAAGTCTAGCTGAGTACCTTCTCGTACTCAGGGTTTATCTCCCACCTGTTGCAGATGACCAGTTCTTCTTTGGTTGCTGCAAGTACTTCCTTCTCCCAGCTGGGGATGAAGACTAGACCATTGGGCGCGGTCTCTACTAGTTCTCGTACCTGATAATGCTTTTGCGGGACATGACTCAGACTTGGCAATGTATTTGAAAACTATGATGTTTTGTACTAAACTATGTTGCTTCCGCACACTCAAACTTGGTTTGTAATATTTTATTTGAACTCTGATGGATGTAATCCGAATGCTACTTATGAAATGTTGTAACGGATGATGTGTTGTGTTGAATCATTACGATCTTGGTTTGTATGTCGAGAGTTGGTTGAAATCCTTCGTGATTTCCGGACTACCGGGATTATGGGAGCTTAAGTACAAGAATTTGATCGCTTCGGTGATTGTTTTTGTACTTACGTTCTTATGATTTGGTCGGTTCTGTTACATCATTAGCTCAGATGTTGTTCATGTTTTGTCTATATCTACACGGAGGCTTCCAACGCCGCGTTATATGTATTGGATGAATCAAAGTGGTACACTGAAAATTACTCATAAGGCTAGAGTTAAATTTTCAGTTGGAACTTATATTGATACTGTGGATTGTGATGTTGCACCATTGAGTGCATGTCATTTGTTGTTGGGTCGACCATGGCACTATGATCTTGACGCTACTCATGGTCGTCGTTCCAATAATTATTCATTTGTGCACAAGGGAGTTCATCATGTGCTCAAACCAATGCTGGATAGTGCTATTAAGGCTGAGGTGTTTTCTACTGTGAGAGTGAAGAAAAAGGTTGCTGAATGCTTCAACAGGGAGAGAATAATGTGACTGTAGCTGCTGGGATAATTGCACTGGAGAATTCATATGTGGATCCTAAAGTTGCAGTACCTGCTGTTAGTAGCTCTGATGGGGCAGCCATGATTTATGCAGCTAATAAGTCTAAAACTCAACGTTATTGTAAGGAGTATGAAAGTGTAGTGATTGACTCAAATAAATCACCCTCCAATTTGGCACCCTATCTAATTTTGTGAATGATGTGGCTGCAATTCCTCATATTGCTTCTTGTGGGAATTCAGGCAACGACCCTAAAGCTGGTAATACTTCTCAAGATGTGTCAACGAATGCAATCAGTTCAATAATTATTACTCCAGAAAATTCTGGTCGTTCACATGCTAATCAGTTTGGTAACTTGGTTGTTGATGAGATGAAAGATGAGCAAGTTATGGTTGCTTCTGTGCAAGGTAAGACCATAATAAATGGTGCTGATCACCTAAAGGAAGAGACTCTTAAATTTATCTCAAAGCCAAGGACGGCTTTGTTTCAAGGATGGGAGAATGATGAGTGCACGGCTCCTCAAAATATATCTATGGAAAATTCTTCTCCAATTTTAAATGTCGTAATTGGTCTTAAATTTGGAGCTATTATTTTTGATGAGAAATATAGCAAGAATATAGATAAATTTACTACTGTCGGCTTGTCTTCAAATATATTTTTGGTAGTAGTGAGCGAGTTTGATGCCGTGAATTTAATATTTGATTATTAGTGAGATTCACGTGTCCTGTTGCTGGCCGTGCTGCTGCTCTTTATGGTTGTGCCAAATTACTAGTTGACTGCTTGTGCGAATATATTTGAAGCTCTGTAATTCAGTCTAGCAGCTATTGGTTCAGAGCCTTGCAGAACTTATTATTTTCTATTGACTCAACTGAATCGAACTGATAATTTAGAGAAGCTATAATTTAACCTCGTACCGTGAAAGATTGGGCAATTATTTGGACAGTGTAGGCGCGTCCACACCACTATGGGTCGAGGATCCAGGACAGGGGAGGAGTTTAGTCGTGGCTTGGCCTCGTCCTCTATCGGGGTCGCAAGGACTCGACTTCTTTTTCCCTGGTGCCCTTTTCGACCTCAGGGGGTCATGATGCCTTGTCACAGGCAAGTTTGGTTTTGCTCCACGTGGGGAGAGACTTGTCAATCGTAAACATGCAGTCGGAGCGGTGTGCCTCGTCGAGGTTAATGGGTAATTTGAGAGGGACCCGGTATCCTCCATAATCGACGTGGAGTTCGGCTGTGCCTTGTCGAGAGATGTCCCATAAATCGTTGGCCGTCTAGCCCATCGGTCCCCAACTGCCTCCGCAGCGGCCAGAGGGCAAGATGCCTCCCTCCAGAGGGGGTCAACCCGGGCGACTTCGAAGCGAATGACTCGAACACAGGAAGAGATGGTCGTGAGGCTCCGCACCACCGATAAGAGCTGCTAGGGCCCATCTCATCCTGCCCCTACCGATAAGAGCCGAGCGTGGATTCGCAGTCCCAGCGTCAGATTTCCTTTGCAATGTTGCAGCTACAACATCTTCCTCCCAATGCAATGTTGCAGCTGACGGGCTTCGTAGTTGTCTGCGAGGCTTTCCTGGGGATCGAGCCCAACAAGGACCTGTTCCGGCCGGTATTCTTGGTGAAAACCCGCAAGGTGCATGGCTCTGATGGTGGCGTGCTCGCCCTCATGGGCGGTACAAACATCCAGATGCGCTACGGGGTTTCTCACAGTTACCCATGCCTGCCGCTGAGGACTTCGAATTCCGGCTAGAATGAGAACTGGTTCTACATCCGTGATCACTTTTTTCTGCTGCCGCCCCCTTTCCTCACTTCTCCATCACTGCTGGTGAGGCTGGAATCATGGGTTGGGGTGTGACAGGAATTGGTCAAAGAAGGTGTCGGAGATCCTGAACATCCTAGTCACGCCCCTGGCGCTGCCACGCCTCGTGACAAGGGGGTTGTCGCTGCTAACGCGAGGCCCCTAGGAGAGTGACACCGCACCTCCTCTTCGAGCTCTTTGTGATGGGTTACACTACCATACCTAATACGAAGCATCTCGAACTCCTCACTGGATAATCATTCATGTCTCCAGACACACATGAAGTAACATTAGTGAAGCCGCTTTTACATTTGGTGGGGCTGTCTGTTGTAAGCGGAGGGAGGGAGAATAGAGGATGTCCCACCGACGGCGAGCTCCTCGCGTCCGGTGCACTGCGCCTCACCGACGAATCCCCATGAAAAGTAGGAGAAAAGCTTCGGTCGACGACATTGGTTCGATTGACCTACCTTGCAGATCTCTCGCTTATCACCATTCGCGGGCGTGTTTCGCGGGTTGTGCGCTGGGAGTGGGTTGCTCTTGCTCTGCTTTTGGGTCGTCATGGTGAAGAAGGCCGAACACTTTGGTGCCCTGCAGGGGCGGTGTTCCTTGCTGGGCAGAGGGGGACATTCTGGTGCAGGTTCGGTGGGAGCTTTTTCGCCATGAATCAGAACTGGAGGCTTACTCTGGCTGCGCCGCCAGGGAAGTCTCCTTAGAACTTTCGAGATGTTGTTCAGAGGCCTGACTCAGATACCTAGATTTCGGATGAGGCATGGAACGAGCCGGGGGGCAGGTTTGGAGGTCATAGATCAACAAAATGGGACTCAAAACAGCAGAAAAAGAGGCAAGCTGAGGAAATAAGGAAATCTCTGTTCAATTTTGGCTCATCTGTGGAGAGGGCTGAGAGCAGGATGGAGGAAGATCATAATCATAACAAGTTAGCAGAGGAGAAAATCAGTAGGGAATGAGAGGAAGAGGAGTTAGAGCGATCAACAATGTCACTAGAACCAGCTCTATCCCAGCTGTCGGAGTTGGGGAAGAAGCAAAGTGGTCTATGGGAGCCATCTAACCCAGGCCAACAGAATATTGGGCCAACACTAAAAGGGAGACGTGTTTTGGGTCCAACATTGAAGATCTATTCACGCACTCTTACGAAAGGCCCATAACACACAGATGGGTGTGGGTTCCTAGTGCTAGGGTTCTTGAGGCCACTATCATTGGGGTCCCAGCATCCACAGAGGAAGTGAGGAGATACAGAGAGAGGGCAAAGAAAATCATAGCGGTGAGTGCCAAAACAGTAGACTCCAGATCTTTTGTTCAAGTTGCTTCAGAGAGAGTGATGGAGAATCGTGGAGGAGGAAGGGTCAACTTCCACGGGGGGCGCAAAGACGAGTGCAAGGAGATCGGCCAAGAGGAGCACTTCCAGAATCACGTAAGGGAAGGTGAGTTCGGTAGGCAGGGGGAGCATTTCAATCAATCCTTAAACAATTTTAGATCTGAGCAGAGGAGGGATGGAGGAGGTAGAGGAGATTACTAGGAATATGGGAGAGATGATCACAGGAGGTGGGAAGATGCTGGCCATGAGGACTACAGATGGCGTGCTGAGAACAGGGGGGCAAAGCGTCGCCCACTGGAAGGAGGATCATTACATTTTGAGGATTTGCGACACAAGCTGACCCGAGATCAAACGAACAGAGGAGGTTTCAACATGGATGATAGTGGAGGAGGCCTGATTGATAGATGTTTTAGATGTAACAAGACAGGGCACAAGAGTTTCAACTATCCTAATCCACCTATCTGCTACAGCTATCATGAGTCAGGGCATATGTCTACCGATTGTCCATGATCTAAAGTGAACAAAGGAAGGCTCTGTGGGTATGGGTTGCCAGGACAACTTTTCTACAGCATCCAAGTTCCCATTGAGGAGGAAGAAGTGGTCAATAGCCCCATCACAGCGCTGATGACAGTAATTGAGGGGAAGGGTTCAGTATGCAAGGTCACTACTGAGCTCAAGTACCTGATCAATTCTACCTGGGATTGTCAGGTCACGAAGATGGGCACTAATGAGTTTATGTTTGTGGTTCCCATGGCAAAGGACATAGATTTCTTAACCAAGCTGAAGGAGTTCAAATGCAAAATATCTGATATGGTGGTTTCTGTCGAGAAGTCAGACTTGATGGTAGGGTGTTGTGGTGTGCTCTCCACTGTTTGGGTCAAGCTCATGGGGGTTCCATACTGGGCAAGGAAAGAAAATGCTATTGAGGAGGTTGCTTACTTGGTGGGGGATTTTGAGGAGGTGGACGTCTCTTCCCTACCAGGGCTGGGCTGATCAGGGTGAAGGTTTCTTACAAGGACCCAAAGTAGATAAACGGGGCCTCAAAGGTGTATTTCAATAATAGGGGCTTCATGGTATCTTGGTTGGTCAAAACCTAGAAAACTCAAGAGTCTAAGAATATTATTAATGACAAGCCTGCAAATAGGGAAGGTGAGGGGGCCTGGTGCAAGCGGTAGAGTCTTACCGCCTGTGACCGGAAGGTCCTGGGTTCAAGTCGCGGTCTCCTCGCATTGCACAGGCGAGAGTAAGGCTTGCCACTAACACCCTTCCTCAGACCCTGCACAGAGCGGGAGCTCTCTACACTAGGTACAAGCTTGCAAATAGGGACAGTGAGGGGGAAGAAGAAAAAGATGAGGAGGTCTCTAACAACTATTTCCCACTCAAGGATGGAAGTCAGAAGGATGTTGATGGCTTTCCACCCGAATCAAGCAAACAAGGTGAAAATAGGGGCAAACATGTGGCTCTAGGAAACACTGATAATAGTCAGGACAAACAAGGAGCAGAGCAGAAGGGTAAGACTCCATTGCATGAGGTTCAAGAAAAGGTGATCTTGAGCTCTGAGGGTTCAATGGTGTTAAAGGAGTCTAAGGCCATGGATCAAATGGAATTATGCCTTGACTCTGAAGACCCAATCCTGTTTCAGTCACATGCTTCTGACATGATTGTGGAGAACACTAATTAGGCTTTTGGGACTGCAACTCAGGATAAAGTGTCTTTGGAGGCTCCAACTCAATCAAAGCAAGGCCTAGAACCACCAATGCAAGCTGAAAAGGGGAGCTCTCGACAAGTAAGCAGCGATACCCCAATATTGGAGAGAGCAGAAAAGTTGAGGGCGAAGAAGAATCTCCAAGGTACTTCTAACAACCCCTTTACTCTTTTGCAGAATGTTGAAAATAAACATTTAGCAAAGGTAGCAGCAGCCTATAATATTGTGCTAGGAGTAGATGATTGTAAGATATATGAATTTATTGACACCATTAAGGCTAAAGAAGCGGCTCAGACAGAGATAACAAGACTAGAGAAAGCCAAGTCAGCGAGTACTGAGGTTGTCATTGTAGAAGAGATTTGTGACTCAGATGATGAATGTCTTGAGGGGCATGTTGATCAAGTGGAGGAGTTATCAAAATTAGAGGAGATATCACAAATGATACCTATGCCAAGGTTAGTGGAGTTAATTGGTCCGAGGGGAGAAGGTCATGAATCTCATGTTGTCCATGTGGAGGAGATGACAGATAAAGGAGGGAGCGCACAAGTGATCCCCTTGCTAGCTGTTGGCAAGGGGAAATCAAAGAAATGTTCCAAATGAAGATCCTCTTTTGGAATATAAGAGGGTTGAATAGTGGGGGGAGAAAGAAACAGTTTGGGGAGTTGATGTCCAAACATTAGGTAGATGTAGTGTGTTTACAAGAGACTATCAAGCAAAAATTCACAAGTAGAGAGCTTTCTAGTCTAGCTAGAGGTAAAGACATGCATTGGAATGGATCAGTCCTGAAGGAAGGTCGGGTGGTTTGCTTGTTGGGGCGGATAAGGACTGCCTTGAGATCATAGATTACAAAGCGGGAGGTTTTGTCAATGTTGAACAGTGAAGTCAAAGGAAGACAACTTGCTCATCAATGTCTATGGGCCTGTTCAGGTGAATTTGAAACCAGACTTTCTGTGGGAGCTTATGGAGATAATTCTGGCCTTAGAGCATCCTATCATTGTGGTAGAGGATTTTAACTTAGGGGTTGTTCAGAGAAATCTATTGGCAATGTTAACACGAGTTTGGTATATTTGTTTAACCATTTTGTTGATGATACTAGCTTGAGGGAACTACATAGACATGGGGGGACATATACTTGGACCAATAATCAGGAAACACCTATTATGGCCATCCTAGATAGGGTTTTTATTTTAGAAGATTGGGAGGAGCATTTTCCTTTAGTTACAGCTCATTCTCTGACAAGGGTGGGGTCAGATCATAACCCTTTGCTAGCAGAAATAGAGAGTGGGGTGAGTATTAGGTCCTCTATTTTTAGATTTGAAAATGCTTGGTTGAACCAAGAAGGTTTCAGTGAATGGGTGTTACGGAAATGGGCTCAAAGACAGAAAAGCTATGTTCTCGACCACTAGAATTTAGTATCTTTGATTTTAAGGAAAAACATGAAAGGGTGGAGCAAAAATTGGGGGAGTGACCTGAGGAAACTCAAATAGAATTTGCTCCTGCAAATTGAACATTGGGATAAGCTAGCTGAGGAGAGGGCACTTACTAACAATGAGTGGATGGACAGGTATGGAAAGGAGGATGAATTAATGGAGATCTATGAGAACGAAGAACTAATTTGGCAAAGAAGGGGAGGAGAAAATTGGTTGTTGAAGGGGGACGCCAATACAGGCTACTTTCATGGCATTGCTAATGGGAGAAAGAGAAAATACTGTATCAAGAACTTATTGGATGGGGACAGACCATTGAAGATAAAGAGGAACTCAAGGTCTATATAACCAATTTCTACAAGCAACTCTTTGGGGGAGATCCTAATCCTGTAATTCATCTGGGGGAGAACTTTTGGAGGAATTGGAGGGCTTGGGCCATGAAGATAACATCCTGCTCACCAGACCCTTTACTATGACTGAATTGGAGGAGGCTGTGAGAGAGATGAAAACCAACACTGCTCCTGGCCCTGATGGCTTCTTGACTTCTTTCTTTAAAAATTTTTGGGGGCAAGTTAGAGATATTATTTTAGAAATGCTTCAGCTTTTGCATAGGGAGCAGTTGAATATCGCAAGATTGAATTATGGCATCATAGTTCTGCTTCCCAAAATAAATGGGGCCAATCAAATTAAACAATTTAGACTAATTTGCTTGCTTAATGTTATATATAAGATCATAACCAAAGTCCTCACTCTTAAACTTAATACTGTCATCAATAAGATTATTAGCGAGGCCCAAACAGCTTTTATTTCTGGGTGGTATATTCTTGATGAAGTTCTGATTGTTCATGAGACTCTACATGAGTGGAGTGTGAGGAAGAAGAAGGGCATCATCTTGAAATTGGATTTCGAGAAAGCATATGACAAGGTGAACTAGAAGTTTTTGCAAGATGTGCTGATAAGGAAGAATTTTGATCCAATATGGAGAGAATGGATCCTGAAGGCTGTGCAAGGGGGGAGAGTTGCAATCAACTTGAATGGGGAGATTGGTTAGTATTTCAGGAGTTATAAGGGGCTAAGATAGCGGGACCCCCAATCTCCTTTACTTTCCAACTTGGTGGCAGATGCCTTATTTGAGATTTTAAACTATGCTAGTGAACAGGGGCTGATCAATGGCCTATGCCTGGATTTAGTGGAGGGAGGGCTTAGCCATATGCAGTATGTAGATGATACTATGCTGTTCTTACAATATTCTGAGCCAAACATGATCATCAAGAAAATTTTGTTATTTTATTATGAAGAACTCTCAGGGATGAAAATTGACTACTCCAATTGTGAAGTCTTCACAGTCGGCCTTTCTGAACAAGAGAGTCAAAGCGTTGTCAATGCCTTCAATTGTAGATTGGTGGAGTTTCCTATGAAATATCTGGGGCTTCCATTAAGTGATAGGATACTATGAAAAGCTGAGCTTAGTGACTCACCAGAGAAGATTGAAATGAAGCTTCAGACATGGAAATGTGGGCATCTTTCTTTCGGGGGAAAATCAATTCTCATCAATTCAAGCTTGACAAGTATTCCCATGTATACAATGGGTTTCTATTGGCTATATGAAGGTATTCACTAGAGGTTTGACATTTGCAAAAGTAAATATTTCTAGGAGGGTGTGGGAAATAAAAAGAAATACCACATGATTAAATGGGATGCTCTAGATAAACTTAAGGAATTCGGGGGTTTAGGCTTTATTGATACTAGGGCAATGAACACGGTCTTATCTTGGCTCGCAAACCCCAAGTTTGTCTATGAAGAGCTAATCTAATTGTATTAGTTTCTATAATGGATTTCTTATGTGGAATACTAATGGATAGGGCCTCGTTGCTAAGTGCTACAAGATCTAGTGCACTGGAACTTAGGGCAATGAACACTGCTCTTCTGTGTAAGTGGATTTTTCAGACTAAAAAGCGGGGATAAATAGTCTTTGTATGAAGCTATTAAGGAAAAAATATCTTGGAGGAGGTGGTTTTTGTCAGAGCAAAAGTATAGGCAGCCCTCAATTCTGGCAAGGTTTACATTCTGTCAAGGAATGGTATGAAAAAGGTAAGGCCCTGTAACAGCCTAAAATTTGTAACATTTTAAAAATAAGTGAATTGGATTTATTTATGCATGAGTGTGAGCATGTAACATAGAAAAATAATAAATTTTATCAAATTAAAATCAAATATAAGGTTTACCTATATGTTTATGCATTCATGCTACTGCAAATTATTTTTGTATTGTGTGGTTTGAAATCAAACATCAAATTGATTTGAATTTGCATTTCAAAATTGGTTTAAAAATTAGAAAAAGAAAAAGAGAAGGATTTCTTTTCTCCTCCCCTCTATTCGGCCCGCGGCCTAGCCCCGCTCCCCTTCACTTCCCGCACGGCCTACCTCCCTTCTCCCTGTGTGGCCTGTCTTTCCTCCGTGCGACCTACTCTCCTCTTCCTCGTGGCCCAGCTTCGCTCGGCCCAGCACGCGGCCCAGTCGCACGCCGCGCCGCGCCCTCCTTTCCCCTTCTCTCTCGCTGACATCGTGGCACGTGCCTTTTCTCTCGCTGACAGCCTAGGCCCACATGTTAGCGCCGTCTTCCTCCTGTGTCTGCGCCAGAGTCTTCAATGTTGCTGTCGTCGATTCGACTCTACCTCCGCTACACCGCGCCTGGCGTGAACCCCAAGCCAGCTTCGCCCATAAATAGTAGCCGAGCCCTCGCCGCCTCCCTATCCTGCCCTAGAGCAAGCCTTTGTAGTTCTGCCATCGTGGCCGGGTTCGAGCAACCACCACGCGCCATCGTCGGTTCCTCGCTCTTGTTTTCGGTCTCGGTGAGTTCGCCTTGATTTCCTCTCTCTCCCCATGGCCTTGTTTCTCTCAGTCATGGACCGTAGGCCGTGAATCGCTAGCGTCGCCCGCTCCAGCCATGGCGCCACCGCAGACCAGCTCGCCGCCGGCCACTTTCCTCTCCCGAATCAATCCAGGCCGCTCGAGTCTAATCCAATGGCCGGTATCACTCGATACCCCTTCGCATATCACTTTTGCAAAAAGGTCCTTATAACTATTTAGATCTCAACCCGTTGTCCCTGGTTTCTTTCAAAAGGACCCCAGCCTTTTCTTTTAATAGTGCCCGCAGTCCTCGGCCAGATTCAAAAATCAGATTTTATTTATTTTAATTCAAAAATCAAGTTTCCTCTATTTACAGAACTGCCACTATCTTCTATAGGTCATAAAATCTCCGTTTTAACTCTGATTTGATCCGTTCAACTTGCGTTAGGTTTGTAATTCCATAATCTATATGTTCATGGCACTGTTAAGTATGTTTTCAACTTTTAAAATTCGAGGTTAGATTTAATCTATTATTTTACTAAAGGAAATCTTGTTTAATTCATAACATCTTTGTTTAACTCCGATTTTTGTGATCTTCGTGTCTGTGTGTTCGTAGTGAGACGTAGATTCGTTTTACAAACTTTTCATCTTGATTTTATGCTGACTGGTGTACTATTCTAATCTATAGCTTTTGTTTGCTATGCATGAATGCTTCTGGATGCTTGTATATTGCTGTGATTATCAAGTATAGACGGTGAGCAATTCGTGGGAGACCAAGAGTATTACTTTGACGAGCAGGATCAATGGGAGCAGTTTGTTCATGGCAAGTATAGCATGGGATCATCCTTGTTTCCTATCAACTTTAATACATTTATTTCATGTTGCATGTGTCACCTTGATAGGGATTCCCTAGAATTGAACTTATACATTTTTCTATTATGTGATATGCATTGGGTAGCTTTGCTAGTGCTCAATTAAACCATGATCTTGTAACTTGACTAATGGTATATGCAATAAACATTAAAATATGACTTTTTAGCAACATGGAATTAGGGGGCTAGAGCATTGGGCTATTTTTATGGTGCTCTAGATTTCTCTCCCTAAGGACTTATCTATAAGTGATCATCCGGAACTTATAGTACAGCTGTGAGGGCTATATGGCTCTGGCTTTAGCTCAGTTTGAGGACCTTTTCTAGCTTGTTAGTGGTTACATTTATTGGTGTAAGAATGGCTAGCTGACTCGGGTATAGTGCGGCCTCTGTCCCCATGAGTATAGGCTGCACGTCAATGTGCCATCAAGAAGGGGGCTCTACATCTGTTTGTCGAGTGAATCTAATGGCCCTAACTTGTTAGACGAACCTTTGAAAGGCTTTATAGTGAACCCTGCTGACCTTCCTTGGTAGTGGGTTAAGAGGCTCGTGACCTCGGTTGAAAGGGTAAATCATGACTCACAGTGAAAATCTACAACCTCTGTAGAGTGTAAAACTAGTATATCAACCGTGCTCACGGTCACGAGCGGCCTTGGAACATTTATGGAATAGATGATCACTAAGAATTATCTGTTTATGCTATTCATTACTCATGTTTACATTGATCATGTGTTTTACTTTGGGATTGAAACAACTTGCTGCTACTCTTATGCTAAAATTGTGACAACTAAAAGCTGAATGCTGTTAAACCTGTGTCAAGCCTTTTTGAGCCTTATGAACCCCATGTTACATTTGTTGAGTATGACATGTACTTACACTTGTTTATTTTTATTATTTGGATAAAAATCTCGGACGAGTAACAGATGGCTATGGTAATGACAACTTTCCTGAGGATTACTAGACTTGTGGTCAACCAGTTGATGTCCCTGTGATACGGAGCTTCTATGAGAGACTATTCTTCATACTTCCGCTACACTTATGTGAAGACTATGTCTTAATATTCATGATGTAATAAACACTTGTGATGATACTATTTATAATTGGTCGGCTTATGTGTGTAACTGATCTCTGGGCACACTTAAGATTTTGCATCCCATTTTATTGTTAAAATCGGGTGTGACAGATTGGTTTCGGAGCCGTGTTGACTGTAGGATGTAAGTCTAGTAAGCAATTGTCGTTTTAGCTTCTTTTGCTTTAGTTATTTCATGCTTTCCATCTCACCCTTGTTATTTGCTCAAGGTTTATGCTTCTTTTGCCTCATTCTGTTATGAAAATTATTGCTTCTAATCTAACTAAATCTAATTCTATAGATGTCTCGTGCCAATAAGACCGCTCGCATCAGCACCGGAGGCTACTACCTGCCTCGTGGCTTGTATGAGTCCATGGAGCCACATGAGGAGGAGGAACCCCAGGAGCAAGAAGTTTACCCGGCAGCACCTGCACCTACGCCAGAGCTATTCCAGGAAGAGCCTGAAGAAGAACCCAAAGAAGTGGAGGTCGTTGCATTGTCTGATGATGATGAGGAGGAGGAGGAAGACGCCGTTCAAGAGGATGAGCCGATCCCTCCCCTAGGATGAACTACGAAGGTCTTGTACAAGCCGGGGTGTGAATTCTCCGTCTCGCACCACCGACTTATGAGGATTCTTTAGACCTACTACGCTGATTGGGACGTAGCTGTGGAGAACGTCTGCAATGAGCATACACATCCTCTAGAGGACACTTATTGGAAGACCAAGGTGTGCATCTCCATCAGGGATGAACAGAAGGACGCATACCAGCTGGACTCGAACTATGCGCATCATGCTCATTGTGTCACCATAGAAGATAGCATAGAAGATGCAGTCGCAGGGTCTCCGTGGTCGTCGCTTTAAGGATATGAAGGAAGACCAATATCGTTTCCTCCCTCGCCAACACCCTGACTTGGGATGGGCAATAATGGACCCTGAAGGCACGGATCCCACTACTCAAGTGATGGTGAACTATGCCTATGAATTGGTAGACAATAATCGATGGCTGGAAGATCAGTTGAAGGCACAGGAGGTGACCCTTAAGAGATACTGACAGGTGATAGATGAGCAAATGGTGTGCCTCAACCTGCCAAGGATGTACGAGGAGCTTCCCCATAAATTTCGCCCATAGGTGTTGGAGTCCTTTCTATGTAATAAGACGTTAGTCGAACGGATCAAGTTGAGTCAAGTCGAGTCTAGTAGTGTGGTGTGAACTTTGGTGTGCCTAGTTGGATTATTATTATTTTTATGTGTGAGTTGTATTTTTTTAATGAGTGCTAAAACTTTGTGGGCATGTCCGCAAGCTCCATAGTTAAGAATATTAAATTTTAAGTTAATAAATAAGTAGTTGGGTTGGGTACATTATGTTCTCTCAGATGTGTTTTTCGGAGCAGTCTTCCCTTATCTTAATGCCAATCTAAATCTACTTGACCAAAAATTATGAAATTTCTATGGGAACAACTAGACTTAAGTATCTTTCCAATGCCTCTAGAATTACCCCTATATCTGATCTGGTTTTAGAGATATAACAGTTTTAAGTCGAAGTTTTTGTGCAGTCTGGAATATGGAACAGTTTCGGTTGTGTTCTGTTTTTGGGTAAACCAACAACAGAATCTTGGCATGTGTTCTGAATAAAAGTTGTGTATAATTTCTTAAGCTTTCCAACCATATATAGTATGTCTCTTTTGGATATCTAAAACTCGAGATATGACTGTTTTACCGAGCTGCTGATGTTGGAACTTGTTCAGAAAATTTTCAGAATGTATTCTATATCTCTATAAGTGCATATAACTTGGAAATCTCTAAATTTGAATATTTCTGTTGGATGTCAGATGTCTGGAAGAGGAAGAGGCCGAGGTTGTGGAGGTGTTCCCCACATCCACCACCACCACCGCCACCTACTATTGAGCAGCTTCTGGCAGTACAGACACAACTTATGCAAGCTCTGGTGCAGAATTAACAGAATCATCCATTTGGTGGAGCACCGCACGACATGCGTGGTGAATTCTTAAAGGGCCATCCCCCGATGTTTTCTCATTCCACTGATCCACTAGAAGCGGATGATTGGCTTCAAGTAGTGGAAAGGCAACTCAACATAGCATAGTGTGATGACCAACAGAAGGTGTTGTACGCGTTAGGACAACTCCAAGAAGAAGCTCAAGATTGGTGGGAGGCATTCGAGTACGCCAATGCTCCTCTTGTCACCTAGCAGGAGTTTAGAGAGAATTTTAGATGCTACCACATACCTGAAGGATTGATAGAGCTCAAGCAGGAGGAATTCAGAGCTTTAAAGCAGAGATCTATGTCCATAGCTGAGTATCGTGACAAGTTTGCTCAGTTGTCATGTTATGCTATGAATGAGGTGGCTGATGATGCTGATAAGCAACGCCGCTTTCTCAAGGGTCTGTATGATGGTTTACAACTCCAACTTATGTCCAATACATACCCCAATTTTCAGACACTGGTGAATCGCGCCATTGTTATTGACAATAAGGGCAAAGAGATGGAGGCCAAGAAGAGGAGGCTTCAGGGACATGCCTCTGGAAGCAATACCCATCTGCGTACCAATCCTCAGCAAGGTTTCTAGCTAAGGTACCAGGGACCACCTAATCAATGGAATCACAACCAGAACCAGCAACGTCCACCATACCAGTAGCAAAATGGCAATCAACGTCCTCAGCAACAGAGTGGTCAGCAGACACCATGACAGGGAGCGCCTAACAACACTCCCATGAAGACCAGTGCCCCTAGCACTTTGAACAAGTGTTTCCATTGTGGCAAGGAGGGTCACTTGTCTTATAATTGCCCTGAGGAGCCGAACTAGCAGACCCCATAGAGGCAGAATAGTTACCAGAAGCCAGCGCCCAACACAAGAAAGGTGAATCATGTGTCTACGGAGATGGCGCTTGTGGAACCAGAAGTAAAGCTCGGTACGTTCAATGTCAATTCCACTCCTACCACTGTTCTTTTTTATTCTGGAGCTTCGCATTCATTCATATCACAAGCATTTGTTAGAAACCATAGCATACCCTTATGTGCCATGTAAAATCCCATATTAGTAAACTCACCAGGAGATAGTATGCAAGCTTCTTATCATTGTCTTCCAACTAGTCTATCCTTAAGGGGGGTAGAGTTCAAAGTGAGCCCCATTGTGTTGAGAACATCTGGTATTGATGTGATTCTGGGTATGGACTGGATGAAGCAAAACTAGGCAGTCATTCAGTGTCAAGAGAAGGTAGTTGTGGTGACCGCACCAAATGGAGATAGAATCAGTGTCGATGTTGTAGTACAAGCACAGTTGACATCCACAGTGAACCAACTTGATGAACGTGCCAACAAGGAGGACCTAGTAGTGGATGAGTTTCTGGATGTGTTCCTCGATGACTTGCCAGGTATGCCACCTGACCGTGACATTGAGTTTAATATTGAATTATTACCTGGAACTGCACCTATAGCTAAGCGTCCATATAGAATGGAGGTTAATGAACTAGACGAACTTAAGAAACAAATAAAGGAGTTACAGGAGAAAGGTTTCATTTGTCCTAGTTTGTCACCTTAGGGAGCACCAGTTATATTTGTTGATAAGGATGGAACCCAGAGGATGTGTGTTGATTATCGGTCACTAAATGAGGTTACTATTAAGAACAAGTATCCGTTGCCTAGAATTGATGACTTGTTTGATCAGTTGAGAGGTGCTTGTGTTTTCTCTATGATTGATCTTCTTCTGGTTATCATCAGTTGAAGATTCATGCAACTGACATACCCAAGACATCTTTTACTACGAGGTATGGTTTGTATGAGTACACCGTTATGTCTTTTGGATTGACCAATGCACCTGCATATTTTATGTACTTGGTGAATAAGGTGTTCATGGAGTTTTTGGATAAGCTTGTGGTTGTAATTATCGATGATATATTGGTATTCTCCAAAACGGAAGAAGAGCATGCTGAACATTTAAGGTTGATCTTGCAAAAGCTCAGAGAACATAAGTTGTATGCTAAGCGAAGCAAGTGTGAGTTTTGGTTGAAGGAAGTATCTTTCCTAGGCCATGTTGTCTCCAATGGTGAGATAGCAGTAGATCCAAGCATGTTGAGAGCTTGTGCATTGCGGTATGGTACAAGTTGGGACAAGAGTTTGCCTGATGCAGAGTTCTCGTATAACAACAATTATTAGAAGAGTCTCAATATGGCACCTTTCGAAGCTTTGTATGGACGAAAGTGTAGAACCCTGTTGTTTTGGAATCAAACGGGAGAAACTCAAGTGTTCAGACCGGATGTTTTAAGAGACGCAGAAGAGCAGGTAAGAATGATTAGAGATAACTTGAGAGTGGCTTAGTCTCGACAGAAGAGTTATGCTGACACTCGGAGAAGAGAATTGGTTTTTGAAATAGGGGATTATGTCCACCTATAGGTGTCACCAATGAGAAGTGTGAGAAGGTTTAACATGAAAGGAAAGTTAGCACCAAGGTATATTGGGCCTTTCAAGATTTTAGAGAGGCATGGTGAAGTGACTTATCAGTTGGAATTGGCTGAGAGTTTGTTAGGTCTACATGATGTGTTTCATCTGTCTCAATTGAAGAAGTGTTTGCGTATACCAGAGGAGCATATATCGTTAGAAGAGCTTACAATTAAGGAAGATCTTACATATGAGGAATTTCTAGTCAAGATTTTGGTAACAGCAGAAAGGGTTACGAGGAGCCGGGTTATAAAGATGTGTAAGGTTCATTGGAATCGGTATACAGAAGATGAGGCTACTTCTGAAAGAGAAGAAGATTCGAGAAAAACATACCCGTAGCTTTTTGAGTAAGCATCATCCGAATCTCGAGGATGAGATTCATTTTTAGGGGGGTAGAATTGTAACACCCTAAAATTTGCAACGTCTTAAAAAAGGTGAATTGGATTTATTTATGCATGAGTGTGAGCATGTAACATAGAAAAATAATAAATTTTATCAAATTAAAATCAAATATAAGGTTTACCAACATGTTTATGCATTCATGCTGCTGCAAATTATTTTTGTATTGTGTGGCTTGAAATAAAACTTCAAATTGATTTGAATTTGCATTTCAAAATTGGTTTGAAAATTAGAAAAAGAAAAAGAGAAGGATTTCTTTTCTCCTCCCCTCTATTCGGCTTGCGGCCTAGCCCTACTCCCCTTCGCTTCCCGCACGGCCTGTCTCCCTATGTGGTCCATCTTTCCTCCGTGCGGCCTGCTCTCCTCTTCCCCGTGGCCCAGCTTCGCTCGGCCCAGCACGTGGCCCTATCACACGCCATGCCGCGCCCTCCTTTCCCCTTCTCTCTCGCTGACATCATGGCCCATGCCTTTTATCTCGCTTACAGCCTAGGCCCACATGTCAGCGCCGTCTTCCTCCCGTGTCCGCGCTAGAGTCTTCACTATTACCGTCGCCGATTCGACTCCGCCTTCGCTACGCCGCGCCTAGCGTGAACCCTAAGCCAGCTCCGCCATAAATAGTTGCCGAGCCCATGCTGCCTCCCTATCCTACCCTAGAGCAAGCCTTCACCCTCGCCAAGAGCTCACAACCACCGCAACCCTAAGTTCCACCGCCGTCATCGGGTTCGAGCAGTCGCCGCGTGCCATCGTCGGTTCCCCGCTCTTGTTTTCGGTCTCGGTGAGTTCGCCTCTAGTGAAATGCGGTAAATAAATGCAAGGGATAGAGAACTTACCTTTTTGTCAGGCTCAAGGTCATTCGTCCTTGGGTAGAGGTGTTTTCTCTTGTTCCACCTCAGAGGCCTTGTCAGGATGGATCTTTCTTTTTACGCCATCTCTTTCTATTCTTCTTCTTCTTGACAAGTTTCTCTGATTCTTCAATCGGCTTTGGTTTCTTCATCTTGATTCTCTTCGGATGCTTTTTCTTTTCCTATTTCTCATCAAAGAGGGGTTGTCTAGAGGCAAAAGCAAATATTTCTTTTCTTCTTGCAAAGTAGAATTGGATTTGCTCCCTCGAGATAACGGGTGGATTGATCGGCTAATTGCAAGTAAACTGAGGTTGAAGCTAGGGGAGTATAAAACAATCTATCATAAGTTTCCTTAGACATGATGTTAATACTAGACCCTAGATCACAAATGGCATTATGAAAAGTGTGGGGGCCTATGGAGCAAGTAATGATGGGGTTCCTAGGATCACCTTTCGTAATAGGAAATCCCCAACCATTCTCAGAGAAGTCATACCTTGCCGTAACAAGGTTGGTTGTCTCCATGGTTCCCTCTGGTTTGCCAGGACATCTATCTTTTTCATAGGATGGGATAGCAACAGCAATTTGAGCTATCATCTTATTGAAACTAAGTTAATTCTCTAAGACAGAAAAAATTCATCCAATTTAGCATTTTTATTTTCCAACATCTTATCAGGAGCATTTATTTTTTTATTAATGCTATCAGTCATTCTACTTTGACTATAAACAAGATCTTTCTGGAAAGCATAACTATTGTTACCTTGATTATTCACACAAGGAGAAGAGTAATAATTGTTACCTCCCTGGTTGTTGGAGCGCTAATCTTAGCCTTGAAGTTGTCGATAGAACTCGTTGTCGGTGTTGACGAAGTTGAGGTCCTCTTGGGTCTCAGGATAGGAATTGCCCGAATGTCCAACATCTCCACAGACTTCGTAAGTCATGTGAGAATCCATGGCTTTGAGTGTCTCTTAGGCACTCGCTTTCTCATACTGTTCTACTCGTTTCGTGAGCAGATCCATCTTAGCTATAAGCATGTCAATTTCTTTAACTGAATGCATACCTCATTTACGGGGTTGGAGTCGATCGTCGCTCCACCCTTGGTTGGAAACCATCTTCTCAATCAGCATCTTTGCATCTGCAACACTTAGCGAAAAGAATGCTCCACCACCAGCAGCACTAATCCAGGGTAGAAGTTCTAGATCAAAAGCCAGTCTTCCATGCCATGGTGTGGGTATGCAGAGATGTACTCTTGCATTCATTCCTAGGCTTCGGGAATTGACTCATTTGCTAGTTGTTGAAAACTAGAGATTTTATTGCGAAGAGAATTAGTCTTCCCCATAGGGAAAAACTTGACTAGAAAAGCGTTGGAACACTTGTCCCAGGTGACTACAACATTGCAGTTAGAGTAAAACCATTGCTTAGCCTTTCCTAACAAAGAGAAGGGGAAATGGAGAAGACGTATAGCCTCTTGGCTCACTCCCTTAATGGTGAAGGTGCTACAAATCTCCAAGAAATGTTGGAGGTGAGCATTTGCATCCTCGTGGGCTTTCGCACAAAACGGACTAGCTTGAACCATCATAATTAATGTTGTCTTAAGCTCAAAGTTAGCGTCTCCATTGATAACATTGGGTCTGGTGGCTACATTAACAGTCAAGGATGCAGAAAAATCATGAATGGACATGTCGCCCATGATCGTGTAGGGTAGTGATAGGATATGAGGAAAAAAGGATAAACTACTTAGGATAACTAAAAACCTAACTAGCAAGCCTAGCAATATAAACCCGAGGCCTATTTCCTTCCTCGGCAACGGCACCGAAAATGCTTGTTGATATTTCTAAATGACTATTGGAGGATTCCGCAAGCGCACAGAACTATCGTGTAGCACTTCGCTCGGTGAGTACCGAGTGTTGAATTTATATTTTTCCCACAGGAAGGTGGAAGGCTAGAATTTATATTTAGGGTTGAAGGCAAGGCCTAAGTTGATAGGTGAATGATAGTGAAGGGTGAATGTGAACTACCTAAACTAATTACTAATAACAAGCTAACCTAGAGATACCTAGGTGGGAGAGCAAGCGATTTATCTTTCTAGTAACTAAGGTAAACAAATGACTAGAAGGAATGGATAGTACTTTGGGGCACATCCCACCTACCAACTTGAAGAGTTAAATAGACAAGGTCTGCCATGAAGCCTATGATTTAATAACTAGACCTATCGTGGTGGAATATAAAGGATGGACAAGGCTGTCACCACTTGCTACCTACCACAATCTATCCAGAGGCCTAGCCGTATGCACAGGTAATCTATAGCCTAAGCACCATGCTTAATCTATAGGCTTACTACTTCGGTCTGAGCTCCGATGAAAGGAGATCAAAGTACCCTAACTAGATGCTGGAACCAATACTAACAAATAGCTACTAATTAAGAGATAACCTATGCTACTATTGCCAAACAACAAGCTTCTAAGCTCACTAATGATGAACACTAATGACTAATTACTTAAAGTAATAAAAGCAATAATACTAGAATAAAGTACTTAAATAAATACTGAATAAAGTAAATGCTGAAATGAAAGAATTACAAAGGAGCTATACCAAACTCAGAAGACTCTTTTGGACTCCCAGAGCAGCTCCGCTCTTGCTCTACTCCACTACTAGACTACTACTCTATAGCTAATGCTAAGCTAGAAAGCTAAGATAAGCTTGGAGAGCTAGGAAATTAATGGGGTCTCTTTCCATTGAGCTCCACACCCTCTATTTATAGTGTAGAGAGGCATAGGGGGTACTTGTGGGCAGTAGGGAGGTCAGTGGCCACTGGGGGCATCGGGCGGCGGCATAGGGGCACCGGCTGGCCCTTGGATGTACTGCCTTTGCATCCAAGGGTCTGGTTGCTCGTCCAAATCAGTTGTGAAGCTAGCAGATGGTGAAATTCGGTAGGTATGCCGGTTGGTAAGTCGGTGGAGGCTCCCAAGTCTATGACAATGGGCCCATGAATCCACCATGAACAAATCTTGTCTGTTGATCAAACCGTCTTGAATGGAAGCTTGTGAATGGCTCTAGAGCAGCTTCGATGGATTAGTGACATGGCAGGGCCACTTGGGGGGGCAAGCAGTGTAGCAGAACCATCCAATTTATAAGAGCACAAGTACAATAGCAGCCCACAAGCGGTCGCACTATCATACTTGAGCCCATATAAACCCGGTAGTCCGTCAAGTACCACGAAGGGTCTCGATTCAACCAACATACAACCAAGATCGTACATGATTCAACATACATGTCACACATTACATAAAGTTCACAAATACAGTTCCATAGATCAGAGTATGATTAAAAGTTATTACAAACCAAGTTCAAATAAAATAGTAGCGGAAGTAAATAAGTTTGACACCAACATCTTTCATCATTGGTCAAATACGATGCCAGCTCATGATCACAATTCCACAAAAGCATAAGAGAGGGATTATGATGAGACGCCTTGCCTAGGGCCCTACTCCTCGTCCATGGCGGGACAGAACAAGTTCTTATAGTAGCCATGATACATCGTATTATCTGCAACAATGGGAAATAAACCCTGAGTACAAGAAGGTACTCAGCTAGAGTTACCCATCATAAACCAAAAATAAAGTGACTCCAAGGATTATGCAAGGCTGTATAAGTGGAGCTAGCTTGATAACATTTTGCATAAAAAGCTTACCAATTCAAGTATATAATTATAATTTGGTCATCAAGTTAATTATAGCTATTCATCTCTAGATTAGCAAGTATTCCATGCCAAACATGTGGTATATCATTTAGTAGCATAATAATAATAACCATAGCCCGTGTAGTAATTCCATGTTCTTCATAACTATCATTCCATAATACACTTAATACGATGTTGGGACTAGCTAAGTTACTCACTGTCCAAGAGAGATGGCGATTCGAATTGATTTCAACCAACTGGAAATTTATTCCTAATACAAACCCAGACAGACCAGATCAACGGTCACCTTAGGTCACCTTTGGTACAACTCAGGTCCACATTTCATGGGTTCGATCAGCGCCACACAATCAGGGACAACCAGCTGCTAGGACGATCTGGACTACCCTGCCCTTGGGCTCATGTCTGGCTTCCTGCACATCCTTACTACCATCCAGAGTGCGCACTCTTATAGAACGGGGCCCAGACTGAGTTGAGCTACTTGGCTTCATGGTTGGAACGAGTTATCCAGCCAGCTAAGTGAGAGGCATGCGTTCAATCTCGACAAAAGCGCCAACAACGGTATGGTCCTTAATCGGCACAAATGGAATCACATGAGTCAACCTACATATAGACTCCGTCCGACCTCTAGTTACATTACCCCATGGTTCTTTTACATAATAGCAAATATAGCCAACCGTGCTTCGGTATCCACCTATATCTCGCAGGAGATAGGAAATCACTCGACTTATATCGGTCTAAGCATGGCTAAGCATATATTCAATCCTGGACCTACATAGGGTTAAAGGTATATATCTGGACAAGGTAGTTCTATGCATCAAGTGTTTCCAATCAACTCTTATAATCTAATGCATCAAACATAAAAGACTCAAGTGATATTTTGTAAAACATGGGAAACTTAGAATGCTCCGGGGCTTGCCTTTGATAAAGCAAGTTGGCCTATGATCTAGGCACTCGTGTAGGTCTTCAAGAGTTTGCTCCTCACCTTCTGGAGCTATGGCCTAAGCTGCCTCCTGTTGTTCCTCTTCTTCTTCGTTGAATTCTAATAGAGTGATCCCCTCGAACGATCCTATATGCATGAGCAGAAAATAAGATATCATGGATGCACATATAATGACATGTATAATATGATATGATGTGATGAATGCATCCTCATAAGTGTTCTTAGTATCACTGCATTAAGGTGATAACAAGTTACATTTTCTTTTACTGAATAGGTGCATATCTCTTCTCTAGTAACTTAAACAAACACTTATGTAAATCATTCTCTGAACTACAAGATAGCAGCCACTTATTTTGACCATAACTAGAGTTATACATATCAAAGTAATATGGTTGTGGACATTCTGGAAAGTTTATTAAATTGCCTACAACTTTATTTTAATTATCTTAACGTGATTCAGTAGTTATCTAGGTCAAAAAATTCAATCTTTCAGATCTATCTAGAAAGCAAGCATTTCTGACAATAGATTTCTAACAGCTATAATTCTCAAACCATAAGGCCTATGACTATGAAAATGTAACACTAGGTAGATAAGTAAGTTATCTACAACTTTGTTATGAACAAGTTTCGCAGAAAAGACTATTATGATCATGAAATCATCACCACAACAGAAACTACACATGCAATCATCTAGTTGAATTATAAAGCAATAATTAATTAGTTGCCTATAAAAAAATACTTCTAAGCCTCACTTATAGTATCAACAGATTATATGCATCACACACACCACATCATGGTTAAGCCTAACTAATTTATTTATATTCATTTATTAATTTCCTTAGATAATAAGGTGATTTACAGAGTAAATGTTTGCATTGCTCAATAAATTCCGAGAAAATTATAGTAGGCTACACATGACACTAGTAGTCTATTATACAAATTTCATGCCATTCGGACAAGTATAGCTACCTCTACAAAAATGACAAGTTACACATGCTTATTTTAGCAAAAATAGTTTAGCATAGTGAAAAATTTCAAGCAACAAATTTTATATTTTTCTTACTTTCATCCTAGCACAATAATACTGTATAAAAATTTGCATGATCATATGTTATGTATTTTTATCCCATCTAATTTCACTAGAAACTAGCAATTAATTAGGATTAAATATGAAGACCATATTTTGAGTATGCTTACTGTAGGTTTAATATTTTTTCTAGCTAGAGCATGTCAACACAAGATCAGCAAAATTGGAATCACAATTTTATCACTTTCCTAGCTCAAGTTATGCATTTTACAAGATATAAACTACTTTAAAAGCACTTATCTTGCTCAATTTAATTCTCCCATAAAATACTCTAAACAGTAGATTTCATATTTTTATCAAATAGTACACTTCAAGATGAATCCAACAAAATTGGGTTCACCCCATTTGGATACGCCTGGCTCTAGATATATTTTTTCAAGTTAGCAACAAAATCTGTGAAAATAAATAAAGAAAATCAAATTTCCAACAAGCAGCTACAGCTAGGTGCACCCGGTCTATACACCCATGGTGGCTGACAGCGGGGGTCCGTAGGTCAACCCGGCCCCACATGACAGTGAGATAGAGGCAGGGTGTCAGCTTTGACCGACGAGAACTCATTGTCGGTGAGCTCACCGGCGACGAGCTCACCACCAACGTGTTACCCTCCTCGTTCCGCACCTACTGGTACCCTAGGTTTGCTCAAAGGATCACTGGAGCTACCTCATCGGTGAGCATGGTGGCACGGCGGCAGTGCACGGTGGTGCTTCGGCCACCCCGACGACGGCATGGCCAGGCGAGCGTGGCTACAACATCTACAAACCCTAGCGAAGCTCTACGGCGTGGATTAGTTCAAGGTGGAGCGGCGGTGAAGCTTGGCCGCGTGCATGGTGGCATGATGGTGTGAGCACGGCGGTGCGTAGCCGTGTTCTGGCGCCGGTGTGCCGGCATTGGCTCAATGGCCACCAGTTTGACCTAGAGCTAACCCTAGGCTAACCCTAATGAGAGGAACACAGGAGCGAGATGGCCCGGTGGAGCACGGCCTTGGTGAGCGCAAGCTCAGCGACGCTTCGGTGAGGGTGCGGAGACGACGAACTCGCCCTTAGGCATTTACATTGGCTCGAGTTAAGGCAATGGGTGGTCGGTGAGGTGGAGGAGGTGATGGCTGAGCGGAGCACGCCAGCAATCGGACAATGGCACGGTGGCGGCAGCAAGCGAGCTCGGCGGAGGTGCGGCTACGACAATGGCGCTGCGATTCCACTTTGGTGAGTGCAAGAGCGAGAGAGAGGAAGAGAGTGAGGGTGCAAGTGAGTGGAAATGGGAAGCAACCGGCTCACTCTCCCGCTTGACATGGTGGCGCGTGGGTAGGTGAGCGGTGAGACGCGGCGCGTGGCATCTGAGCCCGTCGGCCATGACCGGCGCATGTCCGGCAGGTTTGAAAAGGCCTCAGGCCGACTGAAATGACCCTATTCACTAACCTTTATCTCCTAATATGTGGTGAATTAGAAAAAACAGTATTAGTGAAAGTTGTAGAGCTATGTGAGATCTCCAACTTTACTTTATGGAGTAACGTCTAATTCGTCATGGTTTTCAAAATGCAAAGCTCCAAAGTAGGTCACAATGAAATTGAAATCAGCTTCTTAACATAATTTTCTAAGTTTGTAAACAACATTTCATTGCTACTTGTGGGCTCTATTTGACCATGCTAAGCACTGAATTAGCTCATGACTCTTAAATAAAGTTTGTTACTCATGATGTGAACTACAACTTTTATTTAGGTCACACAACCATGCAAACACTCTAAGCTACTGTTCAACTTTGGTCAAACTAGTATCATGAAAATAGCATTTCAAATGAAACCAACACTTAGAAGCAAATTTGGTCTATGTCATGAATATAAACATTGTTCCAATTACCATCCTAGATGTGTCTAAGGTGTTTTCATGACCACACAACCATCTCATACATTGGTCATACATGATTACAAGCATATGCATATATATAATCAACATCACATGTGATAATGTATAAAGAATGAAATGAAATTTCATATGCTGATGCTCAAGAATGAATGGATGATGCTTGTGCTCATGAAATGCAAATGTCAAATGCAATGCTTAACACTTGGGTGTTACAACCCCTCACCCTTATAGAAATCTTGTCATGAGATTTGAAAGACCTACCATTTTTCATAAAAAGCGGATAGACTCTACGCAAATAATCCTCCCATTCTCAAGTGGCATCTTGTTCACTGTGGTTATTCAACACCACCTTGTTGAACTTAATGACCTTGCTCCGGGTTACTCTTCCCCTTTCTTCTAGCACTCGGATTGGTTTCTCTTCATAAGTCAAATCCGATTGGAGCTTAATGTTGGTGGGTGCAATAGCTTCCTCAGGTATGTGAAGACGTCTTTTTAACTAAGAAACATTGAAGACATTGAATATAACACTCATTTCCGGGGGAAGTTGTAACTTGTAGGTGACATTTCCCTTTTGCTCAATAATCTGGTACGGGCCTACATATCTAAGCGAAGCTTCCTTTTTAATCCAAATCTCTACACTCCCTTCATGGGCAAAAATTTTAAGTGCACGTAGTCTCCCACTTCAAAGGTTAGTGGTCTTCTTCTTTTATCAGCATAACTCTTTTGTCTCGACTGAGCTGCTCTCATATGCTATTGAATGATGCGTACTTGCTCTTCAGCTTCAGTGACAAAATCTATGCCATAATATCTTCTTTCTCTGGGCTCAATCCAATTCAAAGGAGTTCCACATTTCTGACCGTACAAGGCTTCAAAAGGAGTCATTTTGATGCTCTCTTGATAACTATTGTTGTAGGAAAACTCGGCTAAAGATAGCCATTTTCCCATGAACCCTTGGAGGATATAACACAAGCTCTCAACATATCTTCTAAGATCTGGTTCACTCACTCGGTTTGTCTAGAAGTTTGTGGATGATATGCTGAACTTCTAATTAGTTTAGTTCCCAAGGCCTGGTGCAAGTGTTTCCAGAAGCGAGCTATAAACTGTGGACCCCGATTTGAGATTATGGTCCTTGGTACTCCATGTAGTCTCACGATCTGAGAAACATATAGCTCAGTGTACTTCCTAGCTAGATACCTTGTGTTAACCGGTACAAAATGTGCTGACTTAGTGTGGCGATCTACAATGACCCATATAGAATCGTGACCTTGTTGTGTCAGCGGGAGGCCTATAATAAAGTCTATACTTATTTCCTCCCATTTATAGCCTAGAATAGGCAACGACTAAAGTAATCCAGCAGATTTGAAATGAATGGCCTTGACTCTACTGCAATTATCACACCTAGCGACATAGGCGGCGATCTCTTTCTTCATCTTGGTCCACCAAAAACGAGTTTCCAAATCTTGATACATTTTGCAATAAGGCTTCCAAGGTGTTACAATGAGATTTTTGACTAAGTGCATCTGCTACAATATTAGCTTTTCCTGGATGGTAGTGCACTTCCAAATTATAGTCCTTGATTAGCTCTAACCATCTACGTTGTCTCATGTTCAGCTCAGGTTGAGTGAAGATGTATTTGAGACTTTTGTGGTCAGTGTATATGTGACATATGTTTCCCAACAAATAATGTCTCCATATCTTCAATGCGTGAACAACTACAGCAAGCTCTAAATCATGGGTGGGATAGTTGACTTCATGCTTTTCTCAATTACTGAGAAGCATAGGCAATAACTCAGCCTTCTTGCATGAGCACACACCCCAAACATGTATTCGATGCACCACAGAACACATCGAAAGACTTCTTAATGTCAGGTTGTGCTAAAACAGAAGCTGTAGTTAATAAGGTCCGTAAGGTGTGAAAAGCGACTTCACACTTCGGAGTCCAATTAAACTTTTCATCCTTCTAGAGTAGTCTGGTCATGGGCTTAGCTATCTTGGAAAAGTCAGGAATGAAACAACGATAGTAACCTACTAACCTAGAAAACTCTGAACTTCATGAACCGAAGTCAGGGCCTATAACAGAACCGTCCAATTTATAAGAGCACAAGTATAATAGCAATCACTGAAGCGATCAAACCATCATACTTGAACCCATATAAACCCGGTAGTCTAATGAAATCATGAAGGATCTCAAACAACCAACGTATAAACCAAGATAGTACATGATTCAACACAACCAGTCACATGTTACAACAGGTTCACAAATAGTTCTCATACATCGGAGTTTCAACAAAGTTATTACAACCCAAATTTAGAAGTAGCGGAAGCAACATACTTTTGAAACAACATCACGATAGTTCAAATACATAGCCAGTTTAGGATCATCTCCAACAAAATCACATAGAGGAGATGGTATAGAATGACCAAGCCCTTGGTCTTACTCTCCATCAACTGCAGGAGTTATGCAATGCTTGCAGTAACCATGGTACATCACATCATCTGCAACAAATGGGAATAAACCCTGAGTATGACAATGTACTCAGTTAGACTTACCCATCATAAACCAAAATAATAAGACACCAAGGAGTATGCATGGCTTTAAAAGGTGGAGTTAGCTTGACAACATTTTGCATAAAAAGCTTAAGTAATATAACTTAGAGATTTACTGCCTCTAGCATTAATTTGAATACCTATTCAATTAATTATCTCTAGATTAGCACCTGTACTAGAGTAATCACTTGATTAAGCTAACAAGCATTAGTAACCATATCCGGTATAAGAATAATTTGAGTATCATCATAACCATCAAGTTTTTATTAAGTTATTCTACATTGCCGCTGCTCAGTCAAGTTCTCACTATCCGGCAGAGACGGTGATTCAAATCAATTCCTACCTAGCTAGGGAATTTATTCCTAACACAAACCGAGGCACACCCCGCGAAGGTAGCCTCTGGTCACCTTTGGTACAATTCAGGACTAACTTGTGGGTCCAATCAGCGCCGCACCCTTAGAGATTCTACCAATCTACCAGGAAGATTAGGACCTGGTCCTACCCTTGGGCTCACGCCATTCGCTCTCCACACATCCTTACTTCCTCCAGTGTGTGCACTTTCACTTATTGGGCCTCGGCCTAAATTGAGCTACTCGGCTTCGCGGTTGTATCATCGGATCCGGCCAGCTAAGTGCTAGGCATGTGTTCAATATGACATGAGGATGCACAACGAATCGGTCCTTAATCAACACAGACGGGGATAGATAGGCACCCAAGACCTTCATGCCTTGCTGCTTCTCTATCACAATCCCACCCGGTCTCCTTTATTCATTGACACATGGTTATATTCCACGCTAGCACATATAGCCAACTATGATTAGTTATTATCCTATATCATGCATGTAATAGGTAATCACCCGACTTCTACCGACAAAGCATGGCTAAGCATAAATTTGATCCTGGACCTACATAGGTTCAATATATATATATATATATATATATATATATATATATATATAGTACACATGGTTAAATGATGACTATCATATTAGGTAATTAGGATGATAACAACGTTAAATTCTTATTTGCTGAGTAGATGTATATCTCTTCTCTAGAACTTTCAAGAATCCACACTAAGTCCATTTCTGGACCACAACACAACAGCTACAAGTTTAGATCATAACTAGAGTTCTACTAAACCAAATGCTATGATCTTGAACTTTATGGAAAGATTAAAAATTGCCTACAACTTTTATGTAATCACCAAAAGTTGATTCAACAACTATCCTAGCCAAAACAGGTAAACTTCCATGGTCTATCCAGAAATTCCAGAGAGTAAGCATTTCAGAAGACAAACTTCTAACAGCTATAACTCTCAAACCATTTGGCCTATTGACCTTAAATTTTGACACAAGCTAGATAAAGAAATTCCCTACAACTTTATTATTAACCATTTTTACAGTAAACTCCATTTTGCCTATGCAAAACACCTAGCAACAGAATCCATCCAAAACAACTTCTATAATTGAATTTTAGAGCCATAATATTTTATTGCATACAAGAAATCAAAATTGGGCACAACCAAAGGTACCAACAGTTCATAGACATCATACACACTCTAGAAACTATGATGGTCAAGCCCAAATAATTTATTTAAATGCCTTTAGTAATTCATTTGGACACTAAGATGAAATAAAGAAAATATATCAATTTTGCATAATAAATTCTGAGAAAATTACATTAGCCTACATATGAACCCAAAAGTCTACTGTACAAATTTCATGCCAAATAGGCAAATACAACACCCTCTACATAAATGACAAGTTATAAGGGCTGATTTTAGTGAAAATAGTTATCCCTATTAAAAAGTGTCAAACAACAGATTTCATATTTTTCTTAGCTTTCCTAAAACCCATTAACACTGTACAAAAAATTGCATAGCAATATGTTACTTATTTTTATCCTTATGAATTTCCTTAGAAAACACCATTTATTAAAAGATAAATAGTAAGACCCTACTCCAACCAAGTTTACTGCAAGTTCAACATTTTTCCTAACTATATCAAGTCAACATAAGATCAGTAAAATTGGAATAACAATTTTATCACTTTCCTAGCTCAAGTCACGGTACGCTGGCATTCTCCGGCCATCACGGGCTCCGGTGAGGTGCGCTACAGCTTCATGGAATCCTAGCGAAGCTATCTAGGGTGGTTAGGGTTTCAGTGAGGTGACGGTGAGCTCCGACCGCGTGCATGCCGCGGTGGCGGCACACAGAGCATGGTGGTGCTCTCGTCGTTCCGGCTAGACGGCGGTGAAAGGCTGGTCTCCATCATGCCTTCCACTAGGTTTAGGCTTACTCAACCTAAGGCGCATGAGAGAGGAGGAAGGCAATGGGCCAGCTCGGCAATGGTGAGCTCGAGTGCCACGGCAGCCATGGCGGCCGTGGTGGGAGCGGCAGTGTGTTCCCGCTCAACCATGTAGTAGCATCTAACCTAGTTCCTTCCTAAGCATATGGACCACAAAATGGCTATAGACTGGAGAAGAGGAGGATAGGAGGTGCGGTGCAATGATGTGGGCACGGTGAGCCGAGCGCACGGCGGTGCTTCGATGAAATCATGGCGACGGCGATGCAAAATGCGCCCTTACCCTGGCTCGGCAAGAGGGGCTAGCAGGTCAGGGTGGAAGAGGTGACGATGGCAGAGCTGCTGGCATGATCGATTGGAAAATGGTGCAGCGACGGCGGCGCAATGCGGCGGTGAAGCTGGCGACGACAATGGCGAGCTCGGCGTCGTCTAGCGGGTGTGAGAGCGAGGGAGGGAGAGGAAATGAGCGAGAGAGAGTAGACAAGCGCGTTGTGGCGATGTTAAAGCCTTCCGCTAGATGGAAAGCGTGGCCTGACGATAGTCGGCCACCACCGGCCTGCTCTGTCTTGGCTTATGCCGTTTCAAAACGACTGAAACCACCTCCTTCCTCACTCTCTATCTCTCAAACCAGCGTGATTCAGCGAAAACTGTAACAATCAAAGTTGTAGAGCTACATGTAAACTCCAACCTTGCTTTAGGGAGCAACATCTAATTCACCATAGTTTTCAAAATACAAAGCTCCAAAGTATGGTACATTGAAACTAAAAATCAGTCCCAGACTTAGAAAAATTTTAAAGTCAAAAACAGTAATTCTATTGCTACTTGTGAGCTGTTATTGAGCATGCTATGCACCGAATTAGGTCTTGACCCAAAAATAAAAGTTGTTACTCTTGTCGAGTACTATAACTTTTCTTAAGGGTGTATAGCCATGCAAACAATCTATGCTATAGTTCATCTTAGGTCAAACATACAACATGAAAATGGTAACTTACAATATAACCATGACTTAGAGGCCAAATAGGTCCAAGTCATGAATACCAAAGTTGTTCCATGTGACATTCTAAACATGTTTAAGGTATCCTTAAGGTCCCACAAGCTTTTTCTACATTGTTCACATGTAAACCCTAGCATATGCAAAACATTTAGAGACAAACACATGTGATATAAGCAATCATAGAGATAAAATTTGAGATGCTCATGCTCATGAATGATCAATGATGCTTGTGCTCGTGCAATGCCAATGCCAAATGCATGTTTAACACTAGGGTGTTACATCCCTTCCCACCTTATAGAAATCTCGTCCTGAGATTGGAAAGACCTACCAATCCTTGTAGAAAGTGGGGTAGGCGTCACGCAGAAAATCGTCCCTTTCCCACGTAGCATCTTGTTCACTATGGTTGTTCCACACCACCTTATAGAACTTAACCACCTTACTTCTAGTCACTCTCTCCATTTCTTCTTTCACTCGGATAGGTTTTTCTTCATATGTCAAATCAGATTGGATCTTGACATTAGTGGGTTCAATGGCTTCTTCGGGCACACGAAGACATTTTTTCAATTGAGAGACATGGAAAACATTGAAGATGGTGCTCATCTCTGGTGGTAGTTGAAGTCTATAAGCTATTGGTCCATATTGCTCAATAATTTTGTATGGGCCCACGTACTAGGGCGCCAGCTTTCGCTTTACACCAAATCGCTGTACCTTTTTCATCGGTGATACTTTCAAGTACACGTAATTACCAACTTCAAATACAAGAGGACTCCTCACATCTGCATAACTTTTCTATCTTGATTGAGCAGCTTCTGTATGTTGCTGAATGATCCGAACTTGCTCTTGTGGGGCCATAGGTGACCAAGCCAGTGACCAAGCTGGTGACCAAGCAGGGCATCGGCTTTGATAGTGAGACAGAGGTAGGGCATCGGCTTGGACCAGTGAGAACTCACTGTTGGCTTGGTACCCGATGACAAGGTCACCACCGACATGTTCATGTCCTCCTTCCGCACCTATTGGTACCCTAGATTTGCTCGGAGGATCACTAGAGCTACCTCACCGGCGAGCATGCGGCTCGGCGGCGGTGCTCGGTGGTGCTCCGGCCATCCCCGGCGATGGCATGGCTAGGCGAGTGCGGCTACGACATCTACAAACCCTAGCGAAGCTCTACATCGTGGATTAGTTCAAGATGGAGCGGTGGTGAAGCTTGGCCGCATGCATGGTGGCACTGTGGCGCGAGCATGGTGGTGCGCAGCCATGTTCCAGCACCGGTGTGCTGGCGTTGGCTCAACGGCAAGCGGTGTGAGCTAGACCTAACCCTAGGCTAACCCTAACGAGAGGAACAAAGGAGCAAGATGGCCCAATGGAGTACGGCCACGGTGAGGGCACAATGACGATGAACTTGCCCTTAAACACTGTGGCTCGGGTTAAGGCAACGGGTGGTCATCGAGGTTGAGGAGGTGATGACCGAGCGATTGCACGTGAGCAATCAGACAATGGCACGGTGGCAGCAGCGAGCGAGCTCGGTGGAGGTGTGGCGGTTCCGCTTTGGCGAGCGTGAGAGTGAGAGAAAGGAAGAGAGTGAGGATGCAAGTGAGTGGAAATGGGAAGCAGCCAGCTCACTCTCCCTCTTGACACGGCAATGCGCGGGTAGGCGAGCGGTGACACGTGGCGCACGGCGTCTGAGCCAATCGGCCATGACCAGCACGTGTCCGGCCGGTTTGAAAAGGCCATCTGGCTAACTAAAATGGCCCTGTTCACTAACCTTTATCTCCTAATCTGTGGCGAATCAGAAAAAACATATTAGTGAAAGTTGTAGAGCTATGCGAGATCTCCAACTTTGCTTTAGGGAGTAACGTCTAATTCATCATGGTTTTCAAAATGCAAAGCTCCAAAGTTGGTCACATTGAAACTGAAATCAGCTTGTGACTTAGCAAATTTTTCTATGTTTGTAAACGACATTTCATTGCTACTTAGGTCACATTGAAACTGAAATCAGCTTGTGACTTAGCAATTTTTTCTAAGTTTGTAAACAACATTTCATTGCTACTTGTGGGCTCTATTTGACCATGCTAGGTACTGAATTAACTCATGACTCTTAAATAAAGTTTGTTACTCATGATGTGAACTACAACTTTTATTTAGGTCACATAGCCATGCAAACACTCTAAGCTACTGTTCAACTTTGGTCCAACTAGTATCATGAAAATGGCATTTCAAATGAAACCAACACATAGAAGCAAATTTGGTCTATGTCATGAATATAAACATTGTTCCAATTACCATCCTAGATGTGTCTAAGGTGTTTTCATGACCTCACAACCATCTCGTACATTGGTCATACAAGATTACAAGCATATGCATATATATAATCAACATCACATGTGATAATGTATAAAGAATGAAATGAAATTTCATATGATCATGCTTAGGAATGAATATGATGATTGTGCTCATGAAATGCAAATGCCAAATGCAATGCTTAACACTGGGGTGTTACAAGCGGCGGGCCTAAGTGGGCCCAAGGCCTCCTGCCACGTCCACTTGCTTCCATGTGTCCATATTTGTCACCTTTTTGCATATTTTTTTTATATATTTCCTGATACAAATAATTCTACAAGCACAAGTGGAACTAGGTGAATTATAAGCAAAATTCTACACATGTGATGATGATTTACCTCACTTTGCCATGCTTTTGGGTGGAATGTTGATGGTCAAAACGGGTGTTAGTGACTGTCAACACTCGGCAGCAGCTGAAAAGGGTGAAAAGTTTCACAAACCTCATCAAACACTAATGAGAAAGGTCTCGTCAGGAAACCTACCTTGGGTTTTGTCCTAATTGTGCTTCAGGGACGCCACCTCTCTCTCCAGCTCAATAATTTGTGTCTTCGCCTTGTCCTCCGGTTGAGAGAACCTCTCTCGGATGAACGCGGACTTCGCCGAAGAATTCTTCTGAAGGCACTACAAGAACAAGACAACATAAGTCTTAGCTTCATTCAGAATGAATCAACCAAAGACTTGTGGGCTAGACCCATCGGGTCCACTGCGTGGCCCTGAGTATAATCCAAGGGTGACATCCACCTAGTGTGACCACCAGACGAGCGCTCGGGGGCTTGGGCACCCGATGTGAGTCATACCTCCAGGGTAGCGCTAAGAGAATCCCCGACCGAGGTGTTCTTGGTCTTCACGGTGTTCGCCAATGCATGATGAGCAGTAGACAAACTGTCTACGTGCTTCACCATGCCATCCAACTCCCCGTAGCTGAAGTCAAGACGGCACCGCTCCTCGACATCGTCAAACAAGATTTTGCCTTCAGCGTCAAAAGCTTGTAACAATGACCTCCCCCTGCTCGATTGGTCTGAGACCCGAGAGGGACTAGGCAGATGTCATCCACCTATGGAGGAGAGTCAACTCGCTATAACACCCTCTCGAGGCCATCCCCTGGAAGAATCTCCAAGGATGATCCCAACAGGTCAAGCTCATGAATCGGCTCAATGACAGGCTCTTTTCCTCAGGCACCCACGCTGGGAACCCAAGTAGGTTCACCCTACATAGGCTCCATCTGGATCACTAGAGAAACATCTTCCCGAGCATCCTCCAAAGGTAGTGCGCCTGTGTCGAGACTAGCCACGAAGTCATTAAGGGTATCAGCGACCCAAATCATCTCTGAAATGCTCAAATCCTCACTCTCGTTCGGGCAAACTCCTAGAGCTGTGATTTCTCTAGCACTAGCTAGCGCGATCGCCTCGACAAACCTCTCGGTCGATAAGATCTTTGATTGGGAGCTGCGCCCAAAAACAAGCATCAAGAGCTCATCGCTCAACAAAACAGCAAGGTGAAGGAATTGAACTTACATGTTCTCATTACTAGGAACATCCAGCAATGTGGGCTCTTCAGTCACCTGCATGAGGTTCTAGAACCCTGCTCGAAGGGGAAGTATTCCACATTTGGGCCAAAGTCACCAATGAATAAAGCCATCCCGGTCGACGACTTCTCATCGGTAGGCCTGAGAGACCCCAGCGCCCTTGTCACTATGAACAACTCGCAGTTAGCCAAGACAAATACACACCAAGGTCATAACTAGCCACAATCCATCGATGTACCTGGCACCATGGATGCCTGTGCTCGGCACTACCTCTTCTTCTTCGTGTCAGGGGCTTCTTCCCCCTCTCTGGTGCCCTTCACTTCTCTCTGGCAGCCCTATGGCTCCTCATTTGCACGCCTAAACCCAACGCACCGTGGTTGGAATGGGTTGGGCGAGGCATAGGGATGACAACACTCAACTCCTCCCGAATTACAGGCATCCCAACATTACTAGTGGATGCCTCGAGACCATCGATCCCTCTCTCCTGGACCTTGTCCAAAGGGGCCTTGGAGCAATACTTGCGACGATCCTGTAAGATAGAACAAGTTACACAAGAAATCGGGACAGGTCATCAACTGATCTACAACAACTGACACCTTACCAACTCTTCGTCGTTTCTCTGCTTTGAACTTAGGGGCTCCACCAGACGGTCTTTGCCTATGAGCTGGGATTTTGGACCTAGCACCTTGTTGGTAACGATGAGCTCTTGAAGTGTGGTCATCAGCTCGATGGGCTCCCCAATGGACGAACAACGTTGGAAGAGTCACACATCGGGGACACATGTTCCCTTAGGGGCCGGATCCACCTCCAAAAAAAGGCTGCCGGTCAAGCCTGACCGGTAACCCCTCTTCTTTGGTGATAATCCTGTAGGTCAGTTTCAAGCTCATCCGCCACTTCTAGTTCAGATTCGGGTGCTTCCCTCTTCTCCACCACCGGTAGAGGAGGGGGGAGCTTGTGGGAAAAAGCTAAAGTTGAGCAGTCATAAACATAAAACCACTTCTTCGCCGAATTTGGGATGTTGGAGGGGAGATCTATAACACCCCATGTCTAAACACTGCTTATAAGGCCTAGCTCCGCATGTGGAATGGGCCTACATACGCGTAGCACCTCTCTTAAACTTTCGTCCTCACTTTGTGTAAAAGGGTTAACCCAGAGATGGTACGTTTAGAACGACAAGGCTTATAAGCCAGCCCTTACCCTCCTAAAACTTCCAAGGTATAACTAAACCCACCAACAACAACTCCACATATAAGCCACTTAGGCCACATGGGCCCACTTCACAGCTACTACAGGCTACTAATGGGTTGGGGTGTTACATTCACCCCCCTTAAGGGCTGACGCCCTCGGTAGCTCACCACATATATGTGGCAGATGTCCAGGATCACCCTTTGGCACACCCCTCCATGGGCAAGTATAGCAAGGGTTGATTCTCTGAATACCATCTTTAACACCCCGCGTCCAAAAACCTGCTTATATGGTCTAGCTCCGCACGTGGAATGGGCCTGCATACGCATAGCACCTCTCTTAAACTTTCGTCCTCGCTTCGTGTAGAAGGGTTAACCGGAGGTGCTATGTTTGGAATGACAAGGCTTATAAGCTGGCCCTCACCCTCTTAAACTTCCAAAGTGGTACTAAACCCACCAACAACAACTCCACATATAAGCCACTTGGGCCAACTTCACAACTACTACAGGCTACTAATGGGCTGGGGTGTTACAGGATCGATGTGGAAAATTAGAGTTTTGTCGGCCGCCTTGATCCAAAGGCTGTCGGTGACCTTTCAGTTCGATTGAGGAAGAACGTCGAAGCAACGGCAAAACAATGCCTAGTGGGGTTCGATCCCCGAGAAATCCTCACAATAGGAGATCAACATCGCTAGAAGCATGATCTCATTCGAGGTCAGGTGATGTACATGCGCATCATGGTATCAGAGGAGATCTTGGACGAACCAGTGGATGGGCACCCCGAATTCGTGGTGAAAGAAATCGACGAAGACTACAATCTCGCCGAACTCGGGGGCAAGGATGTCTTGGCCAAGGGCGCATCGGTAACCCAAAAGCTCTTTCGGCGCCAGAAATCGCCAACCACATGGCTCTTGATGTCCTCCTCTGTCACCGTCGACACCTCCCACGGAGAACTGGGGATGGGACTCCGTCCCCCTTTGCTCTTCGAGCTCATATCTTCTTATACTGAACTAATGGTTTTGGTTTTCTTGGCTAGGGTCTTTCTCGGCGCCATTACTGTGACTGTCGGGAGTGGGATCTAGATGTGATGACATCTGCTAGGTCAACGTAAGCACAGGAATGAGCACTACTGCTTTTGTTGGTGGCGACAAAGGGACGGACCGTCTCCACCCTCGCTAACTTTATAAGGGCGGCTAATACTAGTCAAAGCCCTTACAGACCCTAGGCCTAAGGCCTAAAATTGCTTGTGAAACCGGGTGGACCAACATTTGGGCCCCACCAAAGCCGAACCCTATGTTGATATTTCTAAACGACTATTGGAGGATTTCGCAAGCGCACAGAAATATCGCGTAGCACTTCGCTCGGTGAGTACTGAGTGTCAAATTTATATTTTTTCCCACAGAAAGGCGGAAGGCTAGAATTTATATTTAGGCTAGAAGGCAAGACCTAAGTTGATCCTAGGTAGGTGAACGATAGTGAAGGATGAATGTGAACTACCTAAACTAACTACTAATAACAAGCTAACCTAGAGATAGCTAGGTGGGAGAGCGAGCGATTTATCTTTCTAGTAACTAAAGTAAACAAATGACTAGGAGAAATGCGTTAGAACTTCAGGGCACAGTCTGCCTACCAACTAGGAGAGTTAAATAGACATGGTCTGCCACGAGCAGTATGATTTAATAACTAGACCTATCGTGGTGGAATACCGAGGATGGACAAGGCTGTCACCACTTGCCACCTACCACAATCTAACAGGAGGCCTAGCCGTATCCACAGATAATCTATAGCCCAAGCACCACGCTTAATCTACAGGCTTACTACTTTGATCCAAGCTCCGATGAAATGAGATCAAAGTACCCTAACCAGATGGTGGAACCGGTACTAATGAATAGCTACTAATTAAGAAATAACCTATGCTACTAATGTCAAACAACAAGCATCTAAGCTCACTAATGATGAACACTAATGACTAAGTACTTAAGTAAAGCAAAGTTTGCCTGCAGGGAAAGAAACAGGGCGAAGATGAAATTTCGACTTCGCCGGGAAAAAGTCACCTTCGTTGGAGAAAACTTGGTCTTCGCCAGAGAAGAAAGAAAGATTAAAATAAGGCTAAGCGAAGACAAGAATTTGACTACGCTTGACAATTGAAGATAGAAAGAAGACGGAGCAAAAATCGAAGTCCAAAATACGAAGCCATCCATAAGATTGATGGACAAAATTGAAGAATGAAGACAGACATAGAAAAAGTCCACTTCGCCCTTATAGTTGAAAAGGGTTGTAATGATTTGAGTTAGGGGTAAAATAGTCATTTGTGCACAAAATACGAAGGCTAAGATCTCTATAAATATCCTTTCTGACATGTACAGTACGATCATGAAATGAATACAACTTTACCTTGTGTTCAAATTTTGATACTTGCGTGATTGTTTTACCCAACATCTGACGCCCACCGTTTGTGTGAGCACGAAACAACCACGATCACAACAGAGCGGGCTATAAAATGAATCAATCAAGAGGGAAAGGAGAGCAAGAGTGCAAAAAACAAAAAAAATGAATGAACTCGAGAGAGAAGAAAAAACAAAGCATCAACCACTAACCAAACAAAGCACCGCTCAATTAACCAGCGAAGTCAAAGCAAGCAAGATGCAATTTGAAGTCCAAACGCGAAGCCGTCAACCAAAGCTGGAGATTTCCCTTAAGCGGAGTCTGCTGATGCATTCAAGATGAAGTCTCTACACCATTCTCTAGAACGAAGCTACTGAGACCTTAAATTTGTTCGGTTGCCAAAGCTTCAAAGCCAAATGAAGGCTCCAACCAATAGAAAAGACAACAAGCAAGTCTTGTGACTCCAGTGAAGCCAACATCTTCATCGAGTCAAGTAGCTCCATCAACATCTCCATCTGCGCATGGTGCAGCATGTTAAATGCATATTTCAAGTATCCATTCTGGGCGAAGGCCATTTTCACCTACTTAGCAAGAACACACGCCGCCGATTTTGAAACCGAGCACAAATGACTTCCATCGCGTGAGGATCGGCTTCGCGGCACTTTTCGATCTTCCCACGCAGCAATGAGAGGCTTCACGACCGAGGACGGCGCCGCACGGGGGACTTCGCGCGGCCAACGGCTTCTTCGCGGCGAGCAGGCAAAGCTCGTGAAGGGCTTCAACCGCCCGAGGTCAGCGCCGCGCAATGACTTCGGCCAAACTTCTTCACGGCTTCAACCGCTCATGAGGGCAAGTACTTCGACCAAAGAAGCAGGCAGCGTTTTGAGGCTTCGGCGTTACGGCAAGAATCAAGAACCAACACAAGACCAATCACTTTTCACAGCATCAACATAGATGTCAAGTTCTTAAGCTCTCCGTATCGTGAAGGAAAAGAGAATCCAGTGCACGAAGTCACAGGATCACGCACTAGGTTACAAGATTTTTGGACCTATTATAAAGTCACCGTCTCGCTACGGGGCTTCGATGAGCATCATGTCCCAAAAAAGAAAACTACTCTCCCAGCCACCAAGTTTATTCTTTTGCAAGACTATATGCATGCAACAAACAACACATTGTTATCACTTGGACCTCGTCACACAGCAAGCCTGTGCAAAATAAAAATCAAAACGAAGTCTGCTCCAATGCGAAGACTCAGTCTGCAAGCGAAGCTACCACTTGCGAAGCTTAGGCCACTGCGATGATTCGGCCAAGACAAAATAGGGTGCCAGGCTAACTGGAGAAGCATGGCCAAGGGAACAATTCAGATAAGCCGGAACCAAATTTACACCCAATACTCAAGCAACAAGAATTATCTCTGCCCGAATGGTCGAAGCGAAGCTAACTTTGGAACTTCTCCCAAATCAACTACTCCAAGAACGCAGGTTCATCCATAAGAACAAGCAGATGGTTTCGGCCAAGTAAGGATATATTTGGAGGAGCAACTTCGGCAGAGGCCTGCATCTCTGAGGTGGCCAGTCCAAGTTGCATGCGAAGTCTTCTCGTAGCCATATTTGGAAGAACCGATGCAGCATAAGCAAAGTCCAAAACTTGGACCTGAAGCCAAAGTGTCCGAACACGGATACAAAGTATGGAAAGAAACTGCGTTGCTCTCGCTACTACAGAAATGGTTTCTAGGGACGGCTAGTGAGGCTTTGTATAGGCGACTCGGCCAGCCGCCTTTATCATACCGTCTCTACAAATCATAAATTTATAGGGGCGGTTCCCAGACCGCCCTTACAAATCGATTTGTAGAGGCGGCTGCCGCCCCTATAATACCTGTTTGTAGGGGTGGTTCAGTCTAGAACCGCCACATTTTTCTGCCAAAAAAAATTCATGTGGCACAATATGATTTGTCCACGTGTCTATTTTCAAGTTAACCATGTGTCAACTTCCGATTGATCCGAAATGTATATTCCAATTAATTTATGTTCGCTATTTTATTAGTACATTTGTTATTATATAAATTGTGCTAGCAATCGAATCTGGTTCCCATTTCTTCACAAAAAGTAGCACCCAATTTATAATATAATATCAATTATAGCCTGAATAATAATTCAGAAAAAATCAATTACAACCAAAATATGAACCCTGAATTCATACTAAGCTCATATACATAGTCAATCACAGCCCACGTGCATACAATAATCACACCATTGTACATACAGAAAAAACAACCAACAAACCCATACATGATTGATGAACTAATACAATCACACCCATATGCATACGCATCTAATAAGATCATTGGCCTCGTTTGTACCCATCTTCAAGTTCTCCGTCACTTCTACAAGCAAAAAGTGCAGCCTTGATTAGTTCTATTATAGCCTAGCATGTACAGAATAAATGTAAATGATATCGAGTACTGTTTGTCGGCGGTGCTCACCTGCTCGAACCCCTGTGGGCGGAGCTAGTCCAAACTCCGCTCCTGCTCGAAGCCATGCCAATGACGAGGAAGGCTCAGGCTAGCAGAAAAAGACGGGGTTAGCTCGTCCACAGGATGCTGCTGCGCGGTGAAGAGGAAGCAGTCATGGTCGGTGAAGGTGAAGGTGAAGGTGAAGCTGATGCATGGCTACAGCACCCGACCAGCTGACCTGACGAGGATGGCGATGGATCCTAGCTCCTCGAGTACGGCTACAACTCGGAGAGGATTGCGACGACACCGGAGTTGGAGAAGATGAACGGCAATGGCTCGGTCTACCGCTGTGACCGAGCTCCTCCTGGCAGTGCGGTCGACGACGGCAGCGGCAGCGAGCCACCGTTGCGACCAAGCTCCTCCCGGCAGCTGCAGCGGTAAGGTTCAAACTCGGCAGAGCTTCACCTGGTGTAGTGGCGTCGACGTGGTTGGGGAAGAAACTGTGGGTCTCTTCTTAGAGGCCCCGGCACGCTCGGACGACAACAAAATTTTGGACGTGGGATTTGGAAGCTGAGCGCGCGCTCGTGTGGTAGCTGCATAGTGGGGCAAGTGCCGCATTGGCGAAATTGTGGATGGCGCCGAGGGATTTTGGAAACAGAGCACGTGCTCGCGCGGCTGCTGGACCACCAGCGTCGGATTAAAGAAATCCTGGGCGGCGCCTGCTATGGCTCCAGAATGTCGACATCCTCATCTGGAAGCATGTGAGTGAGGTGGGCCCATTTGTGTTGTTGGCGCTGTGATGCGGGAGCATCCAAGGGAGGTATGGCTATAGGATGTCGACGTCTGTAGAAGGATGTAATCGCTTGAGTTCCTGAGCCCTGACACATGGGCCACCCCGTACCATATGGAAGAAGGGGGCCGCAGCCTTTTGTACGTGCATCATTTGTAGAGACGGCTGGTTATTGAGCCGCCCCTACAAATAGCAGCACTGGGGGCGGCCAGTGAGTGAGCCGCCCCTATAAATTGACCCATTTGTAGGGGCAGCTCGTATCACCAGCCACCCCTACTATGTCATTTGTAGGAACGGCTGGTCTCGTGGGTCTCGAACACGCCTACTGTAGGGGCGCCTTCATCACCAGCCGTCTCTACAAAATAAATTATCCCGTTGCTACAAACATTTTTTTGTAGTAGTGTCTCGAGAAGCTTGGTCAGGAGGCCTTTGTCACATAACCTTCACATAGGCAACATGAAATTGAAATCCCAGATGACGATGCATTCGGCAGCAAGATATTTTCCCAAAAATACTTCATTCAGAGCAACAGCAAAAAGATTCCCCAAAGATACTCCATCCAAGAAGCACATAATCCAAGCAAAATCTTCGAAAGCATGAAAGTCTCCCAGAACCCAGAAGATCAGAAGCAAAGACAAAAAGTGAAACTTGGCCTCGCTGAAAGAGCAGCTTGCAACACCACCGCTGGGGCTAAGGGTTGAGGTTATCAGAAATCAGCATCGTCTCCGCTGGATTTAAATTAAAATATCTATGGTCCCCACTAAGAGAAAAAACAATTTGGTGGAGGTCACTTCTATAGGAATGGCTTCTAAGGGCGGCTGGTGAGGCTTTGTAGAGGCAGCTCGGTCAGCCGCTCCTACCATACCGTCTTTATAAATCATGTATTTGTAGGGGCGGTTTTCAGACCGTCCTTACAAATTGATTTGTAGGGACGGCTGGTAACACTAACCGCCCCTATAAAATCGATTTGTAGGGGCGGCTGTAGTACTATCTGCTACTATAATACATATTTGTAGGGGCTGTTTAGTCAAGAACCGCCTCTATAGTATATTTTTTCGCCAAAAAAAATTTAAATTTATAATTTAAATTCGACCAGAACCGCCCTATAGTATATTTAAATTTTTTTTGACGGAAAAATATAATTCAAATATGATCAGAACATATATAATTCAAATCTAACCACAAGCACAAGAGCATTATATAAACTATCATTACAAGTCCAATTCACAAGAATATATACAGGCCATCATTAAATAGACATAATTCACAAGTCTAATTCGTTCTACAAGCCCAAACCGTCCCACAAGGTAAGACCAATGTCAAATTCCATACACATTGTTATCAACGGCCTAGAGCTAGCCTTTCAATCTCATGAAGGTGTTGGTACTGAGTATTTCTACCTAAGTCAGAATCTCGATCATGGTAGGTGCCTTTGACGTGTATAATCTGGTCCAATATAAAGTTGCAAAGATCACCGACGAGCTCTAAGAGTTGGTCATCCTTATATGGGTCTCTTTTTATTTCTTTCTCTTCTTTCCACTATAAGAGAACAAGTTTCGGTTTAGTATTTCATATCATGTGCGAAGTTTTTATACTACGGGTGAAGAGGTTCAAACTTACCCTTAAGGGGTGTCTCCTGTAGACACCGGTGTTACTCATCATAGAACATACATAGTATCCACAATGTACACTCCCAGGCTTCTGCTTGGGGCACTGTGTGTTTTGCATATGAAAATATTAAGTAATGTTTTTAATAGCCATGTAATGGAGTACTAAAGTAAGTTATACTTACCGCACATAGTGTTTTTATAGCCAGCCTTTCCTTACTACATCATGCATTCCGTGATGTTTATTGACATAGAACCTGAATGCCCTGTTCGAATTATTTTAGCAAATGCAACTTGTTAGTATCCAAAAGTGAACGTTACAAGTATGTATATAAACATATAAGCTAATGAGGATTGTCGATATGTATACGTCTTGACAATCGATATGAAGTCTTTGTATGTCACCGGGTCCCTATCTATTGAATCAAAGACCCATGCCATGCTCCTCCCGACATCGATGCCTATACAAATCCAGTGGTTGCTGCATGAATTTAATCATAGAACTAGATAAGCTCTTTTGCATCGAATAAAATATATCGAACAAAGCTTTAAGTATAGAGTTGAACTTACTCGAAGTTGTATGGTAGTCATATAGTAGAGTGCTATTGGAGATTTTTAAAAGCCAGGGCAATGTATGTTGAAACCTTAAGGGGCTTTTACCTTAGTTTCTTCGCACGGATGTCCTCTTTCTCCCGAAGGGTCTTTCCAGCAGCTAGTTCTTTGGCATCCAGTTTTCACTATCTAGGGTAACACAAAATTTGTTTGTGCTATAACTTGAGGGTCTATATACCCGGCTTTCACACTTGACATTTGTTTTATAATGTGCACTTGCATTCTACAAATCATGGCATGGGTTAATTACAACAAAATCCAAATATTACATTCATATCATATCGGGAGGGCAAGGACTTACAGGCACCATATGCGAATTAGATTCATTTTCATTGCTTCGAGGTGAAAGCATGTCTGCATGTCATTGAAGTCAAAGATAATTTTCCCAGCTGGGCTTCCAAATGTGCTGGTGGGGAAGCATGCTTGTACGAGGTCATGCTCGTTAGGAGAACATACAAGTACCAATCATGGAACCTTCTCATTCTAAGTGGTAGGCGCTGGATGTCCCGGTTTGGTAGGCGCTGAACTATTGGTTTGCTTTTCTATCCCCTCGTTTCCTCTTTGGCTTGGTAGTCGTGTTCGTGGTTATGTCTTAAGGTTGTGGAGCAAAGGCCTCAATGTTCGTCTCTGTGGCTGTTGCCTCTGCTCTCCTTTCCTCTACTTTATCTTGTCTGGCAAGATGTTGCGGATGTCAATGTCATCTTTTTCGAGTTTTAGGAGGGACCTGTATATACGGCAGGTCAAAGTGTTAGCAGAGGTAACACAACCAAAGCTTTAGCAAAATTTATAAGCTAAGGCTTTATCCCTACCTCCTCATTCGGGTCAAAATCCTTGTCCAAATCTTTCTCCGTTGGCCTCCTTCTGGCTTCACGTGGGAAAGGATCCTCAGGATTTACATATCCCTCTTCTGAGTCCTCATCATCATCATCCTCTTCTTCTTCGCCTTCAGCAGGCTCTCCTGCTCTTCCTTCTACTCCCCCTTCCTCCTCGTCACACTGCTCCTGAGTAAGCATCACTTCTATATCATTTTCTAACTCGTTATCGAACTGGTCCTGAGTAAGCTGGTCCTCTAGTGCTTGCTCCTCATAGGTTGGCTGCTCATCATGCTCGGGGCATCGGGCTATACTGTCTGGTGTCCATGACATTATTTCACGCTTTGTTCTAATAGATGCAAGAAAGTGTTCGTTCTAATAGATGTAAGAAAGTGTTCTTTAGGTACGCGAGAAGGTATAAAAATCAAAAAGATCTATAAACCAAAGTAGTCCTATAAAACAACAATATATAAAAAAATGAGTATTAGCAGTAGTAGAGGCCTTAGAAACATGTCAATCATCATTTGATCATGAACTTGGAGCATCAAGGCATCATAACAGAGAAGAGAGGAGGTAATGTAGGGGCGGCCGGTAATGATGCCAAGTTTCTTACAAGTTCTTGATCATCAGCTCATATTCCATATAATGTATAGACTTGGACAATTTCATCATCGACAAAACAAAGGAGAGGAGAGGACAGGGGAGATTTGGCAAAAAAAGCAACAACTGTTTAACAAACATAGAGCAGCAGCTGATGGCAAAAATAGCCAAAAACAGCAACATTGGTCTCATTATTAGCAGAAAATTGATGAACTTTTAGGCTTTCGAGCTGCTGAAATAAACGTTTGTATCCCTTGGCCCTTGCAACTGAAAAAAGAAAAAACATGGAAGGAGCATTTGTTATAGTTTATGGTCTGATGAACTCTTGCCTAGTAGAATGATTGTAATTATTCTCTTTAAATTTTTATACTTCCTTTCATTTTAACATTGTAAATTTGTTACACTTAGATGATAGTAAATTGGCAATAGCACTTGAGGTCCCGTCAATCCAATTGAAAGTGCATTAAAAATGTACTGTTGCTGCTCTTTATCTCTTGTCCAAAAAGTTGCATATTTTTTTCATTATTTGTGGATCCGTTGTATTACTTATTGCTTAGTAAGACCCAAAAGAAAATCCAAAATAGCTAGATGCCTAGATTGTCCCTTTGCTGTCTATGCTTCAATTATTTGAGCTTGTAGACATTTAAAAAATGACTGGTATGGGGTTTTAGCTTCATCTGAGTGTTTCATCAACATTGATTGCTAGCAACACATAACCTTATTTCTCACAAGTATGTTTTATCTGTGTTCAGTTTGGGCTGATGCGGACACTTAGTTCGAGAGGCAGCAGCAGGAAGAGGAGATGCAGCGGCTGTAGGCAAAGCACTGTGCAGCAATGCAGGCAGCAGAGAAACTGCACAGGGAGAAACTGGCCGCTGAAAGGGAGGGCCAGAAAGAAGAAGAGACAGCAGATCCCATGGCTACAGCTATGGATGAAAACGGTACGGATATTTATTCGACCGTCCGTTCGACCGAACAAATATGAACACTTATCTGGATAGTTACTCGAATATCCGTAATTTTTTTCGGATACGAATAATAAAACGGATATCTTAGGCGGATATCAAATACGAATATAATATCATCGATATCCGGCGGATATCGGATAATCCGGTTAAGTATCGGATATATCCGGATATTATTTAAACGGATATTATCCGGATATTATTCAAACGATCTTGGATGGAGAAATGATCAAAATAAAAATTGTAGATCTCAAAAAGTTATGAAACTTTGTTGTTTACAACTTTTTCGTTTGGAATCATTTAGTGCTTCAAAATTTAAACCGTCCAAACTTTCTCAAATGGAAAACTAGTTTATAGGCGTCAAAATTTAAAAATCACAAATTTGAACCATCCAAACTATCTCAAATAGAAAGTTGACCAAACCAACAATTGTAGATCTTGATGAGTTGAACAAACTTGGTATTCAAAACTTTTCAATTTGAAGTCATTTAGAGTTCATAATACTAGAGTCAAAGTGTTGTTTTTTCATTTTACCAAATTTGACTTGGTCAAACTTGCTCAAATGAGACAATAAATGACCTCAGATGAAAAAACTCTGAATACCAAGTTTGATCATCTCAGAAAGATCTACAATTGTTACATAGACCATTTTCCCATTTGAGAAAGTTTTATCAAACACTAGTCACAAATTCTTGAATCTCATATAGACTTTGTGAAACTATGTCACAAACCTGTGAAATTTGAACTATATTTTGTTCAAACTTTCTCAAATGAAAAAATTGCGTATATAAGGATTGTAGATCTTGATGAGCTGAACAAACTTGGTATTCAAAACTTTTCAATTTGAGACAATCTAGGGTTCCGAAAACTAGTTTGTAAACGTTGAAATTTAAAAATCATAAATTTGAACCGTCCAAACTATCTCAAATGGAAAGTTGACCAAAACAACAATTGTAGATCTTGATGAGTTGAACAAACTTCGTATTCAAAACTTTTCAATTGGAAGTCATTTAGAGTTCATAATACTAGAGTCAAAGTGTTGTTTTTTCATTTGACCAAATTTGACTTGGTCAAACTTGCTCAAATGAGACACTAAATGACCTCAGATGAAAAAACTCTGAATACCAAGTTTGATCATCTCAGAAAGATCTACAATTGTTATATAGATCATTTTCCCATTTGAGAAAGTTTTATCAAACACTAGTCACAAATTCTTGAATCTCATATAGACTTTCTGAAACCATGTCACACACTTGTGAAATTTGAACTACATTTTATTCAAACTTTCTCAAATGAAAAAATGGCCTATATAAGGATTGTAGATCTTGATGAGCTGAACAAACTTGGTATTCAAAACTTTTCAATTTGGGACAATTTAGGGTTCCGAAAACTAGTTTGTAAACATCTAAATTTAAAAATCACAGATTTGAACCATCCAAACTATCTCAAATGGAAAGTTGACCAAAACAACAATTGTAGATCTTGATGAGTTGAACAAACTTGGTATTCAAAACTTTTCAATTGGAAGTCATTTAGAGTTCATAATACTAGAGTCAAAGTGTTGTTTTTTCATTTGAACAAATTTGACTTGGTCAAACTTGCTCAAATGAGACACTAAATGACCTCAGATGAAAAAACTCTAAATACCAAGTTTGATCATCTCAGAAAGATCTACAATTGTTACATAGATAATTTTCCCATTTGAGAAAGTTTTATCAAACACTAGTCACAAATTCTTGAATCTCATAGACTTTCTGAAACTATGTCACACACTTGTGAAATTTGAACTACATTTTGTTCAAACTTTCTCAAATGAAAAAATGTCCTATATAAGGATTGTAGATCTTGATGAGCTGAACAAACTTGGTATTCAAAACTTTTCAATTTGGGACAATCTAGGGTTCCGAAAACTAGTTTGTAAACGTCTAAATTTAAAAATCACAAATTTGAACCGTCCAAACTATCTCAAATGGAAAGTTGACCAAAACAACAATTGTATATCTTGATGAGTTGAACAAACTTGGTATTCAAAACTTTTCAATTTGAAGTCATTTAGAGTTCATAATACTAGAGTCAAAGTGTTGTTTTTTCATTTGATCAAATTTGACTTGGTCAAACTTGCTCAAATGAGACACTAAATGACCTCAGATGAAAAAACTCTGAATACCAAGTTTGATCATCTCAGAAAGATCTACAATTGTTACATAGATTATTTTCCAATTTAAGAAAGTTTTATCAAACACTAGTCACAAATTCTTGAATCTCATAGAGTTTCTGAAACTATGTCACACACTTGTGAAATTTGAACTACATTTTGTTCAAACTTTCTCAAATGAAAAAATGGCCTATATAAGGATTGTAGATCTTGATGAGCTGAACAAACTTGGTATTCAAAACTTTTCAATTTGGGACAATTTAGGGTTCCGAAAACTAGTTTGTAAACGTCTAAATTTAAAAATCACAAATTTAAACTATCCAAACTATCTCAAATGGAAAGTTGACCAAAACAACAATTGTAGATCTTGATGAGTTGAACAAACTTGGTATTCAAAACTTTTCAATTTGAAGTCATTTAGAGTTCATAATACTAGAGTCAAAGTGTTGTTTTTTCATTTGATCAAATTTGACTTGGTCAAACTTGCTCAAATGAGACACTAAATGACCTCAGATGAAAAAACTCTGAATACCAAGTTTGATCATCTCAGCAAGATCTACAATTGTTACATAGCTCATTTTCCCATTTGAGAAAGTTTTATCAAACACTAGTCACACATTCTTAAATCTCATATAGACTTTCTAAAACTATGTCACACACTTGTGAAATTTGAACTACATTTTGTTCAAACTTTCTAAAATGAAAAAATGGCCTATATAAGGATTGTAGATCTTGAATCCATAACCATGACTCCGTGAGACCCATGAAGCCATGAGCTTGGCTATTTCTACTCATGCCGCGAAGATTGGTGCTTGTATGATGTTTGATGTATGATGTATCTGTATCTTTATCTTATTTGTTGCTTTACTCTTTAGTCTTTCGACTTAATCTAGATGGATTATGGACTCATAGAGTGGTGTAATGGTTTGCGCACGTATGATATATATATATATATATATATATATATATATATATATATATATATATATATATATATATATATATATATATGCTGCTTTTACTCAATATCCGAATAGATATTTGTATCCGATCTTCTCCGAATCGGATTCATACCGTATTCGATACTCATTATTCGTATCCGTAACCGAGTCAATCCGTATTCGTATATGTATCCGAACGCTATCCGTGTCCGAATTCGAATCCGAACAGAAATATGAAAACAAATATAATATGAGTGATATCCGTTCGTATCCGATCCGTTTTCAACCCTAGCTACAGCAGAGGCGCAAGCCGTGAAACAAAGTTCTTAGGAACCAGATATCAACTTCATAACACATGTGCTACATTGGTGCCCGTTTGTCAAATACATTTTTTTTTTCAGCAGTGGCTACAATATGACTAACGAATCTTGCGAATACTGTTCGCTTAGCTGAAAGAATCCTAATTCTCACATGACGTGTGATTCCGCTAGGTTTCCTCTTTTTCTTTTTCCCCTTTGCCTTCTTACTATCTTACAGGTTAATATATATGCACTCTGGCACAAAGTACAATTCTTGTCTTGTATTATCCGCAACACTCATACAGAAGGCATGAAGACTTGGAAATGGACGCAGCATCTACCAAACTGGACTAGTGGAGCACGAGAAGCTTTCTGATCAGAGTCAAGCAGAGCTTACTAAAAGTGCGTAGTTCTTTTCATTGCATTCTCCTACCTGGCTTAGCGTTTAAGAACACACAAGAAACTAATAGACAAATGTCCCTGAGTACCAAGTTGTATCTGCAAAACATGTGGAAGGCATGAATACATTCAAATTAATGATGCGCGCAGCATTTACCATTGCACGTCTGCTACATACTTAGCTGATAAGCTCACTCAAACTGGATTTGTGGACGAACAGAGGATGAAGTGAGGATACAGAATGTATCCACTCTTTCCTCACCAATCGCTCATTGTGTTCTATCTTGCTTTCTAATTTTCTGGACCATTGGATTTGCTAATTAATCATTGGATTCGATTTGCTAATTAATCACTTGCTTCTGCCCTTATGATGAACATTAACCTAAAGTAACCCTTAAAAATGTTATCTGTATTACTCGATTTTCCATGATAATGAAAATTAACCAAAGTTCCAAGAACTAAACCTAAGTTTTAGCCTAAATTACTCACATGTACCATTATTAACAGTACCCTGTAGAAACACCATAAATCTCCATCACAATTACTCAACCCGTGTCATTTTTTTAAAATGCTAATAACATATTTAATATAGTTCACATCTTTTACTTCTCCCTTGGGGTGTGCTCGATGGAACAACACGATTTAGTGCACTTTCTTGGGTACTTAGTGTCTAATGAAAGACAAGTACTGTTGGGAGGACATTAGATTAGACGGTTCTGCCACATTACAAGTACACATTTAGTGAGGAGCATATATCCAAAAGGGCAGAGCAGTTGTAGTTGTAGGACTGCAAGAGTTGCTTAGCACTATAATTTGATTTTTTTTGGCAAGCATTGCAAATTCATGTTCTTTACCAACTTGGACAGCCTATACATGGTGCCCAATAAAAATCATTCCTAGCATCCAATGGCTATCGGCTCAATTTGACAATGGCGATCAGTTGTAGAAAAACAGACTTGTAAGGCTGCCATGTGTTACAAACCCAAAAGGATTACTCTGGCTACCTTGGAATAAAATAATTGAGTATATATAGGAAACAACAACTAGTAAGCCAACATGGAAGGGGTGAAAAGAAAACAAAAGATAACATTTCACAAAGGTAAAAACAAAAGATAATTTGTGGATGATGAGCACCTTGTAGCTAACACAGTAACCAATGAAGCATTTTACCACTAGTTCAACGAAGCATTTCTCAAATCTACCTTTAGTAGTCATCTAGAAGGCTAGCACAGCAGCTCAACAAATCAAGACCACGAGATTCTAAACCAAGTGCAGCTAAGCTAAAAAAATTAAAACCTTAATCGGACATCCCTAACCAAAACAAAATGCTCAGAACCAAGTTAATTCACCTCGCCCTGCTCAGAACCAAGTCAATCACCTCATCCCCTTAATGATGCCTCTTGAGAGGCTTCAGATACAACACTGATTGCATAACGAGACAATGCTACAGCTACAAATAAATTGACCATCCCCTACACTGCACATGAAGCTATGTAACACAGAAAATTACAGCAGCACATCAGACTACCATGAATCCATGTCCGACCACTACAACAAAATGGCCCCATAGTGGAGCAAGAATGGAGGATAAGGGGTTGGAGCTTACCTGCAGAAGAACAAGCCAAAAAAGGGTGGTGGTGGAGCGCACGCGCACACTGGATGCACGACCTCTAGGGCAAGCCCGCTGGGGGAGGGAGCAGGGACGCTAGGGCGCACCAGCACCGGGGCCGTCGGCGGAGGGAGAGCGCATGGGCACCAGGGCCACCTGGTGGAGGGAGTGTGTACACCGGAGCACACATGTACCAGAGCCACCGCGGGAGGGAGCAGGGACGCCAGGGCACACCAGCACCGGGGCCACCGACGGAGGGAGCGCACGGTGGGTACCAGAGCCGTCAAGGAGGGAGCAGGGACGCCGGGGCACACCGGCATCGGGGCCATCGACAGAGGGAGAGCGCATGGGCACTAGGGCCACCGGGGGGAGGGAGCACGGGCAGCAGCAGCGGAAACCCTAGCCGCCGTGGGAGGGGGAACTGCGGCGGAAACCCTAGCCGCCGGGGGGAACGGCGGCGCGCAGGGCAGGAGACGGACCAGGGGTTGGAGGCGGATCGGGGGAGGTAGGGAGCGGCGGAGGTAGGGAACGGAGGGGTGGAGGTAGGGCTCAGAGGCGGCGGCAGCGGGTGTGGGAAAATTTGGCAGCCTGCCGGCGTCGTGGAGGAGAAAAACGCGCCCAAGACTTAGAATTTTTCGGTCACACGCGAGGTGCTATTTATATACCGTGGCTGATTTGTGGGGGCGGCTTGAAACTCCAGCCGCCCCTACATTTGTAGGCGGTTCCTGAGTCAGCCGCCCCTACAAATAAATAAAATATTTTAAAAAATTAAAAATTGAAATTCAAAACTTGGAATAGTATTTTAGGACATTAAATGATCGAAAATGAAAATATTGTAAACATCAAAGTTGTAGAACTCATCAAAATCTGCAACTTTCATTTTAGTCATATTTTCATGTGACTTTTTTGAATGATTCAAAATTTGAATTTTAAAAAAGGACAACTTCAAACAATATTTTGGAAGAGTATATGATTTCAAATGTAAAAGTCAAGAATATAAAATATGTTAAACTCATCAAGTTCTACAACTTTTGTTTTAGTCATTTCTTCATTTGAGAAAGTGATAGCAAACATTGTTCATAAATTGATACATCTCTCATCTAGTTTCATAAACTATGTATGAGATTCATGAATTTGTGACCAATGTTTGCTAACACTTTGGAAAATGAAGAAATGACCAAAATAAAAGTTGTTGAACACATCACTATCTACAACTTTTATTTTGGTCATCGTTTCATTTGACAAAATTTGAACAGTTTAAGTTTTGAATTTCAATAAATGGTAACTTCAAACAAGATTTTGAAACCTTAAATGATTTCAACTACAAAAGTCGTGAACATAAAAGTTGTTGAACTCATCACTATCTACAACTTTTACTTTGATCACTTCTTCATTTGATAAAGTATTAGTAAACATTGTTCACAAATTCACATATCACTCATAGTTTCATGAACTATATGAGAGACATGTTGATTTGTGAACAATGTTTACTATCACTTTGTTAGATGAAGAAATAATCAAAATAAAAGTTGTAGATCTTGATGAGTTATACATCTTTGGTATTCATCACTTTTTCAGCTAAAATCATTTGATATTTCAAAATCTTGTTAGAACTTGTCATTTTTTTTAAATTTGAAATTTTGAATTGCTCAAACTGTCAAACAAAAAAGAATGATCAAATCAACACAGTAACTTGTTAGGGCATGATTTTACAAAATTTTAGGAAAAAATCATCACATTTGGAGTTAGTACGAGGGAGAAAGACTAGTAACAAATTTTACCAAGATATTAAAAAGAAAAATCACAATTGTTCATGATGACTAGTATAGTGCTCGTGCTAACGCCACGGCTTTATTTCAGGGATACACATAAAACAACCAAATAATGATATTTTTTCCATAGTTTAAGTTTCACGCAATTATATATGACCATGTATATAATCCGAAAAACACTTATCTCGCCTCAACCATTTAATTTATGATTTGCTAGTTGATTGTCATGCGTTGCTACGGACATATAAAATTCCATCACATAACGTCACACAAGAGTAGAAAACAATAAACGCTATAAAAGAAGCATAAAAATAAATAGTAACATGTTTTCAAAATGAATCAGTGGAGTCACCAATAATCTTTTTTGCTTGACAAATATAATAATTTGCATTGATACATGATGAGTTAAAGTTTTCCTTTGAATAATAAGCATTTCTTGCAGTTTTGAGCTTGGACAAAACAAGAGCTATTCCCTTGTTCGTTTCATCTCACAAGAGTCAGGCAATCAGCTCTTAATCTTTCTCTCTTGCTATAATGCATGAATATTTCATTTGCCCACAAAACATATTTTCCTGCAAACAACCAACCAAAAACATGATTTTGAAATAGAATCTGTACAAAGGAAAACTTACTCGATTAATTTTAGGTTTCAATTTTTTCCTGCCAAATGGGATTATTTTTATGCACCAGCTTTGCACCAAAAAAATCAGTTTACGAGCCTTGACTCCTACAAAGAAAATCAACAAACTGAAGGCCAGTGAGTTTTAGATGTGCTCACGAACACCATGGGCTACGGGAAACAATACTTATAATTGTTTTTGGTGATATAAACTATTAAACTATAAAGAGAAATTTACAGAATGTTTTCTCTGGTATAAACTTAGTAATTAGGGGAGAAGTTCATAATTATTTATTTCTGGAAGAAACGGTAATGACTACACCTATTTCTTGTTCCTGATGGATGAAGGACTAACTGTTTTGGTGGCACTGAGTGTCACATTAGGCGGAGATGATCTGCTTATAGTTACAGGTAATCTGATTCTCCTTGTTGCTGAAGGAACTGAGTTATAATTTGTATATAAAAAAGAAATAGGTGTAGCATTTACCCAACCATTCATCAAGACTTTATAAGTAAACAACAAAGAGACTCTTATGTGTTTCTTTACCTCTTGCAAGGTATAGAAAAATAAATTTAGTAGATGCGAAAGTAGTAGCAAGTAGCCAAGTATAGCTAAAATTACAAAGGGAATGCCCCTCACCTGTAAGAGAAGATCTTCTTTGTACAGTGCAAAAACGGAGTTGTCGTTGATGGCTTCCTTGACAAAATGCGATTTGGTGACTTCTTCCTGTCCAGGACGTCTGTCAGGTGGTCCTTTTCTTTCCTGCAAACACCATCACCAGAAAACAATGTCAGTGAGATTTATTATGTCAGTTCCAAATGCCTATTTTCAATGCACAAAAGGTTTAGTCTAATGAGATTTATTATGTCAGTCAAACATACCATCTGTAATGTAATTTGGCTAAGTAACAGGCTTTTAATTCGGCTTCAAACAGATGAGAAAATTGAAAATACCGCACTTGACGAAAGTATATGGAGGCTCCAAGTCCATAATTGCACAACAATATATGCATCAACAGTGCAATTTATACTGCAATTTGTAATTTGTAAATTTGTTACATATACCAACCAGCTTTGTTTCAATTTCACCTCTCAGTTCTATCTAAACAAGAGCCATTACTATTAATGTATGCCACTTTTGAATGCCATCATAACTGCCTTTGAGCTCTTTCCTGCATGGTGTGCATGCAGATCCAAGAAACATGGGTTATGCATTTAGAATTAGACTAATGGATCATAAATATTCAAGATTGAAGTTGATACCATTTATCACTACATTCTAATTACTTTTTGGGCAGTAATATCAATGCTGGATTAGGAATTCTCGCTAATTTAAAAATAAGGCTGCACAAAAAATATATTCATGCTGTCCTGATCGACATGCCAACATTTATATTTGCTTCTACTTATAAAAAAAATATATACTTGCTTCTTGACCATATAGAGGTGCTGCTGCCACTCTACAAGAAGCACAATAACCACAGAAGAAATTGTGAACTACCTATAAGTCTCAACAGCAGCTAGCAAAAGGTCGGGCATCTTAAAAAAACTTGTAAATTTAGATATCCAGTACCAAATAAATCCAATCCATAAATTAGTACTGCTCAGTGCGTACCAGTGTTTTCTTCTTTCTTGCCCGGTATCCATGCTGCTTTCTATCCGTTCTTCTCTTTGCTCAATGCTTTCTTCGGCCCTTTTCCTTTGCTGTGATATAGAATGCATGCCACAATTTCACAAAACAATTCTAGAAAAAACTACACGTATTAATGAGAAAAACATCAACATCTATCTAAACAATTTGTCTCCAAGCCTCCAAACTGGCAATACATCACAAGCACGAATAGTGAATTAGTGCTACCTGTCAATAGCAACTGACCATTTGTTGTCGATAAAGTATGCAGCAGACACCAAGGTAGCAGGTCAGGCAAATGCTAAAATAATACCACTTAACACAATCTGTATTTCACCTTCCCTCGTTGACTCAATTGCCAATCCTACAGTTATAGCCAGATTGTTTCAATTAATATGGAATGCAAAGCAAATTATCAGTTCAGAAGAAAATTACTTGAGGCTAACCAATCCTGAATCGCTGTGCTGACGCTAATTACATGCTTAGACTCCCACTTTAGAACGCACCTGCCAATATCATATCAATAAAAATTTCAGCTATGCTCTAGTTACACAAGGCAATCTTCAAAACAATAATGCACTGCAAACTGTTTTCCACACATATAATGACCTTGAGAAAATCACTACTATTCATGTTATCTGGACTCTTTATTCAAGATGCATTATGTTTGATGATGATTTCTTTTTTTATTTCCACAAAATTGCATGACAAATCCAATGTTCACCATTCAACTGCTAAAGAAATAGGTACCTCTCTAAGTTAGTTTTCCAACCTTCCCAAGGCTTTGGATAATCGTCCTCGGGAAAAGCAAATCCAGAAATAAAGATGCCAAGTTGTAGTGCTAAAAGACAAAAACCAGTAACGAATGCCTGGTCAATAAATTTCACTCGTATGTTTGTCCTGATTCTTGAAAGACAAGAACTTGCTTTGTTCCCTTTAAGACCATCTGAGCATCAAGAAGTCACACTACACATAGAAGGAGAACAAAAACTCACACCCTGGCTATGGTTCTGGCTGATGGTCTTGAACTCAGATGTTTTCACATTTTAGATTCTTGTGGCCATTTTTGTCCCAGTCAACCCAGCTCCAGCAGCTGATTTCAAAAGATGATGATTTAGTCGCTATGAACTCATGGCCTGAGACTTTTGAATTTAGTGCCAGTTCATAGATGCATAAATAAAAATCAGTAATACGTTTCCTATTTCTTCACTTAATCCCAAATTCAACCAGTTCACTACTATTATTACTAATATAAGATGACGATGATGACTCACCAACAATCAGTAAGTGAAACAAAATATAGGGATAAGAATCAAGAAAAAAATAATGTGAAATGAAGAAAGCATCACCAGAGTCGTAATAGTCATGCAACATTTTGTTAGGCTCACCTCCAAACTACACGGCGAGAGATCCGGTGGTGGCGGGGCTGTGGCCAAATTTCAAAAATTAGGAAACCCTAGATGAAGAACAAATTTGTGAAAACATCAAATTTGTGGTGTTGTCCATACCTCAACGTCTCCAGAAACGCGGACTAGGAGGGAGAGGCAAAGGAGGATGGCCTGGTGCCCGGTGGCCTTGCCTCGTGGTCGCCTTGGCTGGCCGGCTGACCGGCCACTGTGAGCTGGCCCGGCCGTAGCTAGCACGCACGTCGGGACACGTGCGGACACCCACAGCCAGCACCACGCCTTCCGCAGCGTCACCGCCACCTCATCCGCCGTGCTCGTCCTCCACCGTCGCGGGCGTGAGTCCATCACCTCTGGCGCTTTCGGCAGGGCTCGGGGAGACATCGGCGGGGAAGAACCTGGGGTGCGGCGGCCAATCTAGGGGAACCCTAGCGGGAATCCTGCTCCTCCTAGTCATCCGCAACGCTGCCGCGCGCCTTGTATTCCACCTGCTTTGAGGAGGAGCTGAGCCGCGCCTCGTGGCCACAGGAGGGAGGAGGAGGTTTTAGGGGACAAGGAGGAGTGGGGGCGACGGCGATGTACGTACGGTGGTAGTGAACGGGAGGTGGAGATCCGCGTCGAGGCGAGAGAGAGAGAGAGAGAGATGCGAACGGATGGTGTTTCATTTTTTTGGAAAAAAAGACAACTGCACCAGGGATGGAACCGTGGGGCAACTGAAATCAACGCGAGCCTGACCTGCAGGCACATGCGTGTGGGAGGTCCGTGGGAGGGCGATGGAGGGCAGACACACTAAACATGAGCCGTCGGATTTGAATGAGTAATGAGAGAGAATGACTAAGAGATAATCTGGTACATCCATTTTGATGGTGTTATATTTTCTGGGTGCATTCATGGGTGTGGATGTAGCATAGGTCATGACTGTGGAGTAGGCATTTGTTGTGTGGCTATAGATTTATTCTAACTGGTGTATTATAGTGGGTAGATCAATGATGAACAAGTGTGATTTCTCTTTTTAATCTGTGGCTGAAACTTTGTAGCACCCGGTTATATGGACAAAACCAGATACACACCATATGTGAGCCCAGGAAGTCAAATCTCACATATAGCTACAAAAAATGGTAATATTAATAGACAATGCTTAAATACATAACATATTAGTATAAAGAATATAACCTTAGAGTATAGACAGCGAAAAGACAACTCCGATCTTCAGGTGAAGACTCCACTTCCAAAGGGACAACTGACTGGTTGATCACAAGCCTAATTCCTCCAAACTCTAGCAATCTAGTACCCATCTGAGATTTTTCCAAAGATTTAAAAAGTAAAGCAAGCGTAAGTACATGTCGTACTCAACAAATATAACATGGGGTTCATGAGGCTCAAAAGGTTGACACTGGTTTAACTACGATTAGCTTTTAATGGTCACAATTTTAGCAAAGGAATAGCAACAAGTTTATCACAAGCCCATAAACACATGATCAGGTAAACATGAATAATGAATAGGATAAACAATAATCATTAGTGAGCATCTTTATCATCAGTATCATTAGTATTCATCATCTATTTCGTAAGGGTTTCAAGGCCGCTCGTGACCGTGAGTATGGCTGATATACCAGTTTTACACTCTGTAGAGGTTGTACACTTTCACCATGAGTCGTGATACCCATATGCCCGGGTTTGCAACTCCCAAAACACTACCAAGGTGAGCAGGTAGGGTACACTACGAAGCTTTTTCCCAGTCATCCTAATAAGGAGCAGTCGCTAAGGATTCCATCTCCCAAGTGTTATAGAGTCGTCTCCAGAAGTGGCACTTATACACGCAGCATAGTACACACCCTGGGGATGAGGCCCATACCCAGCCTGGTATGCCCCTCTTGCGCTTTCGGTAAACTGCTACAAACTAGAAAGAGCATGGTACTAGACTAAGACCAGAGCCATATAGTCCTCATGGTTGTACTATAAGTTTTGGATGATCACTTACAAATAAGTCCTTAGGGAGAGGAATCTAGAGCACCATAAAATAGCCCAATGCGCTAGCCCCCTTGTTCCATGTTGCTAAAAAGCATCTTTTAGTGTTTATTGCATATACCATTAGTCAAGTTACAAGATTATGGTCATTAATTGAGCGCTAGCATCATACTACCCAATGCAATACCACATAGGTATCAAGGTATAAGGTAACAAAGTACTAGGAAATCCTTAGTGACAGTCAAGGTAGACACATGCAGTATGATAAGTGATTAATGGTGTATAGGACAATAAGGAAGATCTCATGCTATACTTGCCTTAAACTTAGATCCTTCTTCAAGTCCAAAACTTCAAAGATCTGCTTCTTGATTCACCACGTATACCTCACCGACTAGACATAATCATAAAGCACCACACAAGTATCCATGCAATCATACACGAAGCAAACAATAGATCTAAATTAGAACAGTACGCCAAACATAAATCAAGATGAAAAGTTTGTAAAACGAATCTACGTCTTGCTACGAACACACAGACGCGAAAAGCACACTAATCGGAGCTATAACGGAAAAGATACAACTACCAAAAGATTTGCTTTATGCGGGAACAAGAAAACTATAGGATTCATTTGTTTTAAATATATATAAGATATTTTATAAATAATATAAATTGAATCAAGTCAAGTTTAGATTTGATTTATTTATAAAACTAAAGTAATACAAATCATATTTTATTTATAAAATCCAGTTGCATAATCAAGATATGATTTAAACCATGAAATTTCAGAAATAGTGACATGGTAACCACTGTTACTAATGCGTATATCTCATTGCTATGAATGTAACGCAACTTGAATGGATCAAAACAGAGCTAAAACGCAGAAGATATGAAATAAACAAGATTTCCTTTTTTCAAAATAATAGATTAAATCTAACCTCAAATTTTAAAAGTTGAAAACATACTTAACAATAGTATAAACATGTAGATTATGAAATTATGAACATAACGAAACTTGAACTGGTCAAATCGGAGTTAAAACGGAAAAGTTATGGCCTAAACAATTCTAGTGGCAAAACTGTAAATAGCTGAAAACGTATTTTCAATATAACCGAAACAAAATACGCCTTCAAAAGAAGAAAACGAAGTCGGGAAAAATGTTTTGGACCGCGGGTTAAGCCTCAAGTAATTGTAAGGGCTCTTTTGCAAAATTCCAAGACGAAGGGGTATCTTTCATCTGGGGCCGTCCGATTAGATACTGGCGGCCATGATTGGATCGACTGGGAAGAGAGAGAGAGAGAGCTGGCCGCCAGAACAGGAAGGGAAGCATGGTGGGGCGCCATTGGCGGCGACGAGCACCTCGCCGGCGAACATGGAAATGCTCTAGAGGCCTCGGTTCACCACGAGCAAAACAAAGGGAGCAAGCGGAGGAGATGGCAAACCCGATGAGGGCATTAGGGTGACCCGACGTGGCATGGCGGCAACGGGCTACATGACGGAGCGTCTTGGTAACTCCGACAATGATGCAAGAGTGATAGAGAGTGAGAAAGAACGAGAGTGCGGCTCAGGCGGCATCCTTACCTTCACGCGAAGCAAGGCAGGCGGCTGGGCAAGTCGACGAAGCAACGCGATGGCGAACCGAATGGCAGCAGCGGAGCTAGGTCACGGCATGCGGCTACGAGCGCTCGGGGGAGGGTGGTGCGAGATCGAGCACGGGGTAGGTGGTACGACAGGGTGCGGCTTGGCTTCTATGGGACGGAGGAACTTGCGGCGCATGGCATGCGAGCGAGGCGGGGACGGCGCGGACATGGACGGCGGTGGTGTCTGGCTTGCCTACGCGAGAGGAAGAAGACACCCTGATGAGTGGGCCAGCGCGGTCAGCCAGAGGAGGCGGGAATGTGGGCACGACGCAGGCCTGGACCATGGCACGCGCTGCTGGGCTACGGAGCTGAAATGAGGCGCGCAACGGGACTGGGCCAACGCGGGAAACGGCCATGCAGACGGAGCTGTGCCGCGGGAATGGAACGGGCCATGAGCGGGAAAAAGAAGAACGGGCCGCGCGGGAGAAGCGGTGGAGAAGAGAAAAAGAGAGGGGAGAAGATGGGCCGGTGAGAAGAAACAAGCTGGGCCATGCAGGCCGAAATGGAGAGAGGGGAGGAGAGATGGTTTTCTTTTTTTCCAAATCCTTTTCTAATTTGTTTTAAAAACCAAATTCAAATGTAAACCAAATCAAATTCGAATATATTTCTAAATATACATTTTCAACTTAACTAAAAGTGAGAAATTTTAGTAAGTTCTCAAAAAAATAAATTTTACAACCTTTTAAATTCTTTTATTTTCAAATTTTCTTTTTCCCTCTTTTCTTTTACTTCAAAGCCATTTCTAATTTTTTCCAAAAGCACTTTAAATGTTTTCAAGTTGAATCAAACCCACTCAACCAAATAAATCAAATGCAAGGGCATGTATGCTCAAACATGTTGCTAAACCTTACGATGAATTTTAATTTAATGAGAAATTTTATTTTCCTATATTTCATGAGCACAAAAATTAAAAAATAAATAATTTTAATCCTATTTTCAAAAGTGCAAATTTTAGGGTGTTACAATTCTACCCCCCTTAAGATGAATCTCATCCCCGAGATTCAGAAGACGTCGACTAAAAGATAGGGATACTTTGTCTTTGAATTCTTCTTTACTTCCTCGTGTTGTTCCATCGTCTTGATAAGGATTGCACTTTACTTTGCATACCTGTTAATCTTATTCCAAGTAACTTGCCAAACTGATTCCAAGCTTTTACAGATACTCCAAACAATACTCAGGTAACTTCAATCACTAGGCCACCCTTCTTTTTAGTCCATACTTATTAGGCCTTCTTACTTTCTTGGTCTAAAGTAGGTTCTATTACCAACTTTAAAACATTAATGATTCTGACTAAGTTGCTTGAACTTACAATTCTTGATCCTTGGTGTCACCCGAACCTTCTTAGCACAACTCTCCATTGCTAAGGGCATCAGCCATGACTTTGCTCCTTGAAGTAATAGCATTTTTCAAGTCATAACCAATTTCATTCCAATGAGTATAACACAAAGCTCAAGACCAACTTAGTGAAGATGTCCAATAAATTCTTGTGACCCTCCTATATGTCACTTTTACTTTCTTGAAGATATTACTTCCATGCTCCATAATGGATAACTCTAGATCCATGTTAGGTAGTTCAACTCACGCTTCCTTAGTTGACTTAATAATCAAGGTACTACTTTTCCTTCTCACACATCTTTGGGTACCAGCACGCTTCCGTTGCGCAAACTAGAACGTAGGACACTTAATCTTGCAAATTCTTCAACTTGGCTACCCCCCTTAAGAAAAGAGACTAGGGGACACCAAAGTATAGCTTGCATTTCCTTCTACATGAGTTAACTAATATCAAGGCGTTCTGTCATCCCAATGATACTCTTATATATGAGCAGGAACAAGAAATCATGAAATTCCTCGCGAGCAGAAAAACAGCAGCATAGTAAAACAGTTGTAACTCACATTCTGTTAATCCAATGATATTGTAGCTTATACCGTTGGAAAGCTTATCAAATTATCCACAACTTTCTTATAGAACTCTTTTCCAAATTCTACAGTTTAGGTGGTCGAAAACAGTGCACAACCGAAACTACTCCAGATTCCAAACAGCACAGAGGCATCACCTTGTGATTTTTGTATCTCCATAACCAAAATAGATATGAGGGCAATTCTTATGGTCACAGAAAGATATCGAAGTCTACTATTGTCCAAAATTTTCTCATGATTTATGATCGTCCAAAATCAGGGATATAAGCCAAAAAGTGCTAGCTGTTCCAAAACGATAGGATAGGGAGAACAGAAGAAAACCATAACCCAACTATGTATTGCACTAATCCTTATACCTTAGACCTATAAACTAAATGAAATTGTGGGAACAACCAACAAAATCATTGCAGTCATTACAAAGATTCAGAACAATCATAAACATAATGACAATTCAACAAAGCAGTAAAGGTGCATACTCAATCATTGACTCAACTTACGATACTATCGTTTTTATTGTACTAGGGGTAACAATCCTAAGACTCGTCTTCAGATTATGCAAGAAGGTGGTGATGAATAGTTCTAAAAGCATATCAAATGAAGGAGTGAAGATGAGAACAAAGACTTTAAAATAAGCACCAAGGTAGAGATGAATAGCAAAGGTAGAGATATAGTAGAGAAGAAAATATCAAGGTTCGTAGAGCAAGGGTTTTTGTAGCAACTTCTAAACCTTAAAACGACCAATTTCTACTAGGTTTGCATCCTACAGTCAGGGTTGCTCTAATACCACTATGTAGCACCCAGTTTTAAGGACAAAACCAGATACACAACATATATGAGCCCAGGAAGTCAAATCTCACATATAGCTACAAATAAGGGTAATATCAATAGACAATGCTTAAATACATAACGTATTAGTATAAAGAATATAACCTCAGAGTATAGACAGCGGAAAGACAACTCCGATCTTCAGGTGAAGACTCTACTTCCACAGGGACAACTGACTGGTTGATCACAAGCCTAATTCCTCCAAACTCTAGCAATCTGGTACTCATTCGGGATTTTTCCAAAGATTTAAAAAGTAAAGCAAGCGTAAGTACATGTCGTACTCAACAAATATAACATGTGGTTCATGAGGCTCAAAAGGATGACACTGGTTTAACTGCGATTAGCTTTTAATGGTCACAATTTTAGCAAAGGAATAGAATGTGAGCATTTGTAGTGCTCCGGAAGGGTCTCCCAAGAATGAGGGGTGTCTTCATGTCTTCTTGCATGTTAGGTACAACAAAATCTACGGGTAAGAAGAAATTTCTTATTTTTACCAAAATATTTTCGGTGATTCCTACAGGATAGCGAACCAATTGGTCGGCTAGTTGTAAGCACATTGATGTTGGCATGAGTGTTGAATAGTTGAGCTTGTTAGAAACCTTCTTGGGCATCACACTGACACTTACTCCAAGATCGCATAGCGCATTTTCAAAGCTCTGGCTCCCGATCGAACAATCGATAGGGGGACATCATAGATCCTTCTTCTTGATAGGTGATGTGTTCAGGATAGCCGCACTACACTCCTCTGTTAGCTTGATTACCTCAGTGGTGGACAATGGTCTATTGTTGTTGAGGATGTCTCAGAGATACTTCGCGTAGGTAGGTACCAGTATGGCATCTAGCAATGGAATATTAATATGTAACTTTTGAATTACCTCTACAAACTTACCAAACTGCTCATCCATTTTGGCTTTTTTGATTTCTGCATGGAAATGATAGGAGGGTCATGTCATGAAAATCTTGTTGTAACTCTATCTCTTGTGTCCCATCTTCTTCGACTTCATTGTCCTTCTTCTCCTCTTCCTGCACTACTACTGGTGTCTTACCTATTTGTTCACGATCACTAACATCAATTATAAACCGTCAACATAACCTGCATTTATACTTAATTCCATCACCAAACATAGGTATAGGGGTTTAAACTAATAAATTCCATGAGCTTTGATAAATATTTGTATGTAGGAGGATTTATCCAGAAAACAGCTTTCGGGACCACTGTCATACACTCCAAACAAGCAAACCGACGACAACAAGTGATTCAACCCGAGAAAACTATGAAAGACAACTCTAGAAGGTTACAAAAGACACCATGCCAAAGCTTGGGCCAAATAGCCATGAAAGTGGGCCGGCCAGCCCTAGCCCTATGTCGGCCGTCCTGCTCCGGAGTCCATTTGCCCTCTGCCGCCTCGTATGCGTTCCTAAGATCTACACCGTTATTTAAGGCGGTTTATAGTCGGTGCATCCAACAGTGATCGAGGGAATTGAAGTGGCGATTCCTTGCCCCCTACTCCATCTTGGCCTATATATTGCAGCCCCTACCCCCCTCCCTAGAGGCATACCCAAAACCCTAATTCATACCATGAGGATCAGAGCCAGCTATCAAGAGAAGTTTAGTCCTCCATAACATCTAGTCTTATAAATAATAGTGAGATAGAGAGTGAGGGAAGAGTTTGGAGAAGGTGCTGGCCTGTTGGTGCTCTCTCTATGGCTTGTACCTTGGCGGATTCAAGTTCTATCTAAGCTTGCATCTGAGATTTCTCTAGTAATTAACTTTTGATTCAAGTAAGCATCTTGTTTATATTGTTCTTTAGGTCATGACTCTCTTTTGAGTGCTTTATTCTCTTCCTAGGGGGAGTAGAGTATTAATCGTAAGTGTAAGCGTGGTGCTTAGACTTAGGTTAATTGTGGATGCACCCTACATTCTGGAAGTTGGTAGATCGCATGAGTGACATAAGTTCTATATAGCTTGTACTACATAGCTTCATTGATCCTTTGTAGTCCACCTCCCATCTATATCGCACGTAGGACGCGGTTGCGAAGGAAAGCATCCTCTATTGGTGTTTTTCCCTAGTAATGTCCCTAGTTGAATAGTAGAAGACATAAGCTTACCCAAGTCAGAACTAGACAACCTTAGTTTTCCTCTCCTGTTTATCCTAACCTTGTTGCTACACTTAGATTAAGTTAAACCTTAACCTAGTTGCTACCCCTTGTTAAGTTAGACCATAGTTAGTCTCACATGTTTCCCTATGGATATGATACTTGGAATACTTCTGGGTGAAAGCTACAACGGTATCCGTGCGCTTATGGATTTATCTGTGTGCATTAAATATACCAAGAAGCTTTCTAGCGCCGTTGCTGGGGAAACGGTTGCCGAATTAACTTCGAGCCTAGCCTAACATTTTATTTTAGTTTTTCTTCTAGCATGGATTCCACTCCTATCTATCAATATGCTAAACCCATGAGCACAAGCCTAAAGCCACCAGAATCTTTAGAGCCCATCCTAACACTTGGCTATGAACTATGCCCGTGTTTTATAAAATTGATTTGGGATAAATCCTTCTCAGAAGAAGGCGATGAAAACCCATACTCACACCTATAAGAGTTTGAACAAACCTCTGCATGCTTGTGTATCGCTGGCATGTCTAACAAAACCTTAAGATGAAAGTTATTTCCGTTCTCTTTGATGGGAAGAGCTAAACAATGGTATAGTCAAACCGTATGAAGTATGCAAGGAGATTGGGAAACACTATGCTCTAAATTTTGTTTATGTTTCTTTCCCATCTCTAAAGTGGTTAGCCTTCGGAAAGAGGTTCTAAATTTTAGACAACTAGATGAAGAATCTCTTGGTACTTCGTGGGATCATTTTAATGAACTCATCATCACTAGCCCAGACCTTGCCATTCAAGATCATGTACTTCTTCAACATTTTTATATGGGTCTTAGCAAGGATTCCATGGAATCCCTTGATGTAGCCTCTAGAGGAGCTTTCCTTCATTTGTCTATTAGTGAAGCAAGATCTATGCTTCATAGAATTAGTGGAAAGACTCCCTGCACTATCATTTATAATGAACTCCTCGAAGAAGAGAAGGAATCAACTCTCGAACAAGAAGAGGAAGTTTTGATAGCCAAATCACAACCACTCCAATCCTAAGATTTAGCTGTCAATCCCAAATTATCAATACCCCAAAATCCTCCAAGGGAAGAAGAAATTCAACCTTTTGAAATTTCTTGTGAGGATGATCTTTTTATGCTGATTTTAGGAAAAGCTTAAACTTCTAGTTCCACAAGGGACCTTCAAGCGAATATAATTCAAATCCTCTCAAGAAGGGATCTCTTAGAAAGCGTCCTTATTCCCATGTAGGACATTGGGAAGAACTCATGGGTGGCATGTCAAGTAATGATATAGACGGAGAGCTGAGTCATTTAGCCAATCCTATCTTCTCCCCTTCTATGCCCATATTAGATTTCTCATCTGAGCCCATCTCTCAACACATTCTTGACCTCGATGATTCCTCTTATGCTCTTTCTCCTAAGTCTCATGATGACCCTATAAATCCACTAAGACACCCAAAGTATAGGAGTCATGAAGACCAAAAGGATGACCAAGAAATGTAATGACAATGGCTAGAATGTATGAAGAACTCATATGCCATTGCTAAAGAATGGATGGACAAGGACGAAGCCTTATGGGTAGAATCCAAACTTGGCCTAGATTCAAATGGTGAGCTTAAATAAATCTCTTTAACAAACATGACTCATCCAAGTTTGGAGGAGGCCTTAGACAACCGAGAGCCACCAATCCATGGGAAACATTGCACAATAAAACATCCAATGAATGTCATAGGCATGGAATGATGGAGATAATGTTTTCGCATATAGACATTCTGTAACACCCTATGTGTTAGGCTTGCATAATTTGACTTGCATTGCATGAGCATAATCATCAAGCATTCATATATAAGCCTTGCATATGAAACATACAACTGAAACATGTGAAACATGCCTTGTTATTTTATGTTTCCTTTGTGTGTGCTTATGATCATGTGTGAATAAGTGTAAATGGTTGATGTTGGTCACTAAAGCACCTTAGTTACACTTGGGATGACTAAGGGAACCATGTTCATGTAGATCACTTTATGTAATTAAGCTCCTAAGTGATGATATGCTTTTTGACCTAGGAAGTATTATATGTAACCAATGTATGAAATGCTTGTGTGACCTTAGGAATACATTAAACATGTTTAGCATGTCACTATGAACAACTTTGGTATTCATGACTAAGGCTAGTTTGGTCTCTAAGACATAGATATAGTGTAGTCATCATTTGAAAGTGGTATGTCATAGAGACTTTGCATGGATGTGTTCACTAAAGCAAAGTTGTAGTGTTTGATGAGAGCAACAACTTTTATTTTTGGGTCATAGGATAGTTCGGCTCCTAACATGCTTGAATTTAGCTCACAAGAATCAAGATTTCACTGTTTTTAGCACTTAGGAAATTTTGCTAAGTCATTTGAACTAACAGTGTCGACGTAGCCGAATTTGTGATGATCTAACTCCCTAACCATTGAGAATTAGACTATGATTTCTTAAGCAAATTTGTAGCTGGAATGTAGCTCTACAATTTTGGTTTTAACACCGTGCATTGATTCACCGTGGATCGAGAGATTTAGCATCTTCAAAATGCTCTATCAGTCGCTGATTTAGGCTCTGCGGAACACCACGTCTCGCGCCGAGGTGGCCGACCGCGGGCAGAGGTAGGCCGCCACGTGGCCGCCGTTGGCCAACGATGGGCCCTCGCCGTAGTGTGTTGGCGCTCAATACCAGAGACCCCATGCGCCTCATTTTGCATTCACCCGCTCACTCCCTCACTCTCTAGTGCTCTCTCTCGCTCTAGCCGCGGAGAGCCGAGCCGCCGAGCACCCGCACCACTCTGCCATTACCTAGCGCCCGCTCCACCACGCCATTGATGCCTCCATCTCGCAGGTAGCTTTGCCGCATTCCCCTCTACCTCTTCGACATGGTTGCTGCGCCAGACGAGCTACGGTGACAGTGAAATCGCTGTTTCCGTCCTCGCTGGAGAGCTCGGCTTCCATGGCCGCCTCCACGACGAGCTCACCGCTGCTTGGCTCACATGTGCATTACTTTTGGTTCCTAGTGTTAGAGCTTGGTCAGGGTGTAGGCTATCTAGTGGCATGACCTTACCATGAATGGATGTCTCACCGGCGCGGAACACGACGCGCAGCGCCGTCGCGCTCTCACCGCTGCGCCACCGCCCACGCGGATGAGACTCGTCGGAGCATCCTGCCTAACATAGGTCACCTCATTAGACTTGCTTCGTCACCATGGAGCTCGTGCGCTCCTCGCCTGGCCTCATCGTGGCCTGTAACGGCCAGCGCACCACAGCGCAGTGCCGCTATGCCGCCATGGCTGGTGATGAGGTGGCTCCAAAGCGTCTGCGCCTCCACCACCTAGGTCAATCGATGCGGCTTAGTGAGTAGGTCATGTTGGTGTAGTCAGTTTCGCCGGAGTGCTCGCCGTCGGTGAGATAACACCGGCTGGCCACTGTACTCTGCTTCAGCTCACTGACGGGTGGACCCCGCTGACCTGTGGGTCCCTGTTAGTGAGAGCAGTTTAGGGTTTCGGTTATTTCTTTTGCAGATTCTTGTTCTTTATAAGTTGAGTTGTAGAGGTCCATTTTTGGTGAACCAAAATTTGTTGTGTTCCTTAGGAAGTGTAGTATTTTATAAAAATATGAGATGTACATCTTCTAGTATTTTTATTGTTGATAAAAATGTATTTATATAAATGCTTTTTGAATGTTTACAATCTTGTAAATTATATCTTGAGCTAGAAATGTGATAAAATTGTGATTCTAATTTTGTTAGTCTTGTGTTGACATGCTCTAGCTAGGAAAAATATTAAGCTTGTAGTAAACTTGATTGAAATATGATCTTTCTATTTATCTATTAATAAATGGCATTTTCTAAGGAAAATTATAGGGCTAAAAATATGTAAGATATTGCTATGCACATTTTTGTACAATATTATGGCACTAATAGGAAGCTAAGAAAAATATATAATCTGTTGTTTGACACTTTTCTATAGGGTTAACTATTTTCACTAAAATAGGCCTTGCTAGCTTATCATTTTTGTAGGGGATGTTATACATGTCCAATTGGTATGAAATTTTTACAGTAGTCTAATGGGAGAACTTGAAAGCCACTGTAATTTTATGAGAATTTATTGTACACATTTGGTATATGTTTGCTATTTCCCCTAATTATCTAATTAAATTAAGAAAAGCATTTAAATAAGCAAATTGTGATTGACCATGATGTTTTCTATGGTGCTTGTGATACATATGAACTGTTGAAGTTAGTAGTAAGGCTTAGAAGCAATTGGTTGTATGCAACTCATTAATTATTGCTTTATAATTCAAATAAATGGTCGCATGTATAGTTTCAGTTGAGTGGATGATTTCATGTTGATAATGGCCTTTTCTATGAAACTTGTTAATAACAAAGTTGTAGATAACTTACTAATCTACATTGTGTTAAATTTTCATGGTCATAGGCCTTAGGGTTTAAGAGTTTTTGTTGTTAGAAGTTTGTTGTCCGAAATGTTTACTTTCTTGACAGATTTGATTAACTAAATTGTTTGACCTAGATAACTATTGAGTCACCTTAAGAGTATTGAAAGAAAGTTGTAGACAATTTCATAAGATTTCCATAATGTCCACAACCATATAATTTCGATGTATATAACTCCAGTTATGGTTAAAATGATTAGCTGCTGTTTTGTAGTTCGGTAAATAACTTGCAAAAGTATTTGCTTAAGTAATAAAGAAGATATATGCACCTACTCAGTAGAATAAGATGCACTTGTTATTACTTTCACACCCTGCTATTGAAATACTTACAAGGATGCATTCATCATGTTTTACCATATTATACGTGCCGTCATACATGCATTCGCAATATCTTATTCCATGATCATGCATATATGATCGACCGAGGAGATAACGTTGCTGGAATTCAACGAAGAAGAGGAAGGGGATCAGTAGGAGACTCCTCAAGCTGCAGCTCCTGAAGAAGAGGAGTAGACTCTAGAAGAGCTCCCTAAGTGCCCAAATCACCACCCCACCTCTTTCCTCAAAGGCAAGCCCCGAAGCATTCTAAGTCTCCCTGTGTTTTAGAAAATACTACTTGAGTCCTTTATGATGGATGCATTAGGTTATAAGAGTTGATTAGAAACACTTGATGCATGGAACTACCTTGTCCAGATATATATACCTTTAACCCTGTGTAAGTCCAGTATTGAATATATGCTTAGTCATGCTTAGACCGGTAAAAGTCGGGTGATTTCCTGTCACCTGCAAGATATATGTGGATACCAAAGCACAGTTGGCTATATTTGCTATCGTGGAAAAGAACCATTGGGTAATGTAAATGGAGATTGACTCATGTGATTCCATCTATGCCGATTAAGGACCATACCGTTGTTGGTGCTTCTGATAAGATTAAACGCATGCCTATCACTTAGCTGGCCGGATAACTCATTCCGACCGGAAAGTCGAGTAGCTCAACTCAAGCCAGGCCCCGCTCTGTTAGAGTGCGCACTCTGGATGGTAGTAAGGATGTGTGGGGAGCCAGCCATGAGCCCAAGGGTAGGGTAGTCCTGATCGTCCTGGCAGCTAGTTGTCCCTAATTGTGCGGCGCTGGGCGAACCCACGAAATGTGTACTTGAGTTGTACCAAAGGTTACCTAAGGTGACCGTTGATCTGGTCTGCTTGGGTTTGTGTTAGGAATAAATTCCCATCTGGTTGAAATCGATTCGAATTGTCGTCTCTCCCGGATAGTGAGAAACTTGGCTAGTCCCAACATCATAGTAATTGTACTATGGAATGTGATGGTTCGGATAAACATTGAATTACTACACCGGCTATGGTTACTATTGTATGATATCAACTAACATACCACATGTATGGCACATGATATTTGCTAATCTAGATATGAATAGCTATAATTAACTTGATGACCGAAGTACAACTGTATAACTGTGTTAATCGCTTTTTATGTAAAATGTTGTCAAGCTACCTCCACTTATACAGCCTTGCATAATCCTTGGAGTCAATTTATTTCTGGTTTATGACGCATAAGTCTAGCTGAGTATCTTCTCGTACTTAGGGTTTTATTCCCATTATTGTAGATGGTACCGTCTATCACGGCTATTGCAAGAATTGCTTCTATCCCGCCGTGGATGAGGAGTGAGCCATGGGCAGGCATCTTTAATAATCCTTCTATATGCTTTTGTGGATGGTGATCATGTGTTGGCACTTCATTTGAACTATGTTGGCAAATGCTACTTTCGAACTTTAATTTGCTTCCGCTACTATCTATCGAACTTGGTTTGTAATTACTCTATTTCGTACTCTGATGAATGAACTGTATCTACGAACTGTATGTAACATGTGACATGTATGTTGAATCATGTACAATCTTGGTTGTATGTGGATCATTTATCGAGACCCATTGTGGTACTCGACGGACTACCAGGTTTATATGGGCTCAAGTATGATAGTGCGACCGCTTGCGGGCTGCCATTGTACTTGTGCTCTTATAAATTGGTTGGTTCTGTGACAGCTGACATCAAAGCAAGGTTCAACATTAATTGCCACATGTGTATTTAAAACAAAGGTTTTTGTTTTCCAAAACTAGTTTCTAGCAACTAATAGTTATATAAATAGGTATTTGAAACCTAGAGTTGGAATCTAAAGTGTGCGAGTGATCACTTTCTTTATGCCCAGTTAAGGACTCTTAGGTGGCTATTTAAGTACTAAAATGGGGGTTTTTACTTTCGTCATCCATACGGCGTGCTATTGTGTGGATGCCATTCATTTGAGTGGTAATGTATGGATCAAATGCCTCTACGCCAAGGTAAGAAGGTAAGTTGATGAGTGGCATGACTGCAAGATGTGAGCGTGCTGTCGGAGAGAGCTAGCTTTGGCATGACTATGTATGCATGCTTGCATGTGTGTATGGTGCGTATTTAATTGTGGGTAATAAATTGTCATCGGGTTGCTTTGATACTGAAGTATATGTACGGGTATACATATATGGAAGTATTTAGATTACAACCTAGAGCCTAGATTTACATTCTGCATATATAATTATGGGGTTGGGCTAAAATGAAACTCTTATGCAGGTACACTAACAATGAAATGTGTAGCCCGACTAGCTATGCTATAAATGAGAGAACGTATGTATGCCACCGTATATGTCGTTAGAAATAATTTTTCCTAAGTTTGTAAGGACGTACGGAACGTGCATGCATCATGATAAATAATTATTTAATACTTGCATTGTTCCTCCCCTTATATAGATCTCTTACTCAGTTATGTAACTCTTATCCATTATAACTTTGTCTCACGAGAGTTGCATATGTTGTTGGTACAGATGGTAGCACCGGCTGGAAGTGAGAGTTTCTTGATGATGTTTAGAACTCCTGGCCTACTTTGGAGAGTCTTGCACTATGCGGGGTATTATGAACCACCCCTCTCTATCACTAGAATGAAGAATACCTAGAGGGACAACCATGGTATGAAGTGCAGCTAACCATACCAGCTCATACTCAAGCACCCTTCTAGTAGGAATGGAAGGCAGAATCTGAAGGGAGAACTCCTTGGGAGGCTGCCCCAGTAGTAGCCTTCGAGGTACTGAGTCAGATCTGTCAGCAGCACGGGGATGAGCTTACTGGCAGTGCTGCTGGTATTTTTCCTTGGGTGGATCCGTCCACAGCAGTATGGGCACAGCACAATCATAATCCGTTGATCCGAGATCAGGATGAGCGGGCAGGCAATTCTAGTCCCACTATGAGCACCATGTTTGCTGTGATGAAGATGTTATACACTCGTCAGGACACTAGGGTTTCCTAGCAGGAATCCTATAACACTTGCATGGATAAGCTCATGAGGTCCGAAGCCGCACAACGTAAGCTCAAGAAGCGTGTGTGCAAGCACAAAAAGGTTGCAAGTGAGGCTCGATGGGAAACCGATCAAGCATACGTAGCTTTGGGAAATCTCCACAACCAAATGGAGCAAGTGGATCAATAGAGAGCTGTCGCCCAAGAAGCAAGAGCAGATGATCAAGCAATGCTAGCAGGACTAGGGGAGCAGCTAGAGGCTGCCCATGCCGAGGCGTTCATAGCTACGCGCTAGTGAAACCTAGCAAACAACCATGCCGCTTCAGCTAAAGCAGAACGAGATAGGACCCGTGCCGTGAGCGCCATGCAGGACCGTGTTGAGAGGGACTTGTGTCAGCAACTTGCACAGGCCCAGCATGTAGTAATGGATCTTCAGCATGAGGTGCATTTTCTAAACAACCAACTACACCCACTCCTTGACGGGGAAGAAGATGGTCTAGAAATGTTAGTAGAAGATGACGGCTGGGATGAGGAAGAAGTGGAACTAGAGAATGAGGATGATCCTATCTCCGACCTCGACAGCGATCATCATGAAGATTAGATTCGCCTAGGGACTAGTTAAAACGCTAGATGTATCCTCGCTATTATGTAATAGACTTGTAGTTGAAGTTTGGTAATTTTGGTTAGACTTTCATGTAATATTGGTACTTGAATGTTATTTTACGTTGGGTTGAACTCTAATGCAATTCCAGTTTTGTTTTACTGGTGATTATGACCTGTATGTTAACGCGCCGCGAGCCCGATAAGTGATCACATTGGTGATGTCATGTTGCAAGAATGAATTATTATGCCTCTATTTTATTGTATGAATTTAAGATTCTCTCGAGTAATTTTAGTTTGGCATGATTATACAATTCATCTGCAATCTCTTGACATAATCCAATAATCACTTACTGTTGCAACTTGTAGATGACTCGCACTCATGCTGCAGCAGGCAGCAGCCAAGAGGGCATTGACGGTCACTTACCACCACCGCCACCACCATCTGCTAATGAGTTCTTTGACCAAATCTTGGGAAGCTAGAGGACTATGGAGGAAACCCTGTGCCTCATTGCGTAGAACATGGCTCGTGCCCGCCAACAGCAATAGGGGCCCGAGCCAAACTAGTACAACACCTTCAAGGATTTTTTGGATACCAAGCCTCCTATCTTCAAGGTGGTCAAGGAACCACTCCAGGCAGATGAGTGGCTCAACACTATTGAGCAAAAGTTATGTCTGCTGAGGGTCACCGAACACCAGAAGGTAGAATATGCGTCCCATTAGCTATAGGGACCGACCAGGATTTGGTGGACCCATTTCCTATCCTCTCTACCTACCAATGCATAGGTCACATGGGAGTAGTTCAAGTTAGCCTATAGGGGACATCACATTCCCCTAGGGCTAATGCGCATGAAGGCAGCTGAGTTCATATGGCTCACCCAAGGGACTAAGACCCTTACTGAGTATATGCATGCTTTCAACAATCTATCTCGTTATGCCCCAGGTTTTGTTGACACTGAAGAAAAGAAGATAGAAAGCTTCAAGAGAGGCCTTGGCACTAAGTTGATGAAGACTATGGCCAAGTCGAGGTGCACCACTTACAATGAGTTCATTAGTGATGCATTAACTCAGGAGAACCACAACAATCTGCATGCGATAGCAAAGGGCCGCAAGGGGGCAGCTGAGGTAGGTGGCTTAGGGTCTTCCTAGTCTAGAGCTCCAGTGGCAGCTAGGCCATAGTTTTGACCACAAGCGCCCAAGTTCAGGCCTCCTCCACCAAAAGCTCAGACCAACTGACCCCAGAAAGTGTTTCGTAAGGCATTCACCATTGCCTTACCCAAAGGGAATGGAGGGCAAGGAAGCTCAGTAGGACCCAAGAGCAATCAACCCTGCTTCAACTGTAATCAGTTGGGCCATTGGTCCAAAGAGTGCCCCCATCCGAAGAAGAACAACAATCAGAATCAGGGAAATCAGAGGCAGGCGAATCCTAAGGCACATCCTAGATACGTGCACTACACTGCTGTTGAAGAGGTTCCTGCGGGAGAGGTTGTCACTGCTAGTATGTTTCTTGTTAACAAACATCCCGCCATTGTTTTATTTGATTCGAGAGCTTCTCATTCATTTATGAGCCAATCATTTGCATCTAGACATGATCAAAAAGTAATTGAGGTAAGCAAGGGTGGTTATAATATAAGTTCAGCTAGGGCTACTATCTCTACAAATAAGATAGTCAGAAATGTGCTCATCTCTATACAAGAGAGGGAGTATACGACGGATCTGATAGTATTGCCTGAATTATCCATAAGTGTAATCTTAGGCATGAATTAGATGAGCGATCATGGTGTTCTCATTGACACTAGCACTCGTACTATTATGTTGAGAGAACCCAAGGGAGGAAATGCTTTTCTAGTACCACTTTCTTGAAATTTTGAACTCCAACACTTGGCTTGTGCTATCCAAGCCACTACCCTGTGTGATATCCCAGTGGTTTGTGAGTTTCCTAATATATTCCCAGATGAGTTACCAGGTTTACCACCTGATAGGGATGTGGCATTTAAGATTGAGTTAGTGCTAGGTACGGCACCTATCTCAAGGAGTCCCTATAGGATGCCACCAAATGAGCTTGCTAAACTTAAAATTCAGTTACAAGAACTATTGGTCAAAGGTCTCATTGAACCTAGTTCATCTCCATGGGGATGTCCAGCATTGTTTGTAAAGAAGAAGGACAAGTCCTTGAGAATGTGTGTGGATTATAGGCCACTTAATGTTGTGACCATCAAAAACAAGTATCCTTTGCCTCGTATCGATATCATGTTTGATCAGTTGGCAAAAGCAAAGGTATTCTCCAAGATTCACTTGAGGTCAGGCTATCATAGATTAAGATCAGGCCAGAGGATATACCCAAAACCACTTTCTCCACTAGGTATGGCTTATATGAGTATTTGGTCATGTCTTTTGGACTAACGAATGCTCCTGCCTACTTCATGTACTTGATGAATTCGGTATTCATGCCCGAGCTCAACAAGTTTGTGGTTGTGTTTATCGATGATATCTTGATTTATTCAGAGAATGAGGCAGATCATGCAGAGCATCTGAGGATTGTTCTATCCAGATTGAGGGAACATAAGTTATATGCCAAGTTTAGCAAATGTGAATTTTGGTTGAGTAAAGTACCTTTCTTGGGTCACATCTTATCGATGGATGGAATTTCTGTAGACCCATCTAAAGTACAAGAGGTCATGGATTAGAGGGCCCCGACTTTGATTCATGAAGTTTGGAGTTTTCTAGGGTTAGCAGGTTATTATCGTCATTTCATTATGGATTTCTCCAAGATAGCTAAGCCCATGACTAGACTACTTTAGAAAGATGAGAAGTTCAGTTGGACACCAGAGTGTGAAGCAGCTTTTCACACCCTAAGGACTCTGTTAACTATAGCTCCTGTTTTAGCATAGCCCAACATTGAAAAGCCTTTCGATGTGTTCTATGATGCATCGGGTATAGGTTTGGGGTGTGTGCTCATGCAAGAAGGAAGAGTTATTGCCTATGCTTCTTGGCAGTTGAGAAAGCATGAAGTCAATTACCCTACTCATGACTTAGAGCTTGCATCAGTTATTGATGCATTAAAGATATGGAGACATTATTTGTTGGACAACGTATGTCACATATATACTAACCACAAAAGTCTCAAATATATCTTTACCCAACCTGAGCTGAACATGAGACAACGAAGATGGTTAGAGCTGATCAAGGACTACAATTTGGAAGTGCACTACCATCTAGGGAAAGCCAATGTTATAGCCGATGCACTTAGTCGGAAATCTCATTGCAACACTGTGGAAGCATTGTTGGAGGATGGATTTAATTTGTTACATCCTGTTGTGCTGCACAATATCACTATCAGTTGTTCACTTGAGAGCAAAATCATAGAACTACAAAAGATAGATGTAGGTATATTTCACATCAAAACAAAAATGCAAGAACAAGAAACCCAGCATTTTAGATTAGATGAAAGAGTTGTGCTATGGTGTGAGGACCGACTTGTGGTACCAAAAGACCGTGAGCTTAGAAATCAAATTTTAGATGATGCTCATTCGTCCAAGTTGTCTATCCACCTGGGTAGTAGCAAAACGTATCAAGATTTGAAAACATGTTTTTGGTAGACCAAGATGAAGAAGGAAATTGCCGCCTATGTCGCTAGGTGTGATAACTGCAGTAGAGTAAAGGCAGTTCATTTAAAATCTGCCGGATTACTTCAGCCATTGCCTATTCTAGGCTGGAAATGGGAAGAAATAAGTATGTACTTTATTACAGGCCTTTCGCTGACACAACAAGGTCATGATTCCATATGGGTCATTGTAGATCATCTCAACAAGTCAACACATTTTATACCGGTGAACACAAGGTATCTAGCTAGGAACTACGCTGAGTTGTACATTTCTCAGATTGTGAGACTACATGGGGTACCTAGAACTATAATGTCAGATCGAGGACCACAGTTTATAGCTCGTTTCTAGGAACACTTGCACCAGGCCTTGGGGACTAAACTAATCAGAAGTTCAGCATACCATCCACAAACTTTCAGACAGATTGAGCAAGTGAACCAGATCTTAGAAGATTTGTTGAGAGCTTGTGTTATATCTTCAAAGGGTTCATGGGAGAAATGGCTACCTTTAGCCGAGTTCTCCTACAACAACAGTTATCAAGCAAGCATCAAGATGGCTTCGTTTGAAGCCTTGTACGGTAGGAAATGTAGAACTCCGTTGAATTGGATTGAGCCCGGTGAGAGAAGATACTTTGGCATTGACTTTGTCACTGAAGCTGAAGAGCAAGTGCGCATTATCTAACAGCATATGAAAGCAGCTCAATCAAGACAAAAGAGTTATGCTTATAAAAGAAGAAGACCACTGACTTTTGAAGTGGGAGATTATGTATATTTGAAAGTGTCACCCATGAAGGGAGTATAGAGATTTGGAGTGAAAAGAAAGCTTGCACCTAGATATGTAGGGCCATACAAGATTACTGAACGGAAAGGGAATGTCGCTTACAAGATACAACTTCCCCCAGAGATGAGTGCCATATTCTATGTCTTCCATGTTTCTCAGTTGAAGAGATGTCTTCATATACCTGAGGAAGCCATTGCACCCACCAACATTAAGCTCTAATCGGATTTGACCTATGAAGAGAAATCGATCTGAGTGTTGGAAGAGATGGAAAGAGTAACACGGAGTAAGGTCATTAAGTTCTACAAGGTGGTGTAGAATAATCACAGTGAACAAGATGCCATGTGGGAACGAGGGGAATATTTACGTGAGGTTTATCCTGACTTTGTCAAAGAATGGTAGGTCTTGCAAATCTTAGGATGAGATTTCTATAAGGGGGAGGGGCTGTAACACCCTAGGTGTTAGGCTTGCATAATTTGACTTGCATTGCATGAGCATAATCATCAAGCATTCATATATAAGCTTTTGCATATGAAACATACAACTAAAACATGTGAAACATGCCTTGTTATTTTATGTTTCCTTTGTGTGTGCTTATGATCATGTGTGAATAAGTGTAAATGGTTGATGTTGGTCACTAAAGCACCTTAGTTACACTTAGGATGACTAAGGGAACCATGTTCATGTAGATCACTTTATGTAATTAAGCTCCTAAGTGATGATATGCTTTTGAACTAGGAAGTATTATATGTAACCAATGTATGAAATGCTTGTGTGACCTTAGGAATACATTAAACATGTTTATCATGTCAAGATGAACAACTTTGGTATTCATGACTAAGGCTAGATAGTGTAGTCATCATTTGAAAGTGGTATGTTTGACCTAGGTTGAACTATGTCATAGAGACTTTGCATGGATGTGTTCACTAAAGCAAAGTTGTAGTGTTTGATGAGAGCAACAACTTTTATTTTTGGGTCATAGGATAGTTCGGCTCCTAACATGCTTGAATTTAGCTCACAAGAATCAAGATTTCACTGTTTTTAGCACTTAGGAAATTTTGCTAAGTCATTTGAACTAACAGTGTCGACGTAGCCGAATTTGTGATGATCTAACTCCCTAACCATTGAGAATTAGACTATGATTTCTCAAGAAATTTGTTGCTGGAATGTAGCTCTACAATTTTGGTTTTAACACCGTGCACTGATTCACCGTGGATCGAGAGATTTAGCGTCTTCAAAATGCTCTATCAGTCACTGATTTAGGCTATGCGGAACACCGCGTCCCGTGCCGAGGTGGCCGACCGCGAGCAGAGGCAGGCCGCCATGTGGCCGCCGTTGGCCAACGATGGGCCCTCGCCGTAGTGCGTTGGCGCTCAATACCTAAGACCCCATGCGCCTCATTTTGCATTCACCCGCTCACTCCCTCACTCTCTAGCGCTCTCTCTCGCTCTAGCCGCGGAGAGCCGAGCGCCGCCGAGCACCCGCACCACTCTACCATTGCCTAGCGCTTGCTCCACCACGCCATTGATGCCTCCATCTCGCAGGTAGCTTTGCCGCATTCCCCTCTACCTCTTCGACATGGTTGCTACGCCAGACGAGCTACGGTGACAGTGAAATCGTCGTTTTCGTCCTCGCCGGAGAGCTCGGCTTCCATGGCCGCCTCCACGATGAGCTCACCGCTGCTTGGCTCACATGTGCATTACTTTTGGTTCCTAGTATTAGAGCTTGGTCAGGGTGTAGGCTAGCTAGTGGCATGACCTTACCACGAATGGATGTCTCGCCGGCGCGGAACACGACGCGCAGCGCCGTCGCGCTCTCACCGCTGCGCCACCGCCCGCGCGGATGAGACTCGTCGGAGCGTCCTGCCTAGCATAGGTCGCCTCATTAGATTTGCTTCGTCACCATGGAGCTCGTGCGCTCCTCGCCTGGCCTCATCGTGGCCTGTAACGGCCAGCGCACCACAGCGCAGTGCCGCTATGCCGCCATGGCTGGTGATGAGGTGGCTCCTGGGCGTCCGCGCCTCCACCACCTAGGTCAATCGATGCGGCTTAGTGAGTAGGTCATGTTGGTGTAGTCAGTTTTGCCGAAGTGCTCGCCGTCGGTGAGATAACATCGGCTGACCGCTGTACTCTGCTTCGGCTCGCTGACGCGTGGACCCCGCTGACCTGTGGGTCCCTGATATCAGTGACAGTAGTTTAGTGTTTCGGTTATTTCTTTTGCAGATTCTTGTGCTAACTTTGAAAAATCATAAGTTAAGTTGTAGAGGTCCATTTTTGGTGAACCAAAATTTGTTGTGTTCCTTAGGAAGTGTAGTATTTTATAAAAATATGAGATGTACAGTTTCTAGTATTTTTATTGGTGATTAAAATGTATTTAGATAAATGCTTTTTGAATGTTTACAATCTTGTAAATTATATATCTTTAGTTAGAAAAGTGATAAATTGTGATTCTAATTTTGCTGGTCTTGTGTTGACATGCTCTAGCTAGGAAAAATATTAATCTTGCAGTAAACTTGATTGAAATATGATCTTTCTATTTATCTATTAATAAATGGCATTTTCTGAGGAAAATTATAGGGATAAAAATATGTAACATATTGCTATGCAAATTTTTGTATAGTATTATGGCACTAATAGGAAGCTAAGAAAAAGATATAATCTTTTGTTTGACACTTTTCTATAGGGTTAACTATTTTCACTAAAATAGGCCTTGCTAGATTGTCATTTTTGTAGGGGATGTTATACATGTCCAAATGGTATGAAATTTTTACAGTAGTCTAATGGGAGCACTTGGAAGCCACTCTAATTTTATGAGAATGTATTGTGCACATTTGGTATATGTTTGTTATTTCCCCTAATTATCTAATTAAATTAAGAAAAGCATTTAAATAAACAAATTGTGATTGAATATGATGTTTTCTATGGTGCTTGAGATACATATGAACTGTTGAAGTTAGTAGTAAGTCTTAGAAGCATTGGTTGTATGCAACTCATTAATTATTGCTTTATAATTTAAATAAATGGTCGCATGTATAGTTTTGGTTGAGTGGATGATTTCATGTTGATAATAGCCTTTTATGTAAAACTTATTAGTAACAAAGTTGTAGATAACTTACTAATATACCTTGTTTTAAATTTTCATGGTCATAGGCCTTAGGGTTTAAGAGTTTTGGTTGTTAGAAGTTTGCTGTCTGAAATGTTTACTTTCTAGATAGATTTGATTAACTAAATTGTTTGACCTAGATAACTGTTGAATCACCTTAAGAGTATTAAAATAAAGTTGTAGACAATTTCATAAGCTTTTCAGAATGTCCACAACCATATAATTTCAATGTATATAACTCCAGTTATGGTTACAACGATTAGCTGCTGTTTTGTTGTTCAGTAAATAACTTGGTGAAGTATTTGCTTAAGTAATAGAGAAGAGATATGCACCTACTTAGTAGAATAGGATGCACTTGTTATTACTTTAACACCCTTCTATTGAAATACTTACAAGTATGCATTCATCATGTTTTACCATATTATACGTGCCGTCATACATGCATTCGCAATATCTTATTCCATGATCATGCATATAGGATCGACTGAGGAGATAACGTTGCTGGAATTCAATGAAGAAGAGGAAGGGGATCAGCAAGAGACTCCTCAAGCCGTAGCACCCAAAGAAGAGGAGCAGACTCCAGAAGAGCTCCCTGAGTGCCTAGATCACTGCCCACCTCTTTTCTCAAAGGCAAGCCCCGGAGCATTCTAAGTCTCCTAGTGTTTTACAAAATACTACTTGAGTCCTTTATGATTGATGCATTAGGTTATAAGAGTTGACTGGAAACACTTGATCCATGGAACTACCTTGTCCAGATATATATACCTTTCACCCTATGTAGGTCCAGGATCGAATATATGCTTAGCCATGCTTAGACCGATAGAAGTCGGGTGATTTCCTATCACCTGCGAGATATAGGTGGATACCGAAGCACGGTTGGCTATATTTGCTATCGTGGAAAAGAACCATGGGGTAATGTAAATGGAGGCCGGGCGGAGTCTATGTGTAGGTTGACTCATGTGATTCCCTCTGTGCTGATTAAGGACCGTACCGTTGTTGGCGCTTCTGATAAGAATGAACGCATGCCTATCACTTAGCTGGCCGGATAACTCGTTCCGACCACGAAGCTGAGTAGCTCAACTCAAGCCAGGCCCCACTCTGTTAGAGTGCGCACTCTAGATGGTAGTAAGGATGTGCGGGGAGCCAGCCATGAGCCCAAGGGCAGGGTAGTCCTGATCGTCCTAGCAGCTGGTTGTCCCTGATTGTGCAGCGCTAGGCGAACCCGTAAAATGTGTACTTGAGTTGTACCAAAGGTGACCTAAGGTGACCGTTGATCTGGTCTGCCTAGGTTTGTGTTAGGAACAAATTCTCATCTGGTTGAAATCGATTCAAATCACCGTCTCTCCCAAATAGTGAGAAACTTGGCTAGTCCCAATATTGTAGTAATTGTACTATGGAATGTGATGGTTCAGATAAACATTGAATTACTACACTGGCTATGGTTACTATTATATGCTATCAACTAACGTACCACATGTATGGCATAGGATAGCTTCTAATCTAGATATGAATAGCTATAATTAACTTGAGGACCGAAGTACAACTGTATAACTGAGTTAATCACTTTTTATGCAAAATGTTGTCAAGCTACCTCCACTTATACAACCTTGCATAATTCTTGGAGTCAATTTATTTCTGGTTTATGACGCGTAAGTCTAGCTGAGTACCTTCTCGTACTCAGAGTTTTATTCCCATTGTTGCAGATGGTACCGTCTAACATGGCTATTGCAAGAATTGCTTCTATCCCGCTGTGGATGAGGAGTGAGACTTGGGCAGGCATCTTTAATAATCCTTCTATATGCTTTTGTGGATGGTGATCATGTGTTGGCACTATATTTGAACTATGTTGGCAAATGCTACTTTCAAACTTTAATTTGCTTCCGCTACTATCTATCGAACTTGGTTTGTAATAACTCTATTTCGTACTCTGATGAATGAACTGTATCTGTGAACTGTATGTAACATGTGACATGTATGTTGAATCATGTACGATCTTGGTTGTATGTGGATCGTTTATCGAGACCTGTCGTGGTACTCGATGGACTATCGGGTTTATATGGGCTCAAGTATGATAGTGCGACCGCTTGCGGGCTGCCATTGTACTTGTGCTCTTATAAATTGGTTAGTTCTGCGACACATTCATGAAGAAACACCCTTAGAGCTTGAAAAGGAAGATAACATCAATGAGCATGAAAGTTATTTCATGAACACCTCATCAAATCCATGCTCACATGAGAAATGTCCTAAATTAATTGGTCTCTCCAACATTACCACACATGAGATCTTCAACCCCCTCATTCTCCTTGTTCATAAAGACTTTGAAAGGGTGGTTGTAGATGCATATGTTTATCATAAATATTGTAGATCTTGTTGTATGAATCTTGAGATAGGTACACAAAGGTTGATGTTGGAGGGGAAACCACTTCACCAATTTAAAACACAATTCGAAGGTTTCCCGAGGATAAACTTTTGTCCTAAAACAAGCACTTTCGGGAGACCACACGAGCTTTCACCTTTTGCTGTGATGCCCTTGTGAAATAAGCATAGAAATATAATTGTGAAAATATTCCATCTAGTATTTTTGTCACTAACCATTCTAGGTCTGAAGCAAAAAAAAAGAATATGGGATGATAACGCAAGGTATGTCCATCCAATTATCATGCAACATTTAATCACATCCATCCAAACTTGATTTTTTTTGCAAAATTCAAGCTGGGGGATATACTTCTCTAAAAACATCTTTTGTCATGTTGCTAAATTATTTTGGTTGTCTCTACCTTTAAGACATGCTCAATTTGCTAAATAACAATCATGTTCTTTCCTTTCCATTTGAGTAAATCTCTATAGTGCTTTCATGTTACCTTTGTCTGCCATAGCAAGTTTTGGTTTGGGAGTACTCTACATACTTCCAAAGGCTTTTTAAATTAAGCGTGGTGCATAGGTTAAAATGCTTTCCTTAATCAAATTAGACATGGAGTCTAGTTTGGTTATTGAACTAAAAATTGCTTTAGTGGATACTAGATATTTTGTTGGACTAATCCCTGTAGGAAACTCTCAATTCAATTTGGGTTAGTCACGAGATGAATTCAAATCGAAGATGAAGCAAGGCACATGTCTAACTCCAATAACATGGTGCAAAGAAGACACAGCTCATTCAACATGGATGAAAGAACTACATAAAACAATGAGTGAGGCAGAAGGTCAAACAAAGTGTCAAAAGATCAAAGAGCAGAAAGATGGCATAACAAAAGGATGAGAAAGAAAGGGTGCAATTTAGGAAACAAGAAGCTCATGAATAGCTCAAGATGCGAGACTAGCCAAATAAGGAAAACTTCAAGCAAAAGGGAAGGACCAACATGAGTCATCTACCCTTCGTCATATGGTGACATTACGCTCCAATGACAAAGGTAACATCCTAAGGTAAATGGTCATTGTTTAAAAAGCTTTTCCTTGATTCTAGTAGGTACATAAATAAGAAACAAAATATGTTTGAGTTATAATTTACCTGATTAGCTCAACATGTCTTGTTCTTTAAGTTTGTTCCTAGCACCACTTTCTTGATCTCATAGTTTTAACCAAATGAGCTAAAATATTGCACATCCTAATTCTGGAAGATGATAGTCATAATCATGTAATGATTAATACCTTATGGACAATCCTTCCATATGTTAAGCAACTAAATCTTTTGATTTTATCACCCCTGACATATGTGAACAAAACATACAACATCAACTTCATCATATTCAATGTGCCTAAGGAATAAATAAAGTTTTGGTTCTGTTGGTGTTTTCCCACCAACAGAGCCCATGCACTTGATCTCTACCTTGTCTTATGAGCAGGACACACTTCAAGCAAAGTGTGGGGAAGACAGTCGACTCCCCAATTCCTATAAGTAAAGGTTTTGAACCTGCTAAACCAAAATCAAAACTCAAAACCAAGATGGGTTTGGCAAAAAAGGAGAGATCACCATTAGAGTCATCATCACAATGATCCTCATCTTTAGAGCAAACCGAGGAACTTGATCAATGAACTTCTCAAGGCGAAGTATGGTTCAAAGGACTTACAACATCAAACCCTCACCGAAAGAGCTAGCTTGGGGGAGAAGCACTCCCTATGTATCCAAGTAAGTATACTTTCCCTTTGTTCTAGTTTTAGTTTTTTTAAATAGTTACAAAAATGGTGAATGAAAAACAAAATAAAAAGTTATCTATATAATAAATATATATAGTTATAGTAATAATGTGTGATCTAGTAAAATTGAAAACAAAATAAAAAGGTGTGTCTAGTTTGCTTTAATTTATTTTTAAGAGTTGAATAAAATAAAGAGGACTCAGAATAATCTCTTAAATGGAAATAATGAATAGTTGCACTGTTGTAGTTCCTTTCAAGTACCTAGTTTTTAGCCTCGAATTCTCCTGAGTTTTGGATACGACTGATTTGATATAAAGATTTACTCTGAACTTGAAATCCGTGGGTAGCGAATGCTTGATCCAAGTCTAGGTGATTGACAGATATGATATGAGAAGGTCTGCGCTGTTGTTTATCTTGTTCCAAGTAACACAAAAGTTCTAGAGATTTACTTTTTGAAAAACATAAAAATGCTACATGATGAGTTCCTGTATGACAAAGCTTGAATTCGCACCAGAGCCATACATGTTATTTAGGCTAGAAAAACCTCCACATATATGTTGCTTGGTTTTGCATTGAGTTTTATCAAGCTTTGTTGACCCTTATGAGAGGTTTGTCATGCTCTTAAAACCAAGTTCACATACACACCACGTTCACATATACCTGCTGCTCCTATACTAGGAGTACGCAAAACATGCCTTTCATCTAGATCCACCCAAAAAATGTTTTACTCCTACACTAGGCATGAACACAAAACATGCTTGATAGGTTTTTCATCCACCAAATAAATGCTCCAAGTTCTTGTTGCTATCTCTCAAAGTTTTGTTGTAGAAATGAGACATGGGGCTATGCAAAAGTTATTCATAAAAAAAGTAAAAGAAAAAAAGAGTTGAAAAATGGACAAGTTCCATGATATTTAAAACAATGGGTACTTAGATGTCCGCCTGAGAAAAAAGATGAATAAGATAGCCCATGTTCTCTAGCAAATGTTTCTAAGTTTCAAAAGAGAGATATGTTTTCAAGGAGCATAGTAGAATTAGGTTAGCCACCATATGTCCACACATATGCACATCTTGATTAGATTGTATGACTCAGCTCTCTTTGGATTCATTGTTGGACTTTACAATATATGCATTGCAAGTATGCTCTAGCTTTCTCCCTACCAATGAACTTCACATAAGCCTTAGTGGTAGGAAGAGAAAAAACCATAACATCTTTATTGCCTTGGTGAGGATCCACAAATACCACATATATTGAGAGACTTTAGAGTGTTATACAATGGAATTTCTGAGTTTTATTTTGAAAACTTATAAAAACTCTAGAACAATGGAAGCACAAAGAACTTGAGACATAGTGCTTGACTTGATCGTTCTGTCTTTTAATTGCTCAAGACCCAAGTGAAGGTTAAGAAGCCCCATGGTTGAAGGTAATATGGGTAAGTTTGAAAGTCAGATTAGTGTATTCTAATCCGGGGGAGAATTTTTGATTGAACGCATGTGTACTTTTGAGGAGTGAAAACATTGTAGCAACTCCTGATCCATTGCTGAGTTTAGCTTTGCTCAGGGACGAGCAAAGGTTAAGCTTGGGGGTACTTGTTGACTATCACTAACATCAATTATAAACCGTCAACATAACCTGCATTTATACTTAATTCCATCACCAAACATAGGTATAGGGGTTTAAACTAATGAATTCCATGATCTTTGGTAAATATTTGTATGCAGGAGGATTTATCTAGAAAACAACTCCCGGGACCACTGTCATACACTCCAAACAAGCAAACCAACGACAACGAGTGATTCAACCCGCGAAAACTACAAAAGACAACTTTAGAAGGTTCCCGAAGACACCACACCGAAGCTTGGGCCAAACGGCCACGAAAGTGGGCCAGCTGGCCCAAGCCCTAGGCTGGCCAGCCTGCTTTGGAGTTCGTTTGCCCTCTGCCGTGTTGTCTGTGTTTCCAAGATCTACACCGTTAATTTAAGGTGGTTTATTTTCGGTGGATCCAACGGTGATCGAGGGAATTGACACGGATTGTTGACGTGGCGATTCCTTGCCCCCTACTCCACCTCAATTCCCTGCCCCCTACTCCACCTTAGCCTATATATAGCAACCCCTACCCCCCTCCCTAGAGGCAATCCTGAAACCCTAATTCATATCATGAGGATCAGAGTTAGCTATCAAGAGAAGATTAGTCCTCCATAGGATCTAGTCTTATAAATAATAGTGAGATATAGAGTGAGGGAAGAGTTTGGAGGAGTGTCGGCCTATCGGTGCTCTCTCTACGGCTTGTACCATGGTGGATTCAAGTTCTATTTGAGCTTGAGTCTGAGATTTCTCTGGTAATCAATTTTTTATTCAAGTAAGCATCTTGTTTATATTGTTCTTCAGGTTCATGACTTTCTTTTGAGTGCTTTATTCTCTTCCTAGGGGGAGTAGAGTATTAATCGTAAGTGTAAGCGTGGTGCTTAGACTTAGGTTAAACATGGATGCACCCTGCATTCTGGAAGGTGGTAGATCGCGTGAGTGACATAAGTTCTATATAGCCTGTACTATATAGCTTCGTTGATCCTTTGTAGTACACCTCCCATCTATAGGTGCACCTAGGATGCAGTTGTGAATGGAAGCAACCTCTGCTAGTGTTTTTCTGTAGTAATGTTCCCAGTTGAATAGTAGAAGACATAAGCTTACCCAAGTTAGAACTAGAGATACTTAGTTTTCCTCTCTATGCTCATGTTTATCCTAACCTTGTTGCTACTCCTAGATTAAGTTAAACCTTAACCTAGTTGCAACCCCTTGTTAAGTTAGACCGTAGTTAGTCTCACATGTTTCCTTGTGGATAAGATACTTGGAATACTTCTGGGTGAAAGCTACAACGGTATCCGTGCGCTTGTGGATTTATTTGTGTGCGTTAAATATACCAACACTGTCCTTGTCGGATATGGTGAATCATGAGTAGACTTTCCACCTCTTGTGGTTATGGTGTTTACCTCTTTAGGGTTAGTGGCAAAAGGCAGAGCAGCAGCCAACTGGGCTAATTGAGATTCTATCTTTTTATTATAGCTAAGTTGGTCTTTTATGGCAGAAGAAAAACTATCCATTTTTGTATTTATGTTTTCTAGGACCTTATCACTAAAACCAAGCTTTTAGAAATATTCTCATTAATCCTAGCTTGTTCGAAGATCAAGTCTCTCAAGTATGGTTGCTTAGGAGTATTATAGTGATTTCCTAGGTACTTACCTTGGTAAGTCAACTTTTGTTGATTCCACCCTTGTTTTTGTTGTTGAGCAAAATTATTGACAATGTTTGCATCCTCCTGATATTCTAGGAATTCTACCCTAAAGTATTCTCCTCATGTGTTTTAAGCATTGAATGCATCTTGAATAGCCGGATGATCTTTCTTGTAATTGGCTCGCTGTTCAAGCCAATTTAACAAGACGTCCATCTTAGTTGACAGTAAACCACCACTTCTGGTACTTCTTTGCTCTGATTGCATCATTGAATATTGCATTGAGACTGGCCTTGATTAGAGGCTATCTTCTCCATAAGAGTTTTAGCTTTTCCAAGGGTGAGTGACATAAATGATCCTCCAACAGTTGCATCCAGTTGTTCGCGAGCTTTCTGAATTAATCCATGGTAAAAACTTTGTATGAGCAACCAATCTTCCATCCCATGATGAGGACAATATGAAATGTATTATTGGAAATGTTCCCATGCTTCTAGAATGGTTTCTCCTTTCTGCTGTTGGAAATTGGAAATCTTTCCTCTTAAGGCATTTGTCATGCCTACAGGGAAGAACTTTTCTAGAAAGGGCTTTCAACACTTTGCCCATGTGTTGATGTGATCTTTGTTGATGTAGAACCACTGCTTCGCTCTTCCCACTAGTGAGAATGGAAACAGGCAGAGTAGTATGATGTCTTGAGCAACATCCTTGATGATGACCGTGCTACTTATCTCTAGATAATTTTGAAGATGAGCACTAGCATCTTCATGTGCCTTTCCACTGAATGGGGTATCTTGCACCATGCTGATGAGGCTTGGCTTGAGCTCAAACTTGAGGTTGGTAGTTCTGAGTGTTGGTCTAGTGCGAATATTCTCAGTGCTTGGAGCAGAGAACTCACGCAGAGTCTTCTCAACCATAGCTCAGAAACTGGTGTTTAGCTTCCTCTTAATTAGGTTGATTTGATTCTAATTGGAAGTTGTTGGTGAATCACAACCAGTCCTGCAATGCCCTGTATAAGATATGAACAAAGACAAACATGGGTAAGCCTGCCAAAGCAGAGGTTATGATTTATCAATAAGTATTTATTTGGTCAATTCTCTTAGCCATGTGCCCCTCCCCGGCAAGGGCTCTAGAAATGCTTGTTGACATTTCTTAGCATCACTCTTTACTAGGTTGTCATCCCTAGCATAATGCTAGAAATGTGTGGTTGGTAATTATTAATGACACTTGTAAACTTTAGAGAAAATTATATATATATTAAAGTATCTGCATGCGCACATATAATATACCATTGTAGCATTTCACCCAGGAGTATACCAGGTATCATTATTTATATTTTATCCACAGGGAGGAGCGATGGAGTTGTGTTGGCATAGAGATATTGACAAAGATATATATTTATAATAAAATCACTCTCATGCTATGGCAGGGGTAAGTCAAGGAATAAATGAATAATAAGTGTAAGGTAAAAATGGTATTCCAGAGATAGAAGTAGAGACTTATAAAATGTAGTATAGCTACGCAGGAGATTTGTTAAGAGCAAAAGATTCCTAAGTCATTCCTTATTTACTAAGTCTTTTGTACACCTAAGTATATACACTCTCATCTATAGTATAACTAACTTGGGATCTAGGCATAAGGAACATTACTAAGAAAGATCAAGAACAGAGCTTGTCTCCCTTTGCAACTGCATTCTACTTGCTCTACAAACGGGGAGTGGACTACAAAGGACTCAATAGGAGTGTCACATCCGCGATCTACCACATGACCCAGAGTGTAGAATGCATCCACAGGCAAACAATATCTAAGCACCATGCTTACATATTGTTGACCACTTAACTCACTCGAGTATTGAGCTAAGAGCTTTGCGAACATATGCATAAATTCATCATCAATCATAACTATATCAAGCATATAACTAGAGCAAACTAGGAACATAATAAATAGCAACATAATATTAAAGTAACATAAAGTCATAAATATAGAGATACAATGGCAATACCAGTCTCCAGACGACAGATCCAGAATCCTAAGCAATAGCCCACACTCTTCTTGAACCTTGCTAGCTAGCCTATACTAGAATCTTGAAGAATTGGAGCTCTATTCACTTCTCTCTGGAAACCCTAATTTTTGGTCTGATCTTGACTTATGGCAGTGTGCTCTAGAGGAGGGGGCAGGGGCTGATTATATAGGATGGAGTGTCCAACATGAGGCCTCGGATCAAACCGACCTGAACAAACGGTGTAGATGCAATCCATAAGGCGATGGAGAACCAACATAGCTATGGGGCTGACAGGTGGGACCCCTAGGGGCCAGGCGACCTCTAGGTGGGACCGGGTGGGCCCACCTGTCACCCTTTCATCCTCTGCCTCGGTGATGTGGCTTCTAGAGTCCTTTGGAAGCTTTTGGAGTTAGTTTCACCGCGGATAAGGGCGATTTAATTTGACATTTTGATCCCCCTTGATGGTTTTCTAAAATAACCCTGCTGAAAACACAGATTTACCAAAACTCATGGAAATTGTTAGTTTAAACCCCTAAGTCTATGTTGGTGATCATTTTTGTGGCAGAACCAACTAATTTATAAGAGCACAAGTACAATAGCAACCACAGAAGCGATCGCACCATCATACTTGAGCCCCTATAAACTCGATAGTCCATCGAGTATCATGAAGGATCTCGAATAATCCAACACACAACCAAAATCGTACATGATTCAACATACAAGCCACATGTTACATAAGTTCACAAGTAGTTCAACATACATCGGAGTACGAAAAGAGTTATTACAATACCAAGTTTGAAAAGAGTTATTACAATACCAAGTAGTGGAAGCAAAGATAGTTTTTGAACAAACATCTCACACCATTGTTCAAATACTTGCCAGTTTATGATCACATCCCACAAAAGCATCATAGATTAGATATATAGAAGTGACTTGCCCGTGGCCTACTCCATGTCCATGGCAGGACAGAAGCAGTTCTTACAATATCCATGATAGACGGTGTTATCTTCAACAAGTGGGAAATAAACCCTGAGTATAAGAAGGTACTCAGCTAGACTTACCTGTCATAAACCAAAATAAAGTGACTCCAAGGATCATGCAAGGCTTTATAAGTGAAGCTAGCTTGACAACATTTTTGCATAAAAGGCACTAGTTGAGCTACACATTTTATAATTCAGTCATCAAGTTAATTATAGCTATTCATCTCTAGATTAGCAACTAACCTATGTCAAACATGTGACGTAGAATTAGGTAGCATAACAATAATAACCATAGCCGGTGTAACATTTCCATGTTCGTCATAACCATCACATTCCATAGTCTAATTACTACGATGAAGAAGCTCTGTCAAGTTTCTCACTATCCGAGAGAGACGGCGATTTGAATCGATTGCAACCAGCTATACAGTTATTCCTAACACAAACCCAGACATACCTACGCCAAGGTAGTCTTAGGTCTCCTTTGGTACAACTAAGGTACACATTTTGCGGGTCTGATCAGCGCCGCACCCTCAGGGACACTACCAGATGCCAGGTCGATCAGGACTTTAACCTGCCCTTGGCCTCACACTGGCTCCCCACACATCCTTACTACCTCCAAAGTGCACACTTTCACTTAACGAGTCCCGGCCTGAGTTGAGCTACTCGGCTTCGTAGTCGGAATGAGTTATCCAGCCAGCTAAGTGATAGGCATGCGTTCAAAATGACATGAGGGCCTCCAACGATGCGGTCCTTAATTGGCATAGATGGAATCACATGAGTCAACCTACACATAGACTCTGCTCGACCTATAGTTACATTATCCTATGGTTATTTTCCATGATAGTAAATATAGCGAACCGTGCTCTGGTATCCACCTATATCTTGCTGGTGATAGAAAATCACCCGACTTCTATCGGTCTAAGCATGGCTAAGCATATATTCGATTCAAGACCTACACAAGGTTTAAGGTATATTTCTAGACAAGGAAGTTATATGCATCAAATGTTTCCAATCAACTCCTATAACCTAATGCATCAAACATAAAGGTCACAAGTGATATTTGTAAAAACATAGAGGCTTAGAATGCTCCGAGGCTTGCCTTTTAGGAAAAAGGTGGGCTTGTGGTTAGGGCACTCTGGTAGTTCTTTTGGAGCCTGCTCCTCACTTTCAAGAGCTACCTGCTATGGTGCCTCCTGATTCTCCTCCTCTTTGGCCTTGAACTCCAAGAGGGTGATTCTTTCGGGTGATCCTATATGCATGAGCACGGATTGAGATATCATGGATGCATAGATAATGACATGGATGATATGATATGATGAAATGCATAATCATATGTGTTCTTAACAACAAGGCATTAGGGTGATATCAAGATTAACTTTGTTTTACTGAGTAGGTGCATATCTCCTTTCTATTAATTAAACAAACACCTATTTAAAATATTTTCAGGACTTCAAGACATCAGCCACTTGTTTTGACCATAACGAGTTTTACACATCCAATTAACCTAATCTAGGAGTTTCTTGAAAGCTTATAAAATTGTCTACAATTTTGTTATTGACAAGTTCCATAGAAAAGATCATTCTCATCACAAGATTGTCACCACAACAGAAACTACACATGCAGCCATCTAGTTGAATTGTAGATTAATAATTAACTAGCTACCTATAACCAATTAATCCTGAGCACAACTACTAATGTCAACAGATCATATGTATCACAAGCACTCTAGAAAATATCATGGTTAAGCCCAATTAATTTATTTATACCTCTTTATTAATTTCCTTATATAATAGGGTGATTTAAAGGATAATTATTTCTAGTACACAATAAATTTGGATAAAATTACAGTGGCTTACACATGACCCCAAGAGTCTGTTGTACAAATTTCATATTATTTGGATAAGTATATCCACCTCTACAAAAATAATAAGTTGCATAGGCTTATTTTAGCAAAGATAGTCTAGCCTAGTGAAAAGTGTCAAACAACATATTTCATATTTTTCTTACTTTCATGCTAGCATAATAATACTGTGTAAAAATTTTCATGATCATAAGTTACGTATATTTACCCCTATTAATTTCACTAGAAACTAGCAATTAATCAAGGTTAAATAGTAAAACCATATTTAAATTATGCCTACTATAGCTTTAGTATTTTTCCTAGCTAGATCATGTCAACACAATACCAACAAAAATGGAATCATATTTTTAGCACTTCTCTAGCTCAAGTTATGCATTTTACAAGATAGAAACTAATTTAAAAGCACTTATCTAGCTTGATTTAATTTCCCCAAGAAAAATACCCCAAACAGTAGGTTTCATATTTTTATCAAATATTACACTTCATGATGAATCCAACAAAATTTGGTTTACCCAATTTGGACATTCCTAGCTCTAGTTATGAATTTTTGAAGTTTGCTACAAAATATAGAAAATAAATAAAGAAAAACAATAAAAAACCGGACTGATAGCTGGGCCCCACGGGTCAATGGCCCCATGCGTTAGTGAGATAGAAGCAGAGGATGGCGCTGACCAGCCAGGGCTCGGCGACGATGAGCTCGCCGGTGGTAGCGTCTTCACCCTCGTGACCTACTCGACATCCCGCGTCGACTGGTGCCCTTGGTTGGCTTAGTGGCTCGCTGGACCTACCTCGCCGATGGCCATGGCGTCACGACGGCGGCGCGTGATGGTGGACTCGCCGTCTTCGGTGATGACGTGCCCAAGTAAGCACGGCTATGGCTTCCATGGACTCCAGTGGAGCTCTAGGGCTAGGTCTGAGCTACGGTGAAGCGGCGGTGACCTCCGGCCACGTGCGTGGCAGCATGGCGACACGAGTGTGGCGATGGTGAGGTCACCATTCCGACGAGATGACTGCTGAAGGCAAGTTTCCATCTTTAGGGAAAGTGCTAAAGCTTTAGGCAACATGGTAACGATCACTATTAGGAGCTAAGGGTGGCCGGTTGAGGCCGGCGGCGGCGAGCTCGTGCTCATGGCCATGGTGGACACGCATGGCACGATCATGTGTTGGCGTGTGATGGAGGAGGTAGCTTTTAAACTGGCTTTGGCCTTAGCATCTAGACCCTATGGTGATGATGGACCAAATGAGAGGAAGGTAGGAGGAGCAGTGGTGATGGCTGGCCACGGGCGAGCTTGAGCTTGGCGGCGCACCATGACCCCCGCGGTAATGGCGGCGGCGCAATGTGGCCTTACCCTCACCCAAGTCATGAAGCTAGCGGGTCAAGGAGATAGAGGAGGTGGTAGCGAAGCTATGGGAAAGATGGATTCGTTGGTGGTGCGATGTAGACGGCGTGTGAGCATGGTGGTGGCGTGCGACGATGGCGACGACGACGTGGCTCAGCTCTTGCATGCACGAGCAAGAGAGAAGGAGAGCGAGAGAGTGAATGAGCGCGTGAGAGCGAGGGTGACCGAGTGTTCACCTTTGTGGCACGGTAGGTGGGCTAGCGCTGGTGTACGGCCACCATGCGGCGCGCATGGCCTACGCTAGTCGGCCATGACGTCACGCGCGGTGCCCGGTTCAAGCCGGGTGAACCCGACTAAAACCCAATCTTGGAGCCTCTAGATCTCCTAAACCATGGCTAGTTAGCAGAAACTCCATTACTAAGAATTGTAGAGCTATAGGAGATCTATAGCTTTGCTTTAGATAGTTTCGTCTAATTCGCCATGGTTTTCAAATTGAAACTAGAGACCAATTTAGACTTAGAAAAATTTATTAAGTCCCTAAACAACATTTGATTGCTTCTTTGGAGCTATTTTTGACTATGTTAGGCACTAAATTAGCTCATGACACTTAAATAAAGTTTGTTACCCATGTCGAGAACTACAACTTTTATTAAGAGTGCATTGCCATGCAAACACTCTATAATATAGTTCAACTCTAGTCAAAGTAGTATCATTGAATTAGCCCATGTCATGAATACAAACATTGTTCCATTTTCCATCCTAGATGTGTCTAAGGTGTTTTTGTGATCTCACAACCATCTCTTGCATTGGTCAAACATGATCACAAGCATATGCATGCATATAATCAACATCACATGTGACAAAGATAAGGTGAATGAAATGAAACTTCATACGCTCTTGCTCATGGATGCTTGGATGATGCTTATGCTCATGAAATGCAAGTGCCAAATGCAATGCTTAACACTAGGGTGTAACAATTTTCATGCATTATTTCAAGTTATATTGAAGTTTATAATGAAGGATAACCACCGTCAACACCTAGCAAGGGAAGAGGAGGCCACAGCTGTACGAGGGCTGGTGAGGCAACAAGCAACGGTGGAGATAGGAAAAAGTATGACCTTGGGCATGCTCACTGCTAGGGTTGAGGAAGGTAGAATGCCTGGTGTAGGGAGGGGCTGTTGTAGGCTAAACACGACATCGCTAGCCGATAGCTCGGACCGACTCACTGGTGGCTTGAAGGTGATGATCGAACGCTAGAGGCAGAGTGGCTCAGGAACAGGGTGGTCGTGGTGTGCCCTAGCATTCCTGTGCATGGGCATGATGATGCTAGCATGGATGTGGTGGAGCAATGCTAGAGACGGGGTCATTGTGGTGAAGGCTAGGTGCAGATGGAGCTCTAGAGCGGCGTCGTGGTGCTGTTGCTATGTCGTGGCGAAACCGTGGTTGGCTCCATCGCGACCTTAGGGTGGCAAGGCCATGGCGTCCTTGGTCTAGGGAAGGAGGCAGAGAGGAAGGAATGGCTCTATGGTGGTGGCTGTGGGGAGTAGGTGGGAGTGCATTCGGCTGGGGCCTCTTATAGCCATAGGGCTAGGGTTCTGCGAGGGCATGGTGATGGGACGGGCGGCAGCGATCATTAGCACCGCGTCGAGGGGGTACGTGGTGATCATCCGGTGTTTGGTCTCAGGAAGATTCGAGAAGGGCGAGCGGGTCATGGTCTGGTCCATGCGGTCAAGGGCGCTCGCCCACAATTCGTGATGTGGGGCATGGCTTGGGCATGTCACAATGTGACGTGGGGCCTCTGGCTGGCATCGGAGATGGAGAGCAGAGGTCCCATTCTTGACTCAAACGAAAAGCGAAGGAGGAGCGCGTGGTCGAGAGAGAAGGGGAAGACAGTGCTACGACGAAAATGAAATGGAGGCGCGGTGCCTTTAGCTGACGTGTGGGTCCCACAAACGAGAGCCATATAGCAGCATGCGTACGTGGGATGGGGTATCTAAGGGGAAGCAGCGGTGGCTCCACACCCGTGCAGTGCACGTGACGGCGGAGGGCAGTGCTGCTCCTGTGCCTAGTTGGTCCTAAGGGAGAGCGTAGGCCTAGGCCAGAGTTGGCCTGCTGGTCAAGGAGATTAAAGAAAAGGTTTTCCTATTTACACTAGGATTTTCTAAGAGAAGGGGATACCTCCATGCACAAACAAGGGAAGATCCAAATCACACATGCATCTATACTACATGTGGTGCACCAATTATTCGTAAACCCAATTTGAAGAAGAAGCAAGAGAGTTGGGGTTTCTCTTTTAGGAAATGATAAATCAAGTGTAGGGGTTGCATGTTGAATTCGAGTGCGACTTGAATTCCACCAAGGTTTTAATTTTCCTCGAAAACATTTTATTTAAAAACACCTCGTGTCACGCAGGTGATCAATCTTCATGACAAGCAGTTCATTGTAAAAAGTTTTGAAGCTCAGATTTTGAATTTGGGGCAGGAAGGGAAAGCATTTGACTTATGTTTGACCTAACATTTACTTGCAACTCACATTCAAGCAAAAATTTTAAAAAGTTGGGATTTTTCTATTACACCGAATCATGGAATGTTACACCATCGGAATTGGGTGCACTAGGTGGATGGAGCGCGGACGGGCGCGATGACCCCCGGAGCCTTGGGTTCTCGGCTATGGAAAAGCAAAGAGGAAGAAGAAAAGCAGGGGAAGGTGGTAACGGAGGGGATGATAGGTGGCTTCCTTGGGCCCACTGTCAGTGACTACATAAGAGAGGGATGGGGCACGGTGAAGGCATAATCTACACAGGATGCCTTTGGCTACAAGCACGGCCATAGGCTGGCTGACCTGCTTGTCCATGACCTAGCTAGGCTAGTGGAGGCACGCGGGCAAGCTAGGCCAATTGGGTTGCTGGGCTGCTTCCTAACTTCTTTTCTATTTCCTTTTCTAGTTTCTATTTCTATTTTCTAATTTCTATTTCTATTTTCTACTCTTGTATACATGTATACATGTATATTCCCCTAGTGGGGTCCACCAAGGTCCACTTAAGGTCTTAGGATCAAGCCAAGGGTTTGGGTCCACACACAAGTATAGAATTTGATTATGTTTTAATTATCATCACATAAAATCAGAAAGAAGCAACTCAGAGTTGATTAAATGCAAATGCTCACTCATCTATGAATAGGTGCTACTTGTGCAACTAGGGTGGCTTCCTAGCATGTATCACTCATCACACAAGGGTTTCTCGAAAAGTTTTTGAAAGTTGAGATTTTTGGGTATTGGATTTTTAGGGTTGTTACACAAACAAGGTGGACTAAGAACAATACACCAATCATAAAGCTTTAAAACAACGTACTAATAAGAGAAGTGTCGTTGCTATGGTCATGAGATCTCAAGAAACACATATAACGGAACTATCGTTAAAAAGATAGACTATTGAGAGTTTTATATTATAAAATTATAAAAGAAAAGAAACAACTACAACCTCGATTTATTTTAGTTACAAAACATTAAGAAAGTTATGAATTTAGATAAAAAAAATTTATATTTAAACTTAAAATCGAGTTGTATCAAATCATTTTATTTATAATTGTTATCACAATTTATTGAGCAAGTTAGACTTTAACTCTTGCAAAACAAATAAGCATGTGAGAGCATCTATTCATACTTATCGCAATGCAACGTGTTTAACTATTCAAATTATACTTATAAACTAGAAACACATTTATGTTAACAATTAATCATATTAATTTTTATGTACAAAATATCAAAGTTAAACACCTATATTACTTTTAGAAGCTAGTTACATAAACATTAATCAAATTCTTAGGATATAAATTATCAAATTCAAGAACATGTAATATGGTAAACATCGTTACTAACATGTAGATTATGTTATTATGAATCTAATGCAAGTATAGTACTTGAATGGGCTAAAACAAAGTTAAAACGATGAATGTATGCTTAAAACAAAATCAGTGGTACTTTTGTAAATATCTAAAACTTGATTTTCAAAATAAAATAAGTGAAAATAGATTTTGGATTAGGTCACTCATGGGGTGACCTAGTCCTCTTCCATGTGGGCGTCACACGGCAACTGTGGGTTGGGTGGCCTAAGGTAGACCGTGTGAGGTGTCCCTGTGGGCTAAGTCCAACGGTACATGATGGACCGAAGGGGGTACGGGGGCTCCACGATATAATCTCAGCCACCGGTGCGCTGATGGATGGCTGCAGGTATTTGGCACTAGTGAAGGTCACCGACATGGCACAGTAGACGGTAGCGCCATGGCCGGAGGTCACCGACGTGGCACAACAGACGGTAGCGCCATGGCCGAATCAATGACTCTAGGATCAGCTGCTTCAACAGAGGACATGGGAAGGTAGAGGAAAGCATCAAGAACTTAGCTAGGGGTCTATGAGCTTAGATGATGGATGGAGGCGTGCTAGGGCTCCGTCGAGCGGCTTGGCTTTGCCGGCACTCCTATGGCAAGGTCGCTTGTGCATCATAGAATGAGAGAGGAAGAGAGCGTGGTACCAATCGTTTTCTTACCCTAACGCGGAGCACGGTTGAGGGTTCTTGTTAGTGGAGAGGCTACCATGGTGGAGATCGAAGGTAACAGCTGTGATTAGGTTTGGAGCTCGACGTGACTGCTAAGGTGGATGGCAGCAGCTAGTGCTTGAGGGCTAGATGGAGGCGGCGGAGTGAGGCGTGTACATATATATAGGTAGGCAGCTATAGTATAGAAGGAAAGGAGGGAGATTGAGGTGGATTCGGGCAGCGGCGGGAATGGAAAGGGCGGCTTTGGCTACTTGGGGAGGAAGAAGATGGCCAAGTTACTTACATGGTGGGGCCATAGGTCAATGAGATAGGAAGTGGGTTCCGCACGGCAGTGAGACAAAGAGGGGGAGCCACGTGGGCCTTGGCTCCTGCTTGGGTCTGACAATGAAACAGAGAAAGGGAGAGGGAGGAGGAGGTTGGGTGGGCTTGGTTTGTCAAGATCAACACTCTCTTAAGTGGGTACCCAATGTGATAGTTCACTAGGGACTATTAAACTGGATACACCCCTTAGTAGGTCATCCTGGTACACCTCCCATAAGATGTACATGTCGCCAACCTTCATCCAGGATCAGCCCAAGAGAGAGAGCACACCACAACCACGCTTAGGTTACATTACAAGTTCAAAGTACTTAAGATTACACACAATGGTTCACAAGCTTAGTCATGAAACAAGTCACACATTATATCTTAACAACATCGAAGTCTAGCGGAAGTCTTTTCAACATAACATTTATTTTTGATAACCGACACATCGGCAGGCCACATCCATGTATCTATGAGAACATAGATCCTTCACCATCCCACGTCCTGAGAAGGATCGGGAGCATGGAAGAATCCATGGATAGGAGGCTCGCTACCTGCAAAACTCAAGATCTCACAGGGTGAGTACTCAAATGTACTCCACAGGATTTACCCAATATAATAAACAAACATCATGCATAGTTTTGCATAAAAGCCTTTGAATCATAAATAACAAGTGAATCCTAAACTTAGCATTGCAAGCATACATAGCAATATGAATTAAGCGATTACCAATTGGAACTCGATTTTCCACGAGCCCTGAGCCTACATGACTCTAGTCCGCGTCTAGGATATAGAACTTATTGCATTCAAATAAACACTCTGCAAAGGGGTACAAGTTGTCCCAACCAGAAACAAGGGATATCGCCCATAAGACCCGTTGGTATAGAAGGGATACCTTGATGTCTCAACCTTCCACTAAACTAGCCTAAGTATCCTATGAAAGATTCGACTGGTGCCCGGTTCATGCTACCACCATCAAACCGGTGCCACCTTCTTACCAGTCTCATGGATTAACCGGTCATGAGTAGCTACTTGGCTTGTCTCTCCCATAAAACGACAAGTGGTCTATAGTTTTATGTTCAAGCCCACTATCATGGATACACGATCCTAAATCGGTTAGTGAGCTATGTCATTCAATAATCCACCTCTTCTTGCCATGACCCAACCCCTCATCTACCATTCAACAACATCCATTCATCATTGCTCAAGTTTTAGATCATTATCCATAGGTGTTGCTTAGTGGACAAATATTCCTAACATCGTGCGAGAAATGAGAAACCCATCATTTGCTTGACTCTAAGGACTAGCATACTAAGCATGAATTAATAAAAGAAATTCAAGCAATGGTTGAGTGTTGTGGCATCAACAAGGTATGATAGCTCAAGTAGGTAACTCTTGGTTGAACTAGTCTTATAGTAACATATCAATGCAATAGACAACCATAGTTCATTATGCATTTAGCAAAGCATAGGGATGCATAGGGGCCTGCCTTGGGTTTTGTCGCTGGGAAACTCAGGCTCCATGGCTTGAGGCTCCTCCTCAACTTCGGATTCTTTCGAAACTCCATCACCTATATATGCATGATGCTCGATGAGTACAATGCATAAAGGTAACTGGTATGCGATATCATGCAATGATATTTAGTTGATTAACAAATGTTGACATGTATTAGGTGTGTGAGTGCACATAGATGGACTATCGGTCTGAGGCATCAGATGATCTAGGAAGGGTGCCGGACCGTCCGCTGCTTTAGGGACTTAAAGAACTCAGATCGCTGAAGGTATTGGATACCCTATGGGTGGTGGACTCTACAGTACCAACTGGGTTCTCTCAGGAAACTAGGTTACTATAGACTATAAATCATCAGAATTTTCCATCAAGGTGATGGACCATCCATCAGATTGGGTCTGGGTGATACTCAACCGACTAAGTGTTCAAGCACCATCGGAACTTTCCGCCATGATTGTCGAATCGTCTGATATGAACTGGCTACTTTTAGGTTTCTCTAAAAATCTATTTATTCACCAACGGACACTCCGGCAAAACTCATGGATGCTTCGTTGTAGCAAGTTGGTAGTCTATGCTCATTGTCTTAGGTTTCTAACTCAATGGACACTCCGCCAAAATGGTCAGACCCTCCGGTGAATTATAAAGTGGACTGCTTAGGTCTAGATAGACAGGTATCAGTGTTCAATGGACACTCCGCCATGTGGGTCGGACCCTCCATCAAACCAGTAACAATGAGCAACTCAACAACTTCGAAATCCAAATCTTCCTTTGGACATCATCATGTGCAAACCGTCATCGGGGTAGGTTTCTAGTGTTCTAAGGAACATATCTAGCTAGGTTAAACTAGCTACTTTGGGTGCAAACTACATCTTGATCACAAATTGACATTTCCTAGGTTTTGGCTCATGAAAGTGCAAACCTAGGTTTTGCTTGATCTCAACCATACCAAGGGCTACAAAGGAGAGGTGTGTTGTTCTCCAAGAAGTTGGAGAAGCTGGATCTCCCCCTTGGTGACTCAAAATGTTCTTGCTCTTGGCTCCTTCTCCTCCTAGCTCCTTGTGGCGAGGGTGAGAGGGCTTCTCCCCATTCAAACCCCAACCTCTTGTGGATGAGAGCTTCTAGGTGATCTCCATGGCTTCCTCCTGCTGCTATAACTCGAATCTTGCCTCCTTTCCTTCTTCTTCTCTTCCTCTTCCTTGCTTGGGTGCGTGAGAGATGAACTAGAGAGAGAGAGAGAGGGAGTGTGAGTGTGAGCTGGAGAGCTGGTGAGTGTTCTGGGTTGGCATTGCCACAGGATGGATAGCTGTGCTAACGTGTGGGGCCAGGATGATCTCTAACTTGGCACCTCACAACTGTTGCATGGGATAGTTTATCGGATGGTCTGATATCCTATCGGACCATCTGGTGGTGTTGGTGATTCAACTGACAGAGTCTAAACTCTGTCAGGACATGCTGTTGGTATTTATTAACATGTCACTTGTTTAAGTAGCCACCTAATGTTGTTGACATTTCTTAACATCACTTTTGCTAAGTTGTCATCCCTAGCTATGATGCTAGAAATGCTTGTTGGTACTACCTAGTGTCACTATTAGAATGATACTAAGAAGTTTTTAGTATTTTATGTGACTAGAAAGAATATATAAATGAAAGGGATCTGCAAGCGCACAAATAATTATACCATTGTAGCACTTCACCTGGGAGTATTCTAGGTATTGTTATTTATATTTTTACCATAGGAAAGTACGGGCAAATAGAATATATTGATAACTTATACATATGATAGAGAAGTAAACCAAACTCCTACTCATAACAAGGGTAAGTCAAGAGATAAAAATGATAAGTAATGATAAATGATAAATTATCACTTAGAGTACTCCTTTCTATGGCATTAACATTGCTAAGTAGAAATTAGAGGAATAATTCCTAAGCAATTCTTAATTACAAGTCAAAGCATACGTTGATTAGTGCAATTACACTTAGTAGTCATTGTTAAGATTAACTTCATATCTACACATAAGGGATATTACTAAGGAAGATTAAGAATAGAGCTTGTCTTCTTCATAAGTAGATCGTACTTGTCCTATATTCAGGGAGTGGCCTACAAAGGACTCAACAGGAGTATCATATCTGCAATCTACTACATGGCCCGGAATATAGGGTGCATCCGCAGGTAAACAACGTATAAGCACCACGCTTACACAATGTCGACCACTCACCCCTTGTACTTTGGAGTGAGTGCTATACGAACTTATGCTTGAACATGATGATAATCTAACTATACTAAGCATATAATCAAAGTAAACGATGAACATGATAACTAGGAACATGAATAATATTAAGAACAATGTCGAATCAATTGTAGCAAACATATAAAATATGAAAAATACAAAAGAGGATACAAGGGGCTATACCAGGGGTGTGGCAGGGGCTGGTGTATAGGCCATAGCATCCATTCTGAGCCCTCAGATCAAACCAACTTGAAAGAACAGCGTCGATGCAAACCCTAAGGCGGTGGAGAACCGATATTGCAAAGGGGAGGCAGACAGGTGGACAAGTGGGCTGGCCAGCCTTACCTGGTAGCCTCCTCCTCTCTGCCTCAGCGTGGTGTCCTTTGATGTCTTTTAGATCCTTCTGGTGTCCGTCTCGTTGCGGATAAGCACGATAATTCTGACATATAGGTCCACCTTCATGGTTTTCTAGATAAACCGTGCAGAAAATATAGATTCACCAAAACTCATAGAATTTGTTAGTTTAAACCCCTAAGTCTATGTTAATGATTACTTTCATGCCCTAATTCAAGTTATATTGATGCTTTATAATGTTTGTTCACTACCGTCAACAAACTCCCCCAAGCTTAACCTTTGCTCATCCCTGAGCATAGCTAAACTTAGCAATGGATCAGGAGTTGCTTTGATGTTTTCACTCCTCAAAAGTACCCATGTGTTCAAACAAGAATTGTTCTCTAAATTAGAATAAACCGATCTGACTTTCAAACTTACCTATATTACCTTCAACTATGGGGCTTCTTAGCCTTCACTTGGGTCTTTGAGCAATTGAAAGATAGAACGATCAAGCCAAGCACTATGTCTCAAGTTCTTTGTTCAACCATTATTCTAGAGTTTTTATAGATTTTCAAAATAAAACTCAGAGCTTTCTTTGTATGACACTCTCAAGTTTCTCAATATATGTGGTATTTGTGGATCCACACCAAGGCAATAATGATGTTATGCCTTTCTCTTCCTACAACTAAGGCTTATGTGGAGCTACTAGGAGTGGAGATAGCATGAAAGAGCATACTTGCAATGCATATATTGTAAAGTCAAACCTTGGATCTAAAGAGAGTTGAGTCATACAATCAAATCAAGATGTGCATGTGTGTGGATATATATGGTGGCTAACCTAATTCTACTATGCTCATTGAAAACATATCTCTCTTTTGAAACTTGAAACAATCTTTGCAAGAGAACATGGGCTATCTTATTCATCGGTCCTCTTTTTTTTAGGTGGGCATCTGAGTACCTATTGTTTTAGATATATTGGACACTTGTCCATTTTTTCAACTTCTTTTTTTATGAATAACTTTTGCATAGCCCATACTTCATCTCTGTAATAAACATTTTGAGAGATAGCAACAAGAACTTGTAGCATTTATTTGGTGGATATCCTATCAAGAATTTTTTTGGTGTTTACTCTCAGTGTAGGAGTAAAACATTTTTGGGTGGATCTAGATGGAATGACATGTTTTTGTGCCTACCCCCAGCATAGGAGTAGTGCATATGTGGTGGTGTGTACGTGATCTTGATTTTAAGAGCATGACAAACCTCTCATAAGGGTCAACAAAGCTTGACTAAACTCAATGCAAAACAAGCAGCATATATGAATGGAAGTTTTCCCTAATCTAAGTATCATATATGGCTTTGGTAAGAATTCAAGCTTTGTCATATAGGAACTTATCATATAGCATTTTTATGTTTTTCAAAAGAAATCTCTAGAACTTTAGTATCAATTGGAACAAGATAAACAGTAGCTCAGACCTTCTCATATCATATCTGTCAATTGCCTAGACTTAGATCAAGCATATGCTACCCATGAGTTTCAAGTTCAGAGTAAATTCTTATATCAAAATAGTCTTATCCAAAACTCAGGAAAATTCAAGGCTAAAAACTACCCACTTGAAAGGAATTACAACAGAGCAACTATTCATCATTTCCATTCAAGAGATTATCTACAGAGTTCTTTTTATTTATTCAACTCTTAAAAATCAAACTTAAAGAAAGCTAGACACACACTTTTATTTTGATTTTATTGTTTTAAGATCACACCTTACTAATATATATAAATAGCTAAGATAAAATTTTTATTTTGTTTTAGTTGGTTATGCATCTTTTTTAGCATGAAGCAAACTCACTAATAGTAAAACCAAAGGGAACGAAATACTTAACTAGATACACGGGGATGTTCTTCCGCCAAGATGGATGTTGTCGTGGTTGAATGTTGAAGTTGAGTGATCCTTCTCAGAGTAGTTTTGCCAATAGATGTCCTCCTCATTCATCGGGTGACGTGAGATGGATACAATTGGGTAAACTTACTCTTGATCTTGTGCACATCTTGCAAAATGTCAACAAGAACACCAAAACTCGTGGAACGGATTAGGATAAGGGGTTAGCGGTTCGCAGTCTAGAGGTTAGTTGTTCTTGAAAATATTTTTGAAGTGGCAGAATTTTAGCAAGATGTCTATGTATTTAATATTTTTGGATTTTCTAATATAATGTACGCATGGTATTCTTATCTTTATGCCACCACGGTGAATATTCTTGCGGGTTTCTACACACCATAGAAGTATTCACATGGGGCTTAAGATTTTTATAATATAACAATGAAATTTTTATTTTCTTTTCTAAATTCAATGCAAATGCAGAAAGGGTAAATATGCTAAAGTAAAAATAATTCATGCAATGCTAAAAAATAAATATGGATAACTACCGATTTACCTCCCGGCGAGGATTATGATTTTTAAGTCCTCCGGATAGGACTTCTCTCTAGTCTTATTCATTCTTTGGGTGCATCTGTTGGTCCTGAAGATGGAGACCTTGATGGTTGCACGTCTTGTAACGGTGACTCTGATGATGATGCCACCTTTTCCTTCCACACCTACTTGGTGTGTGGACTTGATTTTGGTGGATTAGGTTCATCTTTCATAGGTTCTTCATCTTCTTCATTCTTGGGTAGTTTATTCTTCCGGCGTCAGGATGATTGACATCTTCTCTTGGAGTGGGTCTTCTTTGGTTGTTCATAAGTCGTATAACTATTGAAATAGCAACGTACCTTTTCTCTTGGGAATTGGAAGTGACTTGTCTAGATCTGATGTAGATGATCGCGTTAGGTGTGTTAAGAAACAACCTTCTAAGGATAATGGGTACATCTTCTCCTTCTTCCATGTCTAGAACCATGAGATCGACAGGGGCATAATGATCTTATATTCATAGATGAGATACTCATACAAGCCATACCTAGTTGAGAAAGCTATTTTAGGTACATCTTCTGGCCTGATCTTAATTTGGTTATGGCCTGATCTCAAATCAATCTTGGAGAATACTTTTGCTCTTGCTAATTGATCAAACAAGATATCAATACGGGGCAAAGGGTACTTGTTCTTAATTGTTACGGCATTGAGGGGCCTGTAATCCACACACATCCGTAAGGACTTATCCTTTTTATTCACAAATAGGACCAAACAACTCCATGGAGATGAACTAGGTCGAATGAGACCTTTGTACAAAAGTTCTTGTAGCTGAATTTTAAGTTCAGCTAACTTGTTTGGTGGCATCCTATAGGGTCTTCTAGAGATAGGTGCGGTACCCGGCACTAATTCAATTTAAAATTCCACATCCCTATCTGGTGGGAAACCAGGTAATTCATCTAGGAATACATCTGGAAACTCACATACCACTAGAATATCACAGAGAGTAGTGGTTTGGATGGCACACGATAAGTTTCAAAGATCAAAATTTTGGGGAAGTGGCACTAGAAAAGCACTACCCCCTTTGGTTCCCTCAACATGATGGTTCTAGTTGAAGTGTCAATAAGAACTCCGTGACCACTCATCCATTTCATTCCCAAGATCACTCTATTTCTAACCCTGGCAATACTATGAGGTCGGTAGTATACTCCCTTTCTTTTATGGAGATGAGCACATCTCTGACTACCTGATTGGTGGAGATACTAGCCCTAGCTGAACTTATGTAATAATCACCATTATCTACAACAATTATCTTTGGATCATGCTTAGATGCAAATGCCTGACTCATAAATGAATACAAAGCTCCAGAATCAAACAAAACAATGGCAGGGTGTTTGTTCACAAGAAACATACCGACAGTAACAACTTCCCCTGCGGGAATTTCTTCCATAGCGGTATAGTGCACATACCCAGGACGTGTCTTAGCATTGGCCTGCCTTTGATTACCCTAACTCTGATTTCCACCCTTCTTAGGATAGGGCACTCTTTGGCCCAGTGGCCCATCTGATTACAGTTGTAGCATGGTTGGTTGCTTTTTGGCCCTACTGAGCTTCCTTGGCCTGCGTTTCCCTTGGGTAGGGCAATTGTGAAGGCTTGCGATACACCTTCTAAGGTTGGTTGGACTCAGTTTTCTTCTGGGGAGGCCTAAACTTTGGTGCAGGGGGACGAAATTGAGGCCTTGTTGTCATGGGAGCCTTTGACTGAGATGAACCTAAGGCACCCACTTCAGCGGCTCTCTTACGCCCCTTTGCTACAGCATGCATGTTGTTCTGGTTCTCTTGAGTGAGAGCATCGCTGACAAATTCATTGTAAGTGGCACACCGAGAGTTGGCCATGGTCTTCATTAATTTGGTGCCAAGCCCACGCTTGAAGCTCTCTATCTTTTTTTGCTCGGTGTTCACAAACTTTGGTGCATACCTTGACAACTTGTTAAAGGCATGCATGCACTCAGTGAGGGCTTTTGTCCCCTGTGTTAGTCTCATAAACTCAGGTACTTTCATCCTCATCAGCCCTTGGGTATATGGTGTCCCCTGAAGGCTATCTTGAACTACTCCCAAGTAACATTAGCACCAGCAGGTAGTTGATACGATGCGTACTCGGCTTTCATCAGTTCAGTGACCCTCAATAGGTGAAACTTCTGTTCGATAGTGTTTAACCACCATCACCTAGAGCGGTTCTTCTACCTCCTTAAAGATGGGAGGCTTTGTCTCTAGGAAGTCCTTGAATGTACTATATTGATTCGGCTCTGGCCCCTGATTCTGCTGGTGGGCACAGGCTGTGTTCTGCGCAATATGGCGCAACGTTTCTTCCATTGCTCGCTGGTTTTCTAGGAATTGTGCGAAGAACTCATTCGCTGAGGGTGGCGGTGGTGGTGGTAGGTCGCCATCATTACCACCCTGACTGGTACCAGCCCTCGTGCGAGTGTGAGTCATCTGCAAAATTGTAACAATAAGTAATTATTGGATGATGTCGAGAAATTGCAGAAGAATTGTATAATTATGCCAAACTAAATTTACTGTAGAGAATTTTAAATTCATATAATAAAACAGAGGCATACTAATTCATTTCCACAACATAACATCACCAATTTGATTACTTATCGTACTCGCAACATGTTCGCATGCATATCACATTTTACTTATTAGAGTTCCATTAGAGTTCCAACCATCATGGACCAACATGCAAGGTTCCAATATTACATCAAGGTTACATCATGAAACTAAAACTTAAACTACATGTCCATTACATAATATAGTAGAGGATAACATCTAGCGCATCAAGCTAGTCACTAAAGCTGCTCTACTCGTCAGCGTGATCACTGTTGAGGTCGGATATAGCATCATCCTCATCCACGGGCTCCACTTCTTCTTTCTCCCAACCATCATCTTCAACAAACATTTCCAGATCTTCTCCTTCCTCATGAAGGATTGGGTGCAGTTGGTTGTTTCAATGATGCACCTCATACTGAAGATCAACCACCACATTCTAGTTATGAGCAAGCTAATGACACAAATCCCACTTAACACATGCCTAATGCACTGCTTTAGCCTTGGCTTTGTCTCATGCTGCTTCTGCTAGAGCTACGCGGTTGTTAGCTAGGATCCACTGGCATGTAGCAGTGAACGCCACAGCACGAGCAGCATCTAGCTGCTCCCATAGTCCTATCAGCACAGCCTGGTCATCAGCCCTTGCTGCCTGGGCTATATCCCTGTCTTCAGCAGCTGCTCTAGCCACCTTCCTATGCCTATAGGCATGCTTTCTGAGCTAACGTTGTGCAGCCTCGGCCCTTGTGAGCTTGTACATGCAAGTGGTGTAGGACTACTACCAGAAGTCTTGGGCGTCCTGACGAGCATAAAACATCTTCATTATGGCAAACGTAGCGCTCATAGCAGGACTAGAACTGTAATAGAACCATCCAATTTATAAGAGCACAAGAACAATAGCAATCACCAAAGCGATCAAAGTATCGTACTTGAGCCCATATAAATCTGGCAGTCCGTTGAAATCACAAAGGATCTCAAACCAACCAACATACAAACCAAGATCATACATGATTCAACATAACAAGTCACATGTTACATCATAGTTCACAAATGGTTCACAAGTATCTCACATACATCAGAGTTCACATAGTTGTTACAAACCAAGTTCAAATAGCAGAAGCATAGTAGTTTGACTTCAACATCACACTTAGTTCAAATACATGCCAGTACCATGGTCATTTCCAGCAAAAGCAAAATAGAGAGGATAACTTAGGAGTACCATGCCCCATGGTTTAGTCCTCATCCATGGAAAGATGAAGGCAGTTCTTATAGTACCCATGATACATCATATCATCTGCAACAAGAGGGAATAAACCCTGAGTACGAGAATGTACTCAGCTAGACTTACCCGTCATGAACCATAAATAATATGACACCAAGGAGTATGCAAGGCTTTATCGGTGGAGTTAACTTGACAACATTTTGCATAAAAGCTTAAGTAACATAACTTGGAGATTTAATATCTTTAGCATCAAATTGAATACTTATTCAATTAAGCATCTCTAGATTAGCACATGTACTAGAGCAATCACTTGATTAAGCTAACAAGCATTAGTAACCATATCCGGTGTAAACAGCAGCTACTTATTTTACCCATATCTGGAGTTCTACTCAACCAAATACTATGATCTTATACTTTCTAGAAAGCTTATAAAACTGTATACAACTTTGTTATAGTCATCTCAAGATGATTCAATGGGTATCAAGGTCAAACAAAGCAATTTCTTAGATCTATCTAGAAATTCTAGAGAATAAGCATTTCTGGAGACCAACTTACAACAGCTATAACTCTCAAACCATTTACCTATTGCCATGAAAATTTGACACAAGCAATATAAGTAAGGTATCTACAACTTTGTTATTGACAAGATTCACAGCAAACATCATTTAACCCATGCAATTTACTTAACAATAGAAACCGTCCAAAACAGTCACTATAATTGAATTATAGAGCAATAAATATTTCACTGCATACAAGCAATTAAATCTGGGAACAACCAATGGTTCCAACAGTTCTTAGACATCATATACACTTTAGAAAACATAGTGGTCAAGCCCAAATGAATTATTTAAATGCCTTTATTAATTTATTTGGATACTAAGGTGAAATAAGGAACATATACCAAAACTGCACAGTAAATTCTGAGAAAATTATAGTAGTATATGAAAGCTCACCCACAATTAAATACCTTAGTGTATATATATGGGACATATATATACCGTAGTACCAAAGCTACCTCTCCCCTTAGACTGTAGGCTCACCCTTGCGGTCTTGCCACTCTTACCTTGGGCATAGAAGCAATGGATCCATACATTACCACTCAAGTGAATGGCATCCATACAATAGCATGCGATATGGACGGCGAAAGTAAAAAACCCCTAGGTTAGTACTTATTTAGCCACCAGAAAGTCCTTAACTGGGCATAAAGGATATGACCACTCGCACACTCTAAATTTAAAATTCAGATTTTAACACACCAATATAAATAGCTATAAGTTGTCAAACTGATTTTATAAAACAAAACCTTTGTTTTAAATACCCATATGACAAGTTTAGTGTTGAACCTTCCTCCAATGCTAGCTGTCATGGGTCACCTTTGGTACAACTCTGGTATGGTCATGGGTTCGATCAGCGCCGCACCCTTAGGGATACTACTAGTCTACCAGGAAGTTCAGGTCTGACCTGCCCTTGGACTCAGGTCACTAGCTCCCTGCACATCCTTACTTCCTCCAGTGTGCGCACTTTCACTTACCGGGTCTCGGCCTGAGTTGAGCTACTCGGCTTCACGGTCAGAACGGCTTATCCGACCAACTAAGTGCTAGGCATGCGTTCAACATGACATGAGGACGTATAGTGAATCGGTCCATAACCGACATAGATGGGGATAAATAGGCATCAAGACCTCCATGCCTTGTTGCTTCTCTATCATGATCCCGCCCGGTCTTGTTTTATTCATCAACACATGGTTATTTCTACGATAGCAATTATAGCCACCGTGACCAGATATCTACTTATATCTTACAGGTGACAGGAAATCACCCGACTTCTATTGGGCTATGCATGGTTAAGCATATATTCGATCCTAGACCTATATAGGATTCAAGATATATTTGTCTAGACAAGGAAAGTATGTGCAACAAGTGGTTCCAATCAACCCCTAGTACTTAATGTATCAACATAAAAGGACTCAAGTTGATATTTGGAAAACATAGGAGGCTTGGAATGCTCTAGGGTTTGCCTTTTAGAAATGAGGAAGGTTGATGATTAGGACACTCAGGAAGATCTTTCATGTTGACTCCTCCTTCCACCTAAACCTCTTGCTCCTGGGCTGCCTGCTGCTGCTCCTGACGCTCGGGTTCAAACTCGAGTAGAGTGATGGAGAGTACACACATTCATATGCACAAATGAGTATCATGAATGCATAAGAGATCAGATGCCATGATGATGTGTATATGCACGAGCATGGTTATCCACAAGATATATGATAAGTTTAACATTCGTTGACCAAGTAGATGTATAACTTTCTTCTAGTTGATCTTTACTGAGTAGGTGCATATCTCTTCTATAGTACAAGAAACATACGCTCACCAAGTTCTAGTAACCTAAGGTAAATTTGTTCATCATCAGTAAGAGGCTTAGAACCTGCAGCTAACAACTAATCTCAATTAGCCTAAGCATCTACACAAGCATCATATAAGACAAACAATTACAATTTGACTTAGTCATTTCCTAGACTGTAAATAGCAGCTACTTAGTTTGGCCATATCTAGAGTTCTACTCAACCAAATACTATGACCTTAGACTTTCTGGAAATCTTATAAAACTGTATACAACTTTCTTATAGTCATCTCAAGATGAGTCAATGGCTATCAAGGTCAAACAAAGCTATTTCATAGATCTGTCTAGAAATTCCAGAGAATAAGCATTTCTGGAGACCAACTTACAACAGCTATAACTCTCAAACCATTTAGCCTATTGCCATGAAAATTTGACACAAGATATATAACTAAGTGATCTACAACTTTGTTATTGACAAGATTCACAGCAAACATCAATTTTCCCATGCAATTTACTTAACAACAGAAACTGTCCAAAATAGTCACTATAATTGAATTATAGAGCAATTAATATTTCACTGCATACAACCAATTAAATCTGTGCACAACCAATATACCAATAGTTCATAGACATCATATACACTTTAGAAAACATAATGGTCATGCCGGAATAAATTATTAAAATGCCTTTATTAATTTATTCGGATACTAAGGTGAAATAAGGAACATATATCAAAAGTGTATAGTAAATTCTGAGAAAATTATAATATTCTACATATGACCCCAAAAGTCTACTATACAAATTTTATGTCATTTGGATAAGTATAGCCATCTCTATAAAAATAACAAGTTGCATAGGCTTATTTTAGCAAAAATAGTTTAGCTTAGTGAAAAGTGTCAAACAACAGATTTCATATTTTTCTTACTTTCATCCCAGCACCATAACACTGTGTAAAACTTTGCATGATCATAAGTTATGTATTTTTACCCCATTTATTTTCACTAGAAACTAGCAATTAATCAAAGTTAAATAGGAAGACCATATTCCAAGTATACCTACTATAGGTTTCGCATTTTTATCAAATAGTACACTTCATAAAGAATCTAGAATTTTAGAAGTTTGCTACAAAATCTAGAATAACAAATAAAGAAAATCAAATTTCAAATTGAGGTCAGTTGCTAGGTGGACCCGGTCCAGTGCACCCACTACGACAGATAGCGGGGCCCCGCAGGTCAATGGGTCCCACATGTTAGCGACATAGGAGCAGAGGACGGCGCTGACTGGTGGAAGCTCGCCGACGGCAAGGTCTCCGGTGAAACCCCAGGCACCATCATGTTCCTCTCGTCAACCCGCACCCAGGGGTACCCCAGGTTGGGTCGGTGGCTCACCAGCGAGCATGGCGGATGGCAGTGGTCGCGCAGTGGCGCGTCGGCCGTCTCCGGCCACAACAGGCTCCCGCGAGAATAGCCCTACCTCTATGGTGACCTAGCACAGTTCTAGAGCAAGATCTGGCCACGGTGGAGCAGTGGGGGAGCCTGACCGCATGCATGGCAGCACGATGGCGCCCAGCGCACACGGCGGGGTTCTCCGTTCCTGCTAACCGGCGGCAAGAGGTGGGTCTCCATCTCCGAGGTAGGAGATAGGGTGCAAGGGATTGATCGGTGGTGCTACGGCGGCGGCGTATTCCTTGGTGAGGGTGCAGCAGCGGTGGTGTGGCTCGGCATTTGTCATGGCGAGGGCGAGAGCGAGCAAGAGAAGTGTGTGAGAGCGAGAATGAGCAGCAGGAGCGCGTCGCCCTCTTCTCCCCCTTCTGGCCTGACCAGCCGGGCCAACATCGGCGTACAGCCGCCACGCGGTGCGCGCGGCCAGCACTAGTCGGCCATGACGCGCGCAGCAAGGCCAGTTTCAGTTCGGATGAAACCGCCTAAAACTTGATTTTCTCTCCACCATAACTCCTAATCTGTGGTGAATCAGTGGAAACTATATTAGTGAAAGTTATAGAGCTGTGTGAGATCTCCAACTTTGCTTTGGGGAGTAACATCTAAATTGTCATGGTTACCAAGTTACACAGCTCCAAAGTGGTGCACTTGAAACTGAAATCAGCATTTTGGACTTAGCAAAATTTCTAAGTCTAGAAACAGCATTTTGTTGATTCTTGTGAGCCCTATTTGACTATGTTAGGCACTGAATTAGCTCATGACCCTTAAATAAAGTTTGTTCCACATAAGATAAGATACAACTTTTATTAACCATGCGCTTCCATGCAAACATTCTATGCTATAGTTCAACTTTGGTCAAAGTAGGATCATGAAAAATGACATTTTGAGTAAACTAGGACTTAGAAGCAAAATTGGCCCATGTCATGAATACAAATATTGTTCCATTTACCATCCTAGACATGTGTAAGGTGTTTTTGTGACCTCACAACCATCTCTTGCATTGGTTACACATGATCACAAGCATATGCATGTATATAATCAACATCACATGTGATAATATGTAAAGAATAAGATGAAATTCCATATGCTCATGCTCATGAATGCTTGGATGATGCTTGTGCTCATGAAATGCAAGTGCCAAATGCAATGCTTAACACTAGGGTGTTACAAGAACTCTCTGCCCACTCATCCCGTTCTTGGATCAATGCATTATGGTTGCGCTATCCTCAAACTATTATAGATGGATCCACCTAAGGAAAAGTACCAGCGGCACTGCCAGTAAGCTCATCCCTGTGCTACTGACAAATCTTGCTCAACACCTCAAATGCAACCACTTGGGCACCTTCCCAAGGAGTTTTCCCCTCGATTCTTCTTTCCACTCCTGCCTTAGGGGTGCTTGTGTACGAGTAGGGATAGTTAGCTGCACTTCAAACTATGGTTGTCCTTCCAGGTACTCCTCTGTCCAGAAGTAGTGGGGCGGTTCCATGTACCCCATGAAGTGCAACACCCTCCAGAGTAGGGCAGGGGTGCCGAACACGTCCAAGAAAGTGTCATTCCCTGTCGTTCCTGTCATCTGTACCAACAAAATATGGCGCAACTTTTGTGAGAATAACCTTATGTTAGAAAAGAGTTACTTAACAGAATAAGAAACTTATAAGGGGAGGAACAATGCAAGTATGTGAATGAATGAATTATCATGATGCATGCATGTTCCATACGTCCTCACAAATTAGGAAAAATGTAATTTTTAGAGGCATATACAGTGGCATACATACGTTCTCTCATAATATAAGCGTAACTAGTTGGGCTACACGTTTCACTGTTAGTGTACCTACAGAAAAATTTCATTTCTGCCCAACCCCACATTTATATGTGCAAAAATGAAAATCTGGTCTCTAGGTTGCAAGCTAAATACTTCCGTATATATATACCCATTATATATATACTTCCATATCAAAGCTACCCAAAAGTAAATACGTCCCATACATATATATAATATATGCATATATAGTTGTATCAAAGCTAACCCACAATTAAATACCTCCATATATATATGAAACATACATATACTTTAGTATCAAAGCTACCTCTCCCCTTAGACCGCACGCTCACATCTTGCAGTTATGCCACTCATCATTTTACCTGGGTGTAAAGGTATTTGATCCATACATTACCATTCAAGTGAATGGCACCCATACAATAGCACGCCATATGCACGACGAAAATAAAATCCCCCAAGTTAGTACTTATTTAGCCACCTAAAATCCTTGACTAGGCATAAAGGAAAGGATCACTGGCACACTTTTAGATTCAAATTCTAGATTTGAACACCTATATATATAGAGCTATAAGTTGCCAAAAACTAGTTTTGAAAAAAAAACTTTGTTTTAAATACACATATGGCAAATAATGTTCAATCTTGCTCCGATACCAGCTGTGGCAGAACCGACCAATTTATAAGAGCACAAGTACAATGGCAACCACCGAGGCGATCGCACTATTATACTTGAGCCCATATAAACCCAACATACAACCAAGATCGTACATGATTCAACATAGAAGCCACATGTTACATAGGTTCACAAGTTGTTCAACATACCTCGGAGTACAAAAAGAGTTATTACAACCCAAGTTCAAATGTAGTAGCGGAAGCAATATGGTTCTAAAACCATCATCACACACACTTATTTAAATACATGCTAGTTTGTGACCAAGTCCAACAAAAGCATCATAGGTAAGACAACATAGAAGAGCCTTGCCCATGGCTTTACAATACCCATGATATATCGTGCCATCTACAACAAGCGGGAAATAAACCCTAAGTACAAGAAGGTACTCAGCTAGACTTACCTGTCATAAACCAAAAATAAAGTGACACCAAGGATCATGCAAGGCTTTATAAGTGGAGGTAGCTTGACAATATTTTGCATAAAAGCCACTAGTTGAGCTATACATTTTATAATTCGGTCCTAAGTTAATTATAGCTATTCATCTCTAGATTAGCATCTAACCTGTGCCAAACATGTGATATATAATTATGTTGCATAACAATAATAACCATAGCCGGTATAATATTTCCATGTTCATCATAGCTATTAAATTCCATAGTCCAGTTACTATGATGCTAGAGCTAGTCAAGTTTCTCACTATCTGGGAGACGGTGATTCAAATCGGTTGCAACCAGCTGGGTAGTATTCCTAACACAAACCTAGGCCCACTAGCCATGGTAGCCTTAGGTCACCTTTGGTACAACTCAGGTGCACATGTCGTGGATTCGATCAGCGCTGCACAATCAGGGACAACCAACTGCCAGGACGTTTAGGCCTAGCCTGCCCTTGGGCTCACGTTTGGCTCCCCACACATCCTTACTACCATCAAGAGTGTGCACTTCTAAAGAATGGGGCCCAGCCTGAGTTGAGTTACTCGGCTTCGTGGTCGAAACGAGTTATCCGGATAGCTAAGTGAGAGGCATGCGTTCAATCTCGATAGAAGTGCCAACAACGGTATGGTCCTTAATTGACATAGATGGGATCAACATAGCTAACCCAACATCATTTGTATATAAAATCTTGTCCGGTCTCCACTTAGATAACACCCCATGGTTATTTTCCATGATAGAAATTATAGCCAACCGTGCTTCGATATCAACCTATATCTCATGGGTGACAGGAAATCACCCGACTTCTACCGAGCTAAGCATGGCTAAGCATATGTTCAATCCTGGACCAACATAGGGTTCAAGGTATATTTCTGGACAAGGTAGTTCTATGCATCAAGTGTTTCCAATCAACTCTTATAACCTAATGCATCAAACATAAAGGACTCAAGTGATATTTATAAAAATGTAGGAGGCTTAGAATGCTCCAGGGCTTGCCTTTTAGAAATGATGTAGGCCTATGATCTGGGCACTCCAGTATTTCCTTTGGGGCCTGCTCTTCGCTTTCTGGAGCTACTTGCTGCGGTGCCTCCTGGTCCTCTTCTTCCACTGCCTCGAATTCCAATAGCGTTATTCCCTCCAGCGATCCTATATGCATGAGCATGCAATAAGATACAACAATGCACAGGTGATGATATGGATGGTAGGATATGATGAAATGCATAAACATACAGGTACTTAACAACAAGGTACCATGGTGATGACAAGATTAACTTTAATTTTACTGAGTAGGTGTATATATCTTCTCTAGTACAAGAACATACACTTGCCATGTTTTAGCAACCTAAGATAGAATTGTTCATCATCATTAAGATGTCTATTACCTATAGCTAACAACTTAGTTTAATTGGCATAATCATCTAATTTAATAAGCATCATGTTAATACAAAGCAAACAATTCAAGAACTTGATGCAATTGAATTATAGAGCAATAAATATATAACTGCATATACCCAATCAAAATTGGTTACAACCAACTATGCCAACAAGTCTCATTCATCACCAACATGTTAAAAGTATAATGGTTAAGCCCTAATAATTTCTTAAATCATTTTTTGATTCGCTAAGCATAGCTAGGTTAAAATTGGAACTGCTACTTTTAGTGCACAGAAAATTCTAGAAAACTTACAGTAGCTCATACTTGCTCTCAACAGACTACTGTTAAAATTTCATGTCATTTGGACAAGTACAACAACTTCTACAAAAATGACAAGTTACATGCTTTCTAGCCACTCAAATATACTTAGCATAGTGAAAAGTGTCAAGCAATAGATTTACTACCTTTGTCACATTCCTTATAACACCAGTATACTATGAAAAATAATTTATGTCCATAGGTTACATATATTTATCACAATTAATTTCACAAGAACTAGCATTTTATTAAACGAAAATAAGAAATCTTCCTCCAAGCATGCTAACTGGAGGTTTAACATTTTTCTGAGCTTTGGCATGTCAAAACAAGACTAGCAAAATTGGAATCACATTTTTTAGCGTCTCCCAAACTTAAGTTATGCATTTTTCAAGATTAATAGGAATAAACAAAATAATTTAAATAGGGTACAAAACTGTAGCATATACCAAGTTTCATATTTTTAACAAATAGTACTCATCAAGATGAATCTAACAAAATTTGGTTCACTAAATTTGGACACTCCTAGAATTAGTTATGAAATTTTGAAGTTTGAATCAATTCCTAAAAAAGAATAAAGAAAAACATTTAAAATCCGAAATCGCTACGCGCACACAGCTCTGTGTACCCATTGCCACTAACACCTGGGCCCCATGGTCCACTGGACCCATCGATCAGAGGCGCAGCGTAGGGGCGTGATTTTGACCAGCGAGAGCTCACCGACGATGAGGTCTTCGGCGATGAGGTGAGCATCAGAGTGCTCCCCATCACCATGCGCATCGACTGGAGGGGTCGGTTGTCTAAGGGGCTCACCGAAGCTAGCTTCATGGCGGCCATGGCGGCTCGATGGAGCTACACGGCAGCGTCACTACCGTCTCCGGTAATGCCAAGCTCACCAGAGCTCTATCAGAGCTCCAGTGCATCTAGAGGAATCTATGGTTAGGGCTCAGGGCTACAGTGGAGCGACAGTGAGTTCTAGCCATATGCGCGGAGCTGGGCGGCGCCCAGTGCACGGCGGCGGTGCTTGTCGTTCTGACAAGGTGACTATCGATGACAAACACTTGTCTTAGGGTTATGGTACTAGGGTTCAAGGCGGTGCGGAAACAAGCACAAGAGGGAGAGAGGGGGACCGGTTAAGTTTGGCCATGGCAAGCTCGTGCTCGTGGCCATGGTAGGCGCGCATGGCATGGACGCGCGTTCTGTCGCCGATGAGGCAGTAGAGGTTCAACGGCTGCGGTAGTAGCTTATAGGACCTACAGTGATGACAGACTAAGGGAGAAGGAAGTCGGAGAGGCACTGGTTAGGGCCGGCCATGGGTGAGCTCGAGCTCGGTGGTGCACCGCGACCATGAACGCGACGTCGATGGTGCAATGTGGCCTCACCTGAGATCGTATGGTGGTGCTAGGTACTCGAAGAGGTGGAGTAGGTCATGGTGGAGCTACGTGTGAGACAGATGGGGTAGTGGTGCTGTGGTGGTGGTGTGCTCGGCCGGTGGTGGTGTGCTCGGGGCGGCGCTCCGCTTCCTCCGATCGGTGGGCGCATGCGAGAGAAGGAGGGAGCGAGTGAGAGCGAGGGTGGGCGAACAGCAGCGGTGCGGTGCTCTTACCCTCCTGTCCGGCCTGATGAGCGGGGCTAGCGACACCGTATGGATGCCACCTGGTGCGCGCGGCCTACGCCAGTCGGCCATGACGGCGCGCGGCAAAGGCCGTTTTTAGGCCTGGTGAACCCAACTGAAACCCAAACTTTGAGCCCCCGGATTTCCCAATCCGTGATAGATTTTGGCAAACCATTTTCACCACTTTGTAGAGCTACACGAGTACTACCAAATTTCTTAAAGGAGTTTGGTCTAATTCAAACTGGTTTGCAAACTAAAAATCGGCAAAAGTAGGTACATGAAAACTATAAACAGTCTTAGAAAATTTTCTAAGTTCCTGAAACAGCAACAAATTGAAACTTGTGAGCTCTATTTGACCAATTTAGGCACTGAATTAGCTCTTGGCCCTTAAACAAAGTTTGTTCCACATAAGATAGGCTACAACTTTTATTAAGGTCCCACAGCCATGCAAGCTCTCTAAGTAATTAGTCAAGTTAGGTCAAACAATCAACTTAATAAGGACATTTCTAGTGATACCTACACTTAGAAGCATTTTTTGACCAACTCATGAATATAAACTTGGTTCCATTTTTCATCCTAAGTGTGTCTAAGGTGTTTTAGTGACCAAACAACACTCACTTGCATTATCCAAGCAATGATCACAAGCATATAATGTATAATTAAGCATCACATGTGATAACATAGAGTGAATGAAATGAAATTTCATATGCTAATGCTCATGAATGAATGGGTGATGCTTATGCTCATGCAAATGCAAGTGCAAAGTGCAAGATTAACACTAGGGTGTTACAGCATAGGCCTTGTATCTATCTTAGGCTGCTTCTAAGGCAATCTAAACTTGCTTAACCTTTTCTTCATATTCATTAACCTTCTTGTTGCCATGCAACCCTCTTTCTCCAACCTCGGACCAATTGAGTGGTGTCCTACAATCCCATCCATACAAGGCTTCATAGGGGCTCATGTTGATACTTGCTTGATAACTATTGTTCTAGGCAAATTGAGCAAACGGCAGACAAGTGTCCCAACTGCTACTATATATTAGAGCACACGCTCTAAGCATATCTTCCAAGATTCGATTTACTCTCTCGGTTTGACCTCCGGTTTGCAGATGATAAGCTGTACTACAATTCAAAGATGTTCCCATTGCCTTATGTAATTCCTCCCAAAATTGAGATGTAAACTGTGGACCTCTGTCTAAGACCGTATACTTGACATTGACTGGTAGGAAATGTGCTAATTTCGTCAGCTGATCAACTATCACCAAAATAGAGTCATACCCACTAGACGTCCTCGGCAATCCTGAAATAAAGTCCATGGTAATATTCTCCCATTTCCAAGCTGGGATTGTCAATGGTTGGAGAGTTCTGGCTGGTTTAAGATAATCGGCCTTTACTCTACAACAAACATCACATTCTACCACAAATCTTGCAATGTCTTGCTTTAGGCCTCTCCACCAAAACTTTTCCTCACATCTCCATACATCTTATTACTGCCGGGGTGAATAGAGAAGAGCAACTCATGTGCCTCATTTAGAATTTGCTTCCTTAGTTTCTCTTGGTTTGGCACTACTAACCTCTTTCCAAACCATAAGATATTCGAGCGATCCAAATGAAAGCTCTTTTACCTTGGATCCTCCAATCTCTCCTTGATTCTGGCAAGATCCACATCTAGTTGTTGTCCATCTTTGATGTCTCGCAACACATGAGAGGTCACTTGTAGCATAGACAATGAACCTATAGGTACTTGGGACAAATCCAACTTTTGCATATCTCGGCATAGAGAGTCCATTTTTCTTTCTACTAGGATGCAATCACAACTTGTCTTCCTACTCAAAGCATCAGCTACCACATTTGCCTTTCTAAGGTGGTATTGGATATTCAAATCATAGTCCTTGATTAACTTTAACCATCTCCTTTGCCTCATATTGAGCTCAGACTGAGTGTAGAAATACCTTAAGCTCTTGTGATCCGTATAAATTGTACATGGTTGTCCAAACAAGTAATGCCTCCAAATCTTCAGGGCATGAACTACAGCTGCTAGTTCAAGATCATGTGTAGGGTAGTTTGCCTCATGGATTTTCAATTGTATCGATGCAGGGGCAATCACATGTCCATCTTGCATAAGCACACAACCCAAACCGACATTGGATGCATCACAATACACTTCAAATGGCTTGGTGATATCTGGTTGGACTAATACCAGTGCAGTCACTAACTTTTGCTTGAGAGTTTGAAAGGCTTCCTCTCTAGCTTCAGTCCATACAAAGTTCTCTTCCTTCTTTGTGAGCTCAGTTAATGGCTTTGCTATCTTGGAGAAATCTGGCACGAATCGATGGTAATATCCCTCCAATCCAAGAAATCCTCAAACTTGCTTCACCGTAGTGGGCGTAACCCATTCCACTACATCCTTAATCTTGCTTGGGTCCACTGAGATCCCATTGTGAGTTAAGATATGACCCAAAAATGAAACCTCGATGAGCCAAAACTCACACTTGCTAAACTTAGCATAAAGCTTATGATCTCTCAGTTTTTGTAGAACTACTCTTGAATGTTTGACATGGTCTTCTTCGGTCTTTGAGTAAACCAAAATATCATCGATGAAGATTATCATAAACACATCCAACTTCTCAAAAGAAGATGGAATTCATGACATACATGAAGTATGCCGGGGCATTGGTTAGCACGAAAGACATAACTATGTATTCATAAGATCCATATCATGTGGAAAATGCGGTCTTTCGAATATCTCCTTCTCTAATTCAGATTTGATGGTATCCTAATCTCAGGTCAATCTTAGAGAAGTACTTGGCTCCATTAAGCTGGTCAAACAAGATGTCGATCCTCGGGAGAAGATACTTGTTCTTGATGGTTCTTGCGTTGAGTAGCCGATAGTCTATCAACATTCTTAGACTATGGTCCTTTGTGGTCATGAATAAAGCTGGACAACCCCATGGAGAAGAACTAGGTCTAATGTAACCCTTCTCCAATAAGCTAGTCAATTGCTTCTTCATTTCCTCTAGCTTAGGCGGTGCCATCTTGTATGGTGGTTTATATACGGGTGCGGTTCTAGGTTCTAGCTGAATCAAAAACTCGACGTCTCACTTTGGTGGCATCCCCGTTAACTCCTCTAGAAACACATCCGGGAATTCACACACCACTGGAACTAGCTCAACACCCTCTGACACATTGGACTTGGCTCTGAAATTTTTCAAGGCAATCTGCAGATTTTGAGAGGCATAAAAGATAACTCTCTTTTCCGAGGGGTGTTTTATCTCTAAGGATCTAGCCACACACCTAATGATGCACTTATGCTTAATAATCCATTTCATACCCAAAATGACGTCCACATCATTTCCCAACTTAAGAACTATCAGGTTGGCCAAAACTTCCAAACCTACTATATCGATCTGAGCTGAACTAACTATTTGGTTAGACTCATGGGTAACCCTAGGGACAATGATTTGGTACCCCTTTCCAAACTCCATAGTTAGGAACTTATTATCCTGAACATATCCCTCATGAATGAATGAATGAATGCGATGCTCCAGTATCAAACAATACTCTAGCTAGAACTGAGTTGATGGGTAACTTACTAACTATCATGCCATCATCCATGTTAGCTTCCTCAGCTGTCACAAAGTGTAGCTGAGCATTCTTCTTGGGCACATTGGTGGCACACTTGGGGGCTGGCGCTCGCAGTGCGGCTGCTTGCTGCTACTTATGTAGCTTGATCGGGAAATTGCAAGCATAATGGCCATAACCACCACACTCAAAGCATGCCCTAGTAGCTGTCGCTCCTTGCTTGTCCTTCTCTTTTTGTGTCTGCTGAGGTGGACGATTCTGAATCCACATTAGGCACGGTGCTGCAAAGCCTAGGATCCTTGGGGTGCTTCCATCATCTTTTGCTTGGTGGACGAATTCTATCCTTGGCCTTGATGAAAGGTGGCTCTCTTGCGACTATCATTGTCTACTGCATTCTTCTTAGTTTTGGCCTTGATTGCGGCACTCGCCATGTCATTGAAGGTGGGAGTAGGCACGTTGCATAACTTCTCTTGCATCATAGGAGTAAGAACATGCTCATACCTCACTTTCTTAGCTGCATCCATTGCTACTTCTTCGGGAGCATATTGAGCAAGCTCATTAAACTTGTGGGTGTATTCCACCATAGACATTTTTCCTTAGACCAAGTTACGAAACTCTGCAGCCTTGATGAGCATAGACCCCATGAGTATAAAGAATCCACGAAAGGCCTCCGTAAACTGCTACCAATTGAGCTGCGCATTGGGCTACAAGCAGGCACGGTAGTCATGCCACCAATGGTCGGCTGCCTCCAAAAGCTGATGTGTGGCAAAACTCACTTTCTCCTCTTCCGTGCACTGCACTAGAGTGAACTTCTGCTCTATGGCCCATTCCAATAGCTCCACCACCGCTCGATTCCTCATGCCAACAACTCCACCACCTCCACCTCTACCTCCCCGAACCACTACTACCTCATGTCGTGCCTTGGAAAGGCCCCATTTTGCCTCACCGCCACCACGTCATCACTGGAGCGCCGCCGTGCTCGTGGCTCACCGTGGCCCGGCCATTCCACTGCCCCGTAGGCCTTCGTCTCCTTTGGTCTAGCACCCCTCTAGAGTCTAGAAGCTTAGGCCAAATCTAGGGATGATGCCACTATGTGTTTGTGCCAGAACAGGTCACCGCTCCACGTGTGGCCGCCATTGCCGTCGTGGTACTCGAGCTCGTCTTCATCGAGCTAGTCAACCGTATCCCTCCTTCCTCTTGCGTGTTTGGTAGGGTAACCCTAGGTCTAGTTAATGGCATGATGGAGACCTCTCTCCTGCCGCCATCTTGCAGGAACGGTGAGAGCACCGCCGTGCACCGAGCGCCGCCACGTGGCCACACATGCGGACCAAGCTCGCTGTCACATCACCGGAACCCTAGCCACCTAGGTTAGCTCCGATAGGTTACCGCGAAGCTGTAGAGCACCTCACCAGAGAGTATGGTGGCCAGAGGATGCTGGCATACCACCGCGTGACCTCCGCCATCCGTCATTACCACTGACGAGCTACTTCCGGTGAGCTTCCGGGCAAACCGAGCACACCTACCGACGCGGCTCGACGTGTAGAGTGCAACGGTGTAAATGCTACCGTTGGAAACCTCACCGACGGCGAACTCTCACTGGTCAACCGCTGTGCTCTGCTTCTGTGTGTCTAACGTGCGGGTCCCATTGACCGCGGGCCCCAGCTGTCTGCCTGTGTAGGTTTTGATTTTCTGATTTGTTTTCACATATTTGAATGCATGTTTCCAAAATTCATATCTAGAGCTAGGAGTGTCCAAATAGGGTGAACCAAATTTTGTTCAATTCATCATGAAGTGTAGTATTTAATAAAAATATGAAATGCACTATTTATAGTATTTTTCTAGGAGAACAAAATGGAGCTAGATAAATGCTTTTTCAATTGTTTACAATCTTGTAAAATACATAACTTGAGCTAGCGAAGTGATAAAATTGTGATTCCAATTTTGTTGATCTTGTGTTGATATGCTCTAGCTAGGAAAAATACTAAACTTGTAGTAAACTTGATTGGAGTAGGGTCTTTCTATTTGTCTTTTAATAAATGGTGTTTTCTAAGGAAATTCATAAGGATAAAAATAAGTAACATATTTCCATGCAAAATTTTGTACTGTGTTAATGGGTTATGGTGAAGCTAAGAAAAATATTAAATCTATTGGTTGACACTTTTCATTAGGGGTAACTATTTTCACTAAAATAAACCTTGCTAGCTTGTCATTTTTGTAGAGGATGTTATACATGTACAAATGGTATGAAATTTATACAGTAGCCTATTGGGAGCACTTGAAAGATACTGTAATTTCCTGAGAATTTACTGTGCACATTTGGTATATGTTTGTTATTTCACCTAATTGTCTAATTAAATTAATAAAGACATTTAAATAAATAACTTGGGCTTGACTAGTATGTTTTCTAGAGTGTATTTGAGGTCTATGAACTGTTGGTACAATTAGGTGATGTCCAATTTTGAATGCTTATATGCAGTGAAAATATTATTGCTCTATAATTCCATCATAGAGGTTGTTTTGGACAGATTCTGTCACTTGGTGAATTGCATTGGCAATATGAGATTTGTTGTAAAAATAGTTAATTACAAAGTTGTGGAGAACTTCTTTATCTAGCTTGTGTCAAAATTTCAGGGCAATAGGCCAAACAGTTTAGGAGTTTTGGCTGTTAGAAGTTGGTCTCCCGAAATGCTTACTCTCTGGAATTTCTAGATAGACCTGGGAACTTTACCTGTTTTGACTAGGATAGGGGTTGAATTAGCTTTTAGTGATTGAATGAAAGTTGTAGTCAAATTTATATGCTTTCCAAAAAGTCCAAGATCACAATATTTTGTTGACTAACTCCAGTTATGATCTAAACTTGTAGCTATTGTGTTGTGGTTCAGAAATAGACTTAGTGTGGATTCTTGAAATTTCTAGAGAAGAGATATGCACCTGCTCAGTAAATAAGAATTCAACTTGGTTATCATCTAAGTAACTTGATATAATCATCAGCATAGAATCATTCACGTTCTCATGTCATATCATTCACAATCCTTCTTATGCATCCATGATACTTACTTTATGCATATGCATGCAATAAGTGCTGCGGAAGAAATCACATTGGTGGGACTCGAAGCCGATCCACAAGAGGAGAACCAGGAAGCTAAGCACCAAGAAGCTCCAGGCGAAGGCGAGCCTGAAGTTGATCATCTCCTAGAGTGCCCTGACCACCAGCCGGCCACGTTTCTAAAAGGCAAGCCCCGGAGCATTCTAAGTCTCCCCTGTTTTACAAAATATTACTTGAGTCCTTTATGTTTGATGCATTAGGTTATAAGAGTTGATTGGAACCACTTATTGCATATACTTTCCTTGTCTACAAATATCTATCTTGAATCCTATGTAGGTCCAGGATCGACCTTTATGCTTAGCCATGCTTAGACCAGTAGAAGTCGGGTGATTTCCTGTCACCTGCAAGCTATAGGTGGTGACTTGATCACGATTGGCTATATTGTGCTATCGTGGAACATAACCTGGTGATGTTGAACAATTGAAGATTGGATGGAATCTTATATGTTAGGTGTGGTGACTTATAGTGATTCTGTCTGTGTCATTTAAGGACCAGCCATTGAAGGCCCTCTTGTCATGTTTAACGCATGCCTCTCACATAGTTGGCCGGATAAGTCATTCTGACCGCGAAGCCGAGTAGCTCAACTCAGGCTGGGGACACAAGCAGTTGAAGTGCGCACCCTAGAGGCAGTAAGGATGTGTGGAGAGCCAATGGCGTGAGTCCAAGGGTGGGTTTGAGCTCTCGAGCCACCTAGCAGATTGGTAGTATCTTTGAGGGTGCGGCGTTGGTCTTACCCACGATTTGGACCTAAGTTGTACCAAACGTGACCCGATGTGACCTTGACCAGGGAAGTATGGGTGTGTGTTAGGAATAATTCCTCAGCTGGGTAGGAATCAATTCGAATCACCGTCTCTCCCGGATAGTGAGAACTTGACATGAGCTCCCTTCATCGTAGTAATTGATGAAAGTAATGGTTATGTGGATTATGGAAATGCTCAACTTGATATGGTTACTATTGTGATGATTTAATGGTACACAACATGTTTGGCATATGATAGATGCTAATCTAGAATGGGACAGGAATAATAAACTTGTTATTTCAAAGTTAAAAGATACTAGATAAATATTGGCTTGTAGGCAAAGGATGTCAACCAGCTCCACTTATAAGCCTTGCATGATCCTTTGTGTCTCTTATTTTTGGTTTATGATGGGTAAGTCTAGCTGAGTACCTTCTCGTACTCAGGGTTTATTTCCCTATTGTTGCAGATAACGTGATGTACCACGGCTACTGTAAGCACTGCTTTGCTCCTGCAGTGGAGGAGGAATAGGACCATGGGCATGGTCATTCTATATAACATCTCACCCTTGTGCTTTTGTTGGAGATGGGTATGAAAACTAGCTATGTATCTAAACTACTATTGGTGTCGTTCAGAACTATGTTGCTTCCGCTACTGTTAAACTGATGTTGTAATAACTGTGTTGGAACTCCGATGTATGACAAACTATTTGTGAACTTGTAACATGTGACTTGTATGTTGAATCATGAACGATCTTGGTTTGTATGTTGGTTGATTCGATATCCTTTGTGATACTCGACAGACTACCAGATTTATATGTGCTCAAGTGTGATGGTTTGACTGCCTCGGTGGTTGCTATTGTACTTGTGCTCTTATAAATTGGATGGTTCTATTACATGGGAGGCCCGTGTCTCTACCTGCGCCACATTCCTATCTGCAACAGCATTCTCCATCTGAGTCTGGAGGGCTCCCAACGTTGTATGAGCGTTAGCAGTGTCCCAAAGAGCCTCCCTAGCTATCTTCTTGTGCTTATGCACACGCTTCTTTAGCCTTCGCTATACTTCCCTAGCATCCATGAGCTTGTTCACATAGATGTTATAAGACTCTTGCTAGAAATATCAGGCATCTTCTTGGGCATAAAACATCTACATGATAGCGAACATGGCACTCATAGCAAGACTCGAGCTCTATGCCCACTCATCATGGTCCCGCACCACAGAAACATGGTCATGCTGCCTCCAAACGGCCGTAGCTAGATCCACTTGAGGAATAGATCCCGCTGCACTGTTGGTGAGTGAATCACCATGCTACTGACAAAGTGTGCTCAAGATCTCAAAGGCTACCACTTGAGCGCCTTCCTAAGGGGTTCTTCCCTCAGACTCCTCTTTCCAGCTATGGTACTACGGTGCCCGTGTATAAGCTAGGATGGACACTTGCACCTCATACCATGGTTCCTCCTGCACATGCCTCTATGTCCAAAAGTATTGGGGCGGCTCTGTGTAAACCCACAAAATGCAACACTCTCCAGAGCAAGACAGGTATGCCAAAGATACCCAAGAATGCCTCGTTCCCTTCTGGTGGGTAATAGGCTGCCATCTGTAACCAAAATGGTGCAACTCTCGTGAGAACAACATTATAATAGAAAAGAGTTACTTAACCGAATAAGAAACTTATAAGAGGAGGAACAATGCAAGTATGTAATAAATGATTTATCATGATGCATGCACGTTCCATACGTCCTCACAAACTTAGGAAAATTGAAACTTTTAGCGACATACACGGTGGCATACATACGTTCTCTCATAAATAACGTAACTAGTCGGGCTACATGTTTCGTTGTTAGCGTACCTGCACAAGAGTTTCATTTCAGCCCAATCCCACAATTATATAAATACAGAAATGAAAATATGGTCTCTAGGTTGAATACTAAATACTTCCATATATATATACCCATATATATATATATATACTTCCATATCAAAGCTACCTAAAATTAAATACGTCTCATATATACATATAAATATGCATATACAGCCGTATCAAAGCTAACCCACAATTAAATACCTTAGTATATATATGAGACATATATATACTTCAGTATCAAAGCTACCTCTCCCCTTAGACCGCATGCTCACAACTTGCGGTCATGCCACTCATCATCTTACCTTGGGCGTAGAGGCATTTGATTCATACATTACCACTCAAGTGAATGGCATCCATACAATAGCACACTGTATGGATGACAAAAATAAAACCCCCATGTTAGTACTTGTTTAGCCACCTGAAATCCTTAATTGGGCATAAGGAAAATGATCACTAGCACACCTTAGATTTAAATTTTAGATTTGAACACCTATATATATAGCTATAAGTTGCTAAAAACTGGTTTTTTGTAAAACAAAGACTTTTGTTTTAAATACACATATGGCAATAATGTTGAATCTTGCTCTGATGCCAGCCGTAACAGAACCGTCCAATTTATAAGTGTACGAGTACAATGGCAGCCCACAAGCGGTCGCACTGTCATACTTGAGCCCATATAAACCCGGTAGTCTGTCGAGTACCACGAAGGGTCTTGATTCATCGCCAACATACAATCAAGATCGTACATGATTCAACATACATGCCACATATTACATAGAGTTCACAAATACATTGCCTTATATCAGAGTACGATTAAAGTTATTACAACCCAAGTTCCAAATAAAGTAATAATAGCAGAAGTAAAGTAGTTTTAAAACCAACATCTCACACCATTGTTTAATACAAGCCAGTTCATGATCACCACCCACAAAAGCATCATAGATAAGATATATAAGTAGAAGTGCCTTGCCCGAGGCCTACTCCTTGTCCACAGCGGGACAGAAGCAATTCTTACAATAACCATGAAAAATCGTGTTATCTGCAACAAGTGGGAAATAAACCCTAAGTACAAGAAGGTACTCAACTAGACTTACCTGTCATAAACCAAAAATAAAGTGACTCCAAGGATCATGCAAGGCATTATAAGTGGAGCTAGCTTGACAACATTTTGCATAAAAGCTACTTGTTGAGCTATACATTTTATAATTCGATCATCAAGTTAGTGAATTATAGCTATTCATCTATAGATTAGCAACTAACCTATGCCAAACATGTGGTATATCAGTAGTGATAGAACAATAGTAACCATAGCAATTTATTATATCATTCTCAGAACCATTCCACTTGCCATTATCACTACGATAGAAGAAAGCTCAGTCAAGTTTCTCACTATCTGGGAGAGACGGTGATTCGAATAGATTACAACCAGCTGGGCAGTATTCCTAACACAAACCTAGGTCTACCAGCCATGGTAGCCTTAGGTCACTTTTGGTACAACTCAGGTACACATTTTGTGGGTTCGATCAGCGCCGCACCCTCAGGGACACTACCAGATGCCAGGTCGATCAGGACTCTAACCTGCCCTTGGCCTCACACTAGCTCCCTGCACATCCTTACTACCTCCAGTGTGTGCACTCTAATAGAATGAGGCCTAGCCTGAGTTGAGCTACTTGGCTTCATGGTCGAAATGAGTTATCCGGCTAGCTAAGTGAGAGGCATGCGTTCAAAATGACCGAGAACCAACAACGATGTGGTCATTAATCAGCGCAGACAGAATCACATGAGTCAACCTACAACATAGACTCCGTCCGGCCTCGATTTACAACATCCCATGGTTCTTTTACACGATAGCAAATATAGCCAACCATGGTTCAGTGTCCACCTATATCTCACAGGTGACAGGAAATCACCTGACTTCTACCGAGCTAAGCATTGCTAAGCAGTTATTCGATCCTGGACCTACATAGGATTCAAGGTATATTTCTGGACAAGGTAGTTCTATGCATCAAGTGTTTCCAATCAACTCTTATAACCTAATGCATCAAACATAAAGGACTCAAGTGATATTTTATAAAACATAGGAGGCTTATAATGCTCCGGGGCTTGCCTTTCAGGAAAGAAGTAGGCTGGTGATGAGGGCACTCTGGTAGTTCTTCTGGAGCCTACTCCTCACCTTCGGGAGCTATGGGCTAGGGTGTCTCCTGATTCTCCTCCTCCTCTACTTTGAACTCCAAGAGAGTGATTCCTTCGGGCGATCCTATATGCATGAGCATGAATAAGATATCATGGGTGCATAGGTAATGACATGGATGATATGACATGATGAAATGCATAATCATAAGTGTTCTTAACAGCAAGGTATTAGGGTGATAACAAGATTAACTTTCTTTTACTGAGTAGGTGCATATCTCCTCTCTAGTAATTAAACAAACACCTATTTAAACATTTTCTGGGCTGCAAGACAGCAGTCACTTGTTTTGAGCATAACTGGAGTTATACACATCCAAACAATATGATCTTGGACTTTCTGGAAAGCTTATAAAATTATCTACAACTTTCTTTTAATCATCTTAAGGTGATTCAGTAGCTATCTAGGTCAAACAATTCAATCTTTCAGATCTATCCAGAGGACAAGCAAATCTGACAGCAGACTTCTAACAGCTATAACTCTTAAACCATTAGGCCTGTGACCATGAAATTTTAGGACAAGCAACATGATCAAGTATGCCCACTGTAGGTTTAGTATTTTTCCTAGCTAGAGCATGCCAACACAAGACCCACAAAATTGGAATCACAATTTTAGCACTTCCCTAGCTCAAGTTATGCATTTTAGAAGATAGAAACAAATTTAAAAGCACTTTACTAGCTTAATTTAATTCCCCTAGAAAAATACCTCAAACAGTAGGTTTCATATTTTTATCAAATAGTACACTTCATGATGAATCCAGCGAAATTTGGATCACCCCATTTGGACACTCCTAGCACAAGATATTGATTTTTGAAGTTTGCATTTAAATCTGTGAAAACAAATAAAGAAAACATTTAAAACTCTGACTAATAACTGGGCCCCATGGGTCAACAAGACCCACATGTCAGTGAGGAAGAGCAGAGCACCGGCTTTGACCGGCGAGAACTCACCAACGGCGAGGTCTCTGGCGATGGCATCACCACCACTACACTCATCTCGTTAAGCCGCATCGAGGGGTACCCTCGGTTGACTTAGAGGCTCGACGGCGGCCATGATGGCTCGGCGGTGATGCATGGTAGTGCACCGGCCATCTTTGGCCGCAAGAGTCTCAAGCGAGCTCTGCTATAGCTTCGCGGTGACTTAGCGAGGCTAAAGGGTGAAGGTTAGGGTTAGTGGCAGCGCCGGAGGAGCACAGCCACGTGCATGGTGGCATGGCGGCGCGAGCGTGGCAACAATGAGGTCACCGTTCTGATGAGACGGTGGTCCTTTTCTTTCCTCCACTCGATGGTCCCCCATGTGCACATGTCCACCCGCCGCCCACTCCATGACGCCGTCCTTTGGATGCTTCTTCCTCGATTCCTTTGGTCACGTGTCCAACCACGTGCTTCTCCAAGATGTGGGGTGCTGAGTAAGCTCCTTTTCCTTTCGTGTTTACCTTTTTCTCCATGGTTGAAAAGCTAGGGTTGGTCCAATCTATGCAATGGCTAGGGTTACTTCAAATCTTTCTTGGGGGTCTTGTAGAGTAGGCTTTAATGCGCCTCTGTGTGAGTTTTGATGCATTGGTGTCGGTTGAATCGTGTGATTTTGTGGATGGAACATCGGTCGCTCATAGTGGAGATGTTGTTCTATTCACACTTTGGTGGATGGTCCGTGGACCTTGTGGACGATCCGTTGGCCGGTCTATAGCGTGCTTTTGCTGTGTACAATATGTCCGTTGGTGGAAGGTTTCGATGACCTGATGGAACACTCTGGTAGTGCCTGGTGGTTCTCTGTCACAATTATTCCTGCTCTCTGATCTTCATCTCTGGTTATAGAGTAGTAGAACTTATTAGCTGAACCATGTTTATTCATGATTAATGTACTGTTTCTGGGTCTAGGCTAACTCAACCTTGTTTGTTGATGTTCAATTTGTTGTGCTCAAGGATTGATGTAATCTCAAGGCATGTTCTCTATTGATGTTCATTGTGTTGTGCTCAAGGATTGATGTAATCTCAGGGCATGCTATTTGTTGATGTTCAATGTGTTGTGTTTAAGGATTGATGTAAAAGATCTCATTGCTAAATAGTGTGTTGAAGGATATATGGATCCTGTGGACCGATAGCTTCCAAGAGATGTTTGTTTGTTTGTTTAGTAAATAGGAGGGGCTTGCAACCCTATTGAACTTTCCTATTTGGTTGCTAGCCACACTTCACCTTAGCCAAGTTTGACCAGGTTGGCAATTGTTGGTTTTGAACTAAGGTTAGGCATGATTCTTTTGGGCTCCACATGTCATAGAGTAAATAAGTGTGGCAAGATTCGCTTAGGCATGGCAAAGTGTGGCAACCAAATTGCTAGCCACACATTTTGTGGCTTGCCACACTTGGCTAAGGATAGTTGTGGTAGACTATAGATAGGAACCAAACATGCCTAATTACAAAAAGGGGAAAATCAGGGGGGGGTTAAGAGACAAAGAAGCAAACAAAAAAGATCAGTTCAATTACAATCTTTGCTCTAGCCATGAGTTAATAAAAGAGAACTTTGCTAAAAGATGACATGATTTTGTTCATTCTAGAAAATCCAAGCCATTAACATGAACAAATCCATGAATTTCAACACACTGTTCTCAGATATGTCTTCATTTCATTCTTTCCAAAAGCTCCAAGCTACTAGATTACAAAAGTAGCACACATTGGTATTAGATTACCAAGTAATTACACTAAACTTACTAGATTGAGGATTTTCCCCTTCTAGCAACTACATTAAGATCTTTCCAAAATGCTCAAGCCACTAATCCACGAAGTTAAGACACTGATTGGGGATTTGTTTTTCCCCTCCTAGCTTATTATATTAGACTGCATTTCGATCTAACTTACTAGATTAGACTGCACAAAAGTACCAAACATAACTACTTCATTTAGAACTAATTAAAACTAACTTACTAGATTAGACTGCACACTAGGACTACCAATACTAAACTAATCTGAATCCTTGGTGCCAAAGGATTTGCATTCCTTCTTGTGTCTCTTTGCTGGAGGCGTGGCCTCATCACTGCTATCCCCACCACTGCCGTTGTCGGTGGCACCGCCGTTGTCGCTGCCATTGTCATCGTCATCGTCCTTGTCCTCATCATTGTCCTCCTCTTCGTCGTTGTCCTCGTCCTTCTCTATCGGCTCTAGCTCTTCACCAAAGAGGGCACAGAGTTTGTCGTTCGACCACTCCTCGTCAGGGTCGTAGTAGCTGCTTATGTCGCTCTCTGACGAGAGGGGCGGTGGTGGCGAGTGTTGCTCACTGGAGGAGTCATCCCATGGTGGCAAAAAGTCGGTGATTGCTAGAGGATCGGAGTCACTGGAGGAGTGCCAGCAAAGCAGATTGTGGTGGAGGAGATTGGGGTTTCCTCTACAATATGATGGAGGAATTTGGGGTTTTCACAGCGGTGTGCGGTGGAAGACTGGTGTGGCCAGTTAAATAATTAGGCGAACATTGAAGGGAAGCATTTCACCTCGGGGACTGCTGTAACAGAACCGTCCAATTTATAAGAGCACAAGTACAATAGCAATCACCGAAGCGATCAAACTATCATACTTGAGACCATATAAACCCAGTAGTCCGATGAAATCACAAAGGATGTCAAACTAACCAACATACAAGCCAAGATCGTACATGATTCAACATAACAAGTCACATGTTACATCATAGTTCACAAATGGTTCACAAGTATCTCACATACATCGGAGTTCACATAGTTATTACAAACCAAGTTCCAATAGCGGAAGCAAAGTAGTTTGACATCAACATCACACTTAGTTCAAATACATGCCAGTACCACGGTCATTTCTAGCAAAAGCATAACAGAGAGGATAACTTAGGAGTACCATGCCCCATGGTTTAGTCCTCATCCACAGCAGGATGAAGGCAGTTCTTACAATACCCATGATACATCATATCATCTGCAACAAGAGGGAATAAACCCTAAGTACAAGAATATACTCAGCTAGACTTACCCATCGTAAACCAGAAATAATATGACATAAAGGAGTATGCAAGGCTTTATCGGTGGAGTTAGCTTGACAATATTTTGCATAAAAGCTTAAGTAACATAACTTGGAGATTTAATATCTTTAACATCAAATTGAATACCTATTCAATTAAGCATCTCTAAATTAGCACCTATACTAGAGCAATCACATGATTATACTAACAAGCATTAGTAACCATATCGGTGTATTAATTTGAGCATCATCATAACCCTCAAGTTCCATCAATTAATGCTACGTTGCCGCTGCTCAGTCAAGTTCTCACTATCCAGGAGAGACGGCGACTTGAATCGATTCCAACCAGCTAGAGAGCTATTCCTAACACAAATCCATACTTCCCGCGTTGGGGTCACATCGGGTCACCTTTGGTACAACTCTAGAACAGTCACGGGTCCGATCAGCGCCACACCCTTAGGGATACTACTAGTCTACCAGGAAGTTCAGGCCCGGCCTACCCATGGACTCACACCACTAGCTCCCCGCACATCCTTACTTCCTCTAGTTTGTGCACATTCACTTACCGGGTCCCGTCCTAAGTTGAGCTACTCAGCTTTGTGGTCGGAATAGCTTATCCGGCCAACTAAGTGCTAGGCATGCGTTCAACATGACATGAGGACGTACAGTGAATCGGTCCTTAACTAACATAGATAGGGATAAATAGGCATCAAGACCTCCATGCCTTGTTGCTTCTCTATCACAATCCCACTCGGTCTCCTTTTATTCATCAACACATGGTTATTTCCAACCATGACTAGATATCTACCTATATCTTGCAGGTGACAGGAAATCACCCAACTTCTACCGGACTAAGCATGGCTAAGCATATATTCCATAAAGACCTACAAAGGATTCAAGGTATATTTGTCTGGACAAGGAAAGTATATGCAGCAAGTGGTACCAATCAACCCTTAGTACTTAATGCATCAGCATAAAAGGACTCAAGTGGATATTTAGAAAACATAGGAGGCTTAGAATGCTCTGGGGCTTGCCTTTCAGAAACGAGGAAGGTTGGTGATCATGACACTCAGGAAGATCTTCCACGTTCACTCCTCTTTCCGCCTAAACCTCCTGCTCCTGGGCTACCTGCTGCTCCTCCTAACGCTTAGGTTCAAACTCGAGTAGCGTCACTCCTTACGGGGAACCTATTGCATGCATATGCACAAATGAGTATCATGAATGCATTAGAGATGAGATGACATGATGAAGTGTATACGCTTGAGCATGGTTATCCACAAGATGTATGATAAGTTTAACATTCGTTGACCAAGTAGATGTATAACTTTCTTTTAGTGGATCTTTACTGAGTAGGTGCATATCTCTTCTGTAGTACGAGAAACATACACTCACCAAGTTCTAGTAACCTAAGGTAAAGTTATTCATCATCAGTAAGAGGCCTAGAACCTGCAGCTAACAACTAATCTCAATTAGCCTAAGCATCTACACAAGCATCACATAAGACAAACAATTACAATTTAACTTAGCCATTTCCTGGACTGTAAATAGCAGCTACTTATTTTGGCTATATCTAGACTTCTACTTAACCAAATACTATGATCTTGGACTTTCTGGAAAGCTTATAAAACTTTCTACAACTTTCTTATAGTCATCTCAACATGATTAAATGGATATCAAAGTCAAACAAAGCAATTTACCAGATCTGTCCAGAAATTCTAGAGAATAAGCATTTCTGGAGACCAACTTACAAGAGGTATAACTCTCAAACCATTTAGCCTATTTCCATGAAAATTTGACACAAGCAAGATAAAAAGTTACTTAACAACAGAAACTGTCCAAAATATCTTTTTACCCATGCAATTTACTTAACAACAGAAACTGTCCAAAAATAGTCACTATAATTGAATTATAGAGCAATTAATATTTCACTAAATACAAGCAATTAAATCTATGCACAACCAATGGTATCAACAGTTTATATACATCATATACACTTTAGAAAACATAATGGTCAAGCTCAAATAAATTATTTAAATGCCTTTATTAATTTATTTGTACACTAAGGCGAAATAAGGAACATATATCAAAAGTGCACAGTAAAATCTGAGAAAATCATAGTAGCCTACAGATGACACCAAAGTCTACTGTACAAAAATATCATGCCATTTGGATAAGTATAGCCATCTCTACAAAATGACAAGTTACATAGGCTTATTTTAGCAAAAATTGTTTAGCCTAGTGAAAAGTGTCAAACAACAGATTTCATATTTTCTTACTTTCATCCCAGCACCATAACACTATGTAAAAATTTGCATGATCATAAGTTATGTATTTTTACCCCGTTTATTTTCACTAGAAACTAGCAATTAATCAAGGTTAAATAGGAAGACCATATTCCAAGTATACCTACTATAAGTTTAGCATTTTTTCTAGCTAGAGCATATCATCACAAGACCAGTAAAATTGGAATAACAATTTTTGCACTTCCCTATCTCAAGATATGCATTTTACAAGATGGAAACAAATTTAAAAGCACTTATCTAGCTCAATTTAATTCCCCTAGAAAAATATCCCAAACAGTAGGTTTCATATTTTTATCAAATAGTACACTTCATAAAGAATCCAACAAAATTTGGATCCTCAACTTGGACACTCCTAGCCCTAGATCTAAATTTTTTAAGTTGGCTACAAAATCTAGATTAATAGATAAAGAAAATCAAATTTCAAATCGAGCTCAGCTGCTAGGTGCACCTGGTCCAGTGCACCCACTACAACTGACAGCGGGGGCCCATAGGTCAACGAGTCCCATCCGTCAGTGACACAGGAGCAGAGGACGGCGCTGACCGGCGGAAGCTCGCTGACGGCGAGGTCTCCAGCAAAACCCTGGGCACCATCATGTTCCTCTCGTCAACCCGCACCCAAAGGTAGCCCACGTTAGGTCGGTGGCTCACCGAAGCAAGCTCACCGGTGAGCATGGCGAACAGCGGTGGTCGCGCGGTGGCATGCCGGCCTTCTCTGGCCACGGTAGGCTCCGGTGAGAATGGCCCTACCTCTATGGTGACCTAGCACAGTTCTAGAGCAAGATCAAGCCATGGTGGAGCAATGGGGGAGCTTGACCGCGTGCATGGCAGCACAATGGTGCCTAGCACACATAGCGGGGTTCTCCGTTCCGGCTAACCGACGGCGAGAGCTGGGTATCTATCTCCACGGTAGAAGCTAGGGTCTGTGGCCATGCACAAACATCTTTGAACGAGGGATGGCATGACCTAGGGGCTGCTGGACGTGGCGAGCTCGAGCTCGTGGCCATGGCGGGCACGATGGGAGTGGCGGTGCATTCCCACATGGCGGTATAGTAGCATCTACCCTAGCTATGGCCTGAGCAGCAGTGACCTAAGGCAACTATGGACCGATAGATAGGAAGGCGGGAGATGCAGTGGAGCAGCCTGGCCACGGTGAGCCAAGAGTGTGGTAGCACTCTAGTGATGTCGTGGTGGCGAAAACAGTCGTAGGTCTTTACCTTGGGCTCGAACGGCGGTTCTACTAGGTCAAGGTGGCAGAGTGGAGCAGGCGGAGCTATTAGCGTGGGCGATTTAGAAATGGAGCGGTGAGGGCTACGCATGAGCTCGGCGAAGCTCATGGCGGCAATGGTGCTCGGCTTCACCGCGGCGAGAGGGAGAGAGAGCGAAGCGAGGCGAGTGAAAGCGAGTGGGAGCGCGACTTCTTCCACCTCTATCTCCTAATCCATTCGTCCTTTGCAAAAACTTCATTATCAAAAGTTGTAGAGCTACATGTAAGCTCCAACTTTGTTTCTATGGGTTTGGTCTAGATTGCCATGGTTTTCAAACTGCAATGATCCAAAGTAGGCTACTTTGAAACTGAAAACCAGCTTTAGACTTGGCAAAATTTCTAAGTTTGAAAACAGCATTTCATTGCTGCTTGTGGGCTCTATTTGACCATGCTAGGCACTGAATTAGCTTCTGACCCTTAAATAAAGTTTGTTACCCATGTCAAGAACTACAACTTTTATTAAGGGTGCACTGCCATGCAAGCACTCTAAGCTATAATTCAACTTTGGTCAAACTAGCATCAAGTAAAAGGCATTTCAAAGTAAACCAACACTTAGAAGCAAAATTGGCCCATGTCATGAATACAAACATTGTTCCATCTTGCATCCTAAGTGTGTCTAAGTTGTTTTAGTGATCAACATCAACCACTTGCATTAACAAGCATGACCATAAAGCATACACATGTTGCAACATAGAATAACAAAGGTATGTTTCATATGAATGTTTTATATGTTTCTCTTGTATGTTTCATATGTTAATGCTCATATATGAATGAATGATGCTTATGCTCATGCAATATAAGTGCAAAATGCAATGCTTAACACTAGAGTGTTACAGCCCCTCCCCCTTATAGAAATCTCACCCCAAGATTTGAAAAACCTACCATTTTTCATAGATAAACCTCTCGTAGATAATCTTCCCGTTCCCACGTAACATCTTAGTCACTATGATTATTCCACATCACTTTGTGAAACTTGATCATATGGTTTTGAGTTACTCTATCCTTGCTATCTATGATTTGCATCGACTTCTCTTCATAGGCTAGATCTGATTTTAACTTGATATCTCTAACCTCCACTCTTTCTTCTAGAACACGTAAGCATTTCTTTAATTGGGATACATGAAAATCGTTGAAGATAGCCCTCATTTCTGGAGGTAACTGGATCTTGTAGGCTACTCTTCCGCCTTTCTCAATGATTGGATATGGACCTACATATCTAGGTGCAAGCTTTCTTTTCACACCAAACTGTTGTACCTTTTTCATTGGTGACACTTTTAGGTATACATAATCACCTACTTCAAATTCAATGGGTCTTCTTCTCTTGTCCGCATAACTCTTCTGCCTTGATTGAGCAGCTTCAATATGTTGTTGAATGATATGCACCTGCTCTTCAGCCTCTTTGACAAAATCAATACCATAGTATCTTATTTCTCTGGGTTCAACCCAATTCAAAGGAGTTCTACATTTACGGCCATACAAAGCTTTAAAAGGAGCCATCTTAATACTCTCTTGATAACTATTTTTGTAGGAAAACTTAGCTAAAGGTAGCCACTTTTACCATGAACCCTTTGAAGAGATGACACAAGCTCTCAACATGTCTTCCAATATTTGGTTTACACGTTCAGTTTGCCCAGAGGTCTGAGGGTGATATGTAGAACTTCTGACTAAGTTGGTGCCTAACATCTTGTGCAAATGTTCCCAAAAATGAGCAGTGAACTGAGGCCCTCTGTCAGACACAATGGTTCTTAGCACACCATGTAGACGCACTATGTGGGAGAAATACAACTCAGCATACTCATGCAGTCGGTAGTTGATTCTGACTGGAATGAAATGTGTAGACTTGGTTAGGCGATCCACAATCACCCATATGGAATCAAAATTCTTATGAGTTGGTGGAAGTCCAACAATAAAATCTATGCTAACTTCTTCCCACTTCCTATCTAGAACAAACAGTTGTTGGAGCAGTCCACCAGGTTTCAAATGAACAGCCTTAACTCAGCAATAATTATCACATCTAGCAACATAAGCTGCAATTTCCTTCTTCATTTTGGTCCACCAAAAATGGGTCTTCAAGTCCTGATACATTTTACTACTACCTGGATGAATGGACAGTTTAGAAGAGTGAGCCTCACCTAACAACTAGTTTCTAAGTTCCTTATCCTTCAGCACTACCAGTCTATCTTTAAACCATAGAACACCGTTCTCATCTATCCTAAAATGCTTAGTCTCTTGCTCTTTCATCTTTCTTTTGATGTGGAACACACCCAGATCGGTCTTCTGAAGCTCGATGATCTTGCTCTCAAGAGAACAACTTATCATAATATTGTGTAGCATAGCAGGATGTAACAAATTGAAGCCATCTTCTAACAAAGAATTGCAATGAGACTTTCTGCTCAAAGCGTTTGCAACAACATTCGCTTTGCCAGGATGATAATGTACTTCTAAATTGTAATCTTTGATCAATTCTAGCCATCTTCTCTGTCTCATATTCAATTCAGGTTGAGTGAAGATATACTTAAGACTCTTATGATCTATGTAAATATGACACACATTGCTAAGCTAATAGTGTCTCCAAATCTTCAATGCATGGACCACCGTTGCTAATTCTAAGTCATGGGTTGGGTAATTAACTTCATGCTTCCCTAGCTGACATGAGGCATAAGAAATGACTCAGCCTTCCTACATCAGAACACATCCCAAACCGGTACCTAATGCATCATGAAACACATCAAAAGGTTTCTCGATATCAGGTTGTGCCAAAACAGGAGCTGAAGTCAACAAAGTCTGTAAAGTGTGAAAATCGGCCTCACAGTCCGGAGTCCACACAAACTTCTCCTCTTTCTGAAGCAATCTTGTCATTGGCTTGGTAATTTTGGAGAAGTCCAGAATTAACCGACGGTAATAACCTGCTAAACCAAGAAAACTCCAAACTTCATGAACTGAAGTTGGGGCCTTCCAATCCATAACTTCTTGCACCTTAGAAAGGGTCTACAAAGATCCCATTTTCTGACAGCACGTGCCCTAGAAAAGGTACCTTCTAAAGTCAAAACTCACACTTGCTAAACTTAGCATACAACTTATGTTCTCTTAGCCTGGTTAGAACAACTCTCAGGTGCTCTGCGTGATCCTCCTCATTTTCTGAATAGACCAGAATGTCAGCAATGAACACAACCACGAACTTATCCAGCTCAAGCATGAACACCGAATTCATCAGATACATGAAATATGCAGGAGCATTTGTCAGCCCAAAGGACATGACCAAATCTCATATAGGCCATACCTAGTAGAGAAAGCAGTCTTAGGTATATGTTCTGGCCTGATTTTAATCTGATGGAAACCAGATCTCAAATTGATCTTGGAGAACACCTTAGCCCTTGACAACGGATCAAACAAGATATCAATTTGAGGCAAAGGATACTTGTTCTTGACCATTACAGTATTAAGTGGTTGGTAGTCCACACACATCCGCAAGGATTTATCTTTCTTCTTCACAAATAAGGCATGACAACCCCATGGAGATGAGCTAGGTCGAAAAAGACCTTTCTCTAAAAGTTCTTGCAATTAAACCTTAACCTCGGCTAGCTCATTTGGTGGCATTCTATACGGCCTCCGAGAGATGGGTGTTGTACCCGGTAATAACTCAATCTTAAACTCTACATCCCTGTCGGTGGCTATCCGGGCAATTCATTTGGAAACACATCCGAAAACTCACATACCCCCGGAATATCAAGGAGGGTCATGGTCTGAATAGCACAGGCTATGTTTTGGAGATCAAAACTCCTAAGAAGTGGCACAGGAAAGAATTGTTGCTTTGGGGTTCCTAAAACATGATGGTTCTAGTTGAAGTGTCAATGAGAACTCCATGACCACTCATCCATTTCATACCCAAGATTACATCTATCCCCAACCCTGGCATTACTACAAGATCTAGGGTATACTCTCGGTTGCTTATTCAGATGCACGCATCTCTGACTATCTAGTTGGTGGAGATATTATTTTCGGCTACACTTATGCAATAACCACCCTTATCTACAGTAACTGCCCTCTGAGCATGCTTGGATGCAAATGTTTGACTCATAAATGAATGTGAAGCTCTAGAATCAAACAAAAACAACTGTGGGGTGTTGGTTCACAAGAAACGTACTCGCAGTAACAACTTCACCTGAAGGAATCTCTTCTAGGTGGTATAGTGCACGTGTCCCTGACGTGCATTTGGATTACCCTGCTTCTGGTTGTTGTTCTTCTTAGAATAGGGGCAATTTCTTGCCCAATGGCTAGGCTTCTTGTAGTTCCAGCATGGCATGTTGCTAGGTGGAACGCTGGAGCTTCCTTGTCCTGTGCTACCCTTTGGTAGAGCAATAGAAAAGGCTTTGCGATACACTTTCTAGGTCTGACTGGTCTGTACCTTTTTTGAGGTGGTCTATACTTTGGAGTAGGTGGGCGGAACTGAGGTCTTGTAGCAATAGGAGCTTTTGACTGAGATGCACCTGCTTCATAAGCTCTCTTACGACTCTTAGATGTTGAATAGATGTTGTTCTGATTCTCCTGAGTTAAAGCATCACTAACAAACTCATTGAAAGTGGCACACTTGCTGTTAGCTAGAGTCTTCATCAGCTTTGGACTAAGCCCCATCTTGAAACTAGCAATTTTCTTTGCATTAGTGTCAACAAACTCTATGGCATACCTTGACAAATTGTTAAAGGCATGCAGATACTCAGTTAGGCTCTTGGTACCCTATGTCAGCTTCATGAATTCTGTATGCTTCATGCTCATAAGACTCGAGGGAGTATAATGTCTCCTAAATGCAGCCTTAAACTGGTTCTAGGTAGTTTGAGCATTCTCAGGCAAAGTGGATCGATGATGACTCCACCTCATGCTTGTAGGCCCCTACAGCTAGTGTGGTGCGTACTCTGCCTTCATGTGCTCTGTGACCCTTCAGAGACAGAACTTCTGTTCAATTGTACTCAGCCATTCATCTGCCTGCAATGGCTCCTCTACTTCTTTAAAAAATAGGAGGTTTGGTCTCAAGAAAGTCCTTAAAATCACTGAACTGGTTAGGTTCAGGCCCTTGGCATTGGTCCCTTCCCCATCCATGACCGTCATTCTCAAGGCCGTGCAGCACTTCTCCCATGGAACGTTGGGTTTCCATGAGCTGGGCCATCATATCCGCTGGCGTGGGATGCGGTGGTGGTGGGAGGTCCTCGGTGTTATTGCCACAAGAACCACTACCACTCGCATCATCTCCACCAGCTCCCCTACGAGTGCGCGTCATCTGTAGAATTACAACCATAAGTAATTATTGATGATGTCAGAAAAATTGTAGAGGAATTATATAATTATGCCAAACTAAATTTACTGGAGAGAATTTACATTCATACAATAAAATAGAGTCATAACAATTCATTTCCACAACACAACATTACCAATTATATTACTTAGCGATCACGCAATGCATTCCCATACATGCCAAATACTTGCCAGCACACAAACTGGACATTTATTAAGGTTCAACAACAACATGGATTAAACATGCAAGGTTCTAAGATTACATCAAGGGAGTACATCATGAGATCGAAACCTAAATTACGATTTCATTACATAAAGGATCAAAGATAGAGAGCTAGCGCATCTAGCTAGGTACTATAGCTAAGCTATGCCTCGGAGTGGTCGTTGTCGATGTCGGACACATCATCACCATGGTCGTCCTCAAAAGGCTTGACCTCCTCCTCCTCAGCCTCAGCCTCGGTGTCCACCTCCATGCCATCGTCCTCAGCAATCAACACATTGGGATCTTCTTCCACCGCTGGAGCTGGAGAAAGAATTGGGTTCACCATGTTATTGAGACGATGAACATCTAGCTGATGCTCCTCAATCTGGTGTATGAGTTCCTGCTCTCTACTCGCTCATCATAGTCTCTCACCAATGCATTGCCGCCCGGCTGCATCCAAGCTATCACCGACAGATCCACCTGAGGCAAAGTTTCGGCTGGACCGTTGACGAGCTCATCACCAAACTCCTGACAAATCTCACTCAGTGCTTCCAAAGCTACCAATTGGGCACCTTCCCAAGGAGACTGCCTATCTGACTCAATACTCCAACCTTGCCACTGTGGATTGTCTGCATGGGCTAGAATGGTCACCCGCACATCATACCACGGCTGCCCCTCAGCTGCCACTTCCCTCCAGAAGTAGCAGGGTGGTTTAGCGTACCCAACTGAGTTTAGCACCCTCCACAGCAAAGTAGGAGTGCCAAACACAGCCAGGAACGTGTCACTGCGAGGCAGGGCTCCTAGTGTTACCATCTGTAGCAAAGTGTACAACTCTTGTGAGAGGATATCGTACGTGAGAAAAAAATTTAATGAATGGGGTAAGCAATTATAAGGGAGGGAGTAATGCAAAAATGTAAATGCATGAGTGAACATCTGCATGCACGTTCCGTACGTCCTCACGAATCTTAGGAAAAATTTAAAATTCTAACGACATACATGGTGGCATACATACGTTCTCTCAATATACATAACTAATCGGGCTACACATTTCGCTGTTAGTGTACCTACACAAGAATTTTATTTCAGCTGAACCCAATAATTATATATGCCAAAATGTAAATCTCGGCTCTAGGTTGCAACTAAATACTTCCATATATATACCCATACATATACTTCTGTATCAAACCTACCCAAAACTAAATATGTGCCATACATACATATAAATATGCATCTATAGCCGTATCAAAGCTAACCCACAATTAAATACCTTAGTATATATAGATGGGACATATATATACCATAGTACCAAACCTACCTCTCCCCTTAGACCGCACGCTCACCCTTGCGATCTTGCCACTCTTACCTTGTGCGTAGAAGCAATTGATCCATACATTACCACTCAAGTGAATGGCATCCATACAATAGCACGCCGTATGGACAAGGAAAGTAAAAAACCCCTAGGTTAGTACTTATTTAGCCACCTGATAGTCCTTAACTGGACATAAAGGATATGACCACTAGCACACTCTAAATTTAAAATTTAGATTTTAACACACCTATATATATAGCTATAAGTTGTCAAACTAATTTTATAAAACAAAACCTTTGTCTTAAATACCCATATGACAAGTTTAGTGTTGAACCTTGCTCCGATGCCAGCTATAATAGAACCGTCCAATTTTTAAGAGCACAAGTACAATAGCAATCACTGAAGCGATCAAACTATCATACTTGAGCCCATATAAACCCAAACCCTGAGTACGAGAATGTACTCAGCTAGACTTACCCATCATAAACTAGAAATAATATGACACAAAGGAGTATGCAAGGCTTTATCATTAGAGTTAGCTTGACAACATTTTGCATAAAAGCTTAAGTAACATAACTTGGAGATTTAATATCTTTAACATCAAATTGAATACCTATTCAATAAAGCATCCCTGGCCAGCCCTTAGACTCACACCACTAGCTCCCCACACATCCTTACTTCCTCTAGTGTGCGCACTTTCACTTACCGGGTCCCGTCCTAAGTTGAGCTACTCGGCTTTGCGGTCGGAACAGCTTATCCGACCAACTAAGTGCTAGGCATGCGTTCAACATGACATGAGGACGTACAACGAATTGGTCCTTAATCGACACAAACGGGGATAAATAGGCATCAAGACCTCCATGCCTTGTTGCTTCTCTATCACAATCCTGCTCGGTCTCCTTTTATTCATCAACACATTGTTATTTGCACGATAGCAATTATAGCCAACCGTGACCAGATATCTACCTATATCTTGAAGGTGACAGGAAATCACCCGACTTCTATCGGACTAAGCATGACTAAGCATATATTCGATCCTAGACCTACAAAGGATTCAAGATATATTTGTATGGATAAGAAAGGTATATGCAACAAGTGGTTCCAATCAACCCTTAGTACTTAATGCATCAACATAAAAGGACTCAAGTGGATATTTAGAAAACATAGGAGGCTTAAAATGCTCCAGGGCTTGCCTTTCTGAAATGAGAAAGGTTGGTGATCAGGACGCTCAGGAAGATCTGCCATGTTCACTCCTCCTTCCGCCTAAACCTCCTGCTCCTAGGCTGCCTGCTGCTCCTCCTGACGCTCGGGTTCGAACTTGAGTAGCATCACTCCTTCTGGGGAACCTATTGCATGCATATGCACAAATGAGCATCATGAATGCATAAGAGATGAGATGACATCATGAAGTATATATGCATGAGCTCATGGTTATCCGCAAGATGTATGATAAGTTTAGCATTCGTTGACCAAGTAGATGTATAACTTTCTTCTAGTTGATCTTTACTGAGTAAGTGCATATCTCTTCTATAGTACAAGAAACATACACTCACCAAGTTCTAGTAACCTAAGATAAAGTTATTCATCATTAGTAAGAGGCTTAGAACCTATAGCTAACAACTAATCTCAATTAGACTAAGCATCTACACAGGCATCACATAAGACAAACAATTACAATTTAACTTAGTCATTTTGTGGACTGCAAACAGTAGCTAATTATTTTGGCTATATCTAGAGTTCTACTTAATCAAATACTATGACCTTAGACTTTCTAGAAAGCTTATAAAATTTTCTACAACTTTCTTATAGTCATCTCAAGATGATTCAACAGCTATCAAGGTCAAAAAAGCAATTTCCCAGATCTATCCAAAAATTCTAGAGAATAAGCATTTCTGGAGACCAACTTACAACAGCTATGACTCTCAAACCGTTTAGCCTATTGCCATGAAAACTTGACACAATAAAGATAAGTAAGTTATATACAACTTTGTTATTGACAAGATTCACAACAAACATCATTTTACACATGCAATTTACTCAACAGCAGAAACTGTCCAAAACAGTCACTATTATCGAATTATAGAGAAATTAATATTTCACTGCATACAAGCAATTAAATCTAGGCACAACCAATGGTACCAATAGTTCATATACATCATATACACTTTTGAAAACATAATGGTCAATCCCAAATAAATTATTTAAATGCATTTATTAATTTATTTGGACACTAAGGTGAAATAAGGAACATATATCAAAATTGCATAGTAAATTCTGAGAAAATTACAATAGCCTACATATGACCCCAAAAGTCTACTGTATAAATTTAATGCTATTTTGGATAAGTATAGTCATCTCCACAGAAAATGACAAGTTGCATAGGCTTATTTTAGCAAAAATAGTTTAGCCTAGTGAAAAGTGTCAAACAACAGATTTCGTATTTTTCTTATTACTTTCATCCCAGCACCATAACACTGTGTAAAAATTTACATGATCATAAGTTATGTGTTTTTACCCCATTTATTTTCACAAGAAACTAGCAATTAAACAAGGTTAAATAGGAAGACCATATTCCAAGTATACCTATTGTAGGTTTAGCATTTTTCTTAGCTAGAGCATGTCAACACAAGACCAGTAAAATTGGAATGACAATTTTTGCACTTCCCTAGCTCAAGATATGCATTTTACAAGATGGAAACAAATTTAAAAGCACTTATCTAGCTCAATTTAATTCCCCCAAAAACATATCCCAAAGAGTAGGTTTCATATTTTTATCAAATAGTACACTTCATAAAGAATCCAACAAAATTTGGTTCACTCAATTTGGACACTCCTATCCCAAGATATAAATTTTTGGAGTTTGTTACAAAATCTAGAATAATAAATAAAGAAAATCAAATTTCAAATCGAGCTCAGCTGCTAGGTGCACCCGGTCCAGTGCACCCACTACGACTGATAGCGGGGGCCCACAAGTCAACGGGTCCCACCCGTCAGCAACACTAGAGGAGAGGACGGCACTGACCGACGGAAGTTCACCGACGGCGAGGTCTCCGGTGAAACCCCGGGCACCATCGTGTTCCTCTCGTCAACCCGCACCCAGGGGTACCCCTGGTTGGGTCGGCGTCTCATTGGAGCAAGCTCACTGGCGAGCATGGTGGACGGCGGTGGTCGTGCGGTGGCGCACCGCCATCTCCGGCCATGGCAGCCTCCAGCGAGAATGGCCCTACCTCTATGGTGACCTAGCACAGTTCTAGAGCAAGATCTAGCCATGGTGGAGCAGTGGGGGAGTCTGACCGTGTGCATGGTGGCACCCAGCGCACACGGCGGGGTTTTCCGTTTTGGCGAACTAGCGGCGAGAGGTGGGTCTCCATCTCCGTGGTAGGAGCTAGGGTTCGTGGCCATGCACAAACTTGTTCGAGCGGGGGATGGCGAAACCTAGGGCCTACTGGCCGCGGTGAGCTCGAGCTCGTGGCCATGGCGACCATGGCGGGAGCGGCGATGCATTCCCGCGTGATGATACGATAGCATCTACCCTAGCTCCGGCCTGAGCAGCCGGGACCTAAGGCAACTATGGACCGTAAGATAGGAAGGCGGGAGATGTAGTGGAGCGTCCTGGCCACGGTGAGTTAAGAGCGCAGCAGCGGTCCGGTGATGTCGTGGTGGCAGAAATAGCCGTAGGCCTTTACCTTGGCTTGAACGACGGTTCTACTGGGTCGAGGTGGCAGAGCAGAGCAAGGCGGAGCTATTGGCACGAACGATTTGGAGATGGAGCGGTGAGGGCTGCACGCGAGCTCGGTGAAGCTCACGATGGCAATGGCGCTCGGCTTCGCCACGATGAGAGGGAGAGAGAGCAAAGTGAGGCGAGTGAAAGCGAGTAGGAGTGAGCTTCAGGGGCACTGCCCCCTTGTCGACGTGCTGGCCCGACCATCCCGACCGTCGGTAGCATACAGCCACCACATGGCGGCCGCGGCCTGGCACGGTCGGCCCACTGACGCCGCGCGCGTTCGCGCCCATCAGACTCTGATGAACCGACTGACAGCGCGACTTCTTCCACCTCTATCTCCTAATTCGTTCGTCCTTTGCAAAAACTTTATTAACAAAAGTTGTAGAGCTACATGTAAGCTCCAACTTTGCTTCTATGGGTTTGGTCTAGGTCACTATGGTTTTCAAACTACAATGATCCAAAGTAGGCTACTTTGAAACTAAAAACCGGCTTTCGACTTAGCAAAATTTCTAAGTTTGAAAACAGCATTTCATTGCTACTTGTGGGCTCTATTTGACCATGCTAGGCACCGAATTAGCTCATGACCCTTAAATAAAGTTTGCTACCCATGTCAAGAACTACAACTTTTATTAAGGGTGCACTACCATGCAAATACTCTAAGCTATTGTTCAACTTTGGTCAAACTAGCATCATGTAAAAGGCATTTCAAAGTAAACCAACACTTAGAAGCAAAATTAGCCCATGTCATGAATACAAATATTGTTCCATCTTGCATCCTAAGTGTGTCTAAGGTCTTTTAGTGATCAACATCAACCACTTGCATTAACAAGCATGACCATAAAGCATACACATGTTGCAACATAGAATAACAAAGGTATGTTTCATATGAATGTTTCATATGTTTCTCTTGTATGTTTCATATGTTAATGCTCATATATGAACGAATGATGCTTATGCTCATGCAATGCAAGTGCAAAATGCAATGCTTAACACTAGGGTGTTACAACTGCAACCACCGCCTCCTCGGCTAGTGTCTCCTGTGAGACCCGAGCAGCGTCCATTTGGGCTCCACCATCGAGATCGAATTGAACATACCACACACAAAGTGGTATTACAAACTGTATTATACGTCTCTCACTATATAGCAGCACCGGCTTTGTCAAAGCAATCTAAAGCTGGACGACACAATCATCAGATGATACACACTGGGAAAGTGAAACGGGGAATATAATGATGAATGTTCTATGGACGTTTTGCATACAATCTTGTTAAATTCAACTTATTGCACCATCTTTAGATCAAAACATATTCCATGGTGTACAATGATTTTTATTCGTCCATTAATGTGAATGTACAATGGTTGTTCGTCATGTAATGAGCAGGGGGACATGACCAATTGAACTTGCATGTACAATTCAACTTAGAGTGAACTCCTTATTCTCCGATGAACGATGATGCCAAAGGAAGCTAAACATTCATTCCGGCCTTGTTTGGATGTATGTGTATCCACTTCAATCCACATATGTTGGAGTGGATTGGAATGAAACTTAGTTCAATTGCACTCCAATCCATTTGAACACATGTGGATTGAGATGAATACATGTGCATCCAAACAAGGCCTCAAGTGGGAATTGAGTGAAGCTCATACCGAATAATACTCCGATGAGTTAGCATTTCATCACCGTATCATACTGCAGAGAAAGCCTTTGTATTTCTCTAGGAACACGTGCAGGCAGGAACTAGCGAGGAGCATGGAGTACAGCAGGCACCCTGCTATACTGCATGCACGTGCTCATAATGACCACGTTGATATTTGTATGAATTTTTCAAAAATAAGTTTCCATGTTTCCACCTAGTTGGTGGTTTCAACCACATATTTCTTCGTACTTATGTTGTTTATATTGCTTATATTTCTATAATTAAATTATTAATTCCACAAGACTTGTAATGTATGTTTACCACTAAATTATGTGCTCTCATTCTTAGATGTAATCTTGCGTTTCATTTTTGCCATCTCTTTGTTTTTTATTTTCCACCGCCAAGTGGAGTTAGTCACCATTAGAACAAGGAAACATGTATTGACATGTGCTACTCCCTTGGCTGCTAGCTAGTGCGTTCGTCATTTGCCTTGGTTATTCCTCAACTTGAGTCAGCCAATTTAGTGCATTACTAAGTCCAAATCCATCAGCCAATTCAGTACGAAATAGACTCGAACTAAGTAGAACATCACACAATAATATCGATAAATTGCATTACATTTGAAGATTATGAGATGTACAATAACAAAGACCTATCGAGTAAAGGATTTCTCCATACCTACTGCAACTCAACCCTACGGTGGGGAGCATCCTCGCGAAGCTTCCACTAGCATCCCACTAGGAGCAGAAGGGGCCACGAGGAGACGAACCCGCACCAAAAACCAAGCACAAGAGAGGAATAGCTGACGCAAAAATGACGTCCAAGCCTCCGAATTGATATGCTAGGCTGAGTAGGGCACATTTTGGTTCCGTGACAACCACTTGTCATAGGAACACCATTGCAGAATACCCCACTCACCGAGGTCCAATGCTGGTGCACTCCATGGTTTTGACCCCGCAAGCTCAGACCACAGACTGCGGTCAGCAGCGGTGATAGACCCTGGAAGCATTCCTCCATGTCTTCATGAAACTTCCACTAACATTGAGGATGAGCAAACATAGCTGTGCCTAGGTGTTGGCGCAAGCTGATCTTGAAGGCCTTATCCCAACGGTGCTAGAGTCAAAGGAGGACGAGCGAAGCCATGACAACGCGATACTATACATGCAACTCAAGGTTTTCTCTGGTTTGTCTGATGCTAAGGGGAGAAGGTTTGAAGTGAGCTTGAGAGGCTGCCCTTAGCTTGCCTTAAAAAGACCCACGTCTCACGAGCGGGGGAAGGAAATAGTGAACTCTGTGACTTGAGCGGTCATCACCTATGCGGATCATGGGCTACGTAGCAAGGAAGATGAGGTGGGGCATCCATTTGATTCCCTAGCATTTGATTCCATGGCACATTTCATCCTCATCTATAGCGGAACACGCAATATCTGGTGGACCAAAGGAGGCGCGCATGAGTACATGAGAAGTTGGAGTGCTTGGTGAAGATTCTGTTACCCAAATACCCTCGCACAGGTAAATGTATGATACACCCAATGTTGGAAACAAGTCACCGTTAGTTAGGGCATCCCCAATGTGGTTTTAAATACCTAGCGAGAAGGATTGTTTATATTATTTATAGGAGAGAGATTGCATGAAACAAACTCGCTAGCGCTAGGCTCGCACAGCCCATAAGACCTGTGTCTACCTCTCTTGTTTATTCCCTGCCACACTTGTTTATTCCCTAGCACATTTGATTCCCTAGCACAATTGTTCGTTAGGTATAGCAGGACGCGCAATATCTGGCGGACCAAAGCAGGCGTGCATGAATACATGGGCAGTCGGACTAGTTGGTGAATAGATTCCGTTACCCGAATACCCTCGCACATGTACCACGTTAGTTGCGACGCTGGTTCAAAACAAGTCACCGTTTTACTACGATAACCAGTGTCATTTTAATTTTGATCTAATTGCACATATGTTCACCATTTGATATGGCTATTTACCTAGACCAATCACCGTTCAATACTGATGAAACCAGTGTGATCTGATCTAATTACGCACAAGTAAACCGTCACTCGTTCTACCCAATTATAACTGAAAAATGTTAGATTAAGTATGAAATAAACTAGAACTGAGTCGAACATTCAACAATAAAATCATTAAAGGAACTCTTTATTGATAAATTCAACAATACTACCAGATGTACAATAACAAAGACCTTACGCGTATGGGGGTAACCCATACCCGATGACACAGGAGAATTGAGATGGGGAACAGCTTCGTGAAACTTCCTCTCACATCCTCCTAGGCGCAGTGGGAGGATGAGGAGAAGCAAAACCGTGAGACCATCTATCCCCTTAGCTGATTACTCCATAGACCACAGGAAAGAGGAACACCTATGCCAACGGACGACCAAGCCGCCAAATTGATACACGAGGCCTAGAGTCGATGGCAAGATCTTGCGCTGAAGCCCTTCGACTGCCCAACTTGCCGACAAAGACCGATGAGGTCTTTGGCGGCTCTAGCTAGGCCCTCCATGGTATTGATTCTGCATGCTCTAACTATGGACTGCCATTAGTAGCGGGACCGTAATATGGAGGCATTCCTCCATATCTTCATGAAGCATCCTCTAACACCCAGGACGAGCGGACATAGCCGCACCCAGGTGATAGCGGAAGTTGATCCTGAAGGCCTTCACCCAGCGGCGCCGGAGTCGATGGAGGACTAGGGTAGCCATGGCAATGGGAGACTAGGAGCAACTAAAGGGTTTCTCTAGTTTTTCTAATGGTAAGGGATGAAGAAGGTTGAGATCAGAGTGCGCTTCAAAGGCTCGCCTAACCTTTGCTTAAATAGCCCCACCTCAAGACACGAGCTGGGAAGGAACCGTCAAGATGCATGACTTACACGGTCACCCATGCGGGTCACGAGCGATGGCACGGCGAAGATGACGGTTCATGGAAAACGAGGTAGTTTACATTCACTTGAACATTTCATACTCATCTATAAAAGGCCAATCACAGTGGGACTTTCATTTTCATTAAATAGGCACAATTACCAATTATATATGAGTCATGAAAGTATGTAATGAACATTCAGCAATAAAGTCATTTGAATTTGTTTGCTAACACCTTAATTTTTTTCTCTGTGTTGCTTTCCCTAGACCATTTGATATGGCTGTTTAGACCGATCACCGTTAAATATGACTGAAACTAGTGTCATCTGATCTAATTGCACGCATAATTGTTTATAAAACTGAAATGTTTCAAACTGCATGTAAATTTTTTATAGATGGGGTGTCTGGGTGGTAAGTCTAACGAGATTAGAAAGGAATCGTATTTGCTACCCCGCCCATTGGATTTCCACACGATTGCACTGAGCGAGAGTAGGAGTTAAGGCGAGGCCACATCTCCCATGATCTTAGTCGAGCATGCTTATCCCGGAACGGCATTGTAAGTTGGATAGAGAAAATTGACTACACCATGCGGCTCGTTGCGAGTTCCCACGCTTCGCAGAGGGTATTTCAAGAACTCATGATGTAGCCCCCGCTCGGCCACCTCCCCCACCTCCTCCTCAATCAACGTATGTCAATCGCACCACTCCACCTCTCTAGCGCTCTAGCTCGCCGCCGTCCACATGCCGTAGCTCCATCCATAGCCCTCATGGCAGCGAGGTGGCAACCCACGTCGTTGTTGCTGGCGCTCCCTACCGATCTAGCCATTGAGATCGCCGGCCACCTCACTACAACCTCAGAGCGGCCCATGGACGACTTCCACAGCCTACTGGCAACCTGCTCATTCATGTGCCACATATGCAGCGACCCCACCATCAGTCGCCGCATGGCAATGGACCGGTGCAGATGCGGAGCAAGGTCATGGAACGATCTCGACGTCTACTATGCCCTCTTTGCTAGCCTCACCCAACTCCACAACTTAGAGGCTTGCATCCTCACTAGGATACCAAAGGTATTCACGGATAACCACAGCCCCCATCCATGCCTTGACAATCTCTCCTGCACCAACGATGGCGGGCACAACGTGGCGGCCTATCTGGTCACCATATTCCTCTATAGGCGAAATGATGATGCCATTGACGACGACACTGCACGGCAGTACATAAGATGGGTTGAGGGCAAGGAAGAATCATGGGCGGTGGCAGCAGACTAACGAGTAAGTGGCTACGCAACAAGGGGTGTGTGTTGTGCCACCAGGCGGCCGCCAAGGTGATCATCCAAACGACATGGGGAAAGATAACGGTGCTGTCGCTAGCATAGGTGTGCAGCGATCTTCCGTGCGCAGGCGGCATCTGTGGCCGTGCAGATGGATGGGAAGGAAGGGTTGTGTTTTAGAGCGAGGACTATAGGCTTTCCCAAGAATTTGAGTTGTTCGCATGGGAAATGAGAATAAGAAACTATATGTAGTTAGCTTTGATTTTATGTTGCTTTTGCTTTTGATTTTGCTTTTCTGTTCTTTTGTTTCAATATTATTTGTAGTGCCCCGTAACTTATGATGAATTAATAATAGACTATATGTATAAAGTTCTCTATGTTGCTTTGACAACCATGTGTCTGACCTGCCACTGGCTATCGAGTGTCGTTTGATCGAATAGCACATATGTTCACCATTTGATACGGATGTTTACCTAGACCGATCACTGTTACATACTGCAGAAACCATTGTCATTTGATCTATTGTGCACATGTAAACTATCACTCGTTCTACCCAATTGTAATAACTAGAAAATGTTAGAATAAGTACGAAATAAAATAGAACTGAGTCAAAATCTTTCATTAATATCTTATACCCTACATACAATCTAATGGTCCAAGAAATATGGCATTCCAACGATCCTCATAACTTGCTTTGCTTTGGATAAGGGTCATTTGCATGTATCGCAGCAGGACAGGAAAGGACAGTTGCTTGACTCTCACCACCTCATCTGTGAATTTATTTCTAGGAGAAGCATGCACGCTAGGCTCTCCGGGGCTGCGCGCGAATTTAATCCAAGATTAACTACATTGGAATTCCAAGTGACAGGACGCATCGCGGCGAGGCGGGAAGAAAAGCGGTAGCCACATGGGCACATCCACACCGTATGACACGGCCAGGCCACAAACTGAAATGTGCACCGTATGATATCCATCAGAACACTCAGCACATGTACATCGTATGATACGCATATTGAATAAACCATGCCAGAACCGGTGACATGTGATCAAATTGCATGCATAATTGTTTAAAACTGAAATGTTTCAAACTGCAGGTGCAGTTTTTTATCCAACTCAAATGTTACATTCACATTTAGGTACATTTACTTGCCGTAGGTGGCTTCGTTATGATCGCTTCTCACATACGCCGGTTCGTCACCCTCCACAAACAGGGGGAGATCCACATCTGGACCAAGAGCAAGCATGTCTCAATAGCCATTCCCTTCTTCCTTGTTTGTATCTTTGACACCGACGATCTTCCTTTTACCTTGAAGCACCACATGCCCACTGCTTCCATCACCTAGGTTTTTTCCATAGAATACTTGGACTACATCTTTCGCAAAAATGAAAGGCTCATCCAGGTAGGCAAGATGCTTAAAATCTATGGTACGCATACCATACTTGTCAGTCATGACGCCCTTTGGTACTCTTATCCACTTGCACTAAAAAAGAGGGACCTTCAGTTCTTCTAATCCATAGTCTAGCTCCTAGATCTCTTCTATGAATCCATAGTATGTCTGCGCATGATTTTCGCTGTCATAAGCTTCGATTTGGACACCGCTATTTTGGTTGGCGCTCTTGGCATCTTGTTTTCTCATGTAGAATGTGTATGCATTTATGTCATATCCTTCGTACATCAACACTGTCGAGGATGGTCCCATCGCCAAGTGATAAAGCTCCTTTGAATTAGTTTGCTGACCCAAAAATTTCTCCTTTAACCATTGACCAAAGTTTTCTCTATGTTGCTTTGCCAGCCATATGTCTGACCTGCCACTATTTGCAGCTCGCAGTTCTGCCTTGTGCTCCTCGATATAGTGAGAAACTACGCCTACTTGGTGAAGGACGGCGAAATGTTCTTGCCAGAAAGCATCAACCTCAACACGTACTGACCTTTCCCCAATCATCCCCTACCTTGTAGCCTTCCCTCATGCTGAGACATAGGAACAACAATTCAATTTAGACCGAAATAGTATGTGTAGAACTCGATTGCCTCCTCTGTCGACCATTCTGCCACCATGCACCCTTTGGGCCGGTACCTGTTCCAGACATACTTCCTCAGGACGCTCATTAACCTCTCAAAAGGAAACATCTAATGCAAGAACAGCGGACCAAGTGCTCTTATTTGCTGAACGAGATGCGATATGAGATGCACAGACATATCAAAAAAATGTCGGTGGCAAATGCATCCCCAACCTACTCATAGTATGGTGCATGTCTTTCTCTGTCTTGTCAAGTGTAGCCTGATCTATAACCTTATGTGAGATTGTGTTGAAGAATAAGCACAGCTTTATGATTGGGTCATGCACCTTCTCTAGTAGGACGCCCCTAATTGCAACTAGCAACAATACATGTCATGATAACATGGCAATCGTGTGCCTTCATTAAGTGCATGTTCAATTTCAAATCTTTCATGTTCGCTAGCCTCCAGATGTTTGAGCAGTATCCAGTAGGCACTTTGAGTTCATGGAAGAAACTTAAGAGCTTCTTTTTCCCCTCTGTTTCTAAGGTCCATGAGGCTACTGGAAGTTTATGTGTCCCATCAGGTTGAAGTTCACGATGTAGATCCAGCATGACTTTTAATTCTTTCAGGTCCAAATGAGTGTTAAGTGAATCTTTCCCCTTGCCCTTTGCCTCCATTAAGGTGCCGAGCAGGCTTTCGGTCACATTTTTAGTGATGTGCATCCCATCAAGTGCATGGCGAACATCCAAGAACCACTAATAAGGCAGATCCTAGAATTTCGATTACTTTTTAAACATAGTGGACCTCGATGCATGTTTGCTTCCTTTGCCCTTTCCAAGGACAACTTTCAATTTGTTCACTTTTGTTAAGATATCCTTCGCAGATAGAGTCCGAGGAGCCAGGCGATCCTCAGTTTTGCCATAAAAGGATTTCTTGTTCTTGCGGTATGGATGCTCCATGCTTAGGAACCGACGATGACCCATGTACACCATCTTATTCTGTTCTTCATCCATGAAGCATCCGTGTCCTCCATGCAAACTACACATCCTTTGTATCCTTTCGTAACTTGTCCAGACAAGCAACCAAGGCTCGATAGGTCACTGATTGTTACGAATAGCAACGCTTTTAGATAAAAGTGTTCTTTCTTGTACTCATCCCACACCTTGACCTTTGATGTCCACATTTCCATTAGCTTGTCCACCACTGGTTGTAGGTAGACATCAATATTATTGCCAAGTTGGTGTGTCCCTTAGATCACTAACGGCATCATAATGTTGGTGCACTTCATACACAACCAAGGCGGAAGGTTGTATATGCACAGAGTCATGGTCCAGGTGTTGTGATTGGTGCTGACCGTGTTGAAAGGATTCATCCGGTCAGTACTCAACCTGAACCTTACGTTCCTTATTTCCCTTCTAAATATCTTGTATCTAGAATCAATAGCCCTCCACTGTGATCCATCGGTTGGGTGTTTGAGCTTTTCATCATTCACGCGCTTTTTGGCATGCCACCTCATCAGCTCTACTATTTTTTCATTCACAAATAATCTCTTCAGGCGTGGAATTATAGGGAAATACCACACAACCTTCTTGGGTGGTCTTTTGTTTCGTTCAACGATTGTCATCGCCTTAGGACAGTTAGACTTGTAGCATGAGAGTTCGCACACTGGACACTGATCCAACTCTACATATTTGTCGTGGTACAATATGCAATCATTGTAGCACGTATGAATCTTTTGTACTTCTAGTCCCAATGGACAGATCATTTGCTTCGCCTGATATGCGTTCTCCAGCAACTCATTTGGCCGTGGAAGCATCTTTCTCTTCAAATGAGTTAGCAAATCATCGAATCCTTTGTCCGACAGACCATTCCTTGATTTCATCTCAAGTAGCAAAAGGTCAGCTTCTAACTTTGTCATAGAAGAACCATTGAACAGCGGTGTTTTTGCATCCTTTCTCATTTGCTCCAACTACAAATTTCTTGCATCAAGGAACTCTGGCTCCCCATCACGTATCATCTTATCTAGAGCATCAAGCACGCACTTCAGTATCCAGCAAAGTGTCACAGCCTGTTTCATTGATGGTTTCCTGCATGGTTTCACTCACTGGTTCATGGACGGTTTCCTACACGATTTCACCGACTGTTTCATGGACGGTTTGCTGTAGTCTTCGGCAAGGATCCTTGGACGGTTTCCTCAGGTAAGTTGTCACCCTCCTCGCCATGCATGTTCCAAACCTTATAGTTTTTCATGAAACCCCTACTTAGCAGATGATAGCGTATTTGCTCGACGTCGTGGATCCTAAATGCCTTCTCATTCTTGCAATCAACACATGGGCAGTGTATGTATCCTTTACTACTTGGAACATTAATTCCTGCATACGCCTTAGGTGGCTTTCACAAAAGAGTCAATGCCTTCAATGAACGCGGCAGTCACAGTTTCCAAGTACATCCATCCACGATCCATCTGTGAATAACGCAACTTTAGTGACATAGGTCAACTATAGTCATTCAATTTAATACAAGCAAACTGGAGGATACAAACTGACCGTACCGTAGGGTAATCTAGTGTGCACACAACAATCAATAATCAGAAGAAATCAAAAGGCACTCCCTTAGGAAGAAGGATGATTTTCGATCACAATTTAACCATAGGGGCCACATTCACAAAAGAGTCAATGACTTCCACGAACGGGGCAGCAAGTACATCCATCCACACGATCCATCTGTCATTAACACAATGCAACTTTACTAATCGACATAGGTTGAACTAACTAATGTGTCATTCAATTTAATACAATCAAAACTATAGGATACATACTGACTATAGGGTAATTTGGTACGCACACAACAATCAAGAATCCGAGAAGCCACCTCTAAAATCAAGAAGCACCCTAAAACGAAGAAGGATGATTTTCGGTCACAATTTAACCACATGATCGGACTAAGGTAGCTACATGAAAAGGGTTGTTAACTACATGCCACCCAATATAGAACATCCTTCGAAAATCAACAGCCTTGATCACTAGCTTGGCGTTTGCCAAAAATGGAGGGCAGAGCCACGGCTGATGAAAAGTTAACCGAGTGAAGAAGAAGAGGAGGGAAATGGGGTTTTCATTGCTCTTGCAGCACTTTATCACCGCCGGGTTATTTGCACAGCCGGTGGTGATTCTAAGATTTTTCGCCGGATCGTAGATTATGGTTTTCAGTGTTCGAAAAAAATGGCAGTAAAACTTTCTTATCACCGCTGGCAAGAAAGGGCGGGAAGACGTCTTCAATTATTGCGATTTCCACCGCTAGACCATACGATGAACCGACGGTGCTACATAAGCGTCATCACCGGATCTTACGGTGTAGGGCCCATCAATCTTGGCACTGGCAATGAAAACTTGTTATCTTTGACGCCTTCTTTGAGCGTCGCGCATCGGATCAACAGCCGGCGGTGGTAAGCATTGCATAGCCGGTTCGGCGTACGATACGGTGGTGAAGCCCGGCATCTTGTTCACCGTCGGATCATACGTCGAGCCGGTGGTGAAAGCGTTCATCACCGCCAGTTATTTGGCTAGGAGGGGCCCCATAGGTCATAAGTCGGTGGTGATACGTATCACTACCGGTTATCTCAAAACTTTTGGTGAAGGTCCCGGCAGTGAATTTACTTTCTGTAGTAGTGAAGTTGTCCCCACCAGAAACAAGGGATATCGCCCATAAGACCCGTCGGTACAGAAGGGATACCTCGATGTCTCAACCGTCCACTAAACTGGCCTGAGTATCCTATGAAACGTTTGACTGGTGCTCGACTAATGCTACCACCATCTAATCAGCACCACCTTCTTGCCAATCTCATGGATAAACCGGTCGCGAGTAGCTACTTGGCTTGTCGCTCCCATAAAACGACAAGTGGTCTATAGTTTTATGTTCAAGCCCACTATCATGGATACACGATCCTTAATCGGTTAGCGAGCTATGTCATTCAAGAATCCACCTCTTCTTGCCATGACCCAACCCCTCGCCGACCATTCAACAACATCCATTCATCATTGCTCAAGTTTTAGATCATTATCCATAGTGTTGCTTAGTGAACAAACATTCCTAACATCGCATGAGAAATGAGAAACCTATCATTTGCTCAACTGTAAGAACTAAGCATGAATTAATAAAAAGAAATTCAAGCAACAGTTGAGTGTTGTGGCATCAACAAGGTATGATAGCTCAAGTAGGTAACTCTAGGTTGAACTAGTCTTAAAGTAACATATCAATGCAATAGATAACCATAGTTCATTATACATTTAGCAAAGCATAGGGATGCATAGGGGCCTGCGTTGGGTTTCGTCGCTGGGAAACTTGGGCTCCATGGCTTGAGGCTCCTCCTCAACTTCGGGTTCTTCTGGAACTCCATCACCTATATATGCATGATGCTCGATGAATACAATGCATAAAGGTAACTGGTATACGATGTCATGCAATGATATTTAGTTGATTAACAAATGTTGACATGTATTAGGTGTTTGAGTGCACACCGATGGACTATCGGTCTGAGGCATCGGATGATCCGGCGTGGGTGTCGGACCGTCCGCTATTTCAGGGACTTAGTGAACTCAGATCGCTGAAGGTATTGGATGCTCTGCTGTGGGTAGCAAACTCTCCGGTACCAACTGGGTTCTCTCGGGAAACTAGGTTACTATTGACTATAAATCATCAGAATGTTTTGTCAATGTGATGGAGCATCCATCAGATTCGGTCTGGGTGACACTCAACTGACTAAGTGTTCAGGCTCCATCGGAATGTTCCACCGTGATTGTCGGATCGTCTGGTACGAACTGGTTGCTTTCGTGTTTCTCTAAAAAAATATATTTATTCATCAGCGGACACTCAAGGCAAAATTCACGGACGCTCCGCTGTAGCAAGTTGGCAGTCTAGGTTCTCTGTCTCAATAACTCAATAGACACTCCACCAAAGAGGTCGGACCCTCCGGTGAATTATAAAGTGCTCTACTTAGGTGTAGATAGACAGGTATCAGTGTTCAACGGACACTTCGCCAAGTGGGTCGGACCCTCTGTCAAACCACATAGTGAGCAACTCAACAACTTCAAAATCCAAATCTTCCTTTGGACTTCATGCATGTGCAAACTATCATCAGGGTAGGTTTCTAGTGTTCTAAGGAACATATCTAGCTAGGTTAAACTAGCTACTTTGGGTGCAAACTACATCTAGGTCACAAATTGACATTTTCGAGGTTTTGGCTCATGAAAGTGCAAACCTAGATTTTGCTTGATCTCAACCATACCAAGGGCTGCAAAGGAGAGGTGTGTTGTTCTCCAAGAAGTTGGAGAAGCTAGATCTCCCCCTTAGTGACATGAAACCTTCTTGCTCTTGGCTCCTTCCCCTCCTAGCTCCTTGTGGTGAGGGTGAGAGGGCTCCTCCCCCTTCAAACCCCAACCTTTTGTGGATGAGAGCTTCTAGGTGATCTCCATGGCTTCCTCCTGTTGCTACAACTCCAATCCTCCCCTCCTTTCCTTTTTCCTTCTCTTCCTCTTCCTTGCTTGGGTGTGTGAGAGAGTGTAGAGAGAGAGATGAACTAGAGAGAGAGTGTGTGAAAGTGAGCTGGAGAGCTGGTGAGTGTTCTGGGTTGACATTGCCATGAGATGTACAGCTGTGCTGACTTGTGGGGCTAGGGTGATCTCTAACTTGACACCTCACAACTGTTGCATGGGACGGTTTATCGGATGGTCTGATGTTCTGTCGGATCGTCCGGTGGTGTCAGTGATTCAACTGACAGAGTCTGAACTCTGTCATGACGTGTAAATGAAGTGGCGAACAGTCCGACAAACTAGACGGACTCTCCGTCGAATCAACAGTGAGCATGTTAATTACAGATTTTAGTGTAGTTTGGTTTCTTAGAAATGGATTGCAAATGTAGGGGTGCTGATGATGCTGATGAACTCAAGCCTGTCACGACCGGGTCGTTACATGGGTCTTCTTAGCCAAGCTTGGCTACAGGGAAGGGGGAGGGGAACAGACTGAGAGGGAGAGGGTTTTGGCCTTCGGGCCAAAAGAGAGAGCGAATTTTCCTTTTTATTTTATTTTTCTTTTATTTCAAAGCCACTTCAAAAGCTTTTCAAACCATTTTGAGTTTTAGAGAAAACCACACATTATAATTAATCCAATGCACCAGCATGTAAGCAAGAATAATGTGGCTAAATCCTATGACAACTCAATCTCAACAAGGGTAGTATTTGATTCATGACAACAATCATGGAGAAACAATATGTCCATATCACATTTCGAAGTCTCCCATGCACCAGGTCAACATGTCCACAAAAGATACAAGTTTGCACATTATCAACAAGTCCACAAAAGCTTTCTCGCAAAAAAACATGTCTACAAAAGCTACAAAATGTGAACATGTGCATAAAAGCTGCAAAGCATCTAATTCGAACACATTCATTCAAGGACCACCCTTGCGAACTGACCCCCTAGCCGAGGGTTGCCGTCGCCCCGCACCCTTGCAACCACCTCCACCCTGTGATCGGGCGCCGCCACCGCCACACATGGGCCAAGCCCTGCAACCGGGCAACACCGCAGTTGCACGCGACTAGCCCCACATGACCCCCGCGCTCCTAAAAAAACATCTACAAAAGCTATAAAATGTCAACATGTGCACAAACGTTGCAAGCATCTCATTCGAACACATTCATTCAAGGACTACCTTCGTGCACACCCCCCCCTGGGGCCACCGCCACCCTGCGCCTTTGCCGTCGTCTCCACCCTGTGGTCAGGCGCCATAGACGATGAGTGCGACCTGAGCCCTGCTGCCGGGCGCCGCCACCACCCCGCACGGGCCGAGCCCCGCAGTCGGGCAACACCGCAGCTACGCGAGCCTAGCTCCACACCTGACGCCGCTGGATTCGCTCAGACCTCCCACGCTCGATGGAGCCGCCCGTGAGAAAGCATGCATTTTTTTTCCTTCTAGTTGGATGAGGAAGAGAGTGGAGATAAGAAGCAATTTAGTATTTTCACCTTTCTTTTTACATATTTTTGAAATGTTTAATTCATTTATTTCATGTCCATCTGACAGACATCTAAGCGAGAGGTAAACAGATGATTTATCTCAAAATATCAAGGTCAAAATCATAAAGTTAAAAAACCATTTGCAAAATCATAATTAGACTGATGGACAAGAGCAAGAACGGGAAACCTTCATCAATACCAAACAGAGCACGCAGGCAATGATCTCACCTACCCACCACAAAATCTCTCGTAAGTCGTAATCCTACCCGTGCAACCAGTATTAGTTGCTTCCGCATTTGCTTCCCTGCTGGTGGAAGCAGGGTACATCATATTTGAATTGGATAAAGCACTCTTTACACAGCAATACCATATACAAATGTACCACAAACTTGCCGAAGCCTAGGTTGAGGTCATTTAGCACCCAGGAGTCAGGACCCAGCTTGTCAAACTAGCACAGTATACATGCCTAATTAGTCGTAACTCAACACAACCAGCACGCTAAGAAATACAAGCCTAGAGAAACCGGAAACCATTCGATGTAACACCAAAATACAAACCAATCAGCAGAACCAAATGCCTGGAAAACAATGAGGCATCAGTTTGTTAAATATACTGACAGACTACTCTATTGATTCCCATCCTAGTTTGGATAGATGTACATTGAAGACTGGAACTTCACATGGCCATTTACTCGCACAAAACATGCTTCTTATAAAGTGCAAGTATATCTTTCTTGTTTGGATTCTTCAGCTCTAGCAAATGCGTGCCAAATCCATGCTTAGTTAGCTCCTCTTTCAATTTAGCTATGGTGAACTTTTTGTAACCATCTGGATTGCCATCTTTTACATCCGTGCTAACTGTAACGCTGTCTTCTCTCATATGAACGGAACCACCATCCTCAGTTTGGACAGGCTTCAACAGGGTAGTGTTGCTTTTGGTTCTTTTTCTGCTCCTCTCTGGAGGATCAATGTCCATACCTTGGATAGAATCCAGACGTACTTCATTATCTCTCAACCTTTTGCCATAGGTAGTGGTCCGGATCTTGCTATCAAGTGCAGTCTCAACAAGACGAATCGATGTCAGCTCCTGATGGAGTATATCAAGTTTACCTTGGGCGGATTGTAGCTGTACAGATAAGGCCTCTGCACGTTTATTGGCTTCAGCTCTAGCTGCACGTTCCGTTGCCAACAGACTCTCAAGGACATGAACGGTGCTGGACCTTTGTTCGTTGCTACGGCTCAGTAAATCATCCATTTCTTTCTCCCGCTCAGCAACCCTACTCTCAAGCAAGGTAACCTTGGACCAGGCATCAGATTCAGAATTACGCATCCTCTGAACTTCGCCAAATAGATGGACTTTTTCCTGCTCCAATCTGTCTACCTGTCTTTGAACTCTCTCTATAACTGCTACCTTTTCCATCGATAGCCGCTGTGCCTCATCCTTCTCTTTCTGGGATGCAATAGCCTCTGTTCGAGCTGCATCAGCCAACTCAACAGCCTTATTCACATCCCTTTCTGCAGACTTGTATCTTTGTTCTGCCTCATCATATTTCTTACATTCAGATAAGAACTTCTCTTGAAGATGGTTTTTTTCTTGTTCAAGCATTCTAGCTTGTTTTTCATATGATACTGCTCTGTCTCTCAGAAATTCTAACTTGCTTGTTAGTTCTTTGATTTCATCCTTCAAGCATGCAGTTTCCTTGTTATGGCCCTGTGTTTTTGATTCCGCAACCTGAATAATGTTCAACCATTATAAACTACCCTTCACATTTCAGAATGCATCAATTTAAGGGAAGATTGAAATAACAGAAAAGTCGTCACTACCAGCAAGCGCTCAGTCAATACACTTTCTTCACTCTCCGCTTCTCTAATCTTTGCAACTAATTTCCTTATTTCCTCTTCCTGTCAGTAACGAGATGCCACATACATGAAACATCATAACAAAAGGCATCAAACAGGTAAAAAATGAGAGATAGATTAGAGAGAGAGAGAGAGAACCTTTTCCTCCAAATGTGAGGCAAACTCTGCCCTTATAGCACTTTCCCTTTCTTGTGCACTTTTGTTAATTTGTTCTTGCACTGATGCGAGTCTCTCCAATGCAGTTTTAGCCTGCACAGCAGCCATTTCGTATTTCTTCTTCCATTCTGCAGCCTCATCTTGAGCAGAGGCTGCCTGTTCCCGAGCTGCTCCCAACTTTCCTTCTGCAGAGCTATGTCTAGACTCAAGAGATGCCAACTGAGCGACAAATCTATCTTGTTCAGCCTTGTGCTGAGAAACAGATTGTTCATACTTCACCCTCCAATCAGTGCATTCATGTCGGACATGATCAAGTTCATTAGATATGCTTACACAGCGTTCTTCTAATGTGCTACACTTGGTCCTCAGGTTTGAAAGATTACCACTAAGATCAGCAGTGGCTCTCTGTTTTTCACTTATAGCAGCTTCGTAGCGCTTTAGATATTCAGATTTGTGTGCCTCATTGGCCTCAAGTTGCTTCTTTAGAAGTTCTAGTTGGTCTTCATTTGACCGACATCTTAAAGTAAAGGAAGTCCTCTCTGATTCTGCTTCATTTATTAACTTCAAGCAGAGGTCCAATATAGGCCCTTCCAAACTGGAAGAAGCATATTATCAGATCCTTAGAGATGCTAATAAATTAATAAAACATTGAAACTCTAACAAAAAGTGCCAAGCTTCTCATTCAAACAATAAATGAAGGAGAATTGATGAAAAGAATTGAGTAAAATGTTAGGTTATGAACAAAATGGCTCCAGCTGAATTTGTCGCAATTTTATTACCGGATACCACTGTGCTCCTTAGAGATGCACACAACTAGTGACACAAACATAGGAAACTGTGCTCTTCTGAAAACAACTAAATCAAAAAGATCATAGGAATGAACATGAAATTTTTAAGGCTCGGAGGAGGACGAACCACTGTCTTAGAAAGGCAGCAAGCATTCTCCATTTGGCTGGGCCTGTACAAGATGTTTCATATTCAGCAAGTGCAGTTTCGAGGACCTGCAGAATTATATTATGTCAACATAAAAGAAATAAAGAATGAAACAACTGAAATAATAAGGTAGATCAGAAACTAGTAACCTAAATAACTAGTGACACAAAGAACACCAAAAAGTTGTGCAGGGCTGCAGTCTAAGAGCCCTTGGTAACTAGGACAAAATAATGGATTTTCTTTCAATAGCCAGAACTCAGAACACAAGTTGCACACAAATAAGCAAGTACAAAGAGAAGCAAACAGAAAACTCCGTCCCACTTGACTGTTATTGACAAAAAAGACTAATCACAAGTTAGATTCAATCACTAGAGTCATGCACATCATACTGATCAAATACCTGAATCACAGCAGAAACTTTGACACCAGGAGCAGTGCATGCCGCTCGGATCTTCTTCTCCATGTTGTGTATTGCGTTTGAGCACTGCTTGTCAGCCTCTAAGAAAGCATTCTTTTTATAATCCTGAACCAGCGCACAGTTGTAAATCAGTGCCCGTAAGCCACAAGAATAAAAAGAAATCATTAAGTCATTAGTGAAAGAAATATAAACTGAAAAGCTAACATTATACTAGAGGAATTGAGCAATATTTTCAACTAACGAGCTGTTTGGTGCGGAGGAATGTAACGCAAACGTAAATGATAATAAGCGCATATGTTACCGGCGGGATGCAAGTTTGAACTAATTTCATTAACGTTTACGTTACTTTGGAACCAGCCAAACAGCACCTAAATAGTAAAACATTTAACTATTAAATATTAAATATACCACACCTTAGCAATTTGGCATGAGTAATGGAGTTAAAACTCTCAGGTGGTTGGGCCTTGGAACCGAAGGTTCCATTATCACAATGGTTGGTAAGGGTTAACACAATAGAACAGTGAACATATAGTGCTCAAGCCCATTATCAACCGCTGCCACCTCCTACACTCCACTTTCCCCTCATATCATGCTGGATGGAACTCCCCCAAGTGGAGGGAATAAGAATCAGAGCCAGAGCCATGCCCCACTGGCTTCACGTCCACCACCAGACCCCAAGATTGATCACAAACTCTCCAATCTCCTTCCTCTAGCCAACATCCAGTATCTTTCTCAAGGCAATGCAAGGTCACCATGTTTTGACATTATGCATACTAGATACATAGGCAAAAACCTTTTACTAAACACGGTTTTTTATTGGGCCCTGTAATGCATAATCATACAAAAGAAGGTATACTATATACAACTTGAGAAACAACATCAAGTCTTTTCCTCAATGAGGTGAACAAGGTATCAATAAGTATTTTTTTCAGTGAACTTCAGTTAACATAGAATGTTTCTGCTTACTAACTGATTACTCTCATTTCGTTTGTTTGGACATGATACATTTTGAAAAAAAAAATGTTTTAAGAGTGTGTGTGTTTTTTTTTTTTTGGGGGGGTGGCGGGGTGGAGCCCTGCTCACACCAAAAAAATCACCGCGACCACATAGGCCACAGCTCATAAGAGAGCACATATTTAATTGCTCCTTAATCTGTGTTTAAGGTGCAACGCTCAACAAAAAACATTTTACTAAGGTTCACAGAAATATAAATTCACACAAACTCAAGCTGAAAACTAAATTTCAAACACTAGCAACCAAAGATAACACACCTATATCGTGAAATATTAAGCTATGTTTTCTTTATGTAATCAACCGAGAGATAAGAATGAATTAGTTAACTTTCTACAGAAACTGTAAGCAACCAAAGATCACACAGCTATATCATGAAAAATCAGGGTCTACATAATTGCTACATGAAAATGGCAAGTCTACAGTGTACCTGAAATGCCTTTCTGCAGAAATTGTTAAGAACTTTCTCATAATGGGCACGTGAAGTACCAGTTCCAACAGCAGTAGTATTGTATGCATCAAGTGCCTTTCTTAAAGCAGCTTCGTGTGCATCCCTTAAAGCATCCTAAATTTACAAAGTTAAACAATTTACAATGTATGAGAATGTGCTGCATAATTGACCTTTTAACTTACTTCTTCAGCTAATTTGCAGTGGCTGAAAGATGATATGTAAACCTCAGCAGCAGAATCATATGCTTTCCGGCATTCTGCTTCTTCTACGCTCTGCAGTCAAATATAGGACGCAGCTAAACTCAAGGATGGTACAAGGAGAGTATTTATTATTAAGAAAGTATCTGATATGATTGTAACCGACACAACATGGACCACAGGTCCAATATTCTGTGATAAACATTGTATTTTCTTAATACTCTTTATCTAATAACAGCCTCATAACATACTACCGCTGTTCATTATAATGTCAAGAAGAAGAGTTTTTTTTTATAAGGAAGAAGAAGAGTTAATAATATCTTTATCTAACATTGATCCACCACCAAGACAAATCTGCTGTTTCAATCAAAGTCCAGGATACTTTGACAGCAATAAATATTTGTCATGTGTTTCATTTGTGCCAGAAATTTTTGCATAAAAGTATTCCCATTTCCATTGATACCCCAGTTCATTATACTTCCAAATGATGCACGACCAAATCTTCTCACCATTCTTATGGACACTGACACTTGTCTTTTTCGATGAACTGTTATTTTTACTCATACTCTCTGGTTTTGGTAATCATGTTTTGCTAGACTCATATTGGTTTTATCTCTACCGTGCCCAAGCTTGTTTGAAACAAAGGCTTTGTTGTTGTTGTGTTTTCTTAAGCTTAAATTTGTGAAGCAAGTGACCATAGAAAAACAGTTGAGAGATAACATCAATCTAAAAAAATATGGTTCAATATGCATCAGTTTACATATTTGCCCAGGTGCATGGCTCAAGAGATAAAATACCTGCCAAGAGGATGAAATGGTAGGCACAGCTCCACTGTTTATTGCATCCAGGAAGGACTGTGTAACACCAGCTAGTACTGGTCCTGTCATGATTGTACCAGCAACTTGCTTAGGCCTTGTCCTCTCAAAAATAAACCTTGTTAATTCGTCCAGTCCAGCTTGAAATTCAGGGCGCAATTTCTCAAGCTGGTAAAACGTTTCCAATTTGAAATGCGTCAAATGAGGAACATATTATTGCAGTGATATGCATACTTCCATAATGAAAATACAAGAGAATGGGGCTTACAGGGATTTGATCAAGACGTTGCATAATGAAAATACAAGAGAATGGAGCTTACTGGGATTTGATCAAGACGTTGAAGTTCATTTTCACTGTTCAATGGGCGCACCAGTGTGAAACATTCTCTATCGGGGAAAAGGGCATGGATGGACTCACGGATCTAAGACAATTTGCATATGAAATTGAAATTGTAAATAGCAATTGCAAACAGAACAAAATAAAAGGCACATCTACAAAATCCAAAAGAATAGAAACCACTATACAAATTTCAAATCAATTGGAATATATACTATGACAGAATACCTCATTCTTTGAAGATATGTCCTTTCCTCTGCCTTCAAGAGGCCTCAGTGCAATTTCCAGGTAATCTCGTGGAGTTATCTTTCTACCATTCTCCATTAAATCTAGATAGAAATCCTAACAAAGCGATATCTTGTTAAGACTGGGGAAAAACTCTTTTGGTAGTTTATCAAAGAAATACATAATAACAACATTATCAAAATCAGGGAACCAGTTACCCTCAGTAGCCAGATGAAAATAGGTGAATACTGCCCAAGTTCAGATGCAGTAGACCTCCCACCATTTGCCCTCACACGGATATGCTTGGTCATTTCAGTAACAAGTGAAAGGCGATCAAGGGCTGCCTCATCTATACCACCCATCTGCAAGGGCCAATAAGAATATTTTTTATTCCCTTGAACATGTTCAATGAAACAGATTAATCACATTGCAAAGTTTTTTTGTCATATCCATGTGCTCACATTGTCGCATTATCATATATTTCAAAATATAAGGATAGATACTATTTCTAGCCATTAGATCGCCTACATAAAATGGTTCATATTCTGCCACCTTGGCGAATATAAGCCACCGTTGTTTTAAATTAAACAGGATATATATCCTTACTTTGGCGAATATACACATTTCTGAGTATTGAAGAAATGCGTATGATGCGAAGGATTTGCGGTCACACAAGAATGGTCCGAGTTCGGAACGATGATATACGACGTCGCAACATCGGCTCCGCTCCTGCCCGAAACAGGAGCGACGTCGGGCGACGGCGCCCGTCCAGCCTGAAGAGCAACGCTCTTCTTGGGCGCCAGCGCCAAAGAGCGGCCCCGTCTCAAGACTCTTTCAAGAGTTAAAAGGCGTAAGGTCACACCGAAAAACAGAAAAAAAAAACAGAGGAATCAGTGACTTATGCTGGCGCTGTTGGGCGGTAGGGACGGTTTGGGGACGAACCCCTAGATTCCTGCTCCAATTCGTCTGGGCGGGACCGTTTTGAGCCTGCCCCCTGCTCCCGGGCAGAGGGGCTCGTCTCCCTTGCCCCCGAGGGCGCGGCGGTGTTGCCACCCCTCTCTGTCGGCACCTCGGGCGCGGCGGCAGATCCACCCGCCCCTATCAGCTCTTGGGGCGCGGCAGTGGAGCCGCCCCCCCCCCCCACCGGCACCCCGGGCGCAGCGCCGGATCCATCCGCTCCCACCGGTCCTGAGGACGGGCCGATGGTTTGGCCCGTCTCCGCCGGCCTCACGGACTCACTTCCCCCCACATGGAACGGGAAGGGTCCCTGCATAGACGAGTAGGTACCTATCAGTGTATGCTCGCCCTCCAGGACATCCCACTCCACATCGGCAACTACCTCGTCGTCATCGTCGTCGTGGTCTGTCTCCTCTCCTCGCTCCTGTGCCTGCTGTCTCTGCTGTTTCTTCTTCCGCTCGAACTCCTTCGTCTTCCTCTGCCACCCGGCCGTGGCGCGGTTGGCCACTGCCACGAACTTGTCCTTCGGCAGCGGTGCCGGGCAATCCATAAAGACAAGTTTCTTCGGCTGGTCCCGCTATCTCAATGTCAGCACCAAGGGGTCGGGAGTTCAATTAAAAAGGAGGCACGGGGAAAGAGAACTTACGAAGTCAATGTACCCTGATTCCGGCCGCATTGGGGGATGCCTTGGCACTGGGTACACAAAATCAAGAGCGGCGCCAGCACCGTCCTTCAAGGGCTCCATCGCATCCTTGATGCGATGCGCCACTTCGGAGGGGGGAAGCGCTTCCTCGGCAAGCGCCGTCCCTACGAGCGACGCTCCAGGCGCCATTAGGTGCAGGGGAAGCACGCGCGCCATCAGCGGCGCCACCCTCATGTGGTAGGCGCCGATGATCCCCGACCCCTTCATGCCCCTCTCCTTCAGAATTTGGAGGGCGGCAAGATGGTCCTTGATCTTCTTCTTATCTTTGTCCGGGACACGCCACTTCCACAACTCCGGGACCTCTTCGATGATGCGCCCGGAGAAAGCTGGCAAGGGGGCGGCAGCGTCGTCATTGACGTAAAACCAATGCGAATGCCACCCCTTGTTGGAGGTCGACAGACGCATCGACGGGTATTCATTCACCCGGTTGTTGCGGAGATGAATGCCGGCACATCCCACCGACACGCTCAGCTCTTGCTTCCCGACCCGCTTCTTCAGAAGGTTGACGACGAAGAGATACCGCCACAGGTCAAAGTGAGGACTAATCCCCAAGAACCCCTCACACAGGGCGACGAACGCCGCAATGTGCTGGACCCCATTGGGAGTAAGGTGCTGCAACTCCACCTTGTAGTAATCCAGTAGCCCCCGAAGGAACTTGTGGGCGGGTGTGGCGAATCCCCGCTCGTGAAAGCGAGCGAAGGACACCATGTAGCCTTCGGGCAGCGACGGCTCGTCCTCATCACCGGGCAGCCGCCACTCCTCGGCGGCAGTCAGCGGGCAAAGGAGGCCCTCCAGGCGTTGAGGGGTGATGTCGGATCTGCACCACAGCTCCATTGAACGATTGGGAGCGGGGTGCACGCGAGCTTGATGGCGGCTGCGATGCAGGTGCGGGAAGCTCAGACGATTGGCGGCAGAGGTCGTGGATGCAAAGGCGAGAAGGCAAAGTACGGAACCCTGGGGGCGAACCCCTTGGTTTTATAGGGGCGACGGATGCGAGAAGGGCAACCGTCCTCCTAGATCTCCGTGCCTGCCACGATACACTACCACGTCACGCTACGGGATATGCGCCCACAATCCCTATCCTTTCCCATCAAAGTCGCGCCGGACATTTCACCTTCCCGGGCAGACTAGGACTATTTCCCCGTAGAAGGGATACGGGTCGAGAAGCATTTCTCCAGCCCATCCGGGCCCAGGAGTTCGAGGGCTGGCCCAATAGTTTCGGCGGCCGTCCCAACGAGGGATGAGCCCACGAGCGGCCAAAACTCAGGCGCACGCCTCAAGGGAGTCTCGATCCACGATCGAGTCTCAACCAAGCTAAACCTGGACGAATCCCCGCGAACGGGATACCAAGGTTCCCTTTAAGCTATCCAGTTATTGAAACACCAAATTTCACAGCCATACCCACGAAGGGTCCGAATTACCCCCCAAGCAATTCTAGCCGAATCACCCAGGGGCTCGGGGGCTACACCCATCCGGTGCGCTCGCGCGCACCCTCTGGCAAGTCAAATCACCCCCCGGGCAATTCTATCCGAATCACCCGGGGGTTCGGGGGCTACTGTCGGGGACCGATTACTGGGGTACCCAAAGAGGTGGAACTAATAACCATCAAACGCTGATGCTTCCGAACAGGCGGGAACACAACTACACTCCTTGTCCATACAACCAAAGGTTGGTCACGCCCTCGCCTACCCCAAGGGTTGGCTCACTCTCACTCGACCCCGAGGGGTCAGCTCACGCCTCCCGACGATCGAGGGTAGGCTCACCTTGCCCGACCCCGAGGGCTAGGCTCACTTCTCGCCCAAACGACTAAGGCTAGGCTCACCGCCTCGCCCGGCGTCTGAGCTCTGAGCTCACTTCTCGCCCGACAGACAGAGAGGGAGTCTCTCGCCTCGCCTGACGTCTGAGGGTTGGCTCACCTCCCGACGGCTTAGTCTGGCTCCGCCTCGCCCGACGTCTACACCCTGCCCCTTCATAATGACAAAGCACAGGGTAAGACAGGACACTTAGGTCAACCGCAGGACCGAGGACCATGCCCTACGCACCTGCGAGAAGGTACCGTCGGGATACGACGGGACGGGCGCTTTAAGCCCTCCCAGGCATGGCAGATGATGGGATAAGTCTCATGTGTTGATCTTTGTGGGGCTGTGCTGGTCACATGGTCTTTGTGGCTGCATGGTCTGTTTTTAGGACAGCATCTTAGACTAGAGGACAGCATCTAGGACAGCATCTTAGACTAGCATCTAGAGGACAGCATCTTAACATCTAGGACAGCATCTTAGACTAGCATATTGGCATATGTTTGGCTGACTAGCAGCCTATAAATATGTATCCCCAACCCCTCGGGTTGGCATGGTATTTGTGTGAGTTTGTGTGAGAAATAAACCAGAAAATTGCCCCAACTCCTAGTTTCATCCTCTCTCGATGAGTAAGAATTCTGCTACTACCGAGAGTGGTAGTTCAACGACTAACAACTGGTATCAAAGCCGTACAATCCTGTAGCCTGAGCATCTCCTGCTCATCTCCCTCCCAAATTTCACACAAGACCAACCACTGGCGGCAGCAGATTCCTCCGCCGCCCGCTCACTCCTCTCCCTCTGCACAGACGAAGCTCGTTTGAAGCAGCCCTCTCCCCACGCAGCAGCCCCCCGGTAGCGCGTCATGTCCGCAGGGCAGTCTCAGCGCTCGGTCGCCTCAACCACGCAGCGTCGGTAGGAGGCCGAACTTGCCGCGGCAGAGGAACGCGAGCGAGCGGCGGCGCAGAGATTACTGCGGCGGCGGCAGCAAGCGCGCCGAGGTCGGCAATGGAGTCGGGCAAAGCAGCCAGAGCGGCGGCGGAAGCAACGGGCGGCGCGAATGCAATCGTCTTGCGGCGGCGAGAGGTCGAGGTCTCAACGGCAAAGATCAGCAGACTCCATTTCGGCGACGACACCGCCGACGCGGACCTCGAGCTGCTAAAGAGGGAGGCGGCATGAAGCGCGGCGGCGATGCAGCCGCCAGCGCCGCACGCGTGCGTGGCGGCAGCCTGCGAACAGCGCGACGCTACTGGCGGCGCTCTGGGAGGAGGCGCGCATGGCGATGGCGCTCTGGGGCAGCACAAGACGCCCAAGCGCGCGGCAGCCAGACGGCGCGACGCGCACGCAGCGACGCTCCTGGAGGAGGCGCGCACGGCAACTGTGGCGCACGGGTCGATGGAGAGCGCGGCCTTCACAGGCAGCGTGGCTCTCTCTCCCCAGATCGATACCGACGGGTCGACGGAGAGCACGGCCTTCACAGGCAGTGTGGCTCTCTCTCCCGGATCGTGCACCGTGGCTACCACGGGCTCCAGTGTCATTGTCGGGGCGCTCGATCCGGCGGTGGGTGGCCTACCCTCACCAAGACCAACTACGTCGAGTGGGCTGCGGTGATGAGGGTAAAGCTCCAGGTGCGGGACATGTGGGAGGCAGTCCGGTACGGCGACGTCGACTATGACCTAGATCGACGGGCGCTGGATGCCCTTATCGCTGCAGTCCCGCCCAAGATGCGCTTCGCGCTTAACAACAAGCGAATCGCCAAGGAGGCTTGGGCGCCATCGCCAAGCACGCACGCGCCAGCGGCAATGATCGCGCCCGCAAGTCCACACCGCAGCACTTCCCAAGGAGTGAGAGAACACGCCTTCAAGCCGGTGAGGACGTTGATTACTTTGCTCTCCGTCTCAACACTCATTGCGAAAGATGGTGCGATTCGGGCGATGACACCTACAATGAGGAGAGAGGCGTCGAAAAGCTCTTTTCATTGCGTCCCCGAGAAGTACAAGCGGATGGCTCGCTCGATCGAGTCCCTCGCTGGATCTCTCCATGATGTCGATTGAGGAGGCGATAGGTCGCCTCAAGGTCGTCGACAAAGAATGAGCCACTGATCTCTCTCGGGGCCCATCACCACCGGGCGGAAGCTCCTTCTCACTGAGAGCAAAGGTGGCTTGCCCGGCCAAAGGTGACCGGAAGAAGAGGGAGCCTTCTTCCACGACAAAGTGTCGTAAGCGTGGCAAACCACGCAAAGCGCCGCAGAGACGCCTGTGCCGGGCGCGAGGACGTCTTGAGGGTGATGCCATGGGGCGCCAGGCGCGCGCCACCGGCAGTAACTAAGCCGCAAGACGAGACAACGCCGCCGCATAATCGCGCAGCCAACCTTGGCCATTGGGCCAAGGATCGCCGACAACCACGACGCAGCCAGTGCCCACGTCGCCTGACAAAGTGAGGAGGAGCTGGCTCTGTTCATGGCACATGCAAGCATCGAGCTACCTCCGGTAACACCGGCCGCAGCTGCCCTCCTCCACCTTGACGAGCCAAAAGCACACGCCCTCCTCGGCGGCAGCTCCAATGACGACAAGATCGGCGGTGGTGCCTCGACACCGGTGCCACCCACCACATGACCGGTCGACGGAGTTCTTCACCAAGCTTGACTCTAGCGTCCGAGGCTCCGTCAAGTTTGGGGATGCCTCCGGCGTGGAGATCAAGGCGTCGGCTCATTCATCTTCACTGGCTGCGTGTTCTGGTGAGCACAGTGCGCTCACCGGACTCTACTACATCCCCGCGTTGAGGAACTCCATCATCGCCTTGGGACAATTTGGATGAGAACGGTTCGTGGCGTGGTGGTTGAGGACGGAGTCATGAGGATTTGGGACCGTCGTCGTCGCCTTCTTGCCAAGGTATCCGAGCGCAAATCGACTCTCGTCCTTAACGTGCGGTGTGCACAACCCTCTGTCTCGGCCGCTCGTCGGGACGACGAGGCGTGGCGATGGCACGAGCGCCGGGCACCTTCACTTTTGAGGCCCCAGGCGGCTCGGTGCCACGGAGAGATGGTGCGAGGCCTCACTGTGTGCCTCGACCATGTGGAGCAACTCTGCGACGTCTGCATGTTGACGGCGCGAGGCGACTCCCCTTTCCCAATGGGCGAGCTTTCCGAGCCAAGGAGAGGCTCGAGCTTGTGCACGGGGACTTGTGTGGCCCGGTGACACCGGCCACACCGGGAGGACGACGCTACTTCCTGCGCCGCCGTCGTCGACGACCTCTCCCGCTACATGTGGGTGATGGTCCTCGCTGAAGAGGGGAGAGGTCATGGACGCCATCGGCCGCAAGCGTCAGTCGCTGCGAGGGCGAGTCGCGGTCGCATAAGTCATGCAGCGTCTTTAGACCGACAACGGCGGGCGAATTCACGGCGGGTTGAATTCGCGTCGTCTTTCTTGTTGACGAGGCATTCAGCGCCACTACTCCGCGCCCGTCTGACCCCTTCGCAGCAGCGGCGCGTCGTCGAGCAGCGCAACCAGACGGTTGTGGGGATGGCTCGGGCGCTCCTCAAGCGAGGGGATGCCGTACCTCTTACTTCGGGAGAGGCGGTGGTGACGGCCGTCTACATCCTCAACCGCTTCGCCTACCAAAAGCGCTTCGACGGCAGGGCGCCGTCGAGGCTTGGCATGGGCGCAAGCCAGCCGTCTCCCACTTGCGGGTCTTGGTACGCCTCGCGTTAGCCAAGGAGCTTGGCCACATCAAGAAGCTCGGCGGCGAGAGCACTCGGGAGTGTTCATCGGCTACGCGGAGGCTCGAAGGCCTCACCGTATCCTCGACCAAGACACAGCGTAGCGCGCCGCGGCCGCGACGTTGTGTTCGACAAAAGGCGAGATGGGCGTGGACAAGGCGGTGGGCGGCGGCTCGGCTCCGGCGATGACGACTTCACATTGCCGAGTACGTCCACTTCGAGGAGTCGGGAAGTAGGCGGCTCTTCTTCTTGGCGAAGCGTGTCTACCCGGTCCCCCCGAGCCTCCACCAACCCCGGGGCTGCTACTCCGACAAAGACCACGCTCTCCACCAGGACCTCGGCTACGATGTGTTCTTCACGGCTCCACCACGCCAGTAACGCCACGCACTCCAAAGACCGACAGCACCACTCCGGCACGCGTCTACCCCACCACCACTACGTGTCGAGCACGGCGCGGCTGAGCTTCGCTATCCGCTCTCTCACGCGAGGAGGAGCGTCAATCGCGCATTCACGACGGCGAGCCGCTATGCATACTGCCGTCTGTTGGAGAACCTTCTCGACGACCACCGGTCGGGGGACCGATGCCTCACGACACGGAGGCACAGCTTGCACCTTGCGTGTGATGACGGCGAACCTCGGTCGCTTGCAGAGGTCGAGAGAGACGCGCATGCGATGACACGCCGCGATGCGATTGGAGATGGATGCGGTTGAGAAGAACCGCACTGGGAGCTTGCCGAGCTTCCTCGTGGTCACCGCGCGATCACCCTTAAGTGGGTGTACAAAGTTTGAAGAGGGATGAAGCCGATGCCATCGCTCAAGCACAAGGCTCGCTTGGTGGCACGAGGCTTCGCGTGCGGCGAGGAGGGTCGACTTCGACGACGCCTTTGCTCCGTGGGGTACGGATGGAGTCCGTCGCGACTCCTTGGGCTAGTCGCCTAGGAGGGTCGGCGCGTGTTCATCACATGGACGCCAAGTCGGCATTCCTTAACGGCGACTTGAAAGAGGAGGTCTCGTGCACCACCACCAAGGGATTTGCGATCCCCGGCAAGGAGGGCAGGTGCTCACTTTCGCGCAAGGCCCTCTATGGCTTGCGGCGAGACCGAGGGCGTGGAATGCCAAGTCGGATTCCACGCTAAAGGGATGGGCTTGAGCAAAGCCCGCACGAGGCGACCATCTACCGACGGGCAGGCGGGGGGGAAATGCTCACGGTGGGTGTCTCGTCGACGACTTAGTGATCACCGGCACCAAGGATGCGAGGTGGCGGCATTCAAGGAAGAGATTAAGGCCACCTTCCAGATGAGTGACCGGGACCTCTCTCTTCTACCGGGGATCGAGGTGCACCAGATAACTCTCGTGATCACGCTTGACGGCATCGCCCTCGCCAAGCGCCGTCGTTGAGCTAGCCGGGCTCACCGACCGCAAGCCGCCTCTCACTCCGATGGAGAGGTCAAGTCGAGCCGTGATGCTGACAACGGAGGTGGACGCCTTCTGCATCTGCGGCGTCTTGTGGGGAGCCTTCGCTACCTCCGCCCACACGGCCGGACTGGCATTCTCCGTCGGCTACGTTAGTCGGTTCATGCAAATGACCGACAACAGCGAGCACCAAAGAGTCGTGAAGAGGATCATCCGCTACGTTATGGGGACTCTCGACCACGACCTCTACTACCCTAGGTGCCCTAGGGCGCGCACACTTCGTCGGGTATAGCGGCAATGACCACGCCGACGACATCGACACCAAAGAAGAGCACGAAGGGATCCTCTTCTTCCTCGGCAAGTGCCTCGTTAGTGGGCGATCGGTCAAGCAAAGCCAGTGGTGGCCTCTGTCTAGTCATGAGGCCGAGTACATAGCGGCCTCCACCGCTTGACTCAGCGCCTGCTCGCTCGATCGCTAGGTGATCTCCTCGGCAGAGACACTCGAGCGGTGGAGCTCTGGGTGGTGGGCAAGCAAGTCCACTCTGCCCCGCAAAGAACCCCGCCTTCCATGAATGCAAGCAGCACATCCGGGTGAGGTACCACTTCATCCGAGGTCATTTGGAGGAAGGGAGCATCAAGGCGAGCTACATCAACACCAAGGACCAGACTTGGACACCGCTCACCAAGCCCCTTGGGAGGATCAAGTTCCTTGAGCTCTGCTCCAGGACCGGGATGGTTCAACTTTCCGACAAGACGACGCACAAGACTTAAGGGGAGAATGATGGGATAAGTCTCATGTGTTGGTCTTTGTGGGGCTGTGCTGGTCACATGGTCTTTGTGGCTGCATGGTCTGTTTTTAGGACAACATAGGACATCTTAGACTAGAGGACAGCATCTTAGACTAGCATCTAGAGGACAGCATCTTAGCATCTAGGACAGCATCTTAGACTAGGATATTGGCATATGCTTGGCTAGCTAGCAGCCTATAAATATGTATCCCTAACCCCTCGGGTTGGTATGGCATTTGTGTGAGTTTGTGTGAGAAATAAACCAGAAAATTGCCCCAACTCCTAGTGTCATCCTCTCTCGATGAGAGTAAGAATTCTGCTACTACCGAGAGTGAGAGTTCAACGACTAACAGCAGAGGCCGAATAGTGTTGTAGGCGTCGACTTTTGTCCTACAGTGTTGTGGGCACCGCCATCAGCCCTCGGGCGCGGATCCTAACACAGGCATACGACAACCACTACAGTTCAGGAGGGAACCCACATCATCAACAGTAACGAATGCATGGTCACTTCCCCGTCCACTCCCCGTAGGATCACAGCTCGGTACCCTGACGCGCCGCATCGTCCGCCGGAGCATGATGGGACGTAACCACTTGCTGAAACGAAGCCAGGGGCACGGCCATGTCAAGATCAGCGAACGTGCTATCCCTGGCATGGTCTGCCATGTCAGCAGGGCAGGTTCAAGGGAAAAGGAAGACCCGGCACCTTCGAAGGACAGTCTCTACCTTTGGTTTTTTCCTCTTTATCCCATCTGTAACCCCTGCTCCCCCTTGTCTATAAAAGGGAGGGTAGGACACCCCACTAGGGGGATGGATCGATTTTCATACACAACACAGCCAAGCAGCAACAGAGCTCTTGGCATCCTTTCGACCCTTCCATCAGAGACTTGGGACATGTCCCTCTCTCGACCGTTTGTACCCTCTACTACGAACCCTTTTCGGTGCTAATAACACGAACAGCAGCAGACTAGATGTAGGGACATTCTGCCCGAACCAGTATAAACCTTGTGTCCTTTAGCACACCATCCGGGCCTAACACGCAACAAATATAAATTTACTAGTTGGTGTTTATTCGAAACGCCGACAAAAAGCATGTCCAACATCGATTGAGGTGGTTTGGAGGTGGTTTGGCCATGTCCAAAGAAGACTTCCAAAGACACCAGTGCATTGTGGAGTCCTAAGCCAAACTAATAATATGAGGAGAGGTAGAGGAAGACCGAAATTGACATGGGAGGAGGCAATAAAAAGATATTTGAAAGCTTAGGATATACCTAGAGATCTATGTTTAAATAAGAGTACTTGGAAAGCAGCTATTGAAGTGCCTGAACCGTGACTTGGGGCTCTTGGTGGGTTTCAACTCTAGCCTACCCAACTTGCTTGGGACTAAAAGGCTATGTTGTTGTTGTTGTATATATCGTTACTTTCCTCCTAGCAATGATCACAATGACCAATTATTTTCCTTCTTACATACATTAGTCAGGCCATTGATATCATCACAGATCAAGAAGCCCATCTAGCCTAATAAACAATACAGAAATGAGACATCTGATTGACAGCATATTTTGCTGAACAAGAAAATTGTCTGAATTTATTTGCCACCCACCTACTTTCTGGTGAAACATAGTTGGAAGGTGAATCTTAGTTGGAAGGGCATAAAAACTGTTTGATGTAGATAACCAGATACACAAAGCCCATTTCCTTTTCTTATTTGTATTTGAGCTTCTTTTGATGATGCTAGTGTTATTGTTGTAATGGCCATATGTTATCAACTAATGTAAGTGCAAACATGAAACAGTTCCAACATTATTAGGGATGAACTCGAGACAAATCTCCAACAAAAGGGTTGGAAAGAAGAAGCCATTGCTCACACCTGATTATATATGAACATGCTCGATAGTAGGACTGCCAATGAGAATATCTGAATGCTGTAAGTGCCCTGTAAAAGAGGGGAAAAAATGCCACCAATGGTTAGTGTTTTTCCAGTTTGAGGGAAAAAAAGTGCCCTGTAAAAGAGGAAAAAAACTGCATGGAAATGAAATGAGATCATTGAGGTACGTCATACCGTCTGATCATAGGCATCGATGCCCTCGCTGTCAAGTAGCAAAAGACTATATTCAGTTCTGTCAAGGGCAGTTATCTTTATTGGGGCACTCCACATCCAAAGGCCCTTGGTGCAGGGACGATGAGTACTTGCCACTTGAAACCCGCTACTTCTTCCTAGAAGCTATCACAAGCCCAGAAATAAGCCAAATTCCTCGGGGCTTTTCCGCTTTTGGAAAAAAAAATTAACAGATCTTAATGGTGGGATAATTTTATTTTATTAAACATAATCTAGATGATACATACATAAAAAAAGCAAGTTTAAAACATCAAACTACTGTTGTTTTGTAACAGATTATTATGCCAAGAACCCAAAAGATACAGCTCGGCTATCATTTTGCAACCATGTACATCTATACAAAATCATGTCACCATATATAAAAGAGCATCCTTTAACTAGAGCTTATCAACTTAAATCACAATTGAACAAAGTCACCATGTTATGTTTCAAAAACAAAGTCACCATGTTATTATTATTTCTCCTATTTCTGTCAATGTTCCTATCCTTACAGCCCCATATCCGGACATGAACAAATGGTCCATGTCCACTTGACCAGACAATGTGCCAAGTTTCATACCAAATATCCACAGGAGAAATTATTTATCACAACACTATGGTGATAGGCATTGTTTTAAGGTTTTCCTTTCAATAGCAATTCCAGAAAGTGAACTAATAACCATCTTGTGAGTTTTGTTTTAATCAAAACTGTAGGGTTGTCAGTTGCGAGTCCAGCACTTTGACCGAAACTGATTAATTAAAAGAGGACGTTCAAAAAAAAACACCAGGGCAGCATATAGAGCAGTGCAGAAATACTATGAGGAATTTTTTTTGGTTTCCACCATCCATCACTTTGCAATTTTTTTTCTGATGGTCTGTAATTTGCAAAACCCACAAAATTTTCATGTTTCCTTCGAGCTCCAAATGGAACTGAAATCATGCCAAACCAGCTTTCGACCACGGCAAGAGAGGGAAGGCGAACCTGGTTAAGGATGAAGCTCTTCCCCTGGCGCGCGCGGCCGCAGACAGAGACGACCCCGACGGGTCCCTTGACAAGCTGCAGCGCGGCCACGGCCTCTGGGTCCATCCGGAACCGGCCGCGCTCGTCGCAGTACACCAGCCGCAGCGGCCGGCCGCCCCCGCCCTCGCCGCCCGCCTCCGCCGCGAACGGCGAGCGCGGCGACGATGCCGACGCCGGGATCCACGGCGAGCGCGGGGTCCGTGTGGCCCCCGCCGCAGCGGAGGACGAGGACGGGGACGCGTCGCCCCGGCGGCCACGGTCCTTAGACGAGCCGCGGAGGCCTAGCATCTGCATCATCGCGGCCTCGCAAGGGAGGTGGAGGGCGACTGGGCTGCTTCGTCTAGGGTTTTGGGATTTTTTGACGGAAGGGGGAGTGGTGCTGGCGCAGTCGCGCTTCCCGAGCAGGGGATTTCACATTCCTTCGCTTCCGGCTTCCGCCGTTGCGCGTACCTTTACGTCGGTTGCCTTTTTGGTTTTTTTTTTTTTAACACGGAAACAAGTGCTTCCATCGTACTCCTTCTGTCAAAAATAAATGCAATCCTACTTTTTGAATTTTTTTTCTCATAAAAAGTTCACACTTTGGCCACAGCTAGTATGGGGCCCAACAAAAAGAACAGAACAAGCAAATGCCTTCTCGGCTTCTCCAGTGGAAAAAAATGTTGCTGAACTCAAATAAAAAAAATCGTCCGCAACAGACCCTGCGTGCCCTCCCATTCACTCGTTCCTATCTTCCAGGAAGCTCCTGCGCAATCTCCTTCCCCAGCGAACTTCCTCTTTCCATCCATCAATGATCCAATCCAGAGATGATAAAAAAAAGATCCGATCTAAGCCCCAATCTCGCCAATCGAGCTCATACCCGCGCTCACATCTGCTTCACTTCCATGTTCCTCTTCCCCTTCCAGGCGGCGTCCATGTCGCTTGCATGGCTGTCGTCGGTGACATGTGCCCTTGGTGTTGCGGCTGGATCTGCCGCGCGGCACCGTGGTGGCGCCAACATAAGGGCAGCACATGGAGGCGCGGGTCTTCGGCGGCGGAGAGCTGTGTATTCGATAGCGCGTGGAGCCATGCAGGTATGGGATCCGGCCACTGCGTAGCCCGGCGCCGTAGCTGCAAAGGTGGAAGCGGTGGAGAATGGCAGGGAGGCCGGTGCCGCGCGTGGATGGGCGTGGAGAGACGCCAGGATGCGGCGGAGGCCGACGACGCGAGGAGCGCGAGGTGGAGACTGGCAGCGTGGGGGCCGACGGCGACGCGGGTGTGGTACGGCGACTTGGGGAGGGTGAAGCCGTGAAGCCCCAAGAAACAACCAGGAACTTCCAAACCAAGAACAGAGAGAATTGGACTGGTCTTAAACTTTACAGGGGCATTATTTACATCCACTCTTGGTATTCGTGCCGGGTCCTAGAATCGCTTTTTCTTGGGACGGAGGGAGTAGTACATTGGTTATTGCCCGAAACTAGGTGAGATACAAAGTTTGGTGCATGGTCCAAAAAATAAGTCTGAATCATCTACTCCCAAACCTGCACCAAAGGTAGCTAAACTATTTGCTACTTCCTCCATCCTAATTTATAAGTCATTTCAAGAATTTTGAAGAACCAAAGCATCTCAAGTTTAACCAAATTTATATGATAAGATAATAGCCCTGATCGCTTGTTTTATAATCCATACTTTTCAGCTTGTTTTTTCAGCCGAAACAGTATTTTTCTCTCACAACAAATCAACCAGAACAGTGTTTCGCCTTGTTTTTTCAGCGAAGCGAACAGGGCCAATAACATTTATGATACCAACTAAGTACCATTAAGTTCTTCATTAATTATATTTTCATAATATATCTATTTGATTTTATAAATCTTTGTAATTTCTTCTATAATTTTGGTCAAACTTGAGATGCTTTGACTCTCAAAGATTCTTGGAATGACTTATAATTTAGAATAGAATGAGTACCTGATTAGTGATTACAATACCTACTACAAGCCAAGACTAAACGACTTGAAAATTCATACATAGTAAAACTCTAATTTGCCTCAACACAGCCCCCACATGGACTCGTATCCAACTCTTCTGTCTTAAGCGCTTCACCAAGGTTTGAAGAATCTGTCTCTTGAATAATTTTGGGCATCCCCAGGTGCACTGCTCTCTACAGGCTCTTTAGCGCTATTAGCGCCTCTGCATGCAAAGCCTAACAGGTGCTGCAGTTCCCGGCGCCCACCTCAAGAACGTGTCCATGCTCGTCTCTCACAACAAAGCCCCATCCACTGTTACTAGATTCTTGGAAGTAAGAGGCATCAAAATTAATCTTGTAGCATTTAGGCGGTGGTGGCTTCCATTTGGGAGTTTATTTAGCCTTGTCATCATGGACTAGGTCTGAATCTTTCCCAAAATCATTTGATGGTAAGTAACTAAGCTGCAGATCTCGGTAGTTGCCGCAGCAAGTGTAACGACCCGGTTCGTTACAATACAGGCTCTTATTTTTGATCATCGGTGAAGCACCTTATCGAGCCCTTGGAAAGATTTCGACGAACTAGAATCAAGGATCAAGTTGCTCAATTCGCTCGATGAAGCGATTCACATCATGAGTCAACCCCCGTTAACAGGAGTCAACCAAAGCTATTGAAGGTGTGTTACCTTGAATCTCAAGTACACAATGGTCAGGTTGTCAATGTTTGGGGTATGATTGTTGGCCCCAATGCCAAGCCCCAAGTGCTTGGATCAATTTCCCATAAACAGAGAGTTACCGGACAGTTCGGTAAGTTGACCTGACTATCCGTCAGTTGACTGAACAGTAGTAGTAAGTGGGAAATGAGTTGTCCTCCACTTGCCCATGGTCTCACTTATCATATGCACGAAAATGGAAAGTAAATCATCAGCTGAAGCAGCTCCCAACTCAACTCACTCTCCCATTTCTCATCTTCCTCTCTCTCTCTAAAAGGCAAGAACAAGAAAGAACTAGAGAGAGAAATTGGAGATTGGAGATGGAGGTGGAAGATGAAGTGGAAAGAAGAAATCCAAAGTCACCATTTCATCAAGCTCAACTCATCCTCATGTTATCCATGGTCATGGTTAGTGAAAGTGCAATCAAGCCCTAATTGTGGGTTTTGGTGATAATGACCACGCAATTAAAGAACTAATGAAATTTATCGAGATGACAAGCTGGGAATTTATATTCGAGGATGCTACACGAAAACGGAGGAGCCCCCAATTACAAATGTAGATGGCTTTAAATTCTTTTATATTTTGAATTTGAGTATAGGAAAAGCCGTACTATAAAGGGGGACACAATGCTTAAGTTAATATGTGCTACCAAGTGCTCAAACAACCACATGCATCCTCAGATTCACAGCCAAGATAGTCTACACTTCACTATTTCCCTTGTTGTCTTGCGTGCTACGGTACTACCGCACTTGAAGAGAGGCACTACCGCAGTGCGGCACTGCCGCACTTGAGTCGCGGCACAAGGAAGTTAGCACCACGCTGACTTCCCCGGATGGCTCGAGACATATTAAAAGGTCTCGCCCGACCCCAAAGTCACGGGCTCTGTCTCGCCTGACCTCGAGGCCGCGGGCTCTGTCTCACCTGACCCCTTGGGTGCGGGCTCCATCTCGCCCGACCCCAAGAACGCGGGTTCCGTCTCACCCAAAGTTGCGGGCTTCATCTCGCCCGACCTCGAGGCTGTGGGCTTCGTCTGGCTCGACCCCTTGGGTGCGGTGACCATTGGGGGCTGGGGGGTATTTATACCCTTCCCCTTCCTCCCTAACGACACTTTGCCTCTTCTTCCTCACTTTAGCACGCCTAAAATAGAGCAGGAGGTCTCTCTCTCCCTCCATTGTTGACCTCAAGCCCCCAAACAAATTCATTGATTTCCCCATCAATCCTTGAGGGAAAAGGGTCCAAAACTCGATTAGAGAGCAGCTCTATTGATTCCCCAACTCTAAAGAGCACTTGGTTCACGTTTTGGCTAGTGGTTGTGTTTGTTACTCTTGGAGCTTGGCTCCTAGCCGGCTAGAGCGTCGCCCATGGAGCTTGCCAACTTGTGTGGTAGACCCGAAAAATTTGTAACCATCTCTTGAAGTTAGTAAACTCACCCCTTATCTCAAGAGTTAAGTCTCTTGACTTGAGAACTAGGAAGGGTTAGAAAGCCCTAAGTCTTAGTGGCTAACCTCAACAATGTGGAGGTAGGCAAGCCTTGGTGGCGAGCCGAACCATGGGATAAATCATTATGTCACTTGTGCTTGATTTACATTACTTGCATTTCATATTGTTGCTTGAGGTGATCTCTAGGGTTTCTAGTCAATCTACTTGTGTGTGGTGTTCCTACAACTTCTAGCTCTTGATCTATGACTATCATACCTGCAGTAGGCTGAGAAATTTCTCTGATCTAAGTTTACGTTCACTGATTTTGAATTGTGACTCGAAGTTTTCTACAGGTGTGGCAGTGCCGCTATTCTGGTTTGGTAGTGCCGTAGTCCGGCAGTGTCGCCCTCTAGAGCGGTAGTGCCGTAGGGTGAATTTGATAAAAGTTTGAGTGTTTATTTTGACAGACCTATTCACACCCATCTAGGCCAACTAGAGATCCTACAAGTGGTATCAGAGCGGGTTACCTCATATACGCTTCACCGCGTGAGGTATGGAGCCCAGAGGAGGAACTAGTGGCGCAAAGTGGGTGGATGTCGACATGGACAACAGCGAGCTCAGCACGTCGATAGCAAGCAACACCACACTACCACATCTTGAGGCTACCAATGTCGAAGGAGCTCTCAATGAGAATGAGAGAAGAAGAAGGAAGAAAGAAAGCTAAAAAGAGAAGCAAGAGAGAAGAAGAAGGAGGAACAACGATTAGAGGAGAAGAAGCAAAGGAAAGAAGAAAGAAGGCTCAAGAGAGAAGCAAGAAGAAAAAGAAGAGAAGCTAGGAAGAAGGAAGAAGAAGAAGAGAAGGCAACAAGTGCATCATCAAGCATATCAAGTAGTTTCGAAGATAGAGATGATGATGAGTCATACCAAGTGTCGAGGGGGAACAAGAAGGAGAAGAAAGGAAAAGGCAAGGCCGACAACAACAAATATGCCGCCGTATCCTTTAACTATCCTTCTATTCCTATGAGAGCCTTTCATCAATGTGCCCGTGGGCAAGTTACCTCATTTAAATGGGACTAACTTTGCCAAGTAGAAGCACTTGATGAGAGCCTATCTTATAGGTCTTCACCTCGACATTTGGGAGATTGTTTGCAATAGATTCAAGCCACCGGTTGATCCCAAGAATCCAACACTAGAAGAGATGAGAATCATTCACCTTAATGGTCAAGCCACAAGTGTGTTGCTTAGTGCCTTGGACGGTGATGAGTACAATAGAGTGATTGAAGTTGATGTTGCCAAGCAAATATAGGACACTTTGCACCTAGCACATGAAGGGGTTGACAAAGTGAGAAAGACAAGAATTGACTTGTTGATGTCAAAGCTCAACTGGTTTGTAATCTTGGATGGAGAGGGGCCACAAGAGATGTTTGATAGGTTGATGACAATGGTGGGAAAGATTAGAGGCTATGGTTGTGATGAGCTAGATGATCACAAAGTTGTCAAGATTATGTTAGAAGCTTATTCACCTAGAAATGAGACCGTAGTCACTCTAATTAGAGACAAGAAGTTTGAGTATTTCACACCAAATGATATACTTGGAAGGATCTTGACCTTTGACATGTAAAAAGAAGAAGCAAATGAGAGGAAGAAACTTGGAGAAATGCAAGCAAAGTTCGAGGGCATCAAGATCAAAGATGTAACTCTCAAGGCCAACAAATCAAGCAAGCAAGGCTCTACAAGCAAGTCCAAGATCAACCAACAAGCTTCAACTAGCAAGCCCAAAGCAAGCAAGCAAGTTCAAGAAAGAGTAGAGACCACATCATCTTCAAGTGAAAGTGAAAGTGAAAATGATGATGATCAATATGAGAAAGTTGATGATGTTGCTCTCTTTATGAAGAGGTATCACAAGGGGCTAAAGAAGCAAGGCTACAAGGTAGTGAAGAGAAGCTTTCTAAACAAGAAAAAGAGGATATGCTACAATTGTGGAAAGCACCAATCACTTCATTGCCAAGTGTCCATATGAGATCAAAGACAACAAATACAAGAAGGACAAGAAAGAGGAGAAGGTCGACCGTAGAAAGAGCAAGAAGTACATGGGAGAGGCTCACATTGGGCATGAATGGGACTCAACTAAAGAGAGCACAAGTAAAGAGGATGAGAAGGTTGCAACTATTGCTATTCACAAGTCATCCCCTGGCATTGATGATGCGCCTGTTGGTCCCCTGGCATCCCCATGACCTGCATAAGGATTCAGTTGTAAAACCCACAGCAGTAACTTTGGGGTTTCGTCCCCTTCGAAACAATGTGACGCTAAGGGCATGCCTGGCCACTAAATGTTCACACTTTCGTTGTCACTTCCACTCCGTTCCCTATTCATCTCGATGGGGAGCGCCCCTAGCATCCATTTTCCCCCTCCTGAGCTCGGTGGTCGTTAGTTGTTAGCTTCGTTAGCCTGGGTAGTGCCTGTGTGGCGTTAGGGCATTAGCTTATCCCGTCCGATGGTCATGAGAGGAAGAAACAGGGTGGTTCTGCTCCCCGACCGTGAGATTGGGGTGAGGAGGTTCATGGCCTGAAAGTGGGTTGATTTGAGAGGGGCGATCGCGTCTTCTCTCTCAACGACGATTCGAGAGGTATGGAACACATGGTAAAAAGCTTAGCGGGCGGGGAACTTAGCTATTCATGGAGTCCACATGTCGACACTTCAGCCGGATGAGACCTCTTCCATGTAGTTCCCCCTCATCAGGGGGCGTGCCGGCCGTGATGTTGCGCCCCTAGCAATGGTCCGAGGGTGGCCCGCCGGCCAGCTTGTCGGGCTAGTTTTTGGCTTGGCGTGGCGAGGGGCAATCCCAGGCCATGCCAGGTCCCCCAAGCCAAGGGCCCAAGACACGCTCCTAGGAGTCTCCAAAGAGGGAGAGGTGCCGGTGGCCTATTGCCTATCGATGCAACCACGTCAGGCAGATGAAGCTTGCTGTAGCAGTCGACGATGTAGGCCAGGCTCCCAAAGTTGAGGACCTGACCCAAATCAAAGGGGCCTGCTGTGATGAAGAACTCACCGGGGAAGCGAACATCGCCATCTAGGGCAGCGCCGCTTGCTCCGGCGATGAGGTGGGTGGCTCTAGCCACTGTAGAGCCTGAATTGCACTTGACACTACCCCCTACCTGGCACGCCAGCTGTCACAGGGTCAGAATTGCAGCAAGCATAGTTGTTCGAGTCGGTGTCAGAGTTTGGGTCTCTATTGGCTCAGGTGGACTCAAGAACACAAGAATCACAGAGAGAAAGCAACGGTTTATCCTGGTTTGGGCCAATTGATGCCCTACGTCTAGCAGCTGATGATCCTTATACAAAAAAGCACCCAAAATCGAGGGGTTACAACAGAGTGTAGAGAGAGATTTGATAGGGGGTTAATCGGTGCTAATCCTAAGGTTGCCTCGCCATCTGTAAAGTCTTCCCCTCGTCGGAGAGAAGGAAGACGATGGGATGCGGTGAAGGAGCTCTCGGTGCTCCTCTCTAGGTTGCCCTGCTCTCGGTGCTGAGCAGGAGCGGATGGAATGGAATGATTTGTCTTAGATTTTGTTCTCCTCCTCCCCCCTAGGTCCGACCTTATCCCTTATATAACGAGATAGGTTAAGTACATGGCGGTTTGGGGAGATGAGTCTATGGTCTACATGCACCGGACTCCAGGTGGGTCTTGCAGCAGCGCTTATGGACTATGGTGGTGTCATGGAGCCAAAGAAGCCTTGGGCGTCGTCCGACTGCTCTATTCTGGCACTCTATGTGTCAGGCTGTGTTGGCTTGGACCGGCCTCTACTAGGTGGACCTTCTATTGTCTTCTTAGTGGTGAAGGAGGTCGGCTCCAGTGGTTAACATGTAGGCTCGAGAGCCGCCCAGCCCCTGGAGGCCATGGGAAGCTTGTCTTCTTGTGTCATGCCCCATGCATGACCCTATCGCTGAAGTGGCCGGCAAGGCCATGCCCCGAGCGTGGCGTCTGGGAGCCCCCGAGCCTCGATGGCTCGGGGCTTATCTTCTTGCACCTGGGCCTTAGCTGGTGTCACAAGCCGAGCAAGAGCCAAGGCCCAAGCTTGAACGTGTCGTCGATTGGGAGCCTGAGGCGTGAGTAAGCCCCCGAGCCCTGAGCGGGGGTTGTGCCGTGCCTAGGCTCGGTCAGGTTTCTTCGTCAGAGGGTGCGTGTGAGGGTACCCGATGGGTATAGCCCTAGAGCCCCCGGGCTGCCGCGACCTGGGCACACCACAGCAGCTTTAGGATTTTTTTAACGGTCGAGTGACACGGAACACCCCATGTGGCAAACCAACACGTGTAACTTCCAACATCGTGCCCAAATAACAAGGTTATTATGCTTACAATAAATTACATGATTCACATGTGTATATAATTATTATTATCCCTTCTAGGCTTGACTCTTTGATAACTCGCTTGGATTCTTATCAAAGTTAACTAGTAGCCCATCTTGGATCCGCCCAATCCAAGGTCTACTATGCAATGGTGAATAGAACGCTACTTCACATCCACCGGGCAACAACACCTACAAAACAACTTAACAGCAGCACCATGAGTACATTACATACTCGTAGGACTTAATTCCAATATATAGTATTTGGTGGATGCATAAGGGAGTTATTAGGTATTTGTATGAGTGCGGAAAGCAATGATGTTCGTTAAGATTATGACATGCTATCCTCTACATAGAAGTAAAGGTATTCATCATTATAACAAAGTGCTCATAGTCTATTGTTCATGCTACCATGGGTATAGAAAGAAAGAACAACCGAATAGTTCCGTCTCGAAGGAGTTCAGGCTTTCAAGACTCTACAGAGGTGTACAACTGTACCCACATGGAAGAACGAGACTAACCTCCATACCCCATGCATGAGATAAGGGTTGCCTCACGTCTCCCAACCTTTCCCTAATCTGGCCTGAGTGTCTGATGAAAGGTTCGAGCAGTTGCCCGATCAATGTCCCGGACATTCCCGACCGACGCCAACCCCCTTGCTAGTTTCATGGATAAATAGGTCACAATTAGTTACTTGGCTTGTCGACCCCATCCGCGACAAGTGGTCTGTACGGGTGGTTACTCAGACTTACGTATCCCAATACACGGTCCTTACTGCTCCACGAGCTATGTCGTCTGAGATCCCACACTCACGGTGACCTACCCCTCGCATGAGAAAGATATCTAAGTTATCATCAAGATTACCGTATTAGGAATATTAGTCCTTAGCCAGATTAGTTTGGTAAGTCAAGTTGTACTCTCATTGGTTTTAGTGGTTAATTATCTAGGTGTAGCATCCTACATGCGCGAGTATGAGTTCCCTTCTCATGCTCGACTTCTACCGTTTCCCAAGCAACTAAGCAATAAGTAGTAAGTGTTCTCATTCCCATTGTTTAGATGAGAGGCTTCTATAGATTATTAAGCTACTCTAGGTGTAGTATAAGTGTGATCATTATCCAAGACTACATGTGATGCATGACTCATAATGCAACTTGATAAGTATCCAAAGTAGGGTTTATAATAGTGAGGTGCCTGCTTGAGTTTTGTTGCTCGAACAAAGTCGAAGTTGTAGACGACAACTCTCACATGTTCCTTACGCTACTCGGCTCCTGAAAGAGAACAAGGATCGAGACTGAGGTCATCCGAGGAGGACTTAGGAACATATCTCAACTTAGAGCTCGGGATAGAGGCTTCTACCTATGGCTCTACTATTGCCCTTGTGGAAGCTATGCTTAACCCAGTGCTGTTATCTCCTTGGATAAGATGGCTGAATCGTCTCACACTCTTTGTATGTTGTCGGACACTCTGTCCTAGCTGACGGACACTCCACTGTGCTGGGCGCTGAGATGGGTTATCTCTTGGTTGGCTCTGCTCAAGCTGTCGGATACTTCATGGGAAACACAGACACTCTGGTAGGTTTGGGACTTAGGCATATCTAGGGTTCTCTGTTCACATCGGATAGTTCGGTCAGTTGACGGACACTCCGGTGGGAACTGAGTTCTCTTGGGTTGCTGGGTTGCTGTTCTTTATAATTCATCGAACGCTGCATTACGGGTGACGAACACTCTGCTGTGCCGCTCAGAATGGAGATCAGACTGCTAGTGGCTAGACTCGGGATTAGCGGATACTCTGTCCTAGTGATGGACGTTCCATCAGTCTAGCGACAGAACCTATGCTATTGGGTGGTCTTGGGATTCAAGTCTAGATGTGCTCAGCTGTGATCTATGCATGTGCATGATGTTCCTAGCATAGCTTAGGTAGTTCACTAGGCTCACTAAGGCTGGGTTGCAAGCTAGTTTTACTAAGTGTGGCTAGGGTTTTAGGATAAAACTTAGAGATACAAGAACTCAAGGATAAACCATGAGATTGGGGTAGAACTTTGGCTCTAAGATCTGAGAGCTTCCATAGCCAAAAGGTTGAGGATCCAAGCTTTCTTCACTCACACATTCCTCTTCCAAACTTGGATTGGCTCCATGTGGACTTCCTCTTGCATCATACCAAAGAGATGGATCAAAGGATTACCTAAGAAATGGAGATGATTCTTCTTAAGCTTACCATGAAGGGGTTGGGGGTGAAGGGTGTCCATGAGCTGCTGCTGATGCTTTCCCCCTTCCTCTCCTTCATCTTCTCCAATCCTTTCTCCAATCTTTCCCCTCTCTAGCTTCTAGGGTTCTTGCTTGTTCTTAAGTGAGTTGGAGAGAGAGAGTGAGGTCTCAGCGGAGAGATATCAATTCCTATTTCATGCTAAAATGTGGGTCCCACTCACTCAAGTGGCAAACAACCCATTTCTCATTTTTGCTGCTGCTCTATGCTCTATTGGACAGTTTGGTAAGCTGGTGAACTATCTGGTAGTCTCTGCTTCTACCGAATTGACTAAGCCATTGGGTGGTTGGTCATTGGTGGCCAATGCTTTGCTCCTAGGTAGTCCCTGGGGTTGAATTGTTGTTGACGATATCAATAGAAAGAACTCTTAATTTGTTCGGGTCCTTTTCCTTCATTACCCTGGTTGTAAGCCTGACCATGGCTATCCGGGCTCGCATTGGGCGCTTCTGTGTCTTGTCTGGCTGGCATAATTTGTTAAATAGGCTTCGAGTGATTCAGAAGGTGACTTCCTAGATAGCCAGACATGACTGTCTAGGGCGTAGTGAATTCAGGTCATTACACGGGCGATCCTAGAGGGGACGGTCGGGGGGTCCCTTCGGCCGAGAACCATTGATCCCGAGGCTTAACATACCCATATGTTAGGTGTTGATGATAGTTAACAACCATTATAAACCGTCAATATAACTTCTGCAAGGGTATAAATATAATCACCAATAAAGGTCTAGGGGGTTTAAACTAACAAATTCAACGAGTTTTGGTGAATCTGTATTTTCTGTAGGGTTTATCCAGAAAACCATCAAGATGGACCAAGATGCCAGATTTAATCGTGCTTATCCATAGTGAAAATAACCCTAGAAGCTTCTAAAAGACTCGAGAGGACTCCACACTGAAAGGACTCCACACCATTGATCACTGCCTCCTATATTGCATCTACACCATTTAATCAAGTCGGTTTGATCCGAGGGCTCAGGATTGATGCTTCGGCCTATATATACCAGCCCCTACCCCCCTCCCATAGGCATTGAAGTCATTTGAGAAGATAGAAGCCCTAATCATCCTTAGAGCTTCACCATATTCTGGAGCATAGCTAGTTCGGCTAGGTCTAGAGGGAGGCAAGCGGTCTTCGCTTGGATTCTTGATAATGTCAAGAGTGTGGTTTAGAATAATCTTTGTACCCCTCTCTCTTTTGTATCTCTCATTACTTTTATATGCTTGCTATAATTGTTATGACAATATCATTCATATCGTTTAATTTCCTAATTATCATGTTCATCGTCTACTTTGATTATATGCTTAGTATAATTGGATTATCAACATATTCATGCATAGTTTCGTATAGCGCTCGATCTGGTGTACAAGGGGTGAGTGGTTGACATTGTGTAAGGGTGGTGCTTATACGTTGTTAACCTATAGATACACCCTATATTTGGGGTCATGTGGTAGATCGCGGATGTGACACTCTCATTAACTCTTTTGTAGTCTACTCCCCAAATATAGGACAAGTAGGATCTAGTTACAAAGGAAGACAAGCTCTGTTCTTAATCTTCCTTAGTAATATCCCTTATGTTTAGATATGAAGTTAATCTTAGCCATAATTACTAGGTGTAATTGCACTAATCAATGTATGCTTTCACTTGTAATTAAGAATGACTTAGGAATTATTCCTCTAATATTCTACTTAACTGTGCTAATGTCATAGAAAGGAGTACTCTGAGTGATCAATGATTAGTTATTTTGCACCATTTATATATACATTTACCTCTTGACTTACCCCTGTTGTGAGTAGAATATTGGTTATGGTTTACTTCTCCATCAAATATATAAGTTATCAATACATGTTCATGCTAGACCTTCCCTGTGGTAAAAGCATCCCCATGTATCTAGCTAAGTATTTCTTTCCATTTGCTATTTTTAAGTTTCCTATATAGTTGCTAAAAATAATAATAAAATAAAAAGATGCATAATTAAAAGCAAAATAAAAATTTATTTTTGTCTTATATATATATTAGTAAGATGTGCTCTAAAAAATTATGAAAACAAAATAAAAAGTGTGTGTCTAGTTTCTGTGTTTTTGAGCTAAATAAATGGACTCTGAGGATAACCTCTTACAATGGAAATGATAAATAGTTGCTCTATTGTAATTCCTTTCAAGTACCTAGCTTTCAGCCTAGAATTCTCCCAAGTCTTGGATATGACTGCTTTGATATAAGAATTTACTTTAAACTTGAAACTCGTGGGTAGTATATGCTTGATATAAGTCTAGGTAATTGACGAATATGATATGAGAAGGTCGGGTCTGTTGTTTACCTTGTTCCAAGTGATACTAAAGTTCTAGAGATTTATCTTTTGAAAAACATAAAAATACTACATGATGAGTTCCTATATGACAAAGCTTAAATTCCTACTAGAGTCATATATGTTATTTAGAATAGGAAAACTTTCACTCATATATGCTGCTTGTTTTGCATTGAATTTAGTCAAGCTTTGTTGACCCTTATGAGAGGTTTGTCATGCCCTTAAAATCAAGATCACGTACACACCACCCACATATGCACTACTCCTACACTGGGGGTAGGTGCAAAACCATGCCATTCCATCTAGATCTACCAAAAAATGTTTTACTGTTACACTGGGAGTAAACACCAAAACTATGCTTGATAGGATTTTCCATCAAATAGATGCTCCAAGTTCTTGTTGTTATCTCTCAAAAATTTTGATACAGAAAAGAAGCATGTGGCTATGTAAAAGTTATTCATAAAAAAGAAAAAGAGATGGAAAAAATGGGCAACTGTCCAAGATATTGAAAACAATGGATACTCAGATGCCCGCCTGAAAAAAAGAAGAAAAAGATGAATAAGATTGCCCATGTTCTCTTGCAAAGTTGTTTCTAAGTTTCAAAAGAGAGGTATGTTTTCAAGGAGCATAGTAGAAATAGGTTAGCCACCATATATATCCACCATACATCCACACACATGCACATCTTGATTTGATTGTATGACTCAACTCTCTTTGGATCTGAGGTTTGACTTTATGATATATGTATTACAAGTATGTTCTTTTATGTTTTTTCACTCCTATGAGCTCCACATAAGCCTCAGTTGTAGGAAGAGAAAGGCATAACATCATTATTGTGTTGGTAAGTATCCACAAATACCACATATATTGAGACACTTGAGACTGTCATATAATGGAAGCTTTGAGTTTTATTTTTAAAAACTAATAAAAACTCTAGATTAAGAGTTGAGAAAAGAACTTGAGACATTGTGCTTGACTTGATCGTTCTGTCTTTCAATTGCCAAGACCCAAGTGAAGGCCACAAGCCCCATGATTGAAGGTAATATGGGTAAGTTTGAAAGTCAGATCAGTTTATTCTAATCCGGAGGAGAATTCTTGTTTGAACGCATGTGTACTTTTGAGGAGTGAAAGCATTGAAGCAACTCCTGATCCATTTACTAAGTTTAGCTTTGCTAAGGGACTAGCAAAGGTTAAGCTTGGGGGAATTTGTTGACGATAGTTAACAACCATTATAAACCGTCAATATAACATGTGTAAGGGCATTAATATAATCACCAACGAAGGTCTACAGGTTTAAACTAACAAATCCCACGAGTTTTGATGAATCTATATTTTCTGTAGGGTTTATCTAGAAAACAGTCAAGATGGATCAAGATGTCAGATTTAATCATGCTTATCCATAGTAAAAACAACCCCAGAAGGTTCCAGAAGACTCTAGAGGACTCCACACCAAAGCGGAGGACGAGGCGCCACCAGGTGGGGCCGGCTATAGGCCTACCGGCCCCTAGGGCCCACCTGTCAGCCCCTCATTGCTACGTCGGTTCTCCACCGCCTCCTAGATTGCATCTACGTCGTTTATTCAAGTCGGTTTTATCCGAGGGCTCAGGATTGATGCTCCGGCTTATATATACCAGCCCCTACCCCCCTCCCATAGGCATTGAAGTCATTTGAGAAGATAGAAGCCCTAATCATCCTCAGAGCTCCACCATATTCTGGAGCATAGCTAGTTAGGCTAGGTCTAGAGGGAGGCAAGCGGTCTTCGCTTGGATTCTTGATAATGTCAAGAGTGTGGTTTGGTATAATCTTTGTACCCCTCTCTCTCTCTTTTGTATCTCTCATTACTTTTATATGCTTGCTATAATTATTATGACAATATCATTCATATCGTTTATATTCCTAATTATCATGTTCATCGTCTACTTTGATTATATGCTTAGTATAGTTGGATTATTAACATATTCATGCATAGGTTCGTATAACGCTTGCTCTGGTGTACAAGGGGTGAGTGGTTGACATTGTGTAAGCGTGGTGCTTATACGTTGTTAACCTGTAGATACACCCTATATTTGGGGTCATGTGGTAGATCGCGGATGTGACACTCCCATTGACTCTTTTGTAGTCTACTCCCCAAATATAGGACAAGTAGGATCTAGTTACAAAGGAAGACAAGCTCTGTTCTTAATCTTCCTTAGTAATATCCCTTATGTGTAGCTATGAAGTTAATCTTAGCCATGATTACTAGGTGTAATTGCACTAATCAATGTATGCTTTGACTTGTAATTAAGAATGACTTAGGAATTATTCCTCTAATATTCTACTTAACTGTGCTAATGCCATAGAAAGGAGTACTCTGAGTGATCAGTGATTAGTTATTTTGCACCATACATATATACATTTACCTCTTGACTTACCCCTGTTGTGAGTAGAATATTGGTTATGGTTACTTCTCCATCAAATATATAAGTTATCAATACATGCTCATGCTAGACCTTCCCTGTGGTAAAAGCATCCCCATGTATCTAGCTAAGTATTTCTTTCCATTTGCTATTTTTAAGTTTCCTATATAGTTGCTAAAAATAATAAGAAAACAAAAAGATGCATAATTAAAAGCAAAATAAAAATTTATTTTTGTCTTATATATATATTAGTAAGATGTGCTCTAAAAAATTATGAAAACAAAAAAAAAGTGTGTGTCTATTTTTTGTGTTTTTGAGCTAAATAAATGGACTCTGAGGATAATCTCTTGCAATGGAAATGATGAATAGTTGCTCTATTGTAATTCCTTTCAAGTACCTAGTTTTCAGCCTAGAATTCTCCCAAGTCTTGGATATGACTGCTTTTATATAAGAATTTACTCTAAACTTGAAACTCGTGGGTAGTATATGCTTGATATAAGTCTAGGTAATTGACGAATATGATATGAGAAGGTCGGGTCTGTTGTTTACCTTGTTCCAAGTGATACCAAAGTTCTAGAGATTTATCTTTTAAAAAACATAAAAATACTACATGATGAGTTCCTATATGACAAAGCTTAAATTCCTACTAGAGTCATATATGTTCTTTAGAATAGGAAAACTTTCACTCATATATGCTGCTTGTTTTGCATTGAATTTAGTCAAGCTTTGTTGACCCTTATGAGAGGTTTGTCATGCCCTTAAAATCAAGATCACGTACACACCACCCACATATGCACTACTCCTACACTGGGGGTAGGTGCAAAACCATGCCATTCCATCTAGATCCACCAAAAAATGTTTTACTGTTACACTGGGAGTAAACACCAAAACTATGCTTGATAGGATTTTCCATCAAATAGATGCTCCAAGTTCTTGTTGTTATCTCTCAAAAATTTTGTTACAGAAAAGAAGCATGTGGCTATGTAAAAGTTATTCATAAAAAAGAAAAAGAGATGGAAAAAATGGGCAAGTGTCCAAGATATTGAAAATAATGGATACTCAGATGCCCGCCTGAAAAAAAGAAGAAAAAGATGAATAAGATTGCCCATGTTCTCTTGCAAAGTTGTTTCTAAGTTTCAAAAGAGAGGTATGTTTTCAAGGAGCATAGTAGAAATAGGTTAGCCACCATATATATCCACCATACATCCACACACATGCACATCTTGATTTGATTGTATGACTCAACTCTCTTTGGATCTGAGGTTTGACTTTATGATATATGTATTACAAGTATGTTCTTTTATGTTTTTTCACTCCTATGAGCTCCACATAAGCCTCAGTTGTAGGAAGAGAAAGGCATAACATTATTATTGTGTTGGTAAGTATCCACAAATACCACATATATTGAGAGACTTGAGACTGTCATACAATGGAAGCTTTGAGTTTTATTTTTAAAAACTAATAAAAACTCTAGAATAAGAGTTGAGCAAAGAACTTGAGACATTGTGCTTGACTTGATCGTTCTGTCTTTCAATTGCCAAGACCCAAGTGAAGGCTATAAGCCCCATGGTTGAAGGTAATATGGGTAAGTTTGAAAGTCAGATCAGTTTATTCTAATCCGGAGGAGAATTCTTGTTTGAACGCATGTGTACTTTTGAGGAGTGAAAGCATTGAAGCAACTCCTGATCCATTTACTGAGTTTAGCTTTGCTAAGGGACTAGCAAAGGTTAAGCTTGGGGGAATTTGTTGACGATAGTTAACAACCATTATAAACCGTCAATATAACATGTGTAAGGGCATTAATATAATCACCAACGAAGGTCTACAGGTTTAAACTAACAAATTCCACGAGTTTTGATGAATCTGTATTTTCTGTAGGGTTTATCTAGAAAACAGTCAAGATGGATCAAGATGTCAGATTTAATCATGCTTATCCATAGCAAAAACAATCCTAGAAGGTTCCAGCAGACTCTAGAGGACTCCACACCAAAGCGGAGGATGAGACGCCGCCAGGTGGGGCCGGCTATAGGCCTACCGGCCCCTAGGGCCCACCTGTCAGCCCCTCGTTGCTACGTCGGTTCTCTACCGCCTCCTAGATTGTATCTACGTCGTTTATTCAAGTCGGTTTTATCCGAGGGCTCAGGATTGATGCTCCGGCTTATATATACCAGCCCCTACCCCCCTCCCATAGGCATTGAAGTCATTTGAGAAGATAGAAGCCCTAATCATCCTCAGAGCTCCACCATATTCTGGAGCATAGCTAGTTAGGCTAGGACTAAATGGAGGCAAGCGGTCTTCGCTTGGATTCTTGATAATGTCAAGAGTGTGGTTTGGTATAATCTTTGTACCCCTCTCTCTTTTGTATCTCTCATTACTTTTATATGCTTGGTATAATTGTTATGACAATATCATTCATATCATTTATATTCCTAATTATCATGTTCATCGTCTACTTTGATTATATGCTTAGTATAGTTGGATTATCAACATATTCATGCATAGGTTCGTATAGCGCTCGCTCTGGTGTACAAGGGGTGAGTGGTTGACATTGTGTAAGCGTGGTGCTTATACGTTGTTAACCTGTAGATACACCCTATATTTGGGGTCATGTGGTAGATCGCGGATGTGACACTCCCATTGACTCTTTTGTAGTCTACTCCCCAAATATAGGACAAGTAGGATCTAGTTACAAAGGAAGACAAGCTCTGTTCTTAATCTTCCTTAGTAATATCCCTTATGTGTAGATATGAAGTTAATCTTAGCCATGATTACTAGGTGTAATTGCACTAATCAATGTATGGTTTCACTTGTAATTAAGAATGACTTAGGAATTATTCCTCTAATATTCTACTTAACTGTGCTAATGCCATAGAAAGGAGTACTCTGAGTGATCAATGATTAGTTATTTTGCACCATTTGTATATACATTTACCTCTTGACTTACCCCTGTTGTGAGTAGAATATTGGTTATGGTTTACTTCTCCATCAAATATATAAGTTATCAATACATGTTAATGCTAGACCTTCCCTGTGGTAAAAGCATCCCCATGTATCTAGCTAAGTATTTCTTTCCATTTGCTATTTTTAAGTTTCCTATATAGTTGCTAAAAATAATAATAAAATAAAAAGATGCATAATTAAAAGCAAAATAAAAATTTATTTTTGTCTTATATATATATTAGTAAGATGTTTTCTAAAAAATTATGAAAACAAAATAAAAAGTGTGTGTCTAGTTTCTGTGTTTTTGAGCTAAATAAATGGACTTTAAGGATAATCTCTTGCAATGGAAATGATGAATAGTTGCTCTATTGTAATTCCTTTCAAGTACCTAGTTTTCAGCCTAGAATTCTCCCAAGTCTTGGATATGACTGCTTTAATATAAGAATTTACTCTAAACTTGAAACTCGTGGGTAGTATATGCTTGATATAAGTCTAGGTAATTGACGAATATGATATGAGAAGGTCGGGTCTGTTGTTTACCTTGTTCCAAGTGATAGTAAAGTTCTAGAGATTTATCTTTTGAAAAACATAAAAATACTACATGATGAGTTCCTATATGACAAAGCTTAAATTCCTACTATAGTCATATATGTTATTTAGAATAGGAAAACTTTCACTCATATATGCTGCTTGTTTTGCATTGAATTTAGTCAAGCTTTGTTGACCCTTATGAGAGGTTTGTCATGCCCTTAAAATCAAGATCACGTACACACCACCCACATATGCACTACTCCTACACTGGGGGTAGGTGCAAAACCATGCCATTCCATCTAGATCCACCAAAAAATGTTTTACTGTTACACTGGGAGTAAACACCAAAACTATGCTTGATAGGATTTTCCATCAAATAGATGCTCCAAGTTCTTGTTGTTATCTCTCAAAAATTTTGTTACAGAAAAGAAGCATGTGGCTATGTAAAAGTTATTCATAAAAAAGAAAAAGAGATGGAAAAAATGGGCAAGTGTCCAAGATATTGAAAACAATGGATACTCAGATGCCCGCCTGAAAAAAAGAAGAAAAAGATGAATAAGATTGCCCTTGTTCTCTTGCAAAGTTGTTTCTAAGTTTCAAAAGAGAGGTATGTTTTCAAGGAGCATAGTAGAAATAGGTTAGCCACCATATATATCCACCATACATCCACACACATGCACATCTTGATTTGATTGTATGACTCAACTCTCTTTGGATCTGAGGTTTGACTTTATGATATATGTATTACAAGTATGTTCTTTTATGTTTTTTCACTCCTATGAGCTCCACATAAGCCTCAGTTGTAGGAAGAGAAAGGCATAACATCATTATTGTGTTGGTAAGTATCCACAAATACAACATATATTGAGAGACTTGAGAATGTCATACAATGGAAGCTTTGAGTTTTATTTTTAAAAACTTATAAAAACTTTAGAATAAGAGTTGAGCAAAGAACTTGAGACATTGTGCTTGACTTGATCGTTCTGTCTTTCAATTGCCAAGACCCAAGTGAAGGCTACAAGCCCCATGGTTGAAGGTAATATGGGTAAGTTTGAAAGTCAGATCAGTTTATTCTAATCTGGAGGAGAATTCTTGTTTGAACGCATGTGTACTTTTGAGGAGTGAAAGCATTGAAGCAACTCCTGATCCATTTACTGAGTTTAGCTTTGCTAAGGGACTAGCAAAGGTTAAGCTTGGGGGAATTTGTTGACGATAGTTAACAACTATTATAAACCATCAATATAACATGTGTAAGGGCATTAATATAATCACCAACGAAGGTCTACAGGTTTAAACTAACAAATTCCACGAGTTTTGATGAATCTGTATTTTCTGTAGGGTTTATCTAGAAAACAGTCAAGATGGATCAAGATGTCAGATTTAATCATGCTTATCCATAGCAAAAACAAGCCCAGAAGGTTCCAGAAGACTCTAGAGGACTCCACACCAAAGCGGAGGATGAGGCGCCGCCAGGTGGGGCCGGCTATAGGCCTACCGGCCCCTAGGGCCCACCTATCAGCCCCTCGTTGCTACGTCGGTTCTCCACCGCCTCCTAGATTGCATCTACGTCGTTTATTCAAGTCGGTTTTATCCGAGGGCTCAGGATTGATGCTCCGGCTTATATATACTAGCCCCTACCCCCCTCCCATAGGCATTGAAGTCATTTGAGAAGATAGAAGCCCTAATCATCCTCAGAGCTCCACCATATTCTGGAGCATAGCTAGTTAGGCTAGGTCAAGAGAGAGGCAAGCGGTCTTCGCTTGGATTCTTGATAATGTCAAGAGTGTGGTTTGGTATAATCTTTGTACCCCTCTCTCTTTTGTATCTCTCATTACTTTTATATGCTTGCTATAATTGTTATAACAATATCATTCATATCGTTTATATTCCTAATTATCTTGTTCATCGTCTACTTTGATTATATGCTTAGTATAGTTGGATTATCAACATATTCATGCATAGGTTCGTATAGCGCTCGCTCTGGTGTACAAGGGGTGAGTGGTTGACATTGTGTAAGCGTGGTGCTTATACGTTGTTAACCTGTAGATACACCCTATATTTGGGGTCATGTGGTAGATCGCGGACGTGACACTCCCATTGACTCTTTTGTAGTCTACTCCCCAAATATAGGACAAGTAGGATCTAGTTACAAAGGAAGACAAGCTCTGTTCTTAATCTTCCTTAGTAATATCCCTTATGTGTAGCTATGAAGTTAATCTTAGCCATGATTACTAGGTGTAATTGCACTAATCAATGTATGCTTTGACTTGTAATTAAGAATGACTTAGGAATTATTCCTCTAATATTCTACTTAACTGTGCTAATGCCATAGAAAGGAGTACTCTGAGTGATCAGTGATTAGTTATTTTGCACCATACATATATACATTTACCTCTTGACTTACCCCTGTTGTGAGTAGAATATTGGTTATGGTTACTTCTCCATCAAATATATAAGTTATCAATACATGCTCATGCTAGACCTTCCCTGTGGTAAAAGCATCCCCATGTATCTAGCTAAGTATTTCTTTCCATTTGCTATTTTTAAGTTTCCTATATAGTTGCTAAAAATAATAATAAAACAAAAAGATGCATAATTAAAAGCAAAATAAAATTTTATTTTTGTCTTATATATATATTAGTAAGATGTGCTCTAAAAAATTATGAAAACAAAATAAAAAGTGTGTGTCTATTTTTTGTGTTTTTGAGCTAAATAAATGGACTCTGAGGATAATCTCTTGCAATGGAAATGATGAATAGTTGCTCTATTGTAATTCCTTTCAAGTACCTAGTTTTCAGCCTAGAATTCTCCCAAGTCTTGGATATGACTGCTTTTATATAAGAATTTACTCTAAACTTGAAACTCGTGGGTAGTATATGCTTGATATAAGTCTAGGTAATTGACGAATATGATATGAGAAGGTCGGGTCTGTTGTTTACCTTGTTCCAAGTGATACCAAAGTTCTAGAGATTTATCTTTTAAAAAACATAAAAATACTACATGATGAGTTCCTATATGACAAAGCTTAAATTCCTACTAGAGTCATATATGTTCTTTAGAATAGGAAAACTTTCACTCATATATGCTGCTTGTTTTGCATTGAATTTAGTCAAGCTTTGTTGACCCTTATGAGAGGTTTGTCATGCCCTTAAAATCAAGATCACGTACACACCACCCACATATGCACTACTCCTACACTGGGGGTAGGTGCAAAACCATGCCATTCCATCTAGATCCACCAAAAAATGTTTTACTGTTACACTGGGAGTAAACACCAAAACTATGCTTGATAGGATTTTCCATCAAATAGATGCTCCAAGTTCTTGTTGTTATCTCTCAAAAATTTTGTTACAGAAAAGAAGCATGTGGCTATGTAAAAGTTATTCATAAAAAAGAAAAAGAGATGGAAAAAATGGGCAAGTGTCCGAGATATTGAAAACAATGGATACTCAGATGCCCGCCTGAAAAAAAGAAGAAAAAGATGAATAAGATTGCCCATGTTCTCTTGCAAAGTTGTTTCCAAGTTTCAAAAGAGATGTATGTTTTCAAGGAGCATAGTAGAAATAGGTTAGCCACCATATATATCCACCATACATCCACACACATGCACATCTTGATTTGATTGTATGACTCAACTCTCTTTGGATCTGAGGTTTGACTTTATGATATATGTATTACAAGTATGTTCTTTTATGTTTTTTCCTCTCCTATGAGCTCCACATAAGCCTCAGTTGTAGGAAGAGAAAGGCATAACATCATTATTGTGTTGGTAAGTATCTACAAATACCACATATATTGAGAGACTTGAGAATGTCATACAATGGAAGCTTTGAGTTTTATTTTTAAAAACTTATAAAAACTCCAGAATAATAGTTGAGCAAAGAAGTTGAGACATTGTGCTTGACTTGATCGTTCTGTCTTTCAATTGCCAAGACCCAAGTGAAGGCTACAAGCCCCATGGTTGAAGGTAATATGGGTAAGTTTGAAAGTCAGATCAGTTTATTCTAATCCGGAGGAGAATTCTTGTTTGAACGCATGTGTACTTTTGAGGAGTGAAAGCATTGAAGCAACTCCTGATGCATTTACCGAGTTTAGCTTTGCTAAGGGACTAGCAAAGGTTAAGCTTGGGGGAATTTGTTGACGATAGTTAACAACCATTATAAACCGTCAATATAACATGTGTAAGGGCATTAATATAATCACCAACGAAGGTCTACAGGTTTAAACTAACAAATTCCACGAGTTTTGATGAATCTGTATTTTCTGTAGGGTTTATCTAGAAAACAGTCAAGATGGATCAAGATGTCAGATTTAATCATGCTTATCCATAGCAAAAACAACCCTAGAAGGTTCCAGAAGACTCTAGAGGACTCCACACCAAAGCGGAGGATGAGGCGCCGCCAGGTGGGGCCGACTATAGGCCAACTGGCCCCTAGGGCCCACCTATCAGCCCCTCGTTGCTACGTCGGTTCTCCACCGCCTCCTAGATTGCATCTACATCGTTTATTCAAGTCGGTTTTATCTGAGGGCTCAGGATTGATGCTCTGGCTTATATATACCAGCCCCTACCCCCCTCCCATAGGCATTGAAGTCATTTGAGAAGATAGAAGCCCTAATCATCCTCAGAGCTCCACCATATTCTAGAGCATAGCTAGTTAGGCTAGGTCTAGAGGGAGGCAAGCGGTCTTCGCTTGGATTCTTGATAATGTCAAGAGTGTGGTTTGGTATAATCTTTGTACCCCTCTCTCTTTTGTATCTCTCATTACTTTTATATGCTTGCTATAATTGTTATGACAATATCATTCATATCATTTATATTCCTAATTATCATGTTCATCGTCTACTTTGATTATATGCTTAGTATAGTTGGATTATCAACATATTCATGCATAGGTTCGTATAGCGCTCGCTCTGGTGTACAAGGGGTGAGTGGTTGACATTGTGTAAGCGTGGTGCTTATACGTTGTTAACCTGTAGATACACCCTATATTTGGGGTCATGTGGTAGATCGCGGATGTGACACTCCCATTGACTCTTTTGTAGTCTACTCCCCAAATATAGGACAAGTAGGATCTAGTTACAAAGGAAGACAAGCTCTGTTCTTAATCTTCCTTAGTAATATCCCTTATGTGTAGATATGAAGTTAATCTTAGCCATGATTACTATGTGTAATTGCACTAATCAATGTATGCTTTGACTTGTAATTAAGAATGACTTAGGAATTATTCCTCTAATATTCTACTTAACTGTGCTAATGCCATAGAAAGGAGTACTCTGAGTGATCAATGATTAGTTATTTTGCACCGTACATATATACATTTATGTCTTGACTTACCCCTGTTGTGAGTAGAATATTGGTTATGGTTTACTTCTCCATCAAATATATAAGTTATCAATACATGTTCATGCTAGACCTTCCTTGTGGTAAAAGCATCCCCATGTATCTACCTAAGTATTTCTTTCCATTTGCTATTTTTAAGTTTCCTATATAGTTGCTAAAAATAATAATAAAATAAAAAGATGCATAATTAAAAGCAAAATAAAAATTTATCTTTGTCTTATATATATATTAGTAAGATGTGCTCTAAAAAATTATGAAAACAAAATAAAAAGTGTGTGTCTAGTTTCTTTGTTTTTGAGCTAAATAAATGGACTATGAGGATAATCTCTTGCAATGGAAATGATGAATAGTTGCTCTATTGTAATTCCTTTCAAGTACCTAGTTTTCAGCCTAGAATTCTCCCAAGTCTTGGATATGACTGCTTTGATATAAGAATTTACTCTAAACTTGAAACTCGTGGGTAGTATATGCTTGATATAAGTCTAGGTAATTGACGAATATGATATGAGAAGGTCGGGTCTGCTGTTTATCTTGTTCCAAGTGATACTAAAGTTCTGGAGATTTATCTTTTGAGAAACATAAAAATACTACATGATGAGTTCCTATTCCTCTAATATTCTACTTAACTGTGCTAATGCCATAGAAAGGAGTACTCTGAGTGATCAATGATTAGTTATTTTGCACCATTCATATATACATTTACCTCTTGACTTACCCCTGTTGTGAGTAGAATATTGGTTATGGTTTACTTCTCCATCAAATATATAAGTTATCAATACATGTTCATGCTAGACCATCCCTGTGGTAAAAATATAAATAACGATACCTGGAATACTCTCGGGTAAAGTGCTATATTGGTATATTATCTGTGTGCTTGTAGATTCCTTTCATTCATATATATCCATATATTCTTCCTAGTCACATAAATTAATAAAGCACTACTCTAGTAGTAATACTAGGTAGTACCAACAAGTATCTCTGGCATCATCACTAGGGATGACAACCTAGTAAAGTAATGTTAAGAGATATAGACATATATTAGGTGACTACTAAACAAGTGACAAGTTAATAAATACCATCATTAGGATCTCATCAGTCAGGAACCCTTGATCCCGAGGCTTAACATACCCATATGTTAGGATATTGTCAGGAGCCCCCGAGCCCTTTGTACCAAGAAGTGAAAAAAGAAAGATGACTTTGCTTTAAGAACTGTTCCATTTCTCAACATCTGAAGGATATATCACTACTATAGATTGACTTTTCACTATCACCACTTTCACTGCCGTAGCGATATAAGCGTCCGTGTGATACTTCCACCGTCGGTTGGACCGATAGGGAGGCCTCACAAGGAATGAAACTGATGGTTGAAAACCGTCAATGTAGTAGTGGCAGTAGGGTTGAATTCCACCGTCGTTTGGAATGCTGAGCCGACTGAGATATGCGTTATGGCCACCGCATTTACATGATCATTTGGTGTACCAGCCGTAAATATTGAAGGTGAGTAATTTTTTCCAATGCCCAACAATCGACACCCCCTCTAGCCTGCTTTACATATTCTTCAAGCCCACTGCCCTCTAAAACCACCCCTCTTCCATGTTCATCCCATTCTTCCATTAGACTAGAACCATGTTGGTGGATAGTTTTTTCAAGATTCCTAGCTACGACTCATCCTCCGACGAGGACGAGGTCTAGTAGCACTCATCATCCGAGGAGGCCTCCAAGGAGTACATGGATCTCGATTTGTTTCCTGACAGGAGCTCGGACACCGAGGAGGACGACGACGATGGCGTTGATGAATGATGATGGGCCTCCTCCGAAGCGACCAAGGCGACCATCATTCTCGCTCTAAGAGGATTATTTTTTTGTGTATTATCTTTGTGGACGAGTACAACCACTTGTTGGAAATGTATCTATATATTTTATAAAATAATAAACAAAAATTTTAGTCCGACCAATGCTTCTTTCTTTTGGTCTCATCGCTCATAGTGCTATGTCATGTCGCTGGACCAATGTTTTTGGTGGCCATATTTGAATCCCTCTAGTTTTTGGCAGTTTTTAAGAATCTAGCTTTGTTTTTTTTGAGAATTTTAAGAATCTAGCTTTGTAAACTAGGTGGGATCCAAACAAGCCAGTTTTTAAGAATTCGAAACTGGTCCCAACAACAACCACCATGTAGTATATGGACTGGGTAGTTTATATGGGTAGCTTTTGTGTTAGTAGGCTATAGTTATGGTTGTTGCCACAATGTATATGGACTGGGTAGTCTATATTGGTAGCTTTTGTGTTAGAGAGAAGAATTATTTGTTTATTTCTTATGGGCAGTCCATAGGACTATGGATACCTTTAGCTATGGAGTGCTCTATAGATTACCTCCACAATGTTTTAGCTAGCTGATAGACAATATTCTAATGCCTATGGACTACTTTTTTGCAACATTAACTGACCAGTGCTTGACCGGCCATGCTGCTCACACTTCTGTACGGCCCCTATGCCTGATATAACAGCGTTTGGTGTGGTGTCCATTCTTTCCAATGCCAAAAGCCGATGGTAAAGAGTATTTTCCCGCTGGACTGCATATCCTGGCGACGGTGAAGGCTGATTTCCACCACTGGGTCGATGGCGTAGGTTGCCTTACTTAAAGCCATCCGTTGCAATAGCCATACCCAAAGAGAATCCCATTGCTAGTTCCCCCAATATCTATTGAAGGTTATGTCCGAATCGAAGCTGGGTCATCACTTAACTGATCCGAGGTCCGCAAAATTTTCTTCATACATTCAATTACTTGATTCTTGCTATTGTGCTTTTACTGTGTTATCGATGTTCTTGCTCAACGGGACCTTCACGTTCATTTTTTATTTCTTCGTGCTATAAGATCTACCTTTGTTGTACATAGATGGATCGTGGATGGATGTATATGAAGCGTAGTTCAGTTGCATTCGTGCAAGGCCTTGAGTTGTAAATCAATGCCGTGAGTGCTTACTTGGAGCATAATGTTGAGGTTCTTGGTTTCATAAACTGCCCATGCAGGGATTGCAAAAATCTTAAGCAATGGGATAGCATGGAGCTTATTTGGGGTCATCTGCTTCGGAGGGGTTTCATGCCAAACTATATGGTTTGGATGAAACATGGGGAAGAAGGCGAGAACCCATCTGACAAGCAAGCTTCAGCGGGTATACGGAATCGCAACAAGGATACAAATGTAGGCAAAACAGGGCACGTGAACAAGAATGAGACGGTTGTAGAGATCGTGAATGAAGGTGTCGAAGAAACCATCACTGTCCTAGGGAATGAGAGTTTGGCATATAATGAAGTGGTAGATGCTCTAGAGCAGATGATTGATGCTGGGAAGCCAGATTTCCTTGATGAAAAAAACCGAAAGAAGTTGGAGGCCATGAGGAAACATGTAAAAACTCCACTGTACAATGGTTCAACTGTGACAAAGTTGGAAGCTGTTATTTTGCTTCTGTAAATGAAAGCAAGGAATGGAATGTCAGACACTAGGTTCAATGATGTCCTATCCCTGCTACAAAAGTTTGTTCCAAGCCCGAATGAGTTGCCTCAGAGCACATACGAGGCCAAGCAAATGATCTGCCCATTGGGACTCATAGTACAGAAAATACATGCTTGTACCAATGACTGCATTTTGTTTCACAGAGATTACAAAGACTTGGATGCCTCATGACACAAAACTGGGAATGATGCCATGATGCAAGCTGGCCATGAGAAAAGACAGGTTGCGAAGGTAATGCTTTATTTTCCTATCATTCCTCGCTTGAAGATTTGTTTGCCACAGCAAATACAATAAAACTGATGAGGTGGCATGCGGAAGATCGAGTGAATGATGGAAAGTTGTAGCACCCGGCTGATGGCGCCCAGTGGAGAGCTATTAATCACAGTTATAAGTGGTCGTTTTCTAATGAAATAAGGAACATAAGGTTTAGTTTGAGCATGGATGGGGTGAACCCGTTTAATATGGTTAGCAGCAATCATAGCACTTGGCTAGTGACTCTTTGCATGTACATCCTTCCGCCTTGGCTATGTATGAAACAGACACACCTTATGATGCCGATACTGGTCCAAGGGCCAAGGCAACCTAGAAACGACATCGATGACTTCCTACAACAATTGATGGAGGAGCTACTACAATTGTGGATGAAAGGTGAGAGAGTTTGGGGCGAGTACAAGAAAGAGCACTTCAAATTGAAAGTGCTGCTGCTCGTAATAATCACCGACCTACTAGACCTTGGTTCGTTATCTGGATAAGTGACAAAGGGTTACAAAGGATGCGTGGTTTGCTTAGATGGCACTTCCGCTACATTTCTGAAACATAGCAAGAAGATGGTTTACATGGGTCATCGTAGGTTCCTACCATCTATGCACCCATACCGCAAGAACAAAAAAATCCTTCGATGGGACAGTAGAAATTCGAGAACCGCCTAAGTTCAAAACTGGAAGGCAGATCATCAAAATTGTAAACAAACTCAAGGTCATCCTAGGAAAGGGCACAGGAAGCATACCTGCTCTGGTGAAATCTGTGTGGAACAAAAATCTATGTTTTGGAAACTGCCTTATTGGAGGACGTTGCTTGTTCGGCACGCACTTGATGGGATGCACATTACCAAAAACATCATGAAGAGCTTGTTGGGTACCTTAATGCAATCGAAGGGCAAGGGGAAAGATTCACTTCAATGTCGTATGGACTTATAAGCTATGGTTGTGAGGGCGGAGCTACATCCCTTAACTCTACTTGATGGCAAAAAGAAACTACTAGTTGCATCATGGTCATTAGAAACAAAGGAGAAAGAGAGGCTCTTACGGTTCTTCCATGAACTAAAAGTGCCTATAGGATACTCATCAAATATGAGGAGGATAGCGAACATGAAAGATTTGAAATTCAACATGAGCTGCTTGAAGGCCCACGATTGCCATGTTATCATGATGCAACTCCTTCTTGTTGCAATCAGGGGTGTTCTTCCAGAGAAGGTACGGGAGCCGATCATTAAGTTCTGCTCATTCTTCAATGCGATCTCACACATGGTCATAGACCCGATGGAGCTTAAAAAGCTACAGGATGATCTAATCCACACACTAACTCGGCTCGAGATACATTTGCCACCAACATTTTTTGATGTTCGTGCATCTCGTTGTTCATCTTGTCCGGTACATAAAACTACTTGGCCCCATTGTTTTGCACTAGATGTTTCCTTTCAAGCGGTTGATGAGCGTTCTTAGGAAGTATGTTCAAAATAGATATAGGCCTAAAGGGTGCATGGCAGAAGGATGGCCAACCGAGGAAGCACCGGAGTCCTGCATTCAGTATTTTGGTCACACTGGGCTCGATGTTCCTGTGTCACAGCATGAGGTAAGGCTACAAGGCAAGGGGATTATCGGGGAGAAGCGTCTCCGTGCTCATGAGTACAGTGTTCTAATGCAAGCTCATTTCACAGTCCTACAACAAGAACACATAGTTTTGCCCTCTGTCGAAAAGCATAAGAATTAGCTACAGCTAACATTTCTAGGCCCCAGCATGGCTCGACAAGCAACACAGAGAAAAGTTTGCCAAATGGTTACAACAACATCTACTGGAGGTTACATCCGGTGACCTTGACCTTGATGTGTTGGCCATGGGACTAAACGATTCAGTGTTGATGTACCAAGGTTATGACATAAATGCGTACACATTTTACACTAGAAAACAAGACAAAAAGAGTGCGAACCAAAATAGCGATGTCCGGATCGATGCTTGTATGAACAAAACAAGCAAATGGACACCTACTATGGAATCATATAAGAAATATGGGTGCTAGAATATGGAGAATTTAAGGTCCCACTTTTCTGGTGCATGTGGGTTAGACCCAGAGCGGTATCTGTGAACAAGGATGGTGTTACTACAGTGGATCTCAACAACATGGGTACAGAGAAGAACCTTTTGTATGGGCAAAAGATGTAGTCCAAGTATTCTATGCACCAGACCTAGGAAATAATGTGGGAAGACATATAGTTCTTCAAGGTAAATGGAAGAATGTCGGTGTCGACAATACAATTGAGGAAGAAGGGAACGGATATCAGGACATGCCTGTAGTCAGAGTAGATATTGACCTACCTCTGTTTGAAGAGGGCGTGGAACCTACGTATGTGAGAGTGGATCATGATGAGGCTACGATCATCGTGCCTTGAAAACATTTGTTGTACCTGAATTTTGTTGTTCTTGAGGTTTGCTACTATGGTTATAACTTCCAACATAACAAATGGTACCATTGTACTACGGTGACAATATAATATTCTTCATGTTATGGAAACACTAGTGTATGATCCGGTGTTCCTGTACAACTGTACCCTGGCCCAAATCTATTTCGTCCATCGTTCTTCGATTCATCTCGGCCATCCATTTGTACCCAACTAGCTAACCCTAAAAGGACAATCTACTTACATCTCACCATTCGCCGCCGCCACCAACCTCGAACTCTGAGGGAACAGGCCTGATTCTGATTTGACTAACGGCAGACCTAATGTTCCGAGTCTATCGATCTCCAATCAAAGTCAGGAACCCCGGGTTCATAGCTAGGGAAACCCTATATCGCGGTAGTTGTTGCCGCATCGACACATCGAGTGCTGCTGCCTTACCTCGATATATCGCCATGTGTACACACGCCCCTTCTGCTATCCCGTTGACCTCCTGAGCAAGGCACGACTACATGGCCAGGGTTGTGTTCTAGGTAAGATCCGATCCTTGCCCTTGCCCACAACTGTATATTGAATAAAAAATGAATCAATTTGTAAATTGTGCACTCTGTGTATCTTTGGTACTTCAGGATTATTCATCACTATGTTTAGGGGAGGACCCACGCGTGCATCAGGCAACATGAGGGAATCGCGAACATCATGCCGACAAAGGTCGTTGCTACGGGCAAAGAAAGTCTATGAGTCCCTTGTATCCATTCAAAAAATATAACTAGGCCTTTGAGAAGGTCAGCAAGGGTTCAATTACGAGGAGGCCTTGGAGCAGCTGACATTGAGAATGGAGGGCGTACCACCCACCATCACAGTTCATGACACTATGTCCAAAGTTTCCACATTCATTTAGCTTCGACAATAAGGTTGGTCGACAGGAAATCGAGGGACGCACAAGGCAAGCTAGAGGTAGGCCACATGATTTATCTTACTCCCCCTATTCCCTGTGCTAACCAGTTGTTGAGCATGAGAGGTAGCAAGATTCAGGAGCTGAAGTTTGTTCTGTTAGAGGATTGGTTCCTGGAACCAAGGCCCATTGCACAAGGTCCATTTTGGACTCCAATGCAGGCAAGTTTTATGATGGCCATCCAAGAAGGAGGAGTCAAGTTCTGTGCACATCGTCGGATTACAGTTGAAGGCCTGGCAAAGTCAGCTGGAGTCACCAAGGAAGAGATGAAGGGTCATTTGACATACATGCTAGGACTGCTGGACCTGTTGACCAGAGTGCATGAATATGTGCCAGATTGGGTGAAGATATTCTTCACAACTTTGTGGATACCACGAGGATGGCAATACGTTGAATTTATGTTCAAAGGGGATCGCCACTGGCTATACAGGGAAGAAGTAGCTGAAGCTCTGGGTGTTGATCTAGTTCCCATCACTCATGTCCATGAATTATGTTACCTAGGAGCAGTACCTCCTCATTATGCCCTTGTAGGTGGGACACCACCACCTGTTGAAATTGTATCTGTTCTTTTTAGACAGCCGTTAGTCCTGACTCCCTGAGGTCACCGGGAGAACTCACTCAACTAGCAGCTGTGCTCTTACTCACCTTCAAGAAGTCACTATACCCCAAAGCTAGATTTGGTGAGGCAATCACAGTAATGCAACAGTGGTTGCTATCTTTGGTGTTGGGGCACACCCGGTTCGATTTGGTAGACTTGCTAATTTGTGAGTGGGAAGACTGGATCGCTGACAGATTCGAGGGCAAGAGGAGGATCCCCTATGCTCATGTCATCTGTTACTTGTTGGCTAAGACTATAGGTTTCCCAGAACAAGAGACAGTACTAAGAGAATCGAAGAGTATGTTCCCAGAGTATAAAACTCCCGGTCCAACTGACAGACATAGAGGAGGGCGTACTATGAGGGCACTGCATGACCACATGACACCAGCTAATATAGACAACAATGAGGAAGCTAACCTAGCTTTGCGAGAGGCAGAGGCATGTTCTGGGCTTCAAGGTTTACTTGGTGCTGCACTACTGGCTAGCGATAGTGATGACAAGGATTATACATTGTAGGATGATACTGCAGGATCTAGTTCCAAGCCACCGACTGAGCCAAACATGGCACAGGCACAATTTGAGCTTATGCAATCACTACAAGCAGAACTAATTCATATGAGAAAGTCACAAGAAGACAGGTTTGATGCTATAATGAGGAAATCGTAGAAGCACGATGAGGCACTAGCTTCATTATTTTTAGGCCAGCAAACATTGCTTGAGAAGATGAGGGAGGACAAAGCGCACAATGACTATTAGTTTGCATACATTTTCAACAAGGCTAGTATGCTGCTGCCTGTGCCTATGCCACCTAGTACTCAGCCTTTGTCACATTTTCCTTGTCCCATGCTTTGTGACGATCATTCATAGAAATCCTCAAGTGAGATGCACCAGGAGACAAATGTTGGTAACAAAGAAGTTCAACAAAATAGAGAAGTAGCACATAAACTGAGGAGTCTAGTTCCGATGGTGGAGCCCAATACAACTACTGTTGCGAACCCAAATACTGAAGTACCACATACATAGGGGAGTCATGCGCCGGCAATGAAGGCCAATACGTCTGAAGTTGAGAGCAAACAAGTTTAGGTGAACAGTGAAGTACCACATATAGAGGTGAGTGAAGATCTGGTGATGACGCCCAATACAACTGTTGTTGAACCAAATGGTGAATAGGTAATTGATGAAGTATATATAGAGGGGAGTGAAGCTGGCAAGGTCCGCTAGTTGGAAGATTCTAATTTTTTTGATCGCCTTTTTGTTTTATTATATTCTTAGTTTTTGTGCTCGGACTATGTAAGTTGTATGTGAGTTTGTTAATTTGTTTCTAGTTTTGAGACGTGTTGTTCTTAGATTGTCAGTTGTAATCTCAAGCGCTTTGTTTATAATGAATTTTAATAAGATTTGCATCCATTCCTGAACAATATCTGTAATGAATCTGATTAAAGATTTACCAGCCCATTGGTATGATTCGAATGTGTAGACTGTTTGTGAACTTTTATTCATATTAAGCCCTATTTGTTTCGGTGAAATTTGGCTTATACTGATGCTTATGCTGATTTGTTGTGAGAGAAAAATACGGTTCATTCGCTGAAAAGTACTACTGAAGTACTTCGACAAGACCTATCGGTGATTATTTTATTCATATTTATCACTATTCCACAGATCCGGAGCCTAAGGCTATCCCCAAGGAGGCGTGTGTCCTGGTGCAAGAAGGGGAAAAGCTCCAATCTCAATTTGACCGCATTGCTTCAAGCATTTACTCTGGCCATCATTTCACCTAGTGTTGGGAACTGCCGCTACACGACTCTCGTTGAGCAGTCGCATCCCACTCAGTCCTTAGTCTACTCTTCCCATGGACTCCGACGAGCTCACCCGATGACAACTTCTAGCATATTGTGACACCAGAGTACAACTATGGTGATGCCAATGGCAACAACGACTATGCGGCTCCAGCACTGTTGGGACCAGAGGCTATCTCTGGCACCATGGTAGCCGTAGGTATGGATTACAATCAACCCATCAAATTTATTTCAGGGGGCATTCTGGATCTACAGTCCTGCTTAGAGTCATCTTCCAGCCATTGGACAACACTTACCTCGGCGAAAGGCACTTTGACAACGTTGTCCCTTTTGGAGAACATAGCGGTGCGGCAAATGATGAAACACTAGGGATACAAGGGTGTCCATGGCCTAGGTAGGCACCATCAAGGGGACGTCAACTGCATCGAGGGACGACTACGCTGCTGGTGCAAGGGTTTAGGCACCGACCGCACCGACAGATCCGTCTAGACAACCAACAAACCCATGTCATCGTCTAGCATGGCAACCTAGCCATCCTATTCAATGGGGGGAGTTCTTGGAATCCTCCTGATGCTAGCAAGGTCATCAAATCATGAAGGCATTAGAAGAACAGTTAGGCCAAGGGGAACTTAGATTAGCTTATTAGGTGGTACACAGGTTTGAAGACTAAGAATCCCAACGACTACATGAATCGCTCCCTCATGAACAAAGCATGTGAGGAGTTGGTCCCGATGCTACAAGACATTTTTGCTCAGTTGTGGGAACCACTCGAGCACTCGAAGCGGTGGATGGAAGTGGTGGCCAAGCTAAAGGAAATACTCTTTGACGATGGGTCCGCCTCGTCGCCATACGCCGCGTTGTTAATGGAGTTGGTGGCCAGCCCCAATCTGGCGGAGTTGAGGAGGTCATGGACAATTGACTACCCATGGCAAGATGAACTAGTACTGTTCTTGCTGAGGCTCCTGCCGCAGCTCTCGCCCATGTAGTCATTCCTGGAGGATGTGGTGAAACTGGAGCTGTCCAAGTCTGCTGAGATGTTTGATGCGGCGTGGGAAGTAGAACCAGGACGGGTATGGTTGCGTCCGTGGATGTCCATCATTGGACGGCAATTCCTCAAGCCGCTGGTACACATGGTGCTAAAATCCCTCGAGAACATCCTCACCATGTCTACCGGCAATGGCACCTATAGAAATTACGACATGGTGGTTCCATGGAAGAACGCTGCTTGGGATGATGTTTGGAGCGAGTTTGTCTAGCGGGTCATCGTGTCGTGCATGAGGTGTAGACTTTAGGTGGTCCGTGATAAGCCGATGTCAGGAATGGCGCATGCGGCGGCGCGTCTTGATGGTCTAATGAGATGGGGCACCGAGCTATCGCCAAACACCATGGTTCACCTTCTTCAGGAATCCTGTATAAATAATTGTCAGGGTGCCCTATGCAGGTGGCTCTTCTCGGATGACTGTGACAACAATATGGTCTTAAGCTATGAGCACACATTCAGTCCGTTGGATTGGTGGAAGGAGTTTGTCGACAATCTCATTGTACCGTACTTGGCATCCTGGTTGCGGAGCATGGTCGTCATCCCGCCACATCTGGAACATGCCGTCGACCCACCCTACCGAGCGAGGTGCATATGCTTCCGTATTTCGATTCTATGCTTCTGATTCGATATTTACGAATGTGGATTACGATTATTTAAGTTGGAAATGAGATTCAATAGTTTCTAGTCCTTTGTTCTTACTTTAGATTTCTTACTTTCCATTCATTACTTTCCAAATTGGAATGAACCGATTCAAGCTGAAGAGCCCCGGGTGAAAGAAATTATCAGCCTATTGTCAGCTATAGCTGCTGCTGCATTGTGGTCTGTGTTTTTCCTCAGCGGATTACTTTGTGCCCTAGCATCGTAGGGTCATTGCGATTAGGGTTTTTTATTTTTTTAGCGATCAAGTGGTTCAGATTAGTTGAAAGATTGTTATAGCTTTTTTGCTTTAGTTGTTTTCTTTGCGATGGACAGTTGTTAGATGCGTTTTCTAGTCTCAATTAAAAGCTGGTAACCCCACCTCTGGATCTTAGGCTTCTTTAAGCTATCAATAAATTCGGGTGAATGCCTTTGATCCAAAATGAACTGAAACAATAGTTTTCTGAGATTCCATTTTGCGCATGTTATTAGCCTGCACTGACAATGTACCCCTATGAATTGGTATCTGCAACACCAATGGTATTGATGCGGTACCGAACATCAGTACTACAGGCTCTAGAGCAAAATCCATGGATTGAAGTTCACGGTGGAGATGATGACATTTGCCCAGTTTCACCTTCGACATATCTAAACCTCAAGGGAAATGGGGAGGTAATTACTCATGACTCATTACATTGTCGATATACATAACGGCTACCGCCAATAATTGCAATGTTGCGGTCAATGTGTAGGATACTGGTGCAAAGGAACCTGTAACAAACACAGTAGTTAAACAGAGGATGAAGCAACGTGGTTAGAGGCTGTGCACTTACCAATTTGTCATCAAGCACATTGATTGCATTGGAGAACCCAAGGAACCAGACACAGTGATTGCGCCGTAGCACAACTCCCAGGGTGCGATTGTGAGAAAACATGTCCCAATCAAATTCAGGTACTAGAAGAAGAGGAAAGGTTAAGAGGATTGGTATGTTACTGAGGAAATCAAGCAGAAATGTTGGGAGCAGATGGTGAAATTGTTTGAATTTGACTTGCACCCCACCGATACAGAAATTGTGATGAAACAGGCATTGCGCTACATGCGAAAAAATGGAGGTATTTCAAGCATGAGTTGTACAACAAACATGTGTTAAATGGAATAGAGCTAGATTGGCAAAAAGGTGAGCACCCTACTCAGCAAGCATATTGGGAAGCTTTAGTCAGTTGCAAGAAATCAGAGGAAGCTCTTGCCATTAGCAAAGTAAATACCCTCAACTCCCATTGAAATGATAACCCCCCCCCCCACCGGCTCTCGGGGGTACGCGAAGAAAGTTCTTGAGTGGGAGAAGAAGTTACAAGAGCAAGTCCAAAAAGGTGTTACACCACAGACTATAGGCTAGGATGCCTGCTCATTGAGGTATCTTCTTGCAAGAAAGATGACCTACAACGATGACCGCTCCCTAAGTTTTCCCAACAATGCGGTCCGGGAACTCGCTGAGAGGATACAAGCATTACAGGCTCAAGTGGCAAATGGTACTTTCATTCCAAATAGGGAGGATGACATCCTAAGTCGGGCACTAGGGACAAAAGAGCATCCTGGTCAGGCACGAGGTGTAGGACTGGTTCCATGGTAGATTGCCTTCGAAAATGACAAATCCACATACAAAAATCGTGGGAGGAATAATGTCAAAAAAATTATGAGTGTGCATGAAGAATTGTCAGCTATGTTCAAGGCCAAATAAAAGAGAAGGAGGTGGCATTGACTACCACATACCAGGCTTAAATACGAGCGGAACAAGTTTCTCGGGGAAACTTCAGCTCAGAATAGGTACATAGTAGCTGCGGAAGCACACAACTTCCACATGTACATGCAGATTCCACCTTCGACATGGATCACATCAGCGAACCTACATATTGCATGCTATACGTGGAGTCACAAGGATGTATGGCTATATTTAGGCACAAGGTGGCTGTTGGTCGGGTTCATCCAGGGAATATGGTAAATGGACGTTCGTTGCCTCCAGGCTATGCAGCAGTTACCCTAGATACATTGGCCAAAGAAGTGTACGGCACAGTTGAGATGGAAATGGCCATGGACGATAATAGATCGATGCTAGTGGCCAACCTAGGGTCCATGGTGCCATGGCAGAAGCATAACATAGTCCTGGTTGCCACAATGTCAGATGGCAGTTTCGATGAAGATGTCGATCTTACCAATCCAATGCCTACACCTACACCTGCACTGCCTCCAATTTCTGAAACTCAGGAGGGACCCCATAAGATTTGGAAGATTAGTGCATCGGACAAGGAAACTGCTATAGATAGCAATCAAAAGAACTTGCTTTGTCCCTCCAAGAAAACAACAGAGACGGAGCATGCAAGCACCAAACAAAACCAATCCAAGAAAACAATAGAGACCAGCAGTGGCAGTTTAAGTTAGGTCAACCTCTAGTGCATCAAATTGGGTCCACAAATTGCTAACAAAAATGAAAGCTCTGAATGAGTGGTACTTAAACCAAAAGGGGTTCTAGATTGGTGCAAGATACCAGGACAAACATTTCTATGATGGAGAGGACACGGTACTATGGGTGAAGTTCAAGGAATTGTTTGACTTTTACAATTCCCCCCCTAGATGTCCAAATCTTGTCCTTGTGGACCATGTATGTGAGCTTCCACCCCATGTGTGTACATTTAATTATTGGATTATTGTATCTGTCAAATTTAACTTTTTTCTTTTGTCTATAGGATGGAGGCAACTACATGCAAGGACGAAAACATTGCAATAGGCTTCTTCAACCCGATGACCTTTAATGTAACACCCTAGTGTTAAGCATGCATTTGGCACTTGCATTTCATGAGCACAAGCATCATCCAAGCATTCATGAGCATGAGCATGTGAAGTTACATTTCATTCACCTTCTCTTTATCACATGTGATGTTGCTTATATACTTACATATGCTTGTGATCATGTGTGACCAATGCAAGAGATGGTTGTGAGGTCACAAAAACACCTTAGACACATCTAGGATGGAAAATGGAACAATGTTTGTATTCATCCCAAATTTGCTTCTAAGTGTTGGTTTACTTTGAAAGGCCTTTTTCATGATGCTAGTTTGACCAAAGTTGAATAGTAGCTTAGAGAGCTTGCATTGTTGTGTGACCTAAATAAAAGTTGTAGTTCATGTCATGTGGAACAAACTTTGTTTAAGGGTCATGAGCTGAATCAGTGCTTAAGTGTGTCAAATAGAGCTCCTAAGTTTCAATCTGGATGTTGCTTTGTAACTTAGAAAATTTTCTAAGTCTAAACCTGATTTCAGTTTCCATGTGCTCTACTTTGGAGCTATGTAGTTTGAAAACCATTGTGAATTAGACAAAACTCTTTTAAGCAAAGTTGTAGATCTCTTATAGCTCTACAATTTCTATTAATGGACTTTTTGCTAACTCGAACTGGATTAGGAGTTATAGAGGTGCAAAGTGGCACTGTCAGTCGGCCTAACGGACGATTTGAATTGGCCGGCCGAGAGAGTCATGGTCGAGCGCTGCTAGGCCGTGCGCGCCTTGTGGCGGCGGCCCGCCAGCATCGGCCTGGCCGGTCTAGCCAGCAGAGGGAGTAAATGGAGGCGCAACTACTGCTCTCTCCCATTCCTAGTCTCTCGCCCTGCCTCTCTCGGTCTTGCCCTCACCATCGCTGAGCCACGCCACCGTCGCCACCTCTGCACCACCGCAATGCTCACGCACCATTCTCACTGCACCACCGGCCAATTCATCTCACCCACTGCTGCGCTGTCATCTCCTCTACCTCCCTCACCCGCCACTGCCATTGTTTGAGCCTAGATAAAGTGGCATTTCACGTCGCCGTCGCCGCCATGGCCACGGAGCGCCGCCGAGCATAGAGCTCGCCGTGGCCAGCCTTATCCACCTCTCCTCCTACCTCTTTCTCTCCTAGTTCATTGTCGTCTTAAGTCCCAATAGCTCACGTCGTAGCCGGTTTAACCACTCCCACCGCCGCTGCGTGGGAACGCATGACCGCACCGCGCGCGCCCGCCATGGCCGTGAGCTCAAGCTTGCCGCGCTGGCACCGACTAGGTCCCATCGTCCCCCTCTAGCGCGTGTTTTTGCATCTCCATTAATTCTAGCACCATCACCGAAGATGGAGATCTATCATGGACTGCCATCTTGTTGGAATGATGAGCCCGCCGCCATGCATGGTGTGTCGTCGTGCATGGGGCCTCCATGCACGTGGCCGGAGCTCACCGTCGCTCCACCATGGCCGTGACCCAACCCTAGATCTCCACTAGGACCTCCTGATGTGTAGCCACGCTCGCCTAGCCATGCCATCACCGGAGACAGCGAGTCCGCCACCGCGCGCCACCACTAAGGCGCCATGCTCATCGGTGAGGCAGTTCTGGTGATCCGTCGGGCCAACCAAGGGTGCCAGTGAGTGCGCATGGGGGTCGGGAACACGATGGTGAAGACCTCATCGCCAGTGACCTCACCGACGGCGAGTTCTTACCGATCAAAGGCCATGCTCTGCGCTGTGTCTTTGACGCGTGGGGTTCATTGACCGCGGGGCCCAGCTATCGATGCCTCTGTGGTGCGCTTGACCGGGTGCACATAGTGTTTAATAGGGTTTTGGTGTTTTAGTTTTATTTGTTTTTCAGATTTGAATGCAGTCTTACAAAAATCATATCTTGAGCTAGGAGTATGCAAATGGAGTGAACCAAATTTTGTTAGCTTCATCTTGAAATGTAGTATCTGATAAAAATATGACACTTACTGTTTGGCGTAGTTTTCTATGTGAATTAAATTAAGTTGGTTAAGTGCTTTTAACATGGCCTTTCTATTGTAAAATGCATAACTTGAGTTAGGGAGGTGCCAAAAATGTGATTCTAATTTTGTTGGTCTTGTGTTGACATGATGTAGCTAGGAAAAATGTTGAACCTACAGTAAGCATGCTTGGAGTATGATCTTGCTATTTAAATTTGATTAAATGCTAGTTTCTAGTAAAATTAATTGGGGTAAATATATGTAACCTATGAGCATGAAATTATTTACACAGTGTTCTTGTGCTATGGTGAAAGTAAGAAAAATAGGAAATCTGTTGTTGGACACTTTGTACTAGGCTAAACTATTTTTTGCTAAAATAAGCCTATGTAACTTGTCATTTTTGTAGAGGTTCCTATACTTATCAAAATATCATGAAAATTTTATGGTGGACTATTGGTGGCATATATAGGCTGCTGTAATTTTCTTAGAATTTACTGTGCACTGGAAGTATTTATCCTCTAATTCACCTTGCTATCTAAGGAAATTAATAAATGCATGTAAACAATTTATTTGAGCTTAACCATGATGTTTTCTATGGTGTTTGTGATGCATATGATCTGTTGATATTAGTGGTGGTGTCCAGATTTCATGGGTTATAGGCAACTAGTTAATTATGGCTCCATAATTCAATTGGATGACTTCATGTATAGTTTCTTTTGTCATGGTGTTTTCATAATGAAGATGAAGTTTGCTGTGAATCTTGTTAATAACAAAGTTGTATATAACTTACTCATTTGTCTCATCCTAAAATTTCATGGTTGTAGGCCTGATGGTTTGAGAGTTATAGTTTCTAGAAGTCTACTGTCAGATTTGCTTGTCCTCTGGACAGATCTGAAATGTGTAATTGTTTGACCTGGTTATATATTGAATCACCTTAAGATTATTACAAGAAAGTTGTAGGAAATTTTATAATCTTTCCAGAAAGTCCAAGATCATGTTATTTGGGTGTATAAAACTCTAGTTATGGTCAAAACAAGTAGCTGCTGTCATGCAGTCCAGAAAACACTTTAAATGGATGGTTGTTTAGTTACTAGAGAGGAGATATGCACCTACTCAGTAAAAGATAGTTAATCTTGTTATCACCCTAATTCCTTGTTGTTAAGGACATTTATGTTTATGCATCATATCATGTCATCCATATCATTACATGTGCATTCTTGTATCTTATTTTGCGCTCATGCATATAGGATCGCCAGACGGAATCTCACTCTTGGAGTTTGAGGCAGAGGAGGTGGAGAATCAGGAGGCACCATACTAGGTAGCCCCCGAAAGCAAGGAGTAGGTTCCTAAGGAATTACTGGAGTGCCAAGATCATAGTCCTACCTCCTTTATGAAAGGCAAGCCCCGAAGCATTCTAAGCCTCCTATGTTTTTACAAATATCACTTGAGTCATTTATATTTTATGCATTAGGTTATAAGAGTTGGTTGGAAACACTTGATGCATAGTACTACGTTGTCCAGAAATATACCTTGAACCCTATGTAGGTCCAGGATCAAACATATGCTTAGCCATACTTAGACCGGTAGAAGTCGGGTGATTTCCTGTCACCTGCGAGATATAGGTGGATACCGGAGCATGGTTGACTATATTTGCTATCATGGAAAATAACCATGGGGTCTTATGTTATTAAGTGGAGATCAGGCGAGAACTTATATGCAATGGTGTTGGTTTGGCTATGTTGGTCCCGTCCATGTCGATTAAGGAGCGTACCGTTGTTAGGACTTCTGTTAAGATTAAACGCATGCCTCTTAGTTAGCTGGCCGAATAACTCATTCTGACCACAAAGCCAAGTAGCTCAACTCTAGACAGGCCTCATTCTATAAGAGTGTGCACACTGGAGGTAGTAAGGATGTGTTAGGAGCTAGACGTGAGCCCTAGGGTAGGCTAGGCCTGAACGTCCTGGCAGCTGGTTGTTGCTGATTGTGCGGCACTGATCGAACCCATGAAATGTGGACCTGAGTTATACTAAAGGTGACCTAAGGCTACCATGGCAGGTAGACCTAGTTTTGTGTTTGGAATACTACCCAGCTGGTTGCAACCGATTCGAATCGCCGTCTCTCCCAGATAGTGAGAAACTTGACTAGCTCCAACATCGTAGTAATTGAACTATGGAATTTGATGGTTATGATGAACATGGAATTATTACACCGGCTATGGTTACTATTGTTATGCTACTAAATGATATACCATATGTTTGGCATAGGTTAGTTGCTAATCTAGAGATGAATAGCTGTAATTAACTTAGTAACCGAATTATAAAATGTATAGTTGAACTAGTAGCTTTTTATGCAAAATGTTGTCAAGCTAACTCCACTTATAAAGCCTTGCATGATCCTTGGAGTCACTTTATTTTTGTTTATGACGGGTAAGTCTAGCTAAGTACCATCTCGTACTCAGTGTTTATTTCCCACTTGTTGCAGATAACACAATATATCATGGATATTGTAAGAACTGCTTCTGTCCCGCTGTGGATGAGGAGTAGACCATGGGCAAGGCGCTTCTATATATGTAATCTATGATGCTTTTGTGGGATGTGATCACAAACTGGCAAGTATTTGAACAATGGTGTGAGTTGTTAGTTTCAAAACTACCTTTGCTTTCGCTACTACTACTTTATTTGAACTTGGGTTGTAATAACTTTTAATTGTACTCCGATGGATGGTAATGTATTTATGAACTCTATGTAATATGTGGCATGTATGTTAAATCATGTACGATCTTGGTTGTATGTTGGCGATGAATTGAGACCCTTCGTGGTACTCGATGGACTACCAGGTTTATATGGGCTCAAGTATGATAGTGCGACCGCTTGCGGGCTGCCATTGTACTTGTGCTCTTATGAATTGGATGGTTCTGTTACAACTGGCATTGGAGCAAGATTCAACATTATTGCCATATGTGTATTTAAAACAAAAGTCTTTGTTTTACAAAAACCAGTTTTTAGCAACTTATAGCTATATATATAGGTGTTCAAATCTGAAATTTGAATCTAAGGTGTGGCAGTGATCATTTCCCTTATGCCTAGTTAAGGATTTTAGGTGGCTAAATAAGTACTAACATGGGGGTTTTATTTTCGTCGTCCATATGACGTGCTATTGTATAGATGCCATTCACTTGAGTGGTAATGTATGGATCAAATGCCTCTACGCCCAAGGTAAGATGATGAGTGGCATGACCGCAAGATGTGAGCGTGCGGTCGAAGGGGAGAGGTAGCTTTGATACTAAAGTATATATATATATGTCTCATATATATATACTAAGGTATTTAATTGTGGGTTAGCTTTGATATGACTATATATGAATATTTATATGTGTGGATGGGACGTATTTACTTTTTGTTAGCTTTGATATGAAAGTATATATATGGGTATATATATATGGAAGTATTTAGCTTGCAACCTAGAGCCCAGATTTTTATTTCTGCTTGTATAATTGTGGGGCTAGGCTGAAATAAAATTCTTGTGCAGCTACGCTAATAATGAAATGTGTAGCCTGACTAGTTGCGTTATTTATGAGAGAATGTATATATGCCACCGTGTATGCCGCTAGAAGTTTCAATTTTCCTAAGTTTGTGAGGACATATGGAACGTGCATACATCATGATAAATCATTCATTACATACTTGCATTGTTCCTCCCCTTATAAGTTCTTATTCGGTTAAGTAACTCTTTTCTATTATAACATTGTTCTCATGAGAGTTGCACCATTTTTGCTACAGATGGCAGCCTATTACCCACTAGAAGGGAATGAGTCATTCTTGGGTATCTTTGGTACACCTGCCTTGCTCTGGAGAGTGTTGTATTTTGTGGGGCACACAGAGCCACCCCAATACTTTTGGACATAGAGGCATGTGCAGGAGGAACCATGGTATGAGGTGCAAGTGTCCATCCTAGCTTGTACACGGGCACCACAGTACCAGGGCTAGAAATCAGAGTCTGAGGGAAGAACCCCTTGGGAAGGCGCTCAAGTGGCAGCCTTTGAGATCTTGAGCACACTTTGTTAGTAGCATGGTGATTCACTCACCAACAGTGCAACGGGATCTATTCCTTCGGTGGATCCAGCTATGGCAGTTTGGAGGCAGCATGACCGTGTTTCTATGGTGCGGGACCATGACGAGTCAGCACAGAGCTCGAGTCGTACTATGAGTGCTATGTTCGCTGTCATCCAGATGTTTTATGCCTGAGAGGACGCCCACTATGTCTGGCAAGAGTATTATAACATCTATATGAACAAGCTCATGGAGGCTAGGGAAGTACAGCGAAGGCTGAAGAAGCATGTGCGTAAGCACAAGATGACAGCGTTGGGAGCCCTCTAGACTCAGATGGAGAATGTTGTTGCAGATAGGAACGCAGCACAGGTAGAGACACGGGCCACTCATACTCAAAGGGTGCAGGCCATCCAGCAGAGGGATGAGGCCTACTGTCTTGCAGAGGCTAGAGAGGAAGCTAGGATTAGGACTATGATTCTAGCTGGGTGGCTAGAGAATGACTACCATCGGAGGGAGGCAGAGTACTGGCATTAGATTCAGGAGCACCAAAACACCATTGCAGAGCTTCAGCATGATGTTCATCACCTCAAAACATCATTAATCCTATTCCTCCCCCAGTAGCCATGGAAGAAGAAGAGGAAGATTCAGAAATGTTCATGGAAGATGACAGTTGGGAAGAGGAAGAGGAAGAATAACTTGTGCCTGTGGACAGTGACGAGGCAAATGCTATGCCCGGTGTTGATAGTAACCACTCTGAGGCATAACTCAGCTATAGTGCTTAGCTAGATGCGCTAGCTCCTTATCTTTTTTGATCTTTTATGTAATGGACATGTGATTTAAGTTTCGATCTTCAGATGTATCGTTAATGTAATATTGGAACCTTGCATGTTGGTCCACTATGAGTCGAACTCTAATCAAATTCTAGTTTTATTTTACTGGTAAAATGTGACATGCATGCGAATGTATTGCGAGTAAGATAAGTGATCAAATTGGTGATGTCATGTTGTGAGAATGAATTATTCTGCCTCCATTTTATTGTATGAGTTTAGATTCTCTCCAGTAAACTCAGTTTGGCATGATTACACAATTCTTCTGCAATTTCTTGACATTAACCAATAATCACTTATTGTTGCAATTTTGCAGATGACTCGAACTCACGCTGGGGCAGGTACCAGCCTAGGTGGCAATGATGGTGACCTACCACCACCACCGCCACCCTCCGTGAATGAGTTTTTCGCGCAATTCTTGGGGAATCGGCGAGCAATGGAAGAAACACTGCGCCTCATTGTACTTGCGCTCTTATAAATTAGATGGTTCTGTTACATTTAACTCTTGCACAATGGGCTTCACAATGACGACAGACGCTATGTGCGCCTCCATTCTGGCCTAGGATGATAAATCACTAATTCTCCTACCATACAACGGTGGGTAAGCAAGTAATTCATTTACGTAATTACATGTACCAGGTGGGACTCTAATTTGCATCTGATTTTTTTATTGCAGTGAACATACTTGCCTTGTTGCCATAGTCCTGCTCAATTCCAAGCTCTTTATGTATGATATAAGCAGGAGGGGAATGAACCATATCAAACCCTTCAAAAAAATGATGAATAAGTATAGCTCTCGTTCCATGCATTTTACAACGTGGTTTCGTTGATCTCATCATTTATATGTGTAACAAATTTTTTGTTCGTCACAATGATCTTTTGCTGGATGATGACAGGGCTTACGACAAGTACAAAAAGAAGAGCAAATTCAATGTTCTTTCCTAGAATGATGGGTTCAAAGTAACGGAGGTCGATACTATCGCAAAGCAACATCCTAGTGGTAGAGATTTTAGTGCGTTCTATGTAATGCAATACATGGACGGGATCATCAAAGCCACGAAATACAAACATGTTCTTATTATACCAACACACAAATCTCTACTGATTAAATTGAACAATGCGCTCCATGTTACATTACTACAACGTGCCTTCTTGTAGTCTGTGCTGCTGTCGGATACAAGGGAGCTGACCATTCGAGACATGTTTGCGCTTCAAGAACGCCTGGCTACTTTTATCCTCGATGAGGCCATACATGGAGACCACGCGCTGTGTTAATTATCAACAACAGTTTAAATCCTACATCTCTATATCCTAGCTACTACTGTCAGCTTATCGTCTATTGTCAAAAGTACTCTTGTATGTGAACGTATTGTATGGATTTGACAAATATATCTGCATGCTGTGTCATGTAGCTATTATGGTCCATCTTAATTAATAATTATTGTCAATACCGGATACAGTACCATTTTGTAACAGTCTCTGATTTGTATTGAACCACCGTTCTTGTGTTGTCAACACCACCACATCATACGGCTATGCGACTGTGATGGAAGCCTCGTCACCATCGCACTCTACCATTACCTGGTGGTGGAAGCCATCCGCAACAACACTGGTCCAACCTATGATGTGGTACGATCACAAAATCATCACCGCCGTCTCGATTAGTAAACTGACACCGAGTACATCCTCATCAAGGTTAGATCGTACTACAAGGCGACTGTGGTAATGCCATTCACACAGACGAGTAATACATCAGAGCGGTGGTGATGATGTCCTCCACATAAGTGGGTCGTGGTACAATGAGATGGAAATAACAACCTAATCATGGATGGATCATAAGCCAACACGACAGTGTGAGTGTACACCCACACAGGCGGGTCATGCTCCGATGTGACAAAAACAAGGACTTGATCATAGATGGATCATAAGCTAATACAACGGTGTTAGTGTATACCCACACAGCCGGGTCATGCTCCAATGTGACAAAAGTAAGGACCCTATCACGGATGGATCATAAGCCAATACGGCGGTCGAAGTGTACACCGTAGATGGTCTCAAATAGCGATGGTGAACGCTATGACTATCACTGCTGATAGCTTACCGCCGAGGCCAAAATTGAACTGCGATGTGGGTTATGACACGACTGTGAAAGGTGCGAGTGTAGTAGTGTATGCTAGACCATACCACATAACCCACTTGTATAAGTTATGTCTTAAATAAAAGTTATGATTGCTATATATCTTGAAGATGTCATGATCATTGTCTTCTTTCCTCTCTAACCTTTACTCGAGGACGAGCAAAGACTTAAGTGTGGGGGGTCTTGTTGACGGTAATTTCACCATGATTTTACACCATCAAAACCATCAACAAAACACACTTTCTAGGAGCTAACAAGCATGAACATAGTGACTTAGGTACAAATAACTTTGTTCCACATGTACATGTCATTATTTGCTTGTAGGTACACAAAGCAACTACTTTGGGTGGCTGGAGGCTCCATATGCAGGTCGCCCAACCTAAACATGGACCCACTGCCCCCTCTCAAGCCTCCCATGATCCTCCCAACACTTCTAGAGTCAATCTCCACCTTTGGATCCCAAGGTTCTCTTCTCCTATTGGCTAGAAGGGAGATCACACAGATTGATGGGCCCACAACAAAGCATCCAGCATGACCAAAGTATCCAACCTTCTCTATGACACATGGGGAGACCTTCTAGAAGGTTGTGGCATGGCCCACCTACCATAGGGAGGTTGGCCGGCCTCCTTAGGTGGCTAAATCAGCTCAACTTTGGTGCACCACGTCTATGCATGCCCCCATGCATCCCCCTTGATCTGAACCATTGATCAAAGGTTGGTTCAACATCGGTGGGATCCAAGGGCTAGGAGGAGAAGTCACCTGGATCGCTGATGTGGCACTACCACTCACTCTATCTATAAATACCCCCTAGACTTCACTCTCATATATGACACAATAGAGTGAACCATTCTCTAGTAGCTTTAGCGAAGCTCTACAATATTGTTATGCTAGTAGGGAGAGAGTGAGGGAAGTCTTGAGGAGAAAGTCCCGGGCCTGTCAGGAGTCTTCTCCAAGGTGTACCTCAGCGGATGCGCTCTTCTTGTATGTACTCATCCGAGATCTTTTATAGCATTTGATATTCTAAGTCTGCTTTAGTAGATATATACTTGATTCTCACTAGTACCCGCTTTACTTTAGTAGAGTGTTGTAGCTTCGCTAAGGGAACTTAGTGGGCCCGAGTTAGAGTAGTAAGTGTAGTGTAGACGTGGTGTCTTGATTGTATCTTACCTGTGTATGCCACTTGTTGCACAGATTGTTTGTGGTAGCTAGGAAGTGGTGACAGCCTTGTCTAGTCTTCGTATCCCACCACGTGTTTATAGGCAAGCTTTTAATCGGCAAGGCTCTAGTAAAAGAGTAGCAACTTTGGATAGGGGTTTTGTCTCCTATTGTCTCACCTACTACCTCCGTGAGCAAGGGCTATGCCATTATATCTACCATACCTTCTTTGATATCGTCATTATAAAAATCCTCTCTACCCATCTACCATAGACTCTTTGTATCATCAAAGGATGGTCTTGATCCTTAGCTAGTTCACTTCATGTTCCCCATGGAAATATGATACCTAGAATACTCCCGGTGAAGGCTACATTGACTACCGTATGCTTGTGGTATATCTGTTTGCCACTTCTGGTGTCAACAAGCTTTTTGGCACCGTTGCTTGAGAACTGTAGCTGTCTTAACTAGAATCGAGTGGTCCGAGTTATCTTTGTTTGATCGAACCCTTATTTCCACATACACCATGGATCAAACACCTCTTTTCGAGTATGCTGCTCCATCGGACACTAGTTTGGAGTCACCTCGTTCATCCCAAGCCATTTTGGTTGTTCGTTATGAGCTTCGCCCGAGTCTCATAGCGATGGTTCAGGAGAAGCCTTTTTCTAGGGACAAAGATGAGAACCCCTATACACATCTCATGACTTTGAATAGTTATGCTCATGCATACACATTCAAGGCATGAGGCGAGATAACCTTAAGTGGAAGCTATTTCCATTCTCTCTGACGGGAATAGCCAAATGATGGTATACTCGCCACATAGGAAGTGTACAAGGAGAATGGGAGAGGTTCCAATCCCAATTCTGCCTAACCTGTTCCCCGCATTGCTCATTTTTTAGTAGAGATCCTAACCTTTAGTCAAAAAGAGAAGGATTCTCTAGGAGTGGCATGGGCCCATCTCATAGACTTAGTATCATTAGGCCTAGATCTAGCTATAGCCAAGCTGACTTTGTTGCAACATTTCTATCTCGGTCTTAGCCAGAATTCCACATAGTTCCTTGACCTAGCCTCTAGGGGAGCATTTTTGCATCTCCCCATTAGTGAAGGGAAAGATGTTATTCCAAAAATTGTAGAGAACACTCCCTACACTAATGTCCACAATGAAGCCCCGAGGAGGAGGAGAACCTAGCCCCTAAGGTAGAAGAAGGGACCTCGATAGCTGAAACTTTGCCTTCCACATCTCAAGAACTAGCTGTCGAACCTAAACCACCTACCCTAAACATTCTGAAGGAAGAAGAAATTCAACCTTTGGAATTGCCTTTTGATATCGAGGATAATCTCTTTTCTGACTTTGAAAACGCCTCAAATCAACCCATGCAACAGAACTCTAGAGCTCAAAAAGCTCCTAATCGCCATATCCCATCTTGACTTGAGGAGAAATACCTCAAGGAGACAATCCAGGAGCTCACATCTATTATAAGAAATGAATGGCTCAAGGAGGCCGAGGCTTGATCAGAAGAGATTTAGATTCTTTCGTCCTCCACAACCATCCCTGTTCCATAAATAGAACAACCTTAGGCTCTCTTTATGATCCTACCGTCGAAGTAAGCATTATGTCTAGATCCGTAGCAAATGCACTCCTAGGAGAGGAACCTCTAACTCTGACCCATAAATTCCTTAAGTTGCCTTCTGGGAAATTGGTCGAGAGCTGTGGGATTGCATGAACCATTCCTACCACAATTAACAAGATCAACGTCCTCTTGAATTTCTTTATCTTTGATATAGAGAAGTTTGACTTGTTAATTGGTAACCCACTCATGAAACTCCTTGATGGGTATTGTGAGGGGAGCCTTAAGGGTCATCTTGAGAAAAATTTCTGCCTCTCGATTATGCTAACCAACTCTACAAATTCCAAGATGGAATTAGATTGCGAGCTTGATCCAATTGAGGAAGTGATGGCTACATCTCTTCTAGAGTCTTCTCATCCCAATCTAGAAGAAGCTGCTGAGGATTTCATCCAAGAGGAATCTGAGTTAGAAGAACCCTTAGAATTGGAGAAATCTCAGCTTCCACCCAAGCCTCTAATAGAACTCAAACCCCTTCCTTCTAGACTTAAGTATGCTTTTCTCAAAGGAGATCATGAGGCCCCCGTAATCATTAGTGACAAACTCTCTGAGGAGGAGACCCTCAAACTCACCATTCAAGAAAAGTATCAGTCTATCTTAGGCTATTCTCTTGAAGATCTCAAGGGGATTAGTCCCGCTCTTTGAACAAATCGCATCCCTATTGAGCCTAGCGCCACACCTTCTAGGGTGCCTCAAAGGAGGCTAAACAACGCGATGAGAGAAGTAGTGAAGAAAGAGGTCCTAAAACTCTTGCACGTGGGTATAATGTACCTTGTTCCTATTAGCGAGTTGGTTAGTCCCATGCAAATTGTGCTTAAGAAGGGAGGCATGATGGTCGTTAGAAATGATAAGAATGAGTTGATCCCTCAATGGACCGAAACGAGCTTCAACTTGAGCCTTGTCAGCTAGTGGTACCATCAGGTGCGTCCAAAATGATTTGCTAACCCTATGGTACGTCTCGTGCAAACCATGCACCTATCTTGCACCGCCACTAACACTGTCTCCAAACGGAAAGAAGAGAGATTCCACATGACCCACGTCACCTATTAGTTCCATCGGGTGTGTCCAAATTGACATCCGAGCCTATGGTACATTCGATGCAAACCGTGCACCTATCTTGCATCAAGATTAGCACCATCTCCAAACGGACCGAAAAGAGCTTTCACTTGAGCCTCGTCACCTAGGAGTACCATCGGGTGCGTCCAAAATGATTTCTGAGCTGATGGTACATTTGGCGCAAACCATGCACCTATCTTGCACCGACACTAACACTGTCTCCATAAGGAAAGAAGTGAGGTTCCACATGACCCAAGTCACCTAGGAGTTCCATCGGATGCGTCGAAAATGATTTTTGAGCCTATGGTATGTTCGACTCAAACCGTGCACCTATCTCACGTTAAGATTAGCACTATCTCCAAACGGACTAAAATGAGCTTCCACTTGAGCCTCGTCCCCTACTAGTACCATCGGGTGCGTCCAAAACGATTTGTAAGCCTATGGTACATCTAGCGCAAACCATGCACCTATCTTGCACCGACACTAACACTGTCTCCATACGAAAAGAAGTGAGATTCCACATGACCCACGTCACCTAGGAGTTCCATCGGGTGCGTCCAAATTGATTTATGATCCAATGGTATGTTCGACGCAAACCGTGCACCTATATTGCATAAAGATCAGCACTATGTCCGAAAGGCCAAAACGAGCTTCCACTTGAGCCTCGTCACCTAGCGGTACAATCGTGTGCGTCCAAAACAATTTCTGAGCCGATGGTATGTCTAGCGCAAACCACGCACCTATCTTACACCGACACTAACACTGTCTCCAAACGAAAAGAAGCGAGATTCCACATGACCCACGTCACCTAGGAGTTCCATCAGGTGCGTCCAAAATGATTTTCGAGCCTATGGTATGTTCGACTCAAATCGTGCACCTATCTTGCGTTAAGATTAGCTCTATGTCCGAAAGGCCAAAACGAGCAACCCCCTGAGCCTCGTCACCTAGTGGTACCATCGAGTGCGTCCAAAATGATTTCTGAGCCTATGGTACATCTAGCGCAAACCATGCACCAATCTTGTACCGACACTAACACTATCTTCAAACAGAAAGAAGTGAGATTCCACATGACCCACGTCACCTAGGAGTTCCATCTAGTGCATCCAAAATGATTTCCGAGCCTATGGTATGTTCGACGCAAACCGTGCACCTATCTTGCGTCAAGATTAGCACTATCTCCAAACGGAGCGACCTTTCACTTGAGCCTCGTCACCTAGGGTACCATCGGGTGCGTCCAAAAATGATTTCTGAGCCTATGGTACATCTAGCGTAAACCGTGCACCAATCTTGCACCGATACTAACACTGTCTCTAAACGGAAAGAAGCGAGGTTCCACATGACCCACGTCACCTAGGAGTTCCATTGGGTGCGTCCAAAAAGATTTTTGAGCCTATGGTATGTTAGACGCAAACCGTGCACCTATCTTGAGTCAAGATTAGCACTATCTCAAAATGGAGCGAGCATTCACTTGAGCCTTGTCACCTAGGAGTACCATCGGGTGTGTCCAAAATGATTTCTGAGTCGATGGTACGTTTGGCGCAAAATGTCTACCTATCTTGCAACGACACTAACACTATCTCCAAATAGAAAGAAGTGAGATTCCACATAACCCACGTCACCTAGGAGATCCATTGGGTGCATCCAAACGATTTCTGAGCCTATGTCACGTTCGACGCAAACCGTGTATTTATCTTGCGTCAAGATTAGCACTATCTCCAAATGGACCAAAACGAGCTTCCACTTGAGCCTCGTCACCTAGTGGTACCATCAGGTGCATCAAAATGATTTCTGAGCCTATGTTACATCTTGTGCAAACCATGCGCCAATCTTGCACCAAAACTAACACTGTCTCCAAACAGAAAGAAGTGAGATTCCACTTGACCCACGTCACCTAGGAGTTCCATCTAGTGCGTCCAAAATGATTTTCGAGCCTATGGTACATTCGATGCAAACCGTGCACCTATCTTGCGTCAAGATTAGCACTATCTCCAAACGGAGCGAGCTTTCAGTTGAGCCTCGTCACCTAGGGTACCATCGGGTGCATCCAAAATGATTTCTGAGCCTATGATATGTCTAGCGTAAACCATGCATCAATCTTGCACCGACACTAACACTATCTCCAAACGAAAAGAAGCGTGGTTCCACATGTCCCACGTCACCTAGGAGTTCCATTGGATGCGTCAAAAAAGATTTTTGAGCCTATGGTTTGTTCGACGCAAACCGTGCACCTATCTTGAGTCAAGATTAACACTATCTCAAAATGGAGCGAGCGTTCACTTGAGCCTCGTCACCTAGGAGTACCATCGGGTGCGTCTAAAATGGTTTCTGAGCCGATAGTACGTTTGGCATAAAATGTCTACCTATCTTGCAATGACACTAACACTGTCTCCAAACGGAAAGAAGTGCGATTCCACATGACCCACGTCACCTGGGAGTTCCATCGGGTGCGTCCAAAATGATTTTCGAGCCTATGATACGTTCGACGCAAACCATGCACCTATCTTCCGTCAACATTAGCACTATCTCCAAACAGACCAAAAGGAGCTTCCACTTGAGCCTCACCACCTAGTGGAACCATCGAGTGCATCCAAAATGATTTTTGAGCTATGGTACGTCTAGCGCAAACCATGCACCTATCTTGCACTGACACTAACATTGTCTCCAAACAAAAAGAAGTGAGATTCCACATGACCCACATCACCTAGGAGTTCCATCTGGTGTGTCCAAATGATTTTTGAGCCTGTGGTACGTTCGACGCAAACCGTGCACTAATCTTGCGTCAAGATTAGCACTATATCCAAACGTAGTGAGCTTTCACTTGAGCCTCGTCACGTAGGGTACCATCGGGTGTGTCCAAAATGATTTCTGAGCCTATGGTACGTCAAGCGCAAACCATGCACCAATCTTACATTGACACTAACATTGTCTCCAAACAGAAAGAAGCAATATTCCACATGACCCACGTCACCTAGGAGTTCCATCGGGTGCGTCCAAAATGATTTCTGAGTCTGTGGTACGTTCGACGCAAACCGTGCACCTATCTTGCGTTAAGATTAGCACTATCTCCAAATAGAGCAAGCTTTCACTTGAGCCTCGTCACCTAGGAGTACCATCGGGTGCGTCCAAAATGATTTCTGAGCCGATGGTATGTTTGGCGCAAAATGTCCACCTATCTTGCACCAATACTAACACTGTCTCCAAACGGAAAGAAGTTAGATTCCACATGACCCACATCACCTAGGAGTTCCATTGGGTGCGTCCAAACAATTTCTGAGCCAACGGCATGTTCGAGGCAAACCATGCAGCTATCTTGCGTCAAGATTAGCACTATCTCCAAACGGACCGAAACGAGCTTCCACTTTAGCCTCGTCACCTAGTGGTACCATCCTGTGCGTCTAAAATGATTTCTAAGCCTATGTCTAGCGCAAACTATGCATCTATCTTACACCAACACAAACACTGTCTCCAAACAGAAAGAACAGAGATTCCACATGACCCACGTCACCTAGGAGTTCCATCGGGTTCGTCCAAAATGATGTCCGAGCCTATGGTACATTCGACGCAAACCGTGCACCTATCTTGTCTCAAGATTAGCAATATCTCCAAACGGACCGAAATGAGCTTTCACTTGAGCCTTGCCACCGACGAGGCACCGAGCCAACTAAGCTTACCAGTCGATGCGCAGGGGTGAGGAGAGTACAGCGGTGAAGACGCTACCGCCGGAGACCTCACCGTCGGTGAGTTCTTGCCGGTCAGCGCCGTCCTCTATTTTGGACTCGCTGACGAGTGGGTCCCCGTTTACCGTGGACCCGGCTATCAGTCTGTGTGGTGTTTGATTTTCTAGATTTATTTCACAGATTTGAATGCTTGTTTCAAAAATTCATATCTCAAGCTAGGAGTGTCCAATTTTGGTGAACCAAATTTTGTTGGATTCCTCATGAAGTGTAGTATTTGATCAAAATATGATATGCACTGTTTGTGGTATTTTCCTAGAATAATAAAATGTAGCTAGATAAATGCTTTTTAATTGGTTTCTATCTTGTAAATTGCATAACTTAAGCTAGGAAGGTGATAAAATTGTGATCCCAATTTTGCTGGTCTTGTGTTGATATGCTCTAGCTAGGAAAAATATTAAACCTATAGTAACCATACTTTGAATATGGTCTTCATATTTAATCCTAATTAATTGCTAGTTTCTAGTGAAATTAATTGGGGTAAAAATACATAACATATGATCATGCAAATTTTTACACAGTATTCTTATGATTGGAGGAATGTATGAAAAATATTAAATCTATAGCTTGACACTTTTCACTAGGCTAAACTATTTTTGCTAAACTAATCCTTTGTTCCTTGTCATTTTTGTAAAGGTAGTTATGCTTATCCAAATGGCATAAAATTTATATAGTAGACTATTAAGGTCATTTATGGGCTATTGTAATTTTCTCAGAATTTATTAAGCACTAGAAATATTTATCCTCTAAATCACCTTATTATCTACGGAAATTAATAAATGGATATAAATTATTTAGTTATGTTTAACCATCATGTTTTCTGTGATGCTTGTGATGCATATGATTTGTTGATGATATTAGTTAGGCTTAAAGGCAATTGGTTGTATGCAACTAGTTAATTATTGCTTTATAATTCAACTAGATGGTTGCATGTATAGTTTTGGTTGTGATAATAATTTCATGATGATAATGGTCTTTTCTGTAAAACTTGTTAATAACAAAGTTGTAGATAACTTATCTACTTTTTGTTAAATTTTCGTAGTCCTAGGCCATATGGTTTAAGAATTATGGATGTTAGAAGTTTGCTGTCATAAATGCTTGCTCTCTGGATAGATCTAAAATATTGATTTGTTTGGCCTAGATAACTGCTGAATCACAATAAGATGATTAAAAGAAAGTAGTAGGTAATTTCGTAAGCTTTCAATAATGTCCACAAGCATATTATTTTGATGTGTATAACTTCAGTTATGGTCAAAATAAGTGACTGCTGTCTTGTAGTCCTAAAAATGATTGGCATAAGTGTTTGCTTAGTTATTAGAGAAGAGATAAGCACCTACTCAGTAAAATAAGATGCAACTTGTTATTACTTGATGCAAAGCCATTGAAAACACTTGGGAGGATGCATTCATCATATCATATCATATTATACATCTCACCATGTATGCATTCATGATATCTTATTTCATGCTTATGCATATAGGATCGTCCCAAGAAATAACTTTGTTGGAGTTCAACAAAGAAGAAGAGGAGGATCAGTAGGAGACGCCTTAGGCCACAGCTCTAGGAGAAGAGGAGCAAACTCTCTATGATCTCCCTGAGTGCTCGGATCATCGTCCAACCTCTTTCCTCAAAGGCAAGCCCTAGAGCATTCTGTCTCCCATGTTTTACAAAATATCACTTGAGTCCTTTATGTTTGATGCATTAGGTTATAAGAGTTGATTGGAAACACTTGATGCATAGAACTACCTTGTCCAGTTACATATACCTTTAACCCTGTGTAGGTCCAGGATCGAATATATGCTTACCCATGCTTAGACAGGTAGAAGTCGGGTGATTTCTTGTCACCTGCGAGATATAGGTGGATACCGAGGCACGATTGGCTATATTTGCTATTGTGGAAAAGAACAATGGGGTAATGTAAATGGAGGCTAGGTGGACTCTATGTGTAGGTTGACTCATGTGATTTCATCTGTGTTGATTAAGGACCGTACCATTGTTGGGAGCTTCTGACAAGATTGAACGCATGCCTCTCACTTAGCTGGCCAGATAACTCGTTCCGACCATGAAGCCGAGTACCTCAACTCAGGCTGGGCCCCGTTCTGTAAAAGTGCGCACTCTGGATGGTAGTACGGATATGTGGGGAGCCAGACATGAGCCCAAGGGTAGGGTCATCCTTATCGTCCTAGCAGTTGGTTGTCCCTGATTGTGCGGTGCTGGTCGAACCCGCGAAATGTGTACCTGAGTTGTACCAAATGTGACCGTTGATCATATTAATTGTGTTATGGAATTTGAAGGTTCGGATGAACATGGAATTACTACACTGGCTATGGTTACTATTGTATGCTACTAAATGATATACTACAAGTTTGGCACAGGTTAGTTGCTAATCTAGAGATGAATAGCTATAATTAACTTGATGACCGAATTATAATTGTACAACTGAATTAGTCACTTTTTATGCAAAATGCTGTCAAGCTACCTCCATTTATAAAGCCTCGCATGATCCTTGGATTCACTTTATTTTGGTTTATGACGGGTAAGTCTAGCTGAGTACCTTCTTGTACTCAGGGTTTTATTCCCATTGTTGTAGATGGTACAGTTTATCATGGCTATTGCAAGAACTGCTTCTGTCCTGCCATGGATGAGGAGTGAGCCCTGGGCAGGCATCTCTTATTAATCCTTCTTACATGCTTTTGTGGGAGTGTGATCATGAGTTGGCACTGTATTTGAACTATGATGGCTGATGTTAGTTCCAAACCTTAATTTACTTCCGCTACTATTTACTAAACTTGGTTTGTAATAACCTTAATTCGTACTCTGATGAATGAACTGTATTTGTGAACCTTATGTAACATGTGACATGTATGTTGAATCAAGTACGACCTTGGTTGTATGTTGATGGTTAATCGAGACCCGTTGTGGTACTCGACAGACTACCGGGTTTATATGGGCTCAAGTATGACAGTGCAACCGCTTGCGGGCTGTCATTGTACTTGTGCTCTTATAAATTGGTCGGTTCTGCTACAATAACCTTTTTATAAAAAAAGGATGAAGAACCAAAAGATTGTTCAACCATAGCAGAAATTAAAATCTGTCCATTTATTACAAGGTCACTATTTGGCCTAACTAACTAATTTTTCGGGAGGATGATCTCATCCTCTATCTTGGTAGATAAGTCCTGCGCCAGTGGGACAACCTCCTTCTTGATGTCCTCTAGCTCAGTGTCGGAGTAACCGGGTGTGAAGCCCTGGCTCATCGTCTCTAGATCGATGTTCTCGTAGTGAGAACGAGCGATCATAAACGACCGATGAATGCCGAAGCGGAGTGCAACCCTCGCTATCTCACGTGCCCAATCCGTGATCCGGATGGCGTGGACCACGAGTGAGCTCATCTCCTATGCTGGGGCTAGCTCGAGGTCATCGCAGACCAGCTTGATGGCGATGTGTAGGGCATCGTGCTCATCGCTCTCCTTTACGAGGGTGGCCTTCACCTCACCAAGCTCCTTCTCTAGGCTATGGCTATTCATCACCTCCGCCTCGAGCCTGTGATCAAGACCTACCTAAAACATGCACCAGCCATGTTGAAAAGCTGGTCGTGGATCCTAGAGAGAAGGACAACAAAGGAAGACTAGGGGCTTACCATCCATGTCCGCTTGGAGCTTGCGCGCCTCATCATGCTGCCAGGCCACCTCGGCCTCCAAGTTCTGGGCCTCCTTCTGGCACTGGCTGACCTCCACGGCGAGTCTGGCGGTCACCACCTCTGTCGCGGCCTTCATATCCTTCTCCCCTAGAGCTTGCCCTCCCAGTGGTCGTTCCGCTGTTGGGCATCATCACGCTCCTTCTGTAGCCGATCGATCTCCACAGTGTCTGTGCACATACTCTCAACCAGGTCCAGGAGCTTCTCCCTAGCTTCGCAGGCATCGTCATTAGCCTCTGCATACTCCTGGCGAATGGGGGCAAGTTCAGCCACTTCTTGATGAGCGATAGCGAGCTTGGTGGCCCGTTCCTCACATAGCCACTCCCCCATGGCTCGCAGCTACTCCTCTGTCGTGAGGTGATCCTAAATGCCTTTCTTGCGACGAAGGAATGCATACTTCTCCTGGCTATGGTCCATGAGAACCTGCGAAAAAGGGTACGAGTTAAAGGGCAAGAAAAGGGAAGATGAAGGTTGAAAATGCTGATGCACTATACCTGGCCAACCGGAGTGATGACATCTTGCAACAAACTCAGTGCGGTGGTAAGGGGTGGACCATCATCCCTACTCCCTCTTCTCCACAGCGTCGTTGATGGTGAAGAGCATCGCCCCTGGGTCTCGACGGTCGGCCCACATGATCTAGGGTCCTCCCTAGGTGTGAGTGTTACCGCTGACTTATACTAGAGGCCAAGATGCCTCTACACCGACCCTAGGCATCACTGACCCGTCTCATGACTATAACTCCTGTAGAGTGGGCCTCCTAGTAGTAGAGGGGGTGGACAACGTGGACGAGGAAGCCTGCCCTACCATCGCGCCTACCGAGGTTGCACCCGGCGCGGCCTCCTCCGTCCGTCCCACCATGGGTGCCGCCGTCTGCTCGAACGATAGCCCTAGTTGCCCTGTCAGTGACATGCCCGCTAGTGCGAGACGAAGGCTTTAGCCGCGCCATCTCCGCCTATGGCGTCACAGTCCTGCCTGGCCGTGTCATGCCTGCCATGGGCACCCTGGATGTGCTTTCCTCTGCCTACACTCCCATAGATGCGGCCGACGGCTATGCCTCCCCAGTCGACCCCGTGGTCGCCACGGCCACGCTCTCGCCAGCCTCCAGCATGACCCCGGCTATGACTCCTTGATGCCTTTGGGCGCTGGCATTTTGAGGTTGGCCCACCTGACCCTAGCCATGACTCCTTGTCGTGCTGCTATTTCAATCCCTCCCTTTGCTCGGGAGGCTCAGACAAGGCGGAGCCACCGGCTCTCCTCGGCTTTGGGGGCACCGTAGAAGGCCCAAGCGGAGCGGGGCAACTCGCTCCCGCCATCTCTGGGGGTGAGTCCTCTCCCTCTTGCTCTAGGAGATGCCACGGGAAGCCCCCATCTGTGGCAAAGGTGGGTCCTCGTCCCTACCAGCCAGATCGTCCCATGGGATGGGCAACCTAGAGCCGTTGCCCCCTCCTCCTCTTCTTCTTCCTCCTCCTCATCTTCCTCCTCCGACGAGCCTTGGCGCCGCTTCCCTCGCTGTAGCTTCACCCGCTCCTTCACCCGTTGTTTCTTCTCCTTGTCATTCTTCTCCTTCTTCCTCTACTCATCTGTGGCACGGTTCACCACCCTCATGGACACATGCTCTAGTAGCGGCTCGACAGAGGCTTGAAAGCCCAAATCTACTGGTAGATCGATGAAGTCCGGCTTCGGCCGCATCACGGGATGTCTCAGGATTAGGAACAATGCATCAAACTCGTCCATTGCCTCCTTGACATGCTACGCAATCTCCCTATTGTGAAGCAGCCCCTGAGTGAGCACTGTCTCGCTGAGTTCCATGACAGGCACCATCCCGAACAACGGGAGGGCATGCGCCATCAGCGGCGCCACCCTCCTCGTGTGATATGCTCCAATGACGTCGGCCCCGCGAAGGCCATGGCTCCTCACCGACACGACAGCCTCGAGGATGTCGCGCATCCTTTTCTTCTCCTTGACGGGTGGCCCAAACGGCCACATTGGTGGTGCCTCTTCGATCAAGCGCCCAGTGAAGTCTGGCAAGGGGGCGGCGGGGTCATTCTTCAAGTAGAACCACTACATGTGCCACCCCTTGTTGGATCTGGACAACTGGTAGGGCATGTACTCGGCCACCCGCAACCCCTAGAGGTGGAAGCCCATGCATCCCATCGGCACCAGGATCTCCCCGCCTTTGTCCTTCTTCCTATGTAGGGAGACGGCGAAGAAGTACCTCCACAACTCGAAGTGCGACTCGATCCCTAGGTACCCCTCGCACATCGCGATGAAGGCCACGATGTGCTAGATCCTGTTGGGATTGAGGTGCTGCAGCTCGACCTAGTAGTGGTGCAGCAGCCCCTAGAAAAATGGATCAGGGGGGATCGCGAGCTCACGCTCGTGGAAGGGCACGAAGGAGATGATGTAACCGTCGGGCGACATCAGCACCTCCTCGTGGCCCAGAACTAGCCAGTCCATCGTGTTAGTCCTCCCGCAAAGAATACCATGCTTGATGAGGCCTTCCATGCATGCGTGGGTAATGTCGGGGCGGTACCACAACTCCATGGAAAGCGAAGATAGAGGAGCGAGGACTTTCTGGCGTTAGCGGAGAAGTGAAAGCTATGGATCTGGGGCGCTGGTGGTGGACTAGTAGAGGCAGTACATCCAAACAATGACGGCAGAGAAGGGAAAGCTATGGATCTAGGTTGCTGGTGGTGGACTAGCAAGAGGTAGCAAATCTGAACTACGGCGGCAGAAAGGCGAAGAAGGCAAGATTGCAGTCTAGCGCACCAAAACATGAAGGGGGAGCCTGCTATTTATAAGGTGGGGTGAGACCAGAGGTGAACCGTTCGCCTAGATCGACGCGCCCGCCATGCCCCATCACTTCGCCACTCCAGGAATCGTGCACACGCCACCCCTGGCCGCTCCTCGAAGGGCGCGTCGGACAACGGTTTGCCCCCTCGATGGGGAGAAAACCGGCATAGGTAAGTAGGGATACGGAGCTAAAAACGCTCCAATGGCCCATTAAGGCCCAAGAGTTCATAGGTTGGCCCACCGATGGGTTCACAACCACTTCAGGGCACCTTTAGAGAGAGAGGTGGAACGGGATGGGCATACTTGCGGCCAGTACCCGGGCGCACGAGCGCCACAGGCATCTCGGCCCACGTTCGAGTCTTGATAGAGCATGGTCCATGGTTTTTCCTCGAAGAAAGGTAACAAGCCCTCAGGACCAGTCGAACGGACCCGCGAACTATATGGACTGGCAGTCAGGAATCTAGAGTCGGTCACCAGCTGACCCATGCCGGACCTCCATGAATGGGAAGCCGGGGCCCCACTCGAACTTACCCATGAATAGCTCACCGAGCACCATAGTTCGTCCATAGAGGAAAACATGGCACGGCTCAGCCCCTCTATTTTATCGAAAAAAAATGCTTGCGGGAGGATGACCTTAAGACGAGCCAACCCCTAGACCAGACCCTTGCTGCGCGTGTGGGCTCGAGAGTTTGACTCGCAAGGAGACCGAATATGCGGTCGCATAACAATGGCGGATCGGTCGGATCTTAGGGAGGAATCAGAATCAAGAGAGATCTTCTCCGATCCCTAGAATCGCGCAGCTACATGCTCCAGAGGAGTCCGAGCACGATGGAAAGGAATCTCGACCATACCAAGACATACCGTGGCCCGCAAAGGGAGATCAAGATCCTCATATCCCTTCCATCTAAAAAAGCCTTCGAAGGAGTATCCTACTACTCCGTAGGCTCAGGGGCTACTATCGGGTATTAGTATCAGGGATACTCGGAAGAAGGAATCTATTAACTACGACCGCTAACTCCCTCGGATGGTCAAGAGCGTATCTTGGTCTCACTTGGCCCCAAGAGCATGGGTCTGTCTTGCCCAACCTCAAGGATATAGGATCTAGGTCTCCCGACCCCAAGGATGAAGGCTCCGTCTGGCCTAACCCCTTAGGCCAGAGCCCCATCACGCCCGACCCCTAGGGCTAGAGCCCCGTCACGTCTGACCCCGAGGGCGTGGACTCCACCTCGCCCAATCCTAAGGGCGCAAACTGCACCTCGCCTGATCCCGAGGGCGTGGGCTTTGCCTCGCCTGACCCCAAGGGCGTGGGCATCACCTCGCCCGACCCTAAGGGCGTGGACTCTGCCTCGCCTGATCCCGAGGGCGTGGGCTTCACCTCGCCCGACCCTAAGGGCGCAAACTCCGCCTCGCCTGATCCCGAGGGCATGGGCATCACCTCGTCCGACCCTAAGGGCGCAAACTCTGCCTCGCCTGATCCCAAGGGTGCGGGCTTCGCCTCGCCTGACCCCGAGGGCATGGGCTTCGCCTCGCCTGGTCCTAAGGTCCGTACCGCCCCCAACGAATACATGTCTAAAAGTATGAGTCTAGGGTCAAACTTCTGATGCCAGAAGGGAACTAGCACGTCTTGACGTGACCTGTGGCCACGACGGGCCACGTCTGAGGATGCACATCACCAACAGCTTTAGGCGTGCCGGCACTGAGATACCTGCTCCCCATACAGCCTCCAGCGGAGGCATTTGTGAGCCATATCGTTCGCTGGGACAAGATGGAGCACCATGATCGGCTAACGACGCCCACGTATGGCGCCAGCGATGAATAGGGTTGTGACGTGGGGCCATCCTCATCGTCATCTATAGGGCTGGTGGGACCCGCGTAAGGGAGATGGAAGACGTTGCAATCCTAGAAGACACATCTAACATGTCTGAGCGACTGAAGACTTAGGCACCCGACAGTAGACAAAGAGCTCAACTAGAGTCACTCTTTTCTCCAGAGACTTGGGACCTTCTCCCTCTCTCGCCTGTTTGTAACCCCTACTACAAACCAAGTGCCGGTAACACGAGCAGCAATAGACTAGACGTAGGGACGTTCCGCCCGAACCAGTATAAATCCTTGTGTCCTCCAAGCATAGCCATCCAGCTCAGACGTGCAAACTAGAAATTTACTAGCCGGTGATTGAAAACACCAATAGGTGGGATGTCAAGTGGGGCCAAGTGACCACTCAAAGTGACACTTCACATTTCTACATGGGCTGACTCTATCGGATGCTCCGTCATGACGGCAGACTATTCGGTGGTGTCGGTGAGCTGACTGACTAGGACTGGACTCTATCAGGTCATGCAGATGAATTGGCGGATGGTCCGGTAGTGCTGGTAGACCATCCATCAAGTCAATAGTGAGCAGTTTGAATGTAGAAAGAAGTATAGTTTAGTTTATAATTTTTAGTTTACAAATGCAAATATGTTCATGATGCTGATGCTCACAAGGGTGTCAAGACTAGGTCATGATGGAGCCCTTGGTTGTTCCACTTTTTCTTATTTTGTTGAATAAAAAGCAGGTACAAAAATAAGTGTGGGGGAGATCTCTCAATTTCGACACACACACATTCGAGATCTTCCACCGACATGTTGCACAACCTCAGACGATCATCATGCAGAAGGACATGACAGATAGCTTCAAAGAGGATTGGTTGAACCTCTGGTTTAGCCAAACCACATGTAAATCCCTTAAACTCCTTCCTCTACAATGATGGTTTGTGCAACACTACCCTCAGCCCCTAGATTAAGTAAACATTAAAATTGAATACATCAAAAATACAAAACATTTAATTCCATTTCCATGCTATCCTTTGATAAAATTTGCATACTCTTTATTCCTTGCTAACATTCCTATAACTTGTCAACAACTATCATAGGGACCCCATGTTATCTAAGTAATTGGAATATGAGATATAGTGGTATGAAAATGAACCTTGCTCTCTCATATGAAGAATTTGGGATTTATTTTACAAAATCAAAATTGAAATAGCATGCTCCTCACTGATATTCAAATTCCTACCAAAGCCATATCTAGTGATTATAACTTAAAATCTCCAAATATATTCTACTTATTTCTGCATTGAGTTTTGTCAAGTCTTGTTGACCCTTGTTAATAAAGTTATGATGCCCCCAAGATCAAGATCATGTACACCCACATACACATGCTGCTCCTACACTAGGAGTACGCAAAAACACGCTTCCATTTAGAATCACAAAAAGAAATTCTGCTCCTACACTAGGAGTAGACAAAAAAATGTCTTAGAAATAAATACTCCATGTTCTACAAAATAGTGATCTCTCTCTCAATATGTGATTTAAGAGATATGTGCCATGCAAAAGTATTGAAAAAAATTGGACACATGAAGGTCCAAGTATAAAAGAAAAAAATGATGATGAGCACATGAAGGCTCATGTAAAAACAGAGAAGAGAGATAGCCATGTTCTCAAAATAAAACTTATGAGAGAGATCACTCATATTAAGGAGTATAGTATAGGTTTATCATCATTTTATCCACACACATACACTTCTTGATCTAAGGGTATGACATCTTTCTCCTTGGATCCAAGCTTTGACTTAACAAAATATGCAGAATGAGTATGCCTTCGTATCTTTCCCTACCCAAAAAGATCCATATAAGCTTTTTAGAAATAGGAAAAAAGAAGGCAACACTATGATATGCCTTGTTGAGGAACCAACCACATACTTGAGTGATTTGAGAGAATCATTTGAGGAGCTAAGCTCTATTTCCATTTTTCAAAGTCAAATGAAAACCCAAGTTTTTGAACTGATCGATGCAAGGGGATTTGAAATCCATGCTAGTCCTTTATCCAATCACCCAAGATAATGTGGTAGACACTTAAAAAGTTCACAGGTTTAGGTGAAGCTTGGAATAACTTGTATGTCGGTTACATATCAAGGAGATGAACCATCTTAGTCCCTTGAACTTTACTCGAGGACGAGCAAAGGGCTAAGTGTGGGGGAGTTTGTGGGCGCTCCTTAACTCACATTTTTAACCACCAACATTTATATAAAATTCATCCAAACAAGCACCAAACTTAGTAAATACGGTCTGACACTAACAAATTCCATAAGTTTTGGTGAGTTAATCATTTTCAGGACATATACATGGAATACAAAGGAAAACACATCAAAAGGCGCAATTCAGAGAAGCGTAAAGCAGATCTTGCATAAAGGAACTAAGAGAAGGCCCACTCAACCAAAGAAACTAGGCCAAGCACCAACATGGCTACGCTCTAGACCCATCAAGCAACCCACTTGGCGAAGGTGGTGCCGAGGCGGCCCAGCCAGGGTGTAGCCGCACCACCACTGGCGCCTCTAAGGCCCACCATCGGTAGGGCAGTGCATTCAATGCCCTAAGGTCAGTTGCGGTGGGGCTTTCCTAAAATATCTCAGCAAACCATCCTTGGTGAGCTATAAAAGGAGGAGGCCACCCTCTCACATTTCATTCATAAAGGTATCAACCACACAAGAGAGCACAATGTAGCAAGAAGAGAACAAGAGCCACACTCATATCTTAGCTTCTTGCTAGTTCTAGTGTTGGGAGTGAGTGAGTAAGAGTGGAGAAGTACTGGAATTGTCGGCTACCTCCTCTTGTGTACTCGAGGCCCCTTGTACACTTAGCGGAAGGAATGCCAGGAATCATCAGCTCCTCTCTTCTTGTACCTCTACAATCCAAAAACTACTTGGAGTATAAGGTTCGTATTTATCTTTGGTGGTGAGTTCTACATTAAGTTAGTCTTGTTCATTATTTACTTGTGGGTTCATCGTTCGTTATTGTGATGAATACTCTAGTAGAGGGCCCTAATGAAGAAGAATAATTCTGATCAACGCAAGAGTAGTAGTTGATAGCGTAGACATGGTGTCTAGGCTAGAGGCTACCTTCATTTGCCTCGTACTCCATGGTAGAGGGGTAGGTGGTAGGTGGTGATAGCCCTGTATGTCCCTTGTAATCCCCCACGTCCGGGTATGATGTAGAGCTACATGCCGATATCACTTGGCAGACCAAGCATAAGCCAGTGCCTGAAGCAAGTCTTTAGTGGCAAAGCTATCTTAGCTTAGGATCTCTATCCTTAGAAAATGAAATGATCTCCACTTCCACAATGGGAAATCCACAGATATGAAACATAATGTGATAGTCCCAGATGATGATTCCATCACATTATCGAATAACAGTCGATATCACAGTCATACATCGAATACCTGTCTTACAGAGTACAAATAGCAAGGTTTACTCATTATTACATTGCCACTTGACAGAATCACTCAGAGCACATAGCATATGGAATAGCATCAGGTAGAACGGTAGCATACGTAGACTTCATCTTCCGAACCAAACTTGAGCGAAGGACAAGACCTCTAATCCTCCCAAGCATCTCCCTAGTAGTCATACTTAGACTCGGGACCTAGCAAACAATTATCAGTATGATTTGTACTAGCCACTGGCTCCCACCCTATGCTTTGCGTTTGCTTTGTGGTAAGTGGAATGCAAGGGTAGAGCAAAAGACCTAGTTATGGCTGTGGTTTCCTATGCGAGTATAATCAAAGTTTTATAATAATTCATCATGTTTTAACCCATCTCATCCACACATTCACCCATCCCATCACACACATCTCACCGCACTCACACTCTCTAGATGGCAAGGATAACTTTCTCTCGTGCCTTGCCTCAACGGCCAAAGCCGGAAACCAATAACAAACCCAAGGGAAGAGAAGAAGGGACTCCACTCTCTAGTCAAGTTAAAAAGTAACATAGGAAAGGTCCATAGCCAAAAAGACGGCATATGTATCGATCGATCAACCATACACTCTACAGAGGTTTACACTAGCATCAGATCCTCCATCATCGACGACTGTCGTCATCTAGGTTGATTCTAGCTACTTTCTAGTCTTGAAAAATACCATCCTAACGTCCCAACCTCTCCGAGGCTGGGCCCGCTTACATCTGGCAGCTTTCCTAGGACATAGACTGCCCTCACAGACCAACACCAGTCTTTTCTGTGCACTTTGTCCTCACTCATGCGCCCCCGGGAAGAATTTCCCAGTCGGTCACCCATCGCTCCAGGCCAAGCACGCTTAACCTTGGAGTTCTTAAGAGATGGGCTTCTAGAAAAAAAGTTGCAACTTGTTTGTACGAGTATCCTATTAATCCTATTAAGCCCTGAGCCCGGGTGTTACATCCTCACCCCCTTAAGAGATCGACGTCCTCGTCGATCAATCCCAAGCCAGGAACGTCCCCTCTTAGCCACGTCCGTGTGTCTAGTGCCAGCGCATGTGCCATGCTGTGTGACCACGCTGGATCCACACTAGGCATGCGCACCATGCCTGCGCAACTATGACACACGTGCCCGTGAAACCGCGAGAGTCGGCTCTGATACCATTCTGTAACGTCCCACCTCTCCGAGGCTGGGCCCGCTTACATCTGGCAGCTTTCCTAGGACATAGACTGCCCTCACAGACCAACACCAGTCTTTTCTACGCACTTTGTCCTCACTCATGCGCCCCTGGGAAGAATTTCCCGGTCGATCACCCATCGCTCCAGGCCAAGCACGCTTAACCTTGGAGTTCTTAAGAGATGGGCTTCTAGAAAAGAAGTTGCAACTTGTTTGTACGAGTATCCTATTAATCCTATTAAGCCCTGAGCCCGGGTGTTACACTGCCACTCAGCCCTAAGGCACCCCAGATTTCTCCGACACGCTAAGATTGTGAAACATAAATATCGAGCCCCACAAGTGGTAATACGCACCTAAAAGGATTCGGGAATCCAACATCCTCACCCCCGACACTGTCAACTTATAACCTAGCAGTAATGGCAACACCCAGATTAGTCCACAACCGTCTCCTCCCTAGAGAGGAGCAGATGGGGTGCAAGGATTCCTGTGAACTGGCTCCCAGAACATGTAAGTCCTTAGGGTGACTGAATAAGACATCTTCACAAAGGGCTTTCCGACACCCCGTGCTTCAATAGCACCTCTACTCCGAAGATTTGTCCCATGAAGAACACTCCACCCTAGAGTATATACCTCAAATCAGTACCCGCCACAGGTACAACTCTCAAGGAGCGCTCAGATTACACTCTGGCAAGACTTGCTCAATAGCTCATCATAGAAACCTACTCAGTCGAGTCAACCCTCACCACACACCCAAGATGCATGCCAAGATCTCCCCAAGTTGTTATCACATTATTTCCATATCATCGGCACCAAGTGCCATAGCCACTCACAAACAATCCTCCACCAAGCATCACATCACAGGTATAATGCATAGTAGAAGCAAGTAGTGAGTAGTAATCGAGCATCTAGCCTAACAACGGGTGTGCAAGGGTATAAGTTGCGTCAAGGTAAAGGCTTCAAGCCATTCTACCATGCAACCTATCATAGTTCAATTGCATAAAAATATAGCACTAGCAGCTACATTATTGCATGTCTAGTAGGATTCTACGAGATTGGGTGGGATATGGCACCTACAGGCAAGTCATCTCCCAACTCCTCTTTCTAGTCGTAGTCGTCCTCCTCTGGATTCTGCTCTTCCGGGACTATAAAACGAGACATATAGCCATGATAACTGACTCCTATAGAAGATCACAAAGAAGGAACAGAAATTCAAAAGATCCCAATGCACTCAAACACAAGCCTATAATGTCACAGAACCGACCAATTTATAAGAGCACAAGTACAAAAACAATCGCTGAAACGATCAAATTCTCGAACTTGAGCCCATATAAACCCGGTAGTCAACTGAAATCTCGAAGGATTTCAAACCAACTTGCATACAACCAAGATCACAGTAATTCAACATAACATATCGTACGTTACAACATTTCGCAGACGTTCGCAAATAGATTACATTATCACAGAGTCATCGTTATTACAAAACAAGTCTTGTAAAACATGCGGAAGCAAATAGTTTAACTCACACACTCGAGTTCAAATACACATACTGGTTCGCTGATCACAGCCCACAAAAGCATTCAGATAAGAGAACAGAGATCATGCCCATGATCTAGTCTTCATCACCCGCCGGGTGGAGACAATACTTACAGAATCCCTGATATAGAAGGTCATCTGCAACAAGAGGGAATAAACCCTGAGTATGGGAATGTACTCAGCTAGACTTACCCGCTAGAAACCAAAATAAATGACACCAAGGATTATGCATAGCTTAATGTAGTGGATCTGGCTGACACTTTCTTTTTGCAGAAAAGCATAAGTAATAATGATTAACTCTTAACCTGAACTAGCAGTGACTTTTTAGCCATTAACATGTCGACTATATTAGCACCTGTACTAAGCAATCATTTTATTAGGGTGCAAACATTAATAACCATATCAGGTATTCATTGTGGCAACCTTATCATCATCATCCATTTAACTATATCATTAAATTAATTGAATCTACGTTGCCGCTGCTCAGTCAAGTTCTCACTATCCGGGAGAGACGGCGATTCGAATCGATTCCTATCCAGCTGGAGGGGTATTCCTAAACACAAACCCTGCTTCTCCCGTCGGAGTCGCAAACAAGTCACCTTTGGTACGATTCAGGAGTCGCGAGTCCGATCAGATCGACATTCTCAGAGAACCACTCTGCCAAGGTTGTTCGAGACTCTAACCCGCCTTGGACTTATACCAATGGCTCTCCGCACATCCTTACTACCTCCAGAATGCCGCCACTACTCGCGTCCCCGGCCTGAGTCGAGCTACTAGGCTTCGCGGTCAGAACGACTTATCCGGGCAGCTAAGTGTTAGGCTGCGTTCAACATGACATGAGCACGTACAGCGTATCGGTCCTTAAACGACTCAGACGGAGTCACTATGTTCAACCTACACAAGACCCCGCCCGGTCTTAATTTATTATTCACATGGTTCTTTTCCATGATAGCAAATATAGCCAACCGTGATCCACCTCATCCTAAAGCTCGTAGGTGACAGGAAATCACCTGACTTCTACCGCACTAAGCATGGCTAAGCATTTAACCTGTTCCTGAACTTAAATAGGATTCTAGTGCGATATCTGGACAAGGAAGGATGTATAATGCAGCAATTGGTTCCAACCAATTCCTATACTTAATGCATCATCAACAATAAAAGGTACTCAAAGTATTTATAAAAACATGGGAGGCTTAATATGCTCCGGGGCTTGCCTTTCAGGAACGAGGAAGGCTGGTGGTCAGGGCACTCGGGCAATTCCTCCGCGGCGACTGCTTCGTCGGCTTCCTGCACCTCGGGTTCCTCCTCCTGGTTGGCTCCCTCGAACTCCAGCAACGTCACTCCCTCCGGCACACCTATTGCATGAATGCGCAAGATAAATATCATGGATGCACATGAACGAATGTCAGGGATGCTCGGGGAATGCACATGTTCGCTGTAGTTTGCATATTCTAACTTAAGCCCTATTCAAATCACTTTACTTACCAAGTTTATACAACCTAATGTATAATTGCTCATCTTCAGTTAATGACCTAGCACCTGCACCTAAGCATATTCTCAAGTTAGGCTAACCCCTAAACAATCAACGATTACATTGCAACAACATACACTCAAGCATTTGTATTTCAGCAAAATGAAGACTATGTAGCAGCACAGTAAACTAGCCATAACAGGAGATTTATAATTCCAAATGACATGAAACAAGACAATATGGAAAGCTTATAAAATTGTCTACAATTCATTTTTAGACCTCAAAGCATGATTTGACACTTTACCAAGTCGAATTCATAAATCAACAGAACTCTGTCCTTACAAGGCAGAGAGTAAGCAAAACTGGAACCTAACTTTAAACAGCTGTAGTTTCTAAACTACTGGGCCAAATGCCCTCAAATTTTGACAGGAGCTAGATACATAAATTATCTACAACTTTTGTACTCATCACAATCACAGAAAACCAAATTATCATGGGGAACTTTCCAAAGTTCCCAGATCTGTCCAGAGGGACATGATGCAAACAAATAATTATTAACTTATGATACAAACGCTTAATTGGACAAAACCAACTTTACTGACATATCACACATATCACAAGAACACCAGAAAGTAGGGTGTCCATCACCAAAACATTTCTTTTAATACCTTTCTTAATTTATTTAATTAATTAGTGGAAATAGTAAACATATATGAAAACTGCCCCATTAATTCTACAAAAATTACAGTAGATACTACATGCCCTAAGTAGACTACCATAAAAATTTCACACCATTTGAGTAAGTATAACAACCTACACAAAAATGGTAAGGAAGAATGGCTTAAAATGGCATAATTAGGAAACCTTAGTGAAAAGTGTCAACCAACATATTTCATATTTTTCCTAGCATCCTTAAGGTACTAGGACATTCTCCAACAAATTTCATGGTTATTGGAATCATAGATAATTTACAAAAAATCACCCAAGTATCTACCAGTGATAAAAGGGAAATCTATAACTCAAAAACTACACATGCAATGACTCTCAAATTTTAACCAGAGCTTCTACTATACAAGACTAGCTTACCCACAAAATTTCATAATTTTTGGATCACAGAAACTCAAGATATGATTTAAACAAGTTTGCATGCATTCAAAAACACTTTTCAAGTTCCTATTTAATTCATCCAAAATTTCTACATAATGTGCTCAAGACATATTTTTCTTAAATACTAGATCTAACTGTGAATCTAACAAAATTGGAACCACCCAATTTGGATCTACAAAATAGGAGATACAAAAATATCAAATCAGCATTCAAAACTACATTTTTGAACTATCTTTCTAATACTCAGTCGTTGACAACTGGGGTCCACCGGTCAGCTGGGCCCGCGTGTCATAGACACAGAAACAGAGGACATGGCTGCGACAGCGTGGAAGACGGCGTAGCTCGCCGGCGGCGACCTTACCGGCGACGAGGAGGGTACCTCCGTGCTCGCCATGACCTCCCGCGTCGGTTTACCTACTAACACTAAGCTCTAGCGGACTCCAGGGACGTCGGCCACGGCGCACGGCGGTGCTCCGGCGAACCCCGACATTCAGTGACCGGACAAGGCACGCGTAAGCTTCCAGTGACCAATGCGGACCTGCCTATGCTACTGCTACTGGCTACGGTGAAGCGGTCAGGCGTGGCCGCGTGAGATCACCGGCGGCGACCATGGCGGCCATGTCACGGTGGTGCGCGGTTCGGCAATGCCGCTTACCTAGTGCTTGTCTGGTTCAGAGAGAGTGACGGCTAGGTTCGTGGGGTGCTCGCAGATCTTTGGGTGGGACGGTGGTGGCTGTGGTGCCGCGGCGAGCTCGAGCGAGCTCGGCGGGCCGATGGCGTCGGCGGTGTGCTGCTGCGCTTCGGCTGTGAACGGGGAAGGCGACGGAGGGTGAAGGAGAGTGAATGGAGGGGTAGAGCGCATGCGGAGGGCAGCAGGGAGTCCTCCACTTCAAGCCAGCCAGCGCGCGGCGTGGTCAGGGCGATCCGAGCGCGTGGCGGCCACGCGGCGTCCATCTTCTGTTGCCGGTCGGCACTGTAGGTGACTGACTTTTTCGTTTCAGTGATCAATGAGCCGACTGACAGCGAAACTTGTCGACAATAGATCTCTTAATCCGTGGTGATCCAGGTTAAGTTGTAATTAACAAAGTTGGAGACCTACGTGAGTACTACAAGTTTGCTAATTGGAGCTCGAGCTAATTTGCCATAGATTTCAATCTACATGGCTCCAAAGTCGTCTTCATGAAACTGGAATCCAGTATAACACTTAGAAAAAATTTCAATTGTTGAAACAGCTTTCAATCCTGACTTGTGGGCCATTTTTGGACATGTTGTGCACATTTTCATGAGATGGTCATAAAAGAACTTTTGTTCCACATATAATTCTCTACAACTTTGATTTAGGTTGCTCAGACATGCAAACATCCTAAGCTACACTTTTTAAACAGTCAAACACAGGAGCTCTAGGGGTCCAAATTGGTCAACCATGACTTGGAAACCTAATTAGGCAAAATGATCAACATGAACATTGTTCCTAATGACATTCTAAGTATGACTAGGGTTCTTAGAAGGATATTTAGCCACACCATACATTGGTCACACAAGAATCAAGCAAGGTATGTACTAAAACAATGAAAAACACATGAAATGTTACAATTGTTTCATAGTCATGTTTCACATGTTTCATGATCTTGTTGCATAGTACTAACTAACCATGTTTCACTAAAGTGTGTTGTATATGTTGCACTTGAGTGTTGCACCCTATTCATTTCATAAACAAACATACATGATATATGACCATATGTTACAATGTTTCAAGAGCATGTTTCATGCAATATGAACTCATAAATGGATGAATGATGCTCATGTTTATGAAATGCAAGTGCACTTGTGGAAGCCAAACACCTGGGGTGTTACAGCTGTCCCCCCTTATAAAAATCTTGTCCCGAGATTTGAAAAGCGTACCATTGTTGATAGAATTCCTTATAACCATCCCTCAAATAATCTTCCCTTTCTCACGTTGCATCGCGTTCACTACCCTGATTACTCCACATGACTTTGTAGAACTTGACCACCCGACTCCAAGTCACTCGCTCATGAGTGTCAATCACTCGAACTGGCTTTTCTTCAAAGGTCAAATCAGATTTTAACTCGATATCCCCCAATGGAACTCTCTCTTCAGGGACGCGAAGACATTTCTTCAATTGGGATACATGAAAGACATTGAAGATAGCACTCATCTCTGGAGGTAATTGAATCTTGTACGCCACCTTACCACTTTGTCCAATGATTTCAAATGGACCAACATATCTCGGCGCAAGCTTTCGCTTCACACCGAAGCGTTGGACACTTTTCATAGGTGAGACCTTCAGATAAATGAAGTCTCCAACTTCGAACTCAATAGGTTTTCTACGTCGATTAGCATAACTTTTCTCGCCTAGCTTGAGTCAATGGCCATGTGAGTTTGATAGTACGGACTTGTTCTTCGCTTCTTGAACAAAATCAATTCCATAATATCTCCTTTCACCGGCTTCTACCCAGTTCAACGGGGTTCTACACTTCCGCCCATACAAAGCTTCAAACGGTGCCATCTTGATACTCTCTTGATAACTCATATTGTACGAGAATTCAGCTAGGGGTAACCATTTTCCCATGAGCCCTTAGCTGAGATGACACATGCTCTCAACATATCTTCTAAGATTTGATTCACTGCTTCGGTTTGCCCATTGGTTTATGGATGATAGGCGTAACTTCTTACTAGCTTAGTTCCTAATAATCCGTGTAAGTGCTCCCAAAAGCGGCAAAGTGAACTGTGGTCCTCTATCCGAGACAATAGTACGAGGGACCCATGAAGTCGGACTATCTGGTTAAAGTACAACTCCGCATAGTCGGTTGGACAAAAGTCTATACGGACAGGAATGAAGTGTGCTGATTTGGTCAGACGGTCTACAATCACCCAAATAGAGTTAAAGTTCCTCCGAGTAGTAGGGAGTCCAACAATAAAATCCATACTTATCTCCTCCCATTTCCAACCCGAATCGAGAGTGGTGAAGTAATCCAAATTTTCATGTGCACAAATGACCTTGACTCAACAACAAGTGTCACACCTAGCCACATAAGCGGTGATCTCTTTCTTCATTTTGGGCCACCAAAATCGAGGCTTCAAATCATGATACATTTTGCTACTACCAGGATGAATAGATAATTTAGAGGAATGAGCTTCGGATATGATTTGATTTCTAAGCTCTCTATCCTTCCTAACTACCAACCTATCCTTGAAACATAACACGCCTTCCTCATCAACTCAAAAATGTTTGGTTTCTTGCTCTTTCATCTTGCGCTTGATGTGAAACACACCGATCCGCCTTCAGAGCTCTCGATAATTCGACTCAGAGAGTACAACCGATAGTGATGTTGTGAAGGACCAGAGGGATGAAGGAGCTTCGACAAATGGACATCACTCTCAATCAAAGAGTGGCAATGAGACTTCCCGCTTAAGGCATCCGCTACGACATTTGCCTTGCCGGGTGATAGTGCACTTGGAGGTTATAATCCTTGATCAACTCGAGCCATCTTCTCGATGCATATTCAACTCAAAGTTGAGTGAAGATGTACTTGAGACTTTTATGATCGCAGATGTTGCACACATTGCCAAGTAAATAATGTCTCCAGCCTTCAAGGCATGAACAACTACAAATGAGTTCTAAGTCATGCGTTGGATAATTCACTTCATGCTTCGAAGTTGGCGAGAGGTATAAGCAATGATTCTACCCTCTTGCATAAGAACACCTCCTAGCCCAATACCGATGCATCGCAGAACACATCAAAAGGTTTCTCGATCCGGTTGTGCCAAAACCGAGCCAAAGTTAGAAGAGTTCGCGGGGTATGGAAAGCCGCATCACACTCGTGAGTCCGCACAAACTTCATGTATTTTTTGCAAAGAATCGAGTCATAGGCTTGGCTATTTTAGAGAAATCCGGGATGAAGCGACGATAATAGCCAGCCAACCCCAAAAAACTCTGAACCTCATGCACCGAGATTGGAGCCTTCCAGTTCAACACCTCTTGCACCTTGGTGGGATCAACCATAATTCCACCATCGGACAACACGTGTCCAAGAAAAGGTACCTCGTGAAGCCAAAATTCACATTTGCTGAACTTTGCATACAGCTGGTGTTCTCGCAATCTAGTGAGAACCACCCGCAAATGTTCAACGTGATCTTCTTCATTCTCAGAATAGACCAGGATATCATCTATAAATACCACCACAAATTTGTCCAACTCGGGCATAAACACTGAATTCATCAGATACATAAAATATGCGGGGGCATTAGTCAATCCAAAAGACATAACAAGATACTCATACAGATCGTATCTTGTAGAGAATGCGGTTTTTGGAACATCCTCGGACCGAATCTTGATTTGATGATACCCAGATCTCAAATCAATCTTGGAAAAGACTTTCGCTTTGGATAACTGATCAAATAAGATATCTATGCGTGGCAGAGGGTACTTATTCTTGATTGTAACTGCATTCAAGGGTCTATAATCTACACACATGTGTAGGGATTGATCCTTCTTCTTCACAAAGATAGCTGGGCACCCCCACGGAGATGAACTAGGACGGATAAGGCCTTTCTTTAGAAGTTCATTCAACTGGGTCTTTAGTTCAGCTAGTTCATTGGGAGGCATTCTATATGGCCTTCTAAAGATAGGAGCTGTGCCAGGAAGCAACTCTATCTTGAACTCCACTTCCCGATCCAGGGGTAATCCAGGCAAATCATCGGGAAAAACATCTGGAAAGTCACACACTACAGGGATATCTGCAATAGCCTTTGCTTGCACCGCATTAGCCGCACAAGAAAGATTGATGTCCCTGGGTAGTTGCACCAGAAAACCTTCCTGATTACTAGGATCTCTGAGCATGACTACTCTAGTCGATGTATCAATAAGCACCCCGTGCCTGCTCATCCAATTCATTCCCAATATCACATCGATACCCAGCCCCGGTAAAACTACCAGATCAACCTAATAACTTCGCCCCTTTATCTCAAATTGTATGTCCCCAACTACCAGCTTGGTTGGGATAACGCCACTGGCAGCCCTAATACAATAACCCTCACCCTCAACAGTATATGTTTTCTGCATAAACTTGGATGCAAATGCTGGACTAATAAAGGAATGCGAAGCACCTGAATCAAATAGTACAACTGCGGGGTGTTGATCAATCAAAAACTTACCAGCAGTCACTACCTCTCCTGAAGGAATCTCAGTAATATTAGTGTGGTTCACCTGCCCCTGACGACCACCTTGGTAGTTATTCTTCTTAGGGTAAGGGCATTCCCTTGCCCAGTGGCCTGTCTTGTTGCAATTCCAGCACGACATGTTGCTTGGAGGAGCCCTGGAACTGCCCTGACTGGTAGTGCCCTTGGGAAGAGCAACTGTAAATGCCTTGTGAAACCCAGTCTTGGCGGGATTCTTCTTCTGTGGTGGGCGAAACTTAGTGGCTGACGCTGGAGGATGGAATGGAGCCCTCTGTGTGACGGGAGCCTTGGATTGTGAGGCACCCGCCTCATAGGCTCTCTTACAAATTTTTGAAGCAGCATACACAGCATTGTTGTTCTCTTGCGATAAAACATCACTCACAAACTCATTAAAATGAGCACACTTACAATTTCCCATGGTCTTCATAAGTTTGGGGCTAAGTCCCCGCTTGAAACTTGTCATCTTTTTGGCATCAGTGTCAACAAACTCAGTAGCATACCTTGCAAGGTTATTGAAAGCCTACAGGTATTCATTCAAGCTCTTGTTCCCTTGAGTCAGCTTCATGAACTCTGTATGCTTGATCGCCATGAGACCAGGAGGAATATAATTTCCTCTGAAAGCAGACTTTGAACCCGATCCTGGTGATTTGGGCATTAGCGGGCATAGTGGACCGATGATGACTCCACCAAATGCCACCGGCCCATGCAGTTGGTGAGATGCGTGACTCGATCTTCAAAGACTCGGTCAAGCGGAGCAGACGGAACTTCTACTCGAGAGTATTCAACCACTCATCAGCTTGTAGAGGCTCCTCAGCCTCCTTGAAGATCAGGGGTTTTGTGTCAAGGAAATCCTTGAAATCACTTTATTGATTTGGTTCCGGTCCTTGGCGTGGACCACCACGACCATCCCGATTCGCAATCGTGACGGAGGGCCTCGACCATAGTGCGCTGTCATTCTTCGCAAGCATTGCTATCAATTCCATTGGTGTGGGTGGTGGTGGCGGTGGAAGATCATCATCATCATCACCCGCACCGGCGGAACGAGTACGAGGCATCTGCACAATGCGCAACCAGTAATTATTGATGATGTCAGCACATTGGAGAGGAACAATGTAATTGTGCCAAACTGAATTTACTGACGAGAATGAAAACTTCATACAATAACAGAGGCAATAATTCATTCTCCAATCACCACATCATCAAGTAGATTACTAGCGCCATACGCAGTGCATTCCAACATGACAAGTTTTAAACTTAACCATTATGATACGCATCCCGAAGGGAGCGAATTAAAGTACATTACATGCCGAGTTCGAATTAAAAGAGTACATCCCACATCAGTCATCGTACTTAAGTCCATTACATCAATGACTGCAAAAGCTTAAACTAGCGAGACTTGCTAATGAACTACGCGTTGAAGTGATCGCTGTCCACATCGGAGACACCTTGGACTTCTTCTGGGTCTTCCTCTTCTTCTTCTTCCAGCTCAGCTGCATTGTCAACCATCTACACGTCCTCTTCTTCCTCATCGGCCTCAATCACTTGAGGTCCACCCACATTTGGATACCTTTGTATGGGGTGAGGAATAGGAAACAGATGGTTGTGCAGTTGATGGTGCTCAACCTGAAGCTCTTCAAGCTGTCCTTGTAGTGCTTGCTCCCTTTGAAAGGCGCCAGGTTGGCCAAAATCCAACCCCGACGCCTTTTCTTCGCTAACTCTAAAGTCGCATCCCGTGACATGTCACACGATCCAACTCTTGTGCAGCCTCATCTCTCTCAATAGTGAGGTTCATCACCGGTCATGAAGCTCGTCTCTCTCAAGTGTTGTTTGACCCCACCATCATTGCAGAGCATTTATAATTTGCAATCCCACAAATCTCATCAACTTCTCGCCGAGCTCTCCCACATGCATTCGCCTTCGACAATACTTTATGGGCACGCAACCCTGAACTTGTGTTGAGCTTCCATTGCCTTGCCGGCTTCATCAAGCACACTCGAAAGGGTGTTTTGCACGACTCGACAAAGCTTCAGGATCGCCATCATAGCACTCATTCCAAAGATTGTCGCTCTGCACCCGTTCGCCCACGGCCTCGAACCAAGGCTCGACCAACGTCCCGAGTCCACTCAAATTTCAAGAGGAGACACTCGGGGAATGGATGAAGCAGTCCACCCACTAAATCATCCTCAAGCTCACATGCTATATCCATCAAGACATCTAGGGCAGCAACTCGAAGCGGCTTCCCATGGGCTTTGCCCATCGGTCCTCAATGCTCCACCCATGCCACAATGGTCTTGTGGGGTTTTGCAAGACGATGAAGGTCACGACGCACCATGGTACATCTCCCAATGGTACCGCTTGCCTCCCACGTGTAGTGGGTGCCTTCGGTACCCAACTGAACCGAGCACCCTCCGAGCAAAAGTGGGAGTACCGAACTGGTCCAGAAAGGTGCTGCTACCAAGAGGGAAACACGGCACGGCCATCTCAGATCAAAAAGGGATGCAATTCACGTGAGAGGATTATTTTGCCGAGAGATTGCACTTTACACTTGGGATAAGCAATTATAAGGGAGGGTATTGCAATATGAATGACATGAGCGAATATGATGCATGCGCTGCTCAGACGTCCTCACAACCTCGTTAAAATTTAAGCTTTAGCGGAATATACGGTGGCATACATACGCTCTCTCAATTAGCGGTAACTAGTCGATCTACACGGTGCGTTGTTAGCGCACTCAGAGAACTTCATTGCAGCCCAACCCAACAAGATATAATGCTAATTACACAAGCAAGAATTAAGATACTCTCCATATATACATCCCCGATATATATACTTCATATCCAAACTACCCGACAAATGTACCCACAATTAAGTACCTTCATATATACATGTATACAACATGTAAATACTCCAAAGAACCACAACTAGCTCTCCCTAGACCGACGGTTGAACGGTCATGCTCTCACAACTCACACTTACCTTAGCGTAGAGGCAATTGATCCATACATTACCATTCAAACGAATGGCATCCATACAATATCACGCCGCATGGACGATTTAAATAGAAACAATCAATTTCCCCAAGTTAGTAATTAGATATAAGCCACCTCGAAGTCCTTAAGTGGGCTATAAAGGATGTGATCACCAAGATACCATAAAAATTTTGATTTTGAACACTTATATATAACTATAAGTTGGAAAACCGTTTTTACAACAAAAGCTTTTGTTTTAAATAGCCATAAGACATGTTTAATGTTGAATCTAGCTCGATGCCACCATCACAGAATCCGACCAATTTATAAGAGCACAAGTACAAAAACAATCGCCAAACGATCAAATTCTCGAACTTGAGCCCATATAAACCCGGTAGTCAACCAAATCTCAAGGATTTCAAACCAACTTGCATACAACCAAGATCACAAGAATTCAACATAACATATCGTGATGCGTTACAACATTTTGCGACGTTCGCAAATAGATTACACCATCATAGAGTCATCATTATTACAAAACAAGTCTTGTAAAACATGCGGAAGCAAATAGTTTAACTCACACACTCGAGTTCAAATACACATACTTTGGTTCGCGATCACGACCCATAAAAGCATTTAGATAAGAGAACAGAGATCATGCCCATGATCTAGTCTTCATCACCACCGGGTGGAGACAATACTTACGTAATCCCCGATATAGAAGGTCATCTCGCAACAAGAGGGAATAAACCACGAGTGCGGGGAACGTACTCACTAGACATACCCGCCGTAAACCAAAATAAATGACACCAAGGATTATGCATAGCTTAATGTAGTGGATCCGGCCGACACTTTCTTTTTGCGTAAAACCATAAGTAATAATGATTAACTCTTAACCTGAACTAGCAAAGTGACTTTTTAGCCATTAACTCGTCGACTATATTAGCACCCGTATTAAGCAATCATTTTATTAGGGTGCAAACATTAATAACCATATCGTATTCATTGTGGCAACCTTATCATCATCATCCATTTAACCATATCGTTAAATTAATTGAATCTACGCTGTCATTGCTCGGTCAAGTTCTCACTATTCGGGAGAGACGGCGATTCAATCGATTCCTATCCAAATTGGAGGGGTATTCCTAAACACAAACCCCGCTTCTCTTGTCGAGTCGCAAACAAGTCACCTTTGGTACGATTCAGAGTCGTGAGTCCGATCGGATCGACATTCTCGAGAGAACCACTCGCCAAGGTTGTTCGGGACTCTAACCTGCCTTTGGACTTATGCCAATGGCTCTCCGCACATCCTTACTACCTCCGTAGAATGCCGCCATCGCTCGCGTCCCCCTACCGAGTCGAGCTACTAGGCTTCATGCGGTCGAAACGACTTATCCGCCAGCTAAGTGTTAGGCTGCGTTCAACATGACATGAGGACGTCAACAGATCGGTCCTTAAACGACTCAGACGGAGTCACTATGTTCAACCTACACAAGACCCCGCCTGGTCTTAATTCATTATTCACATGGTTCTTTTCCATGATAGCAAATATAGCCAACCGTGATCCACCTCATCCTAAAGCTCGTAGGTGACAGAAATCACCGACTTCTACCGCACTAAGCATGGCTAAGCATTTAACCCGTTCCTCGAACTTAAATAGGATTCCAAAGCGATATCCGGACAAGGAAGGATGTATAATGCAGCAATTGGTTCCAACCAATTCCTATACTTAATGCATCATCAACAATAAAAGGTACACAAAGTATTTGTAAAAACATGGGAGGCTTAATATGCTCCGGGCTTGCCTTTTCGAGAATGAGGAAGGTCGGTGGTCGTGGCACTCGAGCAATTCCTCCATGGTGGCGCTTCGTCGGCTTCCTCGCACCTCGGGTTCCTCCTCCCGGTTGGCTCCCTCGAACTCCAGCAACGTCACTCCTCCGCACACCTATTTCATGAATGCGCAAGATAAATATCATGGATGCACATGAATGAATGTCAGGGATGCTCGGGGAATGCACATGTTCGCTGTAGTTTGCATATTCTAACTTAAGCCTTATTCAAATCACTTTACTTACCAAGTTTATACAACCTAATGTATAATTGCTCATCTTCAGTTAATGACCTAGCACCTGCACCTAAGTATATTCTCAAGTTAGGCAAACCCCTAAACAATCAACGATTACATTGCAACAACATACACTCAAGCATTTGTATTTCAGCAAAATGAAGACTATGTAGCGGCACAGTAAACTAGCTATAACAGGAGATTTATAATTCCAAATGACATGCAACAAGACAATCTAGAAAGCTTATGAAATTGTCTACAATTAATTTTTAGACCTCAAAGCATGATTCGACACTTTACCAAGTCGAATTAAAAAATCAACAGAACTCTGTCCTTATAAGGCAGAGAGTAAGCAAAACTGGAACCTAACTTTAAACAGCTGTAGTTTCTAAACTACTGGGCCAAATGCCCTCAAATGTTGACAGGAGCTAGATACATAAATTATCTACAACTTTTGTATTCATCACAATCACAGCAAACCAAATTATCATGGGGAACTTTCCAAAGTTCCCAGATCTGTCCAGAGGGACATGATGCAAACAAATAATTATTAACTTATGATATAAACGCTTAATTGAACAAAACCAACTTTACTAACATATCACACATATCACAAGAACACCAGAAAGTAGGGTGTCCATCACCAAAACATTTCTTTTAATACCTTTCTTAATTTATTTAATTAATTAGTGGAAATAGTAAACATATATGAAAACTGCCCCATTAATTCTACAAAAATTACAGTAGACACTACATGCCCTAAGTAGACTACCATAAAAATTTCACACCATTTGAGTAAGTATAACAACCTACACAAAAAATGGTAAGGAAGAATGGCTTAAAATGGCATAATTAGGAAACCTTAGTGAAAAGTGTCAACCAATAGATTTCATATTTTTCCTAGCATCCTTAAGGTACTAGGACATTCTCCAACAAATTTCATGGTCATTGGAATCATAGATAATTTACAAAAAATCACCCAAGTATCTACCAGTGATAAAAGGAAAATCTATAACTCAAAAACTACACATGCAATGACTCTCAAATTTTAACCAGAGCTTCTACTATACAGGACTAGCTTACCCACAAAATTTCATAATTTTTGGATCATAGAAACTCAAGATATGATTTAAACAAGTTTGCATGCATTCAAAAACACTTTTCAAGTTCCTATTTAATTCATCCAAAATTTCTACATAATGTGCTCAATACATATTTTTCTTAAATACTAGATCTTACTGTGAATCTAACAAAATTGGAACCACACAATTTGGATCTACAAAATAGGAGATACAAAAATATCAAATCAGCATTCAAAACTGCATTTTTGAACTATCTTTCTAATACTCAGTCGTTGACAACTGGGGTCCACCGGTCAGCTGGGCCCGCGTGTCATAGACACAGAAATAGAGGACACGGCTGCGATGGCACGGAAGACGGCGTAGCTCGCCGGTGGCGACCTTACCGGCGACGAGGAGGGTACCTCCGTGCTTGCCATGACCTCCCGCGTCAGTTTACCTACTAACACTAAGCTCTAGCGGACTCCAGGGACGTCGGCCACGGCGCACGGCGGTGCTCCGGCGAACCCCGACATTCCGTTACCGGACAAGTCACGCATAAGCTTCTAGTGACCAATGCAGACCTGCCTATGCTACTGCTATTGGCTATGGTGAAGCGGTCAGGCGTGGCCGCGCGAGATCACCGGCGGCGACCATGGCGGCCATGTCACGGTGGTGCGCGGTTCGGCAATGCCGCTTACCTAGTGCTTGTCTGGTTCAGAGAGAGTGACGGCTAGGTTCGTGGGGTGCTCGCAGAGCTTTGGGCGGGACGGTGGTGGCTGTGGTGCCGCGACGAGCTCGAGCGAGCTCGGCGGGCCGATGGCGTCGGCGGTGTGCTGTTGCGCTTCGGTTGTGAACGGGGAAGGCGACGGAGGGTGAAGGAGAGTGAATGGAGGGGTAGAGCGCATGCGGAGGGCAGCAGGGAGTCCTCCACTTCAAGCCGGCCAGTGCGCGGCGTGGTCAGGGCGATCCGAGCGCGTGGCGGCCACGCGGCGTCCATCTTCTGTTGCCGGTCGGCACTGTAGGTGACTGACTTTTTCGTTTCAGTGATCAATGAGCCGACTGACAGCGAAACTTGTCGACAATAGATCTCTTAATCCGTGGCGATCCAGGTTAAGTTGTAATTAACAAAGTTGGAGACCTACGTGAGTACTACAAGTTTGCTAATTGGAGCTCGAGCTAATTTGCCATAGATTTCAATCTACATGGCTCCAAAGTCGTCTTCATGAAACTGGAATCTAGTATAACACTTAGAAAAAATTTCAATTGTTGAAACAGCTTTCAATCCTGACTTGTGGGCCATTTTTTGGACATGTTGTGCACATTTTCATGAGATGGTCATAAAAGAACTTTTGTTCCACATATAATTCTCTACAACTTTGCTTTAGGTTGCTCAGACATGCAAACATCCTAAGCTACACTTTTTAAACAGTCAAACACAGGAGCTCTAGGGGTCCAAATTTGTCAACCATGACTTGGAAACCTAATTAGGCAAAATGATCAACATGAACATTATTCCTAATGACATTCTAAGTATGACTAGGGTTCTTAGAAGGATATTTAGCCACACCATACATTGGTCACACAAGAATCAAGCAAGGTATGTACTGAAACAATGAAAAACACATGAAATGTTACAATTATTTCATAGTCATGTTTCACATGTTTCATGATCTTGTTGCATAGTACTAACTAACCATGTTTCACTAAAGTGTGTTGTATATGTTGCACTTGAGTGTTGCACCCTATTCATTTCATAAACAAACATACATGATATATGACCATATGTTACAATGTTTCAAGAGCATGTTTCATGCAATATGAACTCATAAATGGATGAATGATGCTCATGTTTATGAAATGCAAGTGCACTTGTGGAAGCCAAACACCTGGGGTGTTACATATTACGTAGAACTCATTTTTAGAAAAAAATTGGACACTAGTTTCATATTTTTCTGAAGTCGAATGAATTTCTTATGAATTTTCTAAGTTTAAATCAATTTCCTAAAAAGAAAAAGGCTAGATATTCTAGGGCTTGACATGTAGCGTGTTCTGATTGGGCAAGGTGGCTCAGTCACTAATAGGTGGGGTAAGGTCAATGGTCAGCGTTGACTAGTCAACAGTGACTGGGCTCGGACTGGGCCTGGCAGGCCGGATATTGGGTCAGGTTGGGCCGTTCTTGGCTGGGCTGGCCCAGACACATGTTGGCTTTACGTGCATCCATGTGGTGGGTCAAGAACCATATGGGCTGTGCCCACAGGATGGGTGCACGGTGGATCAAGGTGGTCGGCTGTCGCACCCAATTTTGCAAAGCAAAACCAAGTACTCATATATGTGCGCCCAGGATGTCCAAACACACACATATATCACAAATTGCAATAATATCAAAGTAAAGTACTTATTACATCGCATATCTCATCATAAAAGTTAATACAAAGTTTGCTCAAAGGCAATATTATTACAAACACAGCGGAAAAACTAGCCCAACTGCCACAGGGACTCCAACTGGTGAACGTCTCCCTAGTAGTCCTGGACATCCTCTGGAAACTCTTCATATCCATTATCTGTTACCCATCCGGGATTTTTCATTGGATGTAAAGCAAGTGTAAGCTCACCATGCTTAGCAAGTATAACAAAGGGATCTATGAGGCTCAAATAGGCTTGACACTGTTTGACTGCGGTTCGCAATTTTAGTTGATCAATTTTTAGCAACCTGAATTACTACTTTAATGAACAGTCCCAATTCCCAAGTGGTATTAAAGTATCATCAAGCTTTACCTCATAATCCATCCATCCATTATCCATAGTAAACACTAATCTCGAAGGATCCAGACCGCTCGTATCCGTGAGCACGGCTGTTATAACAGGTTAATTATTTCTGCAGAAATTGTACATCTTTACCCACCGAGCCGTGATTCCCAATGCCGGGGTTCGCGAGACCCACTACACCTCTTCCCAGGAAGTGTGGCAGAGTTTCACTATGAAACCCTTAGCTAGTTGCACTATCGAGGTCGTAGCTACAAGGAATGGCACACGTGGGCATCGCAGACACGGCGCACTCCAAACGTAAAAAGGAAAGATACCCTCTTACCCCTTACTCGAGCTACGCATTTGAGCTAGTACAAACTAGATAATAGGTTAAAGTCGAGCCATTTGACACTCGGGGTTGTACGGTCCCTCCCAGGTTGCCGCTTGAGATAAGGTCCTTATGGAGAGGCACTAGAGTACTCAACCCCGTACTCCAAATTTCTATCTGCTGCTAAAAGCTCCATTTTACCATATTGCATATAGTCTTCAAATATGTTTAACAATTACTTCATGTTAAGCGCTGCAGCATCTATCCAAAATGCCTACCCAAAAACCATAGGTAACAAGGATATGTGATACAAGTAATCATCTAGGTAAAGTCCTTAAAGGCAAATCAAATTAAACTCATGCATGAATGTAAGTGGTAGTAGTTCATAGGTAACAAGGGGCCTTTGGTACACTTGCCTTCCTCAAAGTCGTCCTGGGAGTACTGCTGATCCTGCTGGGGGTCCTCAGTCACCTCGAATGGCTCACCCTCTAATCGTGATCCAATCATCAATCAAGCATCATTCCAATCATTACATGCATACAAGATAGAACTCTATTAGAACAGTACACCAAACAGTGAAAACATATGTTGAAAAGCTTATAGATCTGTTCTATGCATTTCTACGAACACATGAGCGAAAGAATCACTCAAATCGGACTTAAAACGTGAAAGTTATGCATGAATTAAGATGTAATGGCAATTCTGTAAATAAACTAACCTATTTTCGAATTAAAATAATTAAAAATCTGAATTTAAATGAAATCTGGACCGGGCTTACTATTTCTGGAAACTTGAGGACTTGAATGAATAAAAACAGGACTAAATAAAATTAGTTTGAATGGATCGACCGCGGGTTGATTTACGGAAAAAGCGGGGCTTTTTCGCAAAACGCTTTCGGTTGATCAAGGTTGTTGACTCATCGACACGTGGCGCCGGTGGTTCGCTTCGGTGCACCACATGGCGTGACCGTCTTGACCACAGCTCGGTCTTGCGGGTCCATGGTTCACCGTGGACCGCCACTTAAATCCAACCGGTACCTAATCTGGGCCATCCGTGTTAGATCCAACGGCGCAGGGTGGGGGGGCAGCGGTGGCTCATCGGGAAGAAGGAGATGCTGCGGCGCCATGGCATGGCGGTCTTGAAGCTGGTGTTGCCGGTATGGGCTGTCTAGGGCGCCAAATCATGAACGGAGAGCACAGAAAGACGGAGGGCTCACCGTGAGTCGCTGGAGGGGAACGCCATTCCGGAAGGCTCTCTAGGCTGGTCGTCGACGGTGGCCGCGAGCTAGAGAGAGAAAAGCGCGCACGGTGAGGGTGTAGCCGGCAAAACAACGCCAAAATCCGAAATGGGGAGTACCTACGGGCGCGGGAAGATCCGGCGGTGCTTCGGGTGGCCTTGGCATCGGCGTTCGCGCTCGGAAGGGGGGGGTTCTCACCGTCGGCGGTAGCTCTCGGTAGCGGGCAAAGAATGGGGGAGGAAGAAGGGTCGGCATGGAGATTTATAGGCCGGCCGGCGAGCGGAAATAGGAAGGGAAGCGGGCGGGATTGGTCACCTGCCATGTGCGGGTGACGGCGGTGGCCTTCCATCCGAGCAGCGCTGACGGCGGCCGGAGAAAGGAAAGAACCGGGGAAGAAAAAGGAAGCTCGGGGAAGAAGAAAGGAAAGAAGGGAGAAGACGCTGACGGGTGGGGCCGAGGTGCAGTGAGAGAGAGAGCGCGCGGTGATGAAAACCGAGCCAGTGGTCTTTGTGGGCAGTCTTGTGCCGAACTATCTGCGGTCTTGTGGCAGGAGGAAAAAAAAAAGGCAAAGCAGGGCAGCAGTCAATGGCAGCGTGCCAAGGCTTGCTAGTCGTCGGCAAGTGATGGGGGGCCAGCCGCCAGTGTGGGCAAGCGCCAAGCAAGGCAGGCCGGGAAGGGGGAGGAAGAAGGCCGGGCTGGTTCTCGAGTTGGGCCAGTAGGTGAATTCTTTCCAAATCCAATCTTTTTCCAATTCTATTTTCTCCATTTTAAATTTTAAGCCAAATTCAAATAAGTTTTGAATTCAATTTCAAATCATCTAGCCCTACACTCAATCAAAAACCATATGATTCGGCATGAATGCAACAAACAAGTTTCTAAACTTATAGTTTATTTTATTTACCCAATATTTAATATTTAGCCTAAGTTAAAAATACCTAGAAAATGTATAAGAAGGGCAAGAATTCAATTGCTAATTTGTAGTAGAATTTTGGGTGTTACAAACCTACCCCCCTTAAGATGAATCTCGTCCTCGAGATTCGGATGGTTCAAAGAGATTGGGATAGTCAGTTCTCAGATCTTCCTCTCTTTCCCACGTTGCCTCATCCACTGAGTGTCTGTTCCACTAAACCTTGCACATTCTTATTATCTTGCTCCTTGTGATTCTCTCCGCTGTTTCTAGGATTCTTACTGGATATTCTTTGTATGATAGATCCCCTCGGATATCCAGTTCTTCCAAAGGTAGTTGTTCCTCAGGTACTCTCAAACATTTCTTAAGTTGCGACACATGGAAGACATCATGAACACCTGAGAGCTGCTCTGGTAATTCTAGCTGGTAAGCAACTTCTCCTCTCCTGTTAATGATCTTGAATGGTCCCACATACCTAGGTGATAACTTTCCCTTGGTATGAAATCTCTTTACTCCTTTCATGGGTGAAACTTTGAGATAGACAAAGTCACCAATTTCAAATGTCAAATCTCTTCTTCTCGTGTCCGCATAGCTTTTACTCGCCGGGATCGGCAACCTTTAGGTTTTGCCTTATCGTTTGCACTTGTTTTTCTGCCAGTTGCAAAACATCGGGTCCAAAGACTTGGCTTTCCCCCGTTTGATTCCAAAACAATGGTGTCCTGCACTTCCTGCCATACAATGCCTCAAACGGTGCCATTTTAAGACTCTTTTGGTAGCTATTATTGTAAGAGAATTCGGCATAAGGTAAACTCTTATCCCAACTTATCCCATATCAGTAGAGCACAAGCTCTTAGCATATCCTCTAAGATCTGATTTGTCCTTTCTTGGTCCATCCATCTGCTTTGAGGATGGTAAGTCGAGTGAAGTTCAACTTCGTATCCATTGACTCATGCAATTTCGCCAAAAATGTGATGTGAACTGTGTACCCTATCCCAAAACAATCTTCTTTGGTACACCATGTAAACATACAATCCTTTCCATATATAACTCTGCTAACTTTGCACTCGAATAAGTTACCTTGATCGGAATGAAATGGGCCACTTTTGTCAATCGGTCAACAATCACCCAGATAGAGTCAAATCCTCTCTGTATGCACGGGGTAATCCAACTATAAAGTCCATTCCAACTTCTTCCCATTTCCACTCGGGTATCTTCATAGGTTGTAGTAAACCCGCTTTGGCCTCGATGTTCTCGCTTTCACTCTTTGGCACGTGTCACATATAGCCACATGTTCTCCTTTCGTCTCTCTTTAGTCCATACCACCAGTACCTCTCTTTAAGATCAAGGTACATTTTAGTACTTCCTGGGTGTATGGAATAGGCTGAGTCATGAGCTTCCCTCAAGATAGACTCCCTAATAGATTTTACTTCTGGCACACAAATCCTTTTACCGAACCATACTGTCCCTTGATCATCCATATGGAATCCGGGGGCTTTACCAATCACTATACGCTCTGCAATATCCTTGATCCTCTCATCACCCAGCTGTCCTTTACGAATCTCTTGTTCCAAAGTGGATTCTACCTCTAACTCCATGGTGTTGGCCACAATACCCAAATTCAAGTATTTGAACTCCTCGCACAACTCTTCAGGTAGTTGAGTTGTATAGGCCATGTTCACATAACTCCTTCTACTCAAGGCATCTGCTACAACATTAGCCTTTCCCGGGTGATAGTGGATATCCAAATCATAATCCTTGATTAACTCGAGCCATCTACGTTGCCTCAGATTCAGATCTAACTGCGTGAATATATACTTCAGACTCTTATGGTCCGTGTAAATCTCGCACTTATGACCAATCAAGTAGTGCCTCCAAATCTTAAGAGCATGCACCACAGCCGCCAATTCCAGATCATGAGTTGGATAATTTAGCTCATGTTTTCTCAGCTGTCTAGATGCGTAGGCAACAACTCTGCCTTCTTGCATAAGAACACCTCCTAGACCTTGCCGTGAGGCATCACAATAGATAGAGAAACTTTTGGTGAGATCAGGTAAGATGAGCACTGGAGCAGAAGTCAGTCTCTTCTTCAACTCCTCAAAACTATCCTGGCATTGTTTAGTCCATACAAATTTGGCATTCTTTTCTAACAACGTAGTCATGGGCTTGGCTAACTTAGAGAATCCCTCGATGAATCTCCTATAATACCCAGCCATACCCAGGAAACTCCGAATCTCACTAACATCTTTGGGTGGCTTCCAACTCAACACATCTCTAACCTTCTTGGGGTCTACTGCTACTCCTCCATTAGAGATTATGTGACCAAGGAAAGATACTTCTTTTAACCAGAACTCACATTTGCTGAACTTGGCATAAAGTTGATGTTCTCTAAGCTTCTGCAATACCAATCTCAAATGTTCTTCATGCTCTTCTTCATTCTTAGAATACACTAGTATGTCATCAATGAACACGATGACAAACTTGTCAAGGTACTCCATGAATACTTTGTTCATAAGATACATGAAGTAGGCAGGTGCATTAGTCAGACCAAAAGACATGACTGTGAACTCATACAGTCCATAGCGGGTCACAAAAGCGGTCTTGGGGATGTCGAGATGCGCCTTATCCTCAATCGATGGTATCCAGATCAAGATCAATCTTGGAAAACACACAAGCCCCTTTCAATTGGTCAAATAGGTCATCAATTCTAGGCAATGGGTACTTGTTCTTAATTGTGACCTCATTAAGTGACCTGTAGTCTATGCACATCCTTTGTGTACCATCCTTCTTTTCTACAAACAGTACTGGTGCACCCCATGGTGATGAACTAGGTTGAACATAACCCTTATCTAGCAATTCCCTTAGTTGTTTCTTAAGTTCTGCTAATTCATTCACTCCCATTCTATAGGGTCTCTTAGCTATGGGTGCGCCTCGGTAAAAGTTCAATTATAAACTCGATGTCTCGATCGGTGGCATACCGGTAATTCCTCGGGAAAGACATCCGGGTACTCATTTGCTATCCTTATATCTTCTAAGGTTGTGCCCTCCAACCGATTGACCCGACAGATTTACATGTGCATCGAGTTGCCACAAACACCACTTCTTCTCCAGTTGAAGTGATAAGATTTACCGAGCTATTACCACAATTAATAACGCTTTACTCGCAACCTTAGCCAATCCATACCCAAGATGACATCGATACTGGGGTGGAGTTTATGACTACAAGATTCGCTTGAAAATCTACCCCCTTATCTTTGAGACTAGCATTAAGCATATCCACTCTGCTTTCATTACCCCACCAGTGAGCTTACTTACTAACATGTGTTTCTTCATAACACTTCTTCGGAATACCATGCTTCTTTATGAATGTATATGTTATGAAGGAATGCGAAGCACCGTAATCAAAAAGTATCAGAGCTGAGTTTGAGTTGACCGGAAGCGTGCGATCACCACATCCGGTGCCTCTGAAATGTTTCAAAGCGAGAACATGGTTCACCTTTCCCCGAACGTAGTTCTGCTGTGAGTTAATCTTCTTGGGGCATCTATTAGAGTAATGTCCCGGCTCTCCACAATTGAAGCACTTGTTGTCATTAACTGCATTTGGCGCTTTTTTGGTGCACCATTCCTCTGCAGCATTGGGGCATTATTCCTCACCGGTACATTGTTGGGTTCTTTCTTTGGCGCCGAAATGGTGCCTTATATATGCTTCTTCTTCATTGCACACGCTATCTTCTTTGATTCTTGCGTTGGGACCTGTCTGACCTTGATAGCGCTGCTGAGGTTGAACTTGTTGAGGGTTGGTACGGAAGCGAGAGTTGCTCCTAGATTGCTGCCCTTGAAATTTTCTCTTCTTGTCCTCCATCTAGCGGCGCTTGTTCTCAATCACTAAAGCTTTGTCCACCAAATGCCGAAGTTAGCAAAGGTATGGGACAACAAATTGGTCTTCGAGACCATCATTCAAGCCCTCCATAAACAGCTCCTGCCTCTTTCCATCCTCGTCTACCTCAGTAGGTGCATACCGTGACAATTGTATAAACTTGTCACGATATTCAGCAACAGTCATGCCCCCCTGCTTGAGAGCCAAGAACTCCTTCTTCTTGACTTCATCATCCTGCCGCAGCATGTGATGGGTGCGAAAAGCATCATGAACTCAGCCCAAGTGATGGGATTAGCTTGATGCACGCCAAAGCGAAATGAGTCCCACCAATCTAGTGCAGCCCCTTGCAACCGTCCGTAAGCATATAAAACCTTCTCCTTATCATCACACTGGGCAATCTCCAGTTGCCTCTCAATGGCACGTAGCTACCGTCACCAAGTGGGTCGGCAGAGTGCTTGAATACAGTGGGTGTCCTTTCAGAACTCTCCCTTTTATCTCTCGACATGAGGGGTGCATTCCCATTCCCTTGCCCCATGTTCTCGCATGTTCTGGGCCATCTGCTTTGAAGCAACTGTATTCGCATCATCATCACCGCTCCATGGTGACTGGAGGTGGTGGTGGCGCCTCGCCTCCCCAGGTTGTTCCTCCCGGTGTTCACCATCTGTAGAGGCATCATATAAGTCTCACATGTCCAAGCATATAACTCTTACAAGATACTTGGTGTAACAAGATAGGTGTAGACGAGAGGTATATGTAGGGTATGCAAGAAGATATTTGTTCTGAATTTTTCCAGCGAGTTGGATAGCAGCAGTGCTGTAAAACGAGCATATCTCAGTCTCTGTTTATCATATGATCGCGTAGCATACCTTTCTGAAAAGCTTATGAAATTCTCTACAACTTTCGTTTAGAATACTTTTTCAGATTCTGTGGCAGAACCTCCTAAATTATTGGGCCCACATGCACCTGTCACTGTCCAACGACCTTTGACATCTATGCATATGTTACCGATAACCTAAGAAGACTGTCGGGTGTCCTCGAAGAACCCCGAATCATCAACGATTTCCGAGCAGGATCACATTACAGAGTCATTGCAGTATTACAACAGTTTATTCAAATAGATATATCAGAGTAAAATATAGCGGAAGCATTATAGCAACTTAGTTTACAAACCAGTTGTTTCAAACCTTACAAACTAAGTATAATTATTAATACAAAACGAAGTAGTGGAGTGGCATTATAATATAATACAAAACACACAATAAAACTGCCCTGCCCAAGGGCCACACATTTACTTCTCGTCATCAGATCGAACTATAGTCATGCAGCACGATCCAAAACAGATCGACTCATGAGGCGCACCTACAACAAGGGTCAACGAACCCTGAGTACAAAAGTACTCAACAAGACTTAACCGAAATAACAAATAAGAATCAGGAATGCAGGCTTAGGAATTCAAGGTAGGGCTTTAACAATAATCAAAGTTATTTTGCGTAAAAGCTTTGTAACAAAATTCTTTTTATCAACATTTAACATTTCATAAGATCTTATACAAATCTGACACGATCCGTAATGAGATCATGAAACTTCATATCCAACACTTTCTCAAATTGACCTCAAGTTACAGTTATTAAACTACGATGATGATCAGAGAATTGAGTCTCCATAACCGAGGAGCAACGACGATTCGAACCGATTATAAACCCAAATTTGGAATTCCAGACCACCACGACATATGTAGGTCCCCGACCTACATATATCAACCTACCCTCGGATCCTCTACACAAGAACGGGTCCATACCACCCGAGAATACAAGACTCCACACTCCAAATTTCCCATTGCCACGTGGGTACACGCTATTCCCGCCATCTCTCCACTCCCGGTCGCGAGTAGCCATTCTCGTAATAGAATAGCCAAGTTAAGGCTTACCGAGTATGTGGTTAGTACTACAAATTCTCAACTCATACAGTCAACAACGGTACGGACCTTAATCGACACAAAGCGGAAGAACCCGCTCACAAGACCTCCATGTCTTGTGGCTCACACACACCGAGTCCGCCTTGGTCTAGATTTATTACTTCACATGCTCATATTTCATGATAACATAAGTAACCAAAGTTCCATATAAAACTCGCAGGTGACAGGTAATCACCCGACTTTTATTATCTAAGCATGACTAAGCATAACTAGCCATATACGAATTAAAATGGTTAACAAGGTAGATAAGGAAAACGAGGTTGGTAATTCATCAATTAGGTTTCCACTTGACTTCTAATCACTTAATGCAAGATTGAAAAGCAAAAGCGAAATCAATTTGTAAAACACAAGGTAGGTTTAAATGCATCCGGGCTTGCCTTCGTTGACGGAAAAGTCCGATTCAGAGTCGGTCCACAGCTTATCCAACCCGACCTCAACCGACGGATTAACCTCCTCAACCGCTTGATTAACCACTACAGTTTCACCTTCGTTCACTACACGTAGTAATAATACTATGCTTAACATGATGTGAGATACAAAATATGATGCTCGATGATGGATGCAAAAGTTAGCAACTTGAATACAACTTTCCTTCACTAGATGCAGCTTACAAGCTAATCTAACTAAATCATTTCGTAATACACACATCAATTGCCAAAGATCATTATCCACTAATGACCCAAGGACATCACCCAATCAAAAATTCAATCAAAACCTAAATCATTAAAGGTTACTATTTGCTTTTTATGAATTAATTATTTAATTAAGAATTATGAAATAAATCAACTTATTCCAATTGGGCTCAAAATTTTTGTAAATGTTCATTACATGATAACTAAGTGGCAAAACAATTTTCATAATTTTTGGATAATTAATTAAGCCTAGAAAAATCATGAAAAGTCATTTATTAATTAATTGAGCAATTTTATCATACCCCAAAAATACTTAAAATCAATATTTCAAATTTTTGTCACATAATATACATCAAAGTCACACAAAAATTTTCATAATTTTTGGAGCTCTAAATAAATTTACACAAAAATAACAAATTCCAGCACTATTCATATAAATCAAAAAACAGAAAACTCATTTGAACGCCGAGTCACCGACATCGGACCCCACATGTCATCTTCAACCTTCAAGCGTTGACTCACGACGACGACGATGGCCGACCGCGCAAACTCGCCGACGGTGAATCCAAAGGCGACGGTCAAGGTACCAAAATGACCACATCATCACGGCGCAAGATCGATTGAAGGCACTAGCTAGACGAATTACTACGAGCTACGAGCTTGGCATCGGCCATGGCGGACGCGGGCGGCTCGGCGGCACTACGCCGCCGGCGACAGGGCGCTTGATAGCGATTAAATAAACGGTACAGAAGCACCAGGTAGCTCACCACGAACACGACGGAGCAGAGAGCAAGGTCAAGAAGCGGCGTGAGACGTGGGTCGGCGTGCACAACAGAACGGCGGCGGAGCAAGGATCGTCGGTGATGGTGTGCGGTGGATCGTGGTGATCAAAATGAGCAAGCAACAACGGATTAAGCATCACAAAGATTGAGACGAAGCCGGAGCTACGCTAATCGAAGCAACAACTCACCGGGGGCCACGACCACGGTGAAACGGGATCACCGGCTGTTGCTGCCTTACCGCGAAGAAGAAGTACGTTATTGCGGCGTTTCCGGCGAAATCGAGACTAAATTGAGGGGTTAGCTGGACGCGCAAGGAGTAGGCGGAGCTGGAGCTAGCTTATCAACGATGGCGAGCACCTGACAAAGGACGGCAGGCTCATGGGAGATGAGCAAGGTGACGGGAAGAAAACAGAGCAAAGGAAAAGAAGAACGGCGACGACTCCAGAGCTTTATAGGGCAGCCAAGGAAGCGCAAGGAAGCCACGACGAAGCCTTCAATAGCATGTATGACGACGCCCGGACGGCCACGCCTGCTACATCGAAAGCAAATCGAAGTTCGCCGCATGTAGCAAGAGCGGTGAACACTGTTCATCAATATTACAAATTGCCATTCTCCAAAATTCACAAATTACTCTCAAAATTTCATAACAACTCAAAAATCTCCAAAAACAAAAGTTGTTCAAAATCAAAAGTTCTACAACTTTGCTTTTGAAACCATATCCAAATTCATTTTACATTTTGAAATTCAAATTTGAATTCAAAAGGGGACACTTTAAAGAATTATGCCTTTTCAAATTACTTCAAATTTTACTAAACAACTTTGAAAACTCCAAACACCAACTTTGTACAACTTGACAAGATCTACACTTTTGCTTTTAAGCTCAACCCCAAAATATGCTTAGATTTTGAAATGAGTTTTTAGGGTAGAATTTAAATACTGAAATTAAGGTTTTCGGAATTTCAAAACAATACAGGTATTTCAAACTTGATTCAAACAATACAATTCAACACTTATACATGAATGTAAACTTGTTTTAGTGAATGCATATCAACGTTTGCAATATGACCAAATGCTTTGCAATGCATATGATGACATGACAGTTTTAGTATTTAAAACACCCGGGGTGTTACAGATTCCGACGTTTACTTAGTCAAATTCACACGATAAGAAGTACTGTTCCGGAATCCTGACAGCACAGAAACCTCGACTTACAACAGTTGTATCTCACAATTTATAATAGCTATTGAGGTGATTCCAGAGCCAAAAGAAAGATGTTGAAGTCTACTTATCTCCATAAAAATTTCATGACCTTTGAGTATCTAGATTACGAGATATGAACTGATAAAGACAGACTGTTCCGAAAGATACAGAATGGACAGCATGATAAAACGAAACCCAACTATTTATTCATAATATCCTTAAACCTTAACCTTAACTAAATGACCGTGGACATGCCCACAAGTCATCACAATCATATCAAAGATCCAAATCAAACATTATTCATAATAATAAACATCCAACCATGCAACTAACACTTGTCCAACCATTAAAAGAAAGAAACTAAATACTCTCTCACGTAGCTACGTGTGCTTATTACATATTTTTAAGACTCTCCTATGAGTACGGGTCGACGGTGGTGCTGGTGCTGGGGTCTCCAGACTCTCCTCTGGTCCTCGGGGGTGACTGAGCGGGTACTCCTGAATCCTCCACATCTGGACCTCCTAGTCTGCTTGCTTCAGCAGTAGCGTTCTCACGAGCCACCATGCATGTAGGCCCTCCCCATGACATCGAGCTCATCCAGGCCCCGATCCAAGTCGGTGTGGGTCTCAAATTAAGCACAACAGGTAGGTCTCACCTCGTGTTCGCCTCTCCAAGCGGTGCAAATGATGTTGCACGTGACCGTCCGCTCCGACGGGCGAGGAAGATAGCGGTCATCCTCCCAAAGCGATGTCGTCGAACCGATGGTCGCGGTTGACCATCAACGCTTGTCGAGCTGCATCCTCGATGACGGCCGCACGTGTGAGCCGCTGCAAAGGTGGCGCGGTGGATGTAGCGCACTGAGTCCCCTCTCGGATGTACACTTCATCTCCCCGTGCCGGTGTAGTCGGGTGGGTCCAATGTCTGGCTGTCTTCGCATGCAGTGCCTCCGGTGGTAGCGCGATGCACAAGTCGCGAAGCCTAGGGTGGTAGTAGCCATCACCCTCCAAGTCATAGTGGATCTCCGCAGATCCATCCCCGAGCCAACGGTGCATTGTGATCATCATCATTGTCATCATCCCCATCGCTCTCCACCGTCTCCATCGTCTCCACCGCCTCCACCGTCATCACCTCCATCAAGATCGTAATCATCGAACCATCTCCATCGTCGGGGTCACCGCTCCCTCCCTCTGGCTACCTTGTTCCTGTACTTCCTCAGGATCTTCCTCAGACTCCTCTATCTCAATGGGTCCCTCGAACATGGGTCCCTCCTCTGTTTCTTCATCCATCGGATCCTCCAACAAGTCCTCCAGAGGTTCCCCCATGGGTACCTCCACAGGTGGTTCCTCCTCCTAGTTCCTCAGAGCCTCCACCAGATGTGCCGGGACACGCTTGCCCAAAGTGAACCTGGTCCTCCTGGTGGGTATCGGAATGGTCCTCTTCTTGCCATGTCGACTTTGGTACGGGCCATCTATAAGAATGAAAAGGTTGAGTATTAGAACAAAAATAATTTTTGGCAATGAGATAAAGAATGAATATAAGCAAAAAAAAAAAATTTATAGCAAAGTAAAAGTAGTAAAATAAAGATAATGAAATCCTAAAAACGACCATTTCTATCTAGGTTGTTCGTCCTACAGTCAGTTAAAGCTCTGATACCAATTTGTCGCACCCAATTTTGCAAAGCAAAACCAAGTACTCATATATGTGCGCCCAGGATGTCCAAACACACACATATATCACAAATTGCAATAATATCAAAGTAAAGTACTTATTACATCGCATATCTCATCATAAAAGTTAATACAAAGTTTGCTCAAAGGCAATATTATTACAAACACAGCAGAAAAACTAGCCCAACTGCCACAGGGACTCCAACTGGTGAACGTCTCCCTAGTAGTCCTGGACATCCTCTGGAAACTCTTCATATCCATTATCTGTTACCCATCCGGGATTTTTCATTGGATGTAAAGCAAGTGTAAGCTCACCATGCTTAGCAAGTATAACAAAGGGATCTATGAGGCTCAAATAGGCTTGACATCGCTTTGATCATGTTCGCAATTTTAGTTGATCAATTTTTAGCAACCTTGAATTACTACTTTAATGAACAGTCCCAATTCCCAAGTGGTATTAAAGTATCATCAAGCTTTACCTCATAACCCATCCATCCATTATCCACAAAGAAACACTAATCTCGAAGGATCTAGACCGCAGATCCGTGAGCACTACCGTTATAACAGTTAATTATTTCTGCAGAAATTGTACATCTTTACCCACCGAGCCGTGATTCCCAATGTCGGGGTTCACGAGACCCACTACACCTCTTCCCAGTGAAGTGTGGCGAGTTTCACTATGAAACCCTTAGCTAGTTGCACTATCGTGTCGTAGCTACAAGGAATGGCACACGTGGGCATCGCAGACACAGTGCGCACTCCAAACAGTAAAAAGGAAAGATACCCTCTTACCCCATCGGAGCTACAGATTTGAGCTAGTACAAACTAGATAATAGGTTAAAGTCGAGCCATTTGACACTTTCGGGTTTATACGGTCCCTCCCGGGTTGCCGCCAGATAAGGTCCTTATGGAGAGGCACTAGAGTACTCAACCCCGTACTCCAAATTTCTATCTGTTGCTAAAAAGCTCCATTTTACCACATTGCATATAGTCTTCAAATATGTTTAACAATTACTTCATGTTAAGCTACTGCAAAGATCTATCCAAAATGCCTACCCAAAAACCATAGGTAACAAGGATATGTGATACAAGTAATCATCTAGGTAAAGTCCTTAAAGGCAAATCAAATTAAACTCATGCATGAATGTAAGTGGTAGTAGTTCATAGGTAACAAGGGGCCTTTGGTACACTTGCCTTCCTCAAAGTCGCCCCAGAGAGTACTGCTGATCCTGCTTGGGGTCCTCAACACCTCGAATGGCTCACCCTCTAATCGTGATCCAATCATCAATCAAGCATCATTCCAATCATTACATGCATACAAGATAGAACTCTATTAGAACAGTACACCAAACAGTGAAAACATATGTTGAAAAGCTTATAGATCTGTTCTATGCATTTCTCTTTAACACATGAGCGAAAGAATCACTCAAATCGGACTTAAAACGTGAAAGTTATGCATGAATTAGATGTAATGGCAATTACGTAAATAAACTAACCTATTTTCAATTAAAATAATTAAAAATCTGAATTTAAATGAAATCTGGACCGGGCTTACTATTTCTGGAAACTTGAGGACTTGAATGAATAAAACAGGACTAAATAAAATTAGTTTGAATCGGATGACCACGGGTTGATTTACTCGAAAAAGCGGGGCTTTTCTACAAAACGCGCTTTTCGGTTGATCGGGGTTGTTGACTCATCGACACGTGGCGCGCGGTGGTTCGCTCGGTGCACCACATGGCGTAGACCGGTGCTGACACAGGCTCAGTGCGCCGGGTCCATGGTTCACCGTGGACCGGCCACTTAAATCCAACCGGTACCTAATCTGGGCCATCCGTGTTAGATCCAACGGCGCGGGGTGGGGGCAGCGCGGTGGCTCATCGGGGAAGAAGGAGATGCGGCGCGAGCCATGGCGGTCTTGCTGGTGGTGTTGCCGGTGACGGCTGTCCAGTATGCCAAATCATGAACGGAGAGCATAGAAAGACGGAGGGGCTCACCGTGAGTCGCCTGGAGGGGAACGCTGCGTCCGGGAAGGCTCCTAGGCTGGTCGTCGACGGCGGCCGCGAGCTAGAGAGAGAAAAGGCGCACGGGTGAGGGTGTAGCCGGGCAAAACAACGCCAAAATCCGAAATGGGGAGTACCTACGGTAGCGGGAAGATCCGGCGGTGCTTGGGTGGCCTTGGCGTCGGCGTTCAAGGCTTTCGGGGGGGGGTTCTCACCGTCGGCGGTAGCTCTCGGTAGCGGGCAAAGAATGGGGGAGGAAGAAGGGTCGGCATGGAGATTTATAGGCCGGCCAGCGAGCGGAAATAGGAAGGGAAGCGGGCGGGATTGGTCACCGCCATGTGCGGGTGTGGCGGTGGCCTTCCATCCGAAAGCAATGCCGACGACGCCGGAGAGAAAGGAAAGAACCGGGAAGAAAAAAAGGAAGCACGGGAAGAAGAAAGGAAAGAAGGAGAAGACGCCGTGGGTGGGGGCCGTGCAAGTGAGAGAGAGAGAGCACGCGTGATGATGAAAACCAGCCAGCAGTGTCTTTGTGGGCAGTCTTGCTAGAAAGCTATGCTGGTCTTGTGAGAGGAAAAAAAAAGCAAGGCGGTAAGGCAGCAGTGGGGGCAGCGTGGGTCTTGAGCAGGCAGTCAACAGTGAAGGGCAGCCACGAGTGGGCAGCAGCACCAAGCAAGGCAGGCCGAGAAGGGGGAGGAAGAAGGCCGGGCTGGTTCTCGAGTTGGGCCAGTAGGTGAATTCTTTCCAAATCCAATCTTTTTCCAATTCTATTTTCTCCATTTTAAATTTTAAGCCAAATTCAAATAAGTTTTGAATTCAATTTCAAATCATCTAGCCCTACACTCAATCAAAAACCATATGATTCGGCATGAATGCAACAAACAAGTTTCTAAACTTATAGTTTATTTTATTTACCCAATATTTAATATTTAGCCTAAGTTAAAAATACCTAGAAAATGTATAAGAAGGGCAAGAATTCAATTGCTAATTTGTAGTAGAATTTTGGGTGTTACATCGGCACACCGTGGAACTCCTTTGGTTTATGGAGGATCAGCTACATCATCTTCCCCTCTTCCCTCTAGCTCATGGTGGATCAGGCTCATGGATCGGTGACCAAGGGGAGGGGGTCGCTCTGCTCCTCACCGTGGTGGCTCGTTGGTAGCGAAGCATGGTGTGATAGGGCTCAACGAATCTTCTACGGCCTCCTAAGGTTACCTCATGGCCAGATGGGCACGGTAAGGGCACAAAGGCAAGGCCTTTGGGCTTGCCATGGCTGGCTACGGTGATGGCGGGCATGGCGGCAATGGCGGCGCTATGGCACACACAACAAAAGTCAAAAAGGGGCTCTTTCCCATGCAATTGGGGTCATGGCGGGTCACAAAGGGCAGCACCGGTGACCATCTCTCATGGTAGAGCTTGCCCGGCGCCCATGGACGTAGTGGGGCTCCGGCGGGCTTTACAATGGCACGAGGATCACACAACCGGTTGTTCAGCAAGGTGATTTCGGCCTCCACGGTGTTCTTGGCACTCAAGCGAGGGTAGTTGAGGGCAAGGCAGTGATTTGTGGCTCAGCAACGCCAGCCGAGACGCCAGCGGTGACGGAGGCCATGGCGGCTCCGGTGAAGCGGGCATCTAGGGCTCAAGGTGCTCCTTTCTCACGCGATTTGGGTCACTAGAAGGCTAATGAGGGTGGCACGAGCTACCTTTTCCCTCGACAGAGTCTACCCAGTGGTAGAAGGCACGGCGGAGCTCCGGCAAGGCTCCGGTGATGGCAAACTAGGGTCTAGGGAGGTCTAGATGGTCAACCAATTTGGTGGCTAGGCGTGCGGTGACACGGCAAATATTATTGGCTCATCCCCTTGCTTCGAGGTGGCCGCCATCCATGAGATCGCCTCCAGCACGACAACGGTGAGTGAACGCGGTGGCTCTGGCATGGAGGCGCGGCCAGCGGCTTCTGGGGCTTCTCCCACTCCATATCCTAGCATTCGACGTGTCTCTCGGCAAGGCAAAACTCGCCAAGGTAGCTTTCCATCTCTACCGGCCCATGATGACTAGAATGGGATCTCACCATGGCGGGGTCTGGCGATGGCGAGCACGCAAGTACGACGTGACGGTGCCAGCGTTCGGAACCCATGTGGCTTGGCTTCGCCACGCGGTGACTCTTGTGGTTGCGTGTGTACGTGAGGTGCCTTATGATGGCCAAAACATGCAGCCCTAGGCTTCCCAAGGGGGGAAACCACACCGGCGACCATAGTGAGCATGCACGAACGGTGAGCTGAGGGGTGACGGCAAGGCTCACCGTGGTGGCGGGGAAGATAGGCTAGCGGTGCAGGGCGAGTCATGGCTGTGTAGAGACATAGCAGTGCCATGTCGATCCACAGTGAGGAAGAAGAAGACCGGCATCATCCTCATCTCTAGTAGCCACGAATGGCTCTAATAGCTTGGTCCTCCTCTCCTTCCTTCTCCCTCCCTTCTTCTCCTCTTCTTCGACTTGGCATGGGGTTAGCGATGCCGCTGGGTGGTGGTGGGGTGGTGTAGAGGTGCTGGGGCACCGGGGCTGGGGTTTTATAGCTGGGCACGGCCATGGTAGGGTGGTGAACGGCGGTGGGTGCTTGGGGGTCACATGTAGGGTGATCGAGCCCCCTAAGCTAGGGTTTTGGGGGCGTGAGGTGAGTGCGGTGGCCCTGGCACCTCCAGTTTGTAGTGGCGGCTGGTCAAATGCAGTACGGTGGGTGCAAGGGCACTATAAGCGGCGTGGGCCATGGTGCTTGCGTCACAGAAGGTGGGGGCGCTAGCTGGGGTAGGTTAGGGTGGCGTGGATTGCCAATGTGGCGTGCATCCATGCAAGCATGGGCCATGGCTCAAGGGCGGACAGTGGGGATGGGAAGGCGTAGCCTTGGATCCTTGCCGGCGAGATGCTCTGCTTCGTGGGAAAAAGCAATGGCAGGGCACGTTGAGGGGGATGACAAGTGTTTACATGGGGCCCTCTTGTTAGCCTTGCTATGAGAGGGAAAAGAGGGCATGGGCGGTGGCGCGGCATGGGCGTGGGCCATTGCTAGGCCGTGGCCTGGGCTGGCTAGCTGCTTGGGCTGCTTTCTTCTTTTCCAAAATCTTCCTTTTTCTAATTCCTTTTCTATTTTACTCCTTATGCTCCTATGCATGTATACATGTGTTGCCAAGCATGTACGCACCCTTATGGGGTCCACTAGGGGTCATTTATGGTATTAGGGTCCAAGCCAAGGGTTTGGCAACACACACACACATCAGGTTTATTATAAAAGTTCAGTTGATTTTATTACATCACATAAAATAAAAAAATGCAACTCACAAGTTGTTTATATGCATACTCTCAAACATGCTAACTTAGGATCTACTTGTGCAACTATAAGGGTGGTTTCCTAGTATGCACACTCACCATGCATGGGTATAGTTAGAAAAAAATTTAAGTTCTGATTTTTGGTTCTTGGAAAACCTAGGTTGTTACAGAAAACCTCGCTACCCACGCTATCCTTCTTCTTGTTATCATTAGGTGAACTAGCTTAAGAGACTCTTACACCTTGTTCCTCATGGAAATACGATACCCTAAATACTTCTGGGTGAAATGCTACAACGGTAATTCCATGCGCTTGCAGATTATTTCTATATGCGTTAAGGAATACCAACATCGAACAGGGGGTCAGCACCACCATTGCTTGGCTCCGATAGCCGAGCACTCCCATCATACTAGAGATGGGCCCCATGAAGGGCCTCACATTCTCGTCAGTGGGAGTCATCCCCACCATGTGTTGACACTAGAAGTGGCAAACGAATATATCGCAAGCATACGGTAGTCAATGTAGCCTTCACCGGGAGTATTCTAGGTATCGTATTTTTGCGGGGGGACATGAAGTGAACTAAGGATCAAGACCGTCCTATGATGATACAAAGAGTCTATGGTAGATGGGTAGAGAGGATCTTTATAACAATAATATCTAAGAAGGTATGGTAGATATAATGTCACAACCCTTGCTCACGGAGGCAGTAGGTGAGACAATAGGAGACAAAACTCCTATTCAAAGCAGCTACTCTTTTACTGGAGCCTTGCCGATTTAAAAACTTGCCTATAAACATGTGGTGGGATACGAAGACTAGATAGGGTTGTCACCACCTGGTAGCTACCACAAACAATCCATGTGACAACTGGCATACACAGGTAAGATATAGTCTAGACACCACGTCTACACTACACTTACTACTATAACTCAGGCCCACTAAGTTCCCTTAGCAAAGCTAGAGCACTCTACTAAAGTAAAGCGGGTACCAGTGAGAATCAACTATATATCTACTAAACTAGACTTAGAATATCAAATGCTATAGAAGATCTTGGATGACTACTTACAAGAATAGCGCATCCGCTTAGGTACACCTTGGAGAAGACACCCAATAGGCCCAAGGCTTTCTCCTCAAGACTTCCCTCACTCTCTCCCTACTAACATAACACTACTGCAGAGCTTCGCTAAAGCTACTAAGGAGTGGTTCACTCTATTGTGTCATGAATGAGAGTGAAGTCTAGGGGGTATTTATAGCTGGAGTGAGGGGTAGTGCCATGTCAGCGATCTAGGTGACTTCTCCTAGCCCTTGGATCCCACCGACCTTGAACCAACCTTTGATCAATGGTTCAGATCAAGGGGGATTCATAGAGGCGGTGCACCAAAGTTGAGCGAGTTTAGCCACCTAAGGAGGTCGGCCAACCTCCCTATGGCTGGTGGCCCATGCCATAACCTTCTAGAAGGTGTCCCCATGTGTCATGGTGAAGGTTGGATACTTTGGTCATGCTGGATACTTCGTTGTGGGCCCATCAATCCGTGTGCTCTTCCTTTTAGCCAATGGGAGAAGAGAACCTCGGGATCCAAAGGTGGAGATTGACTCTAGAAGTGTAGGGAGGATCATGGGAGGCTTGAGAGGGGTTAGTGGGTCCATGTTCAGGTTGGGCGACCTGCATATGGATCCTACAGCCACCCAAAGTCTATGCTTTGTGTACCTATAAGCAAATAATGACATGTACATGTGGAACCAAGTTATTAGTACCTAAGTCACTATGTTTTTGCATGTTAGCTCCCAGAAAGAGTGTTTTGTTGACGGTTTTGATGGTGTAAAATCATGCTAAAATTACCATCAACAAGACCCACCACACTTAAGTCTTTGCTCATCCTCGAGTAAAGGTTAGAGAGGAAAGAAGACAATGACCATGACATCTTCAAGATATATTGCAATCATAAGTTTTAGTCAAGACATACCTTATACAAGTGGGTTATGCGGTACTATCTAGCATATATCCTTCAGATGTTGAGAAATGGAACAGTTCTCAAAGCAAAGTCATCTTTCCTTTTTCACTTCTTGGTACTTAGAGTTTTGATAAGGTTTTCAAAAGAAAACACATAGTTCAATCTTACTCCTCAAATAGTACTCTCAAATCACTGAAAGGTGTATGAATCCTTACTAAGGCATAACATGAAGTTGCCTTCTTTTTGTTTCATCCTACATATAAATCAGGCTTATGTGGAGCTCACGTTGATAAACATGATAGCATACTTGCATTGAATATATTGTAAAGTCAAAACAAGGATTCGAGGAGAATAGTGTCATAATCCTAGATCAAGATGTGCAAGTGTGTGGAAACTGATGATGAACTTTATTGAACTCCTTGGCTTGTATGATCTCTCTATCTATCTTATGATTATTTTGAGACATGGCTATTTTTTTGACATGAGCTTTTCACTTTTGCTCACTTCTTTTTTTTGAATATTTTTTTTTCATAGCCATATCTCTTTTAGAAGAACTTCAAAGAGAGATCATATTAAACTTGGAGTATTTATTTGATGGAAAATGAAAAGCATGTTTCTACGTACTTCCAGTGTAGAAGCAGCATATCTATGTGGTGTGTACGTGATCTTGATCTTGGGACTATGACAAAATTCTCAACAAGGGTCAGCAAGTGTCGGGGACCTAATACCAGGGTACCCCAGAAGGTGGAACCGATGACCACCGAACGTGAAAAACTTCTAGATGCATAAGGGCTCCATGTCATCCCTTGTTCGAGTAATAGGAGTTCGGTTCCGCCTCGCCCGACGCCTTGAGGGCGGGCTCGGTCTCGCCCGAGGGCTGAGGGATGAATTCCGTCTCGCCCGACCCCGGAGGGGCGGGGTCAGCCTTACCCGACGCCTTTGTAGGATAACCCTGCCTCGCCCCAAAAGCTCAAGGCTAATCCCCGTCTCGCCCGACGCCTATAGGGCGGGCTCGGTCTCGCCCGAGGGCCGAGGGATAAACTCTGCCTCGCCCGACGCCTTGAGGGCGGGCTCGGTCTCACCCGAGGGCTGAGGGATGAATTCCGTCTCGCCCGACCCCGGAGGGGCGGGGTCAGCCTCACCCGACGGCCCAGAACGAGCCTCGCCCTGATCGATATCTATCCCTCATAATGATGGGTACAGGACGAGACAAGACGTTCGGGTCAACCATGGCTCCAACGACCATACCCTGCGCCCTGGCAGGAAAAGGACTGCCAGGGAACGACAGGACTGAAGCTTTAGACCCTTCCGGGCGCCGCAGAGCCCAAAAGGTATTACAGGTGCGTGCACCTCACCCTGTAGAGTTGTAGGCGCCGCCTTGATTCCTGGGACACGGAACCCGGCGAAGATATATACGACAACCGCTACGCCCCGAAAAAGGATTTGCTATCTCCACGAACGATGGGTATTCCGTCACCACATGGTGGACCCGAGGAGCGGCGCCCGCTTCCCGACCCCTCGTGTCCTCCCAACGAAGGCCTTGACCACGGCGTTACACCGGACCCCGACCCCGCATTCTCCCAACGAGGACTCATGAGAACCAGAAGGCGTGCGGAGCAAGGCTGGGGGAGGCTCATAAGTCAAAACCACTGTACTGCAGCCCATACCCTGCGCAGGGCAGCATTCTGTGACTAACCTGACATCCTACAGAGACATCGACAACATTGTAAACACTTATCTTCCTTCGCACTCATCAGAGTGGAGGACCTGACCAGGTAGACGTGAGCCACAAGACTAAGTAGAGTACGCGTCCTGGAGCCCTTACCCTTGTAAAGCCGGCCCCTTCATCTATAAAAGGGGATGCGCTTCTTCCGTTAAAAGGGGACGGAAGAAAATGGAGGACAAAACAATAGAACGCACTCACACACATTCAAGCAGCGACGAAGCTCTTGACCACCTTTCAATCCTTCGATCAGAGACTTGGGACCAGTCCCTCTCTCGGCAGTTTGTATCCCTTACTACGATCATTACGGTGCTAATAACACAAGCAAACAACAAATCGGGCGTAGGGACGTTTCGCCCAACCAAAGATAAATCCGGTGTCCTTTAGCGCACCATCCGAGCCTAACGCGCATTATTATAAATTCACTTGCCGGTGCTTATACGAAACACCGACGGTTGGCGTGCCAGGGGGGGGCTTTGCTGCGTTCAAACCAGGTCTCGGATGACCACCCACGCAATCACTGGGCCTGGGCGCACGCGTGCATTCGGCGACCGGATTTCATCATCACACTAGAAGGAGAGCTGGCACCGACCGACTCACCGCCCCCATCTCCCCTTCCATCAACCTCACCCGTCTCGTGCTTGAGGGTCCACCGGCAACTCCCGGGAGTCCGTCACCCAAAGAAGCCCCTCACAACGCCACGATGTGTCCGGAAGGGTCCGTATGGAGCGCCCGACAAGCGCTTTCCGTTCGGTCTCCATAACGCTGCGGCAACCGCCGGCCGCCTTCTAGCGCTTCGGGTGGTTCAACCACCCATGGACATCGAGTTCGTGGGGGGCGATTGAGCGGGATACGGAGACCCTCTACGAGCTCCTCAACGAGGAGCTCAGATCGCTTCTCGGCTCGGATTCCAGCGAGGGGAGCCACCACCCTTCCCGAGAATGCTACATGACGCACTTCGAGGGTCACGCCGAAAGCGCCTCGGGAAGAGGCCACCCCACGAACAATCCTAACAAAGCAGATCCGGGGAAGAAGGGACAGCCCCATCTCGCTTGAGGATGGAGCAGCTAAGGGCTCGTCAGCAAGAGATCGATGAGGCCGGGCAAGGGCTCGCACGGGAATACGCGGACATCAATCGCGAGATTGAACGCCGCAAAGACGGGAAGCGCGCAGCGCCACGCAGCGCACCGTACATCAAAGGATCCTCACCGACGATGGGGCCTTTCCTCACTTTGCTCGAGCCACCCGAACATCGCCAGCAGCGACCGCCTTTTGCTACATGGTCTCCGGAGGCCATGACGTCCGAGGATAGACGCGCTTATCGGGAGATTCGCACGTTGCTCGAAAGCGCTGCAGCCAAGAAGCGGCGGAAAGTTCGTTGTCTCGACGACGCGAACCCGACACTCACCAGCCAGCACCTTCCGGTGCATCCCACCAAGGACGATCAGACACCAAACACCGCCGGCGGCGGCAGCCCTCCGTCGTCCCAGACATCAATGCCTCGGGCCGTGGCGCGGCGTGACGTAGCATCATCGACGCCCGGAGACGTGCCCACGGCGACGAGGGAGAAGCAGCGCACCACGGCTATCATCCCCGACGTGGCGGGCGCTACGACAGCAACGAGGACCGAAGCCCGAGCCCGTCCCCGCCAGCCCTCGGGCCTTTGGCGGCACATCCTCAACGCCGCATTCCTCTAAGGTATCGACCGCCACGAACATTCCTAAATATTCGGCGAAACAAACCCCGGGCTTTGGCTCGAAGACTATCGGCTTGCATGTCGTGCCGGTGGTGCTAGCGATGATAATTTCATTATTTGCAATCTCCCGCTTTCTGGCCGACTCAAAGACGAAAGCGTGGTCGGAGCACCTACCGTCCAATGCTATTCAGAGTTGGGCGGATCTGACTGAGATCTTCGTGGGTAATTTCCAGGGCATGTACAAATGCCCTGGAAACCCATGGGACCACAAGAACTGCCGTCAGAAAGCCGGTGAAACCCTCCGCGGGTACATCCGGCGCTTTTCCCGACAGTGCAATGAGCTCCCGAACGTCGCCGACGCCGATGTAATAGGAGCCTTTCTGTCCGGAACGACCTGCGAATCCCTGGTCCACAAGCTGGGATGCAGGGGCCCGCGAACTACCAAGGAACTCCTGGACATCGCCACTAGTCACGCCTCTGGAGAAGAGGCAGTCGGGGCCATCTTTGATCGTACCGATGGAAAAACAAGGCGGGACGAGGACGCCAGCGAAGGCGCCTCCAACCGTCCCGCCAAAGGGAAAAATAAGAAGCAACGGCGCGACAACTTACTCGCGGCCGCTGCCGACCGCAAAGGTGGCCGGAAGCCCGCGGAGGGCACTCCGAACCACTTCGAGAAAATGCTCGAGGGGCCATGCCCAAACCACGCCTTCCCGGCCAAGCACCTATACAAGGAATGCGGCCTTATGCGCAAATACTTGGCTGGGGGCCTTAACAAGGAGGAGCAGGGGAAGGAGCCTGTTCCCACCACTAACGACACGGAGGAGAAGGATGACACCTTCCCAACTCCGACCGGTGCCCTCATGATCTTCGGAGGATCAACGGCCTACGACTCCAAGCGCCGCCAGAAGGTCGCGCGTCGAGAGGTCTATACCGCTGGACCGGCTATGCCAGCCTATCTCCGGTGGTCGGAATCCGCCATAACCTTCGACCGAACCGACCATCCGGATGCCATCCCACACCCGGGAAGGTATCCGCTTGTCGTCGACCCGATCGTCGGTCCAAAGCGGCTCACCAAGGTACTGATGGATGGGGGCAGCGGCCTCAACATCATGTACGCCAAGACGCTCGACGAGATGGGCGTCGACCGAACGCGCCTCCGCCCGTCCGAGCACCTTTCCATGGCGTCGTGCATCAGAAGGCAAGCCGTGCCACTAGGGCAGATTGACCTGCCCGTCACTTTTGGGGATCGATCCAATTACCGGACCGAGACCCTCACCTTCGATGTAGTGGGGTTCCCAGGGACTTTCCACGCCATTCTGGGGCGACCATGTTACGCGAAGTTCATGGCCGTACCCAATTACACATATCTGAAGCTGAAGATGCCGGGCCCCCGTGGGATCATCACCATCGGCACCTCCTTCCAGCGCGCTTACGAGTGCGAGGTCGAATCTCGCGGACACGCATCCGCTGGTCATCGCATCCGAAGAGCTCGTCACCCTCGTGGAGGAGGTCGGTGAGGGACACCCGACGCAAAAGAAGTCGTCCGGATCGCTCGAATCGGCAGAGGGTTCCAGGGGACGTCCTCTTGGATCCCAAAGAGCTCCGAGGGCAAAAAGTCCGAATCGGGACCGCTCTCTCCGCCGCATAGGAAAGCGCCGCTTCGTCGACTTCCTCCGCGCCAACAAGGACATCTTTGCGTGGAAACCCTCGGATATGCCGGGCATCCCGAGGGAGGTCGCCGAGCATACTCTCCAAATCCTTCCCGGCTCCAAGCCGGTGAAACAACGCTCGCGCCGCTTCGACGAGGAGAAACGCAGGCCATCGGCGAGGAGATAGCCAAACCATCGGCGCCGCAGGATTCATTAAGGAAGTGTACCACCCAGAGTGGTTAGCGAATCTGTTCTTGTTCGAAAAAAGCGGAAATGGAGAATGTGTGTTGATTATACCGGCCTCAACAAAGCGTGTCCAAAGGATCCATTTCCTTTGCCACGAATAGACCAAATAGTCGATTCCACCTCGTGGTGCGAAACCCTCTGCTTCTGGGACGCATACTCGTGGCTACCATCGGATCGCGATGAAAGAGTCCGACCAGCTCGCGACATCTTTTATCATGCCCTTCGGATCATTTTGCTACGTTTCAATGCCGCTTTGGTTTGAAGAACGCTGGGCAACGTATCGTACCAGCCTTTGTATGCTTAGTTGCTTTGGAGACCTCATCGGGCGAACCGTTGAGGCCTATGTCGACGACGACATCGTAGTCAAATCCAAGCGGCTCGACCACCTTGTCGCCGACCTTGAACGCACTTTTGCGAAACTCCGGCGAACGGCATCAAGCTCAATCCCGAAAAATGTGTTTTCGGGTCCCGAGGGGCATGTCGCTTTCGGCTTTATCGCTCTCAAATGTGGCATCGAAGCCAACCCGGAGAAGATATCAGCCATCACGAGGATGGGCCCGATCCAAAACATAAAGGGGGTTCAGCGGATCACCGGGTGCCTTGCCGCTCTCAGTCGATTCATTTCACGCCTCGGTGAACGAGGACTCCCCCTTTATCGACTCCTCAAGAAAACCGACCGCTTGAGTGGACAAATAGAGGCTCGTGAAGCACTTGACATGGTTAAACGATTTTTACTAAGCCGCCGATCCTAGTCCCTCCATGCGATGGAGAATCTCTCTTACTATATATATCGGCCACCACCCAAGTGGTTAGCTCCGCCTTAATAGTAGAGCGAGAAGAAGAGGGGCACGCCTTCAAGGTGCAGCGCCCTGTATATTTCATCAGCGAGGTGTTATCCGACTCCAAAACCCGCTACTCCCAGATCCAGAAACTCCTCTACACCGTCCTCATCACCAAAAGGAAGCTACACCACTACTTCGAGTCACACCCCGTGACAGTAGTGACGTCGTTCCCCCTCGGCGAGGTCGTTCGTAGCCATGACGCTACGGGAAGAACCGCAAAGTGGGCACTCGAGCTGATGGATCAGGGCATTTCTTATATCCCCCGAACGGCGATCAAATCTCAGGCACTGGCTGACTTCATCGCGGAGTGGACTGAGGTCCAGATGCCACCAGAAGCCGTCGATCAAGAGTACTGGATAATGTACTTCGACGGATCGCTGATGAAGAAGGGCGCCGGAGCAGGACTAGTCTTTGTATCCCCCCTCGGGGTCCACATGAGGTACATGGTTCGCTTCATTTTCCTCATCAAACAATACTGCAGAATCTGAAGCGCTCATCAACGGCCTCACGAATCGCCATCGAAGCCGGGCATCCGACGCCTTGACGCGTCGAGGCGACTCTCACCGGTCGTCAACCAGTCATGAAAGAGTCGGGCTGCCACGATACCAAGATGGAGGCATACCGTCAAGAGGTCCGACGTCTGAGGACAAGTTCGACGGCCTCGAACTCAATCATATCCCCAGCGCCTCAACGGCGGCCGATACACTCGCAAAAAGCAAAGATCCACCGAGAGCCGGTTCCAACAGCGCCTTCGCCAAATGACCAACACAAACCCTCGATGCGCTTACGCTGGGTCGGAACAAGCCGACGATGGCCCTTCTAGTCCGACCCCCAAGGCCGATCCGCCAACTGCTCCTCCCGACCCCGAGGTCATGGAGATTGAAGAAGACCCAAAGAATGGAGTCCGATCCTCCCAATGACCGGAGAACGCTTTACATCGACTATCTCCTCCACGACGTACTACCAACCAACAAGACAGAAGCCTCGACGGCTCACAAGGACGCGGCAGCTAAATCCTTCGTTCTTGTAGAGGGCGAACTCTACAAACGAAGTCACATCGGAATTCTGCAACTTTGTATCCCTGGCGAACAGGGAAAACTCCTACTGAGCGACATCCACGGAGGGGCATGCGGACACCATGCCGCACTCAAGAACCTTGGTTGGGAAGGCATTCCGACAGGTTTCTATTGGCCCACCGCAGTAGCCGATGCCGAGCAAATTGTACGCACCTGCGAAGGGTGCCAATACTACGCTCGGCAAACGCACCTCCCGGCCCAGGCTCTCCAGATGATCCCCATCACGTGGCCCTTCGCGGTCTGGGGGCTTGACCTGGTTGGGCCACTTAAAAAAGCGCCCGGAGGCTTTACCCACCTGCTTGTCGCCATAGACAAGTTCACAAAATGGATTGAAGCTCGGCCAATATCCACAATCAAATCCGAGCAAGCTGTTTTGTTCTTTCTCGACATCATCCATCGCTTTGGAGTACCAAACTCCATCATCACGATATAACGCACGCAGTTCACCGGTAGGAAATTCGCTCGCTTCGTGATGAACAACACATCCGAATCGATTGGGCAGCCGTCACAAGACCCTCGACGAACGGACAGGTCGAGCGCGCAAACGGCATGCTCCTTCAAGGCCTCAAACCTAGAATTTTCAACCGGTTGAACAAGTTCGGCGCGCGTTGGCTCGCTGAGCTCCCGGCTGTGCTCTGGAGCCTAAGGACGACTCCTAGCCGCCACCGCCACACACCCCCTTCATGATCTACGGCTCGAGGCCGTTCTCCCGACGGACCTCGACTATGGAGCGCCAAGAATTAGAGCATATGACGAACAGGGAGCCGAGGCATCTCACCAAGACGCCATGGACCAGCTGGATGAGGCCCGCGACATCGCCCTCCTCCGCTCAAATGGTACCAAAAGCGTTACGGGCGGTACCACAGCCGACGGGTGCGGGTCGAGCCTTCAACGTTGGAGACCTCGTCCTCCGCCTTTGTGCAGAGCAACAAGGATCGCCACAAACTCTCCCCGCCTGGAAGGGCCCTACATCGTCATGAAATACTTTGCCCAGCGCCTACGGTTGAAAACCATCAAAGGCGAGGTCTTCACCAACGCCTCGAACATTGAGCAACTACGTTGTTTCTATCCTTAAAATAAGCTTACACTTTTCCTTATCGCTTTTTGTCTTAATGAACCCCCGATCCTTAGTGACTACCGACCCCCGCAAATTGCGAGGGTCGACCTCACTGGGGGCTGGCATATGATCGTAACATATGTCATGTGTAATACAAGTATTACTTATTACGCTTGTAAAAATCCTCTGTTATACTTGCAAACATTTTCTAAGTTTTCCATTCGCCTCAGAACGAGTTTTGAGGGCTAAGATCTTGGGAACCAATTCAAATACAACTGGTAGGACTGCAAGGCACCCACGCCCAAATGGGTCAGCAACCTCTTTGCTCACCGGTTCAATCAAATTAGTTCGCCACGCCCCTAGTTTCCTATGACTTAGACCATGAGAAGGGTTGGAAAGCGTTAAAATGACTTGCCATAAGCCAAGGATGCAATTTTGTTCATTTTTGCACAAATTCACCACTTACAAAGCGATGTCATTACAAAAAAGGAACAATATACTCCGAGGATCGTTTTACCCGGGGCTTCCCCACAACGTTATTTCATTACGCCTCGGCTCAGCTCTACCACAAGTGTTATCATGGTCGCCGCGCCACGCCCTCCATCGGCGATGTCCGGGCGTGTACACGGGCCAGTCGTCTCATCGCGTCACCGTACACGCTCTCCATCGGCGATGTCCGGTATGCGTGTACACGGGCCAGCTCATCTACTACGGTCGCCGTGCCACGCTCTCCGTCGGCGACATCTTTTGCCGGATCTCGGCGGCGCCACCATCTCACGACGACTCCACCGTAACGTCCGGGACCACGCCATCGTCGTCGGCGCGACCCGGCAGCAACGACGCCTCCACCGAACGTCCGGGGACCACGCCATCGTCGTCGGCCGCGACCCGGCAACGCGCCGCTCCGCCGAACGTCCGGGGACTACGCCATCGTCGTCGGCCGCGACCCGGCAGCGACGCCACCGCCATGACGCTCGAGGACTACGCCATCATCCCCAGCCATAACCACGATAACGGCATATGGGCGAGAAACGCCTCCGCCAAGGGGAGGGCGAACGAACGACGCGACGCAGCCAACGACGTACGACGCCCACCGACGCCTCCTTTCCTTCGCCAAAGCAATACCTCGCAAAGGGCCACGCGCACCATCTCGCTCACGTTGGATAACCTCCGCTCGACATCACGCACTGTAATCACGAGCAAGTTTGTAAGTTCTCTATCTCTCTCTCGCATTATTCTCGCCTCACTCAGAACCACCACGACGCACGGACGCGCTTGGCGGAAAGGAAGAAGAAGGAGAGATAGCGGCTCGGAGGCGGCGTAAGGGGAGGTGGGCCGAGAACTCCTCTCCCTCCCTATTTAAAGAGGAGGCGCAGAATTAAGGAAAGGCGAAAGGTCGGACGAAAAACCCTCTCCTTCCCTTTTTAAATACGCAATCAATGCCGATTGATATCCGAGGGGACGCACTGTAAGTGACGGGACGAACCACGGTTCTCGGTTCCCTCTTTGGTCAAACCGAACACTTTGCTGGGTATGGCCGCCATCGACCCGCTCCGGACGCTGGGCGATTAAGGCACCTGCGATAGGCGTACAAATTTTTCGCCTTCCCATGCAGACCACGACGACGACCCGATGACGGGACCTTCAGCTTCTCCTGGGTCGACCGCTCGCCCCCGAAGACACGATTTAACGAATGACCAAAGAAAGATAAGCCTCTCATCTTTCACTTTTTATGCGTTAGAATTTGTTCGCAAGATTCCGACCCCACCGAAAAAGCGAGGGACGCGAGCATCACTGGGGTCATCGAGGATGACTACCAATCCGACATCCTCTTCACCCGACCCTCCGTGACGCTTGAAACTAAGGGCGCGACATACAGCACAAAGCTTTGAGTAAAACTGGACGAACTAGCAAACCCTACGCCCGATAGCTACAATGTTTCTATTCACCAAAAAATCATGCTCAAACGCCTCTCGCGTCTCTCGGTTTCGACGTCCGCCTTTCTCAAAGAAGGGATCAAGGGGTCCGCCTACAAACAACCAGGTTGCCCAGTTAATTGAACAGCTTTTCGGATCTTCACCAAGACACAAAACAAAGAATGGCAATTCTTATGCAGGTTTTTCAAACTCGTCACAAACGTCGGGACCCGAACCCATCCGGTAGGAGCTTTTCCGCCACTCATACCACCAAGGTAACGCCACCACCTTTATTTTCAATTAAATCTCGCATTCAAAACATTTCATATGCAAAAAATTGCATCCCAATGATTCGTGTCGCACCACACAAACGATCGTCAGCTTTTATCCGATATAGGCAACCACAGTCCGAGGTTCAAGGTCGGCCCGTGAAGGGCTCGAGGCCGCCTCACGCCGAACACAGCTGTGGAGAGATAACCGAGACGAGCCCCAGCCGCCCCGCCTCGACCCCGCCGAAGCGAACCGGGACGTCTCGACCTTCTCTCGCTCGATTCTAACCTCGAGCCAAACCCACGTAATCTCCATCGAGGAGAGGCCATCGGGCGGGCCGCTGAGCTTATCGAACGACTTAGGCATCTGCCGGGGGCGGGTTAAGAAGTTGTGGAGTGCCACCGAGAGGGCTCTGCCGACCCCATCAAAGAAATGATGGACCCGGATTCCGCATTTAACGTATTCGTTAAGCGAAGCTCGTTGAGCGCGGTACTCAAGCCGTCGAGGCAAGTGTCGCTCACTCACCCCTCCGATTGCGAAAACCGAGGACGGGTAACACGCAAATAACGGCCGACCCTATCGAGACCACGACAAGGCTCGGGGGCTCGGGCCAAACAATGCAGGACAAAGGCCCCACCTTGCCGAGCCCATAGAGTTCCCGGTTGGGATTTCATTGGAAGACAGTATGGGATTATTGCGATGGCATCCATTATCACCGTAACCATGATTCCGGTCTCGGTAACACCCGACCCCAAAGAAAAGGGGGTCGGACCTTACTGGGGCATTTAAGGTATGGCTACCTCCTCTCCTTCTTTCGTAACAATCTCCTCGCATTATAATCAGCGGCATAATTCAGGGGAACATATTGGTAAGACCGTAAAAAATGAAATCGCAAAAATCAAACAAAACGAAATTAAGACGCAAAAGCACGAAAGGCGTCCAGACTCGAAAAGTACCGACACTTGTTCACATATTACATATAAGTTATTCTCAAAATTGTTCGACTAATTACTTCCGCGGAGGGAGAACCATCTCTTTCAGATTGTCTGCCAGGTTCTTCGCAAGGGGAGCGACCATCTGCTCCATTTCCTCCAGCTCTTCATCCTCGTAGGTGGACGGAAAGCCTTCGCTCATCACTTTCAGGTTTATTTCCTTCTCATAGTGGGCGTGGGCGACGGTGAAGGCCTAGGTAATCCCGGCGTGAAAGGCACTCTCCTCAAGCTGGCCTACCCGAGCCGTGATACCTCCGACACGAGCCACGAGCGGGCTGGTCTCCACCGGCTCCGTCACATTCAGGGCGTTAAGAACAACCCCGACCGTAGCTTGTAGAAGATCGTGCTCATCACTCTCAGCCTGAAGGGCTCTGCGCGTATAGGCAGCCTCTTTCTCCAGCTTGGTGGCGGCGTTCTCAGCACTCGACTTTCCTTTCACCGCGTCGTCAAGCTCCGCCCGGAGAGAGTGGACCACCTCGACGTCCTCGTCCACCTTCCGCTGGAGGACTATGGCCCTACTCTCGGCCTTCCGCCGGAGGTCCCGCTCCATCTCCAGCTCCTTCAGGACTTCGCTGGCCTTCTCATTGGCCGCGGCATTCCTCTGCAGCAGCTCATCTCGCTCTTTTTTGAGTCCGCAATCTCCTCTCCATCTAGCTTAGACCTCTCCCGACAGTCCTCGAACATTCCGTGCGCCTCCTCCGCATCTGACGCGCTGGGCCTCCCGCCTCGAACAAAGAGAAAGTCAAGGCGCCCAAGTCTGCTCAGCACGGGCCTCCTCGAAGGCGATCCTCTCCGCCTTACATTCGCTCATGGAGGAATTGGGATTTATCCTGCCACGAGCAACAAGAGTATGAGGAGGAAGAAGGCTGATATCGGGAATACGAGAACACAAAAACACATGAAGAAAGAAGAAAGTCTAGAAAATACCTGAGTGGTAGGGATAACGATCTCACGGAGGGCTCCTCCGGCTTTGGTCCAGGCGTTCAAAGATGGTCGAGATCCCGATGTCAAGACCCTCCCGCCCATGCTCTCGGAATGATCATCGAGCGAGAAAAGAGCCGACGTCGGGTCCCGAGCATCCATCCACTAGAGCGGCGGCTCTCCCCGCGCAGGGGAGCGGTTTCCTCCCAACAAAGGGGCCGGTGGCGGCTCCCTCCTGACCCTGTGTGGCACCACCACCGCACTCGAGGACCCTCCGGCTGGACCCTCCTCCGTCTGGGCCGCTTCGAGCGCCACGGGTGGATCCACATGGGCGCCTTGCGACGCGGACTGCACCACGCCCTCGGGTGCCACCACGACCGTGTCCGGCCGATCCCCGGCTTGGCGCGCCATCCACGACCACCGTCACCGGTGGTATCGCGGTCCCGGCGGCCGGTTGTTCCACGCCCGCCGCGAAGAGACCGCTTCGCTCGAGAACCTCCGGGTGTGGGAGCCACCTTGACGCCGCCGGTTCGGCCAACGCGCCCCCGACATCGGCACCACTCCTCTGCCAAAATGGGTGGCTCCAGCGACGCCGTCTACCCCACTTGAAGGGCGAGACTCTTCTTGGGCGCCAGGCCCGTGGGTGACCCGTCCGCAAGAACTCTGCGCAAAGGTAATAACCATTAAGTCAAAATAAAAAGGAAAAAGGATGAAAATAGAGGAATCAACAGCTTACGTTGACGCCCTCGGCGGCGAAGCGCTTTTGGGATGGATCCCCGCACCCTGCCTCGCTCATCCGGGCGGGACCGTTTCATGCCTACCCCCCGCCCGGGCGGGGGTCCATCTTGTCGGGCGCGCCCCGAGTCGCCTCCTCTCCATCGTCTCGTCGGGCGCGGCCCCGAGCCGTCCCCCCCCCATCCATCATCTCACGGGTGCAAAGCACCGAGCTGCTCCCCTTCATCGCCGCCTCGGGGATGGCGGCGATAGGTTCGCCTTTCCCATCCACCGGTCCTCGGCAAGACGCCAGGTGAAGAGGCGGACTCGCCGCCTCCACTAACCTCATCGATTCACTTCCCTCCGCGTGAAAGGCGAAGGGTCCCTGCATGGGTGGGTGGCCACTTGTCGCCGCCTCCTCATCCTCCCAGACGCCCCAATCCACGCCGACGGCTACCTCGCCGCCGCCGCCGTCATCATCATCATCATCGCCATCCTCACCGCTCACGTCTCTCCCGATCCCGCCTCCTGCTTGATCGTTTCGCCTTCTTCTTCATCTCCTCCTTTGCCTCCTTGTCCCGCTTTCGGCATGAGTCGATTCGCCGCCGCCACAACCTTGTCCTTCTACAAAGAGGGTGGGCTATCCTTGAAGACTAGCCCCTCGGCTAGCCCCAACATTACTGAAGCAAGTGTTAAAAGAGGGAGATTCAGGAGAAAGAAAAGAATGCAGGAGAAGAGGGCTTACGAATTCGAAGAACCCAGGCTCCGGCCGCATTGGAGGATGCCCGGGCACCGGATACACGATGTCGAGGACCCTGCCGGCGGAATCCTTCGTCGGCTCCGTCGCCTCCTTGATACGCTGCGCCACTTCCGAATAAGGGAGCGCCTCATCAACGAGCACCGTCCCCTCGAACGATATCCCTGGCGTCATCCGGTGTAGGGGAAGCACACGCGCCATCAGTGGCGCCACCCTCCTCGCGTGGTAGGCACCGATAATCCCCGACCCCTTTACACCCCGACCCTTCAGGGCATGGAGGCGGAGAGAAGGTCGGAGATGTGCTTCTTGTCTTTAGTCTGGACGCCCAAATTTCACGACGCCGGGGCACCCACAATAAGACGTCCGGTGTACTTCGGTAGGGTGGCACTCACATCATCCCTAACATAAAACCACTCATGAATGCCATCCCTTGTTGGATGTAGCCGACGCATGTGTCGGGTAACCTTCGACCGGGTATGGCGCAGTGAATGCTTGGCACACCCCATCGGCGCATCCACTTCTTTCCCCCCAATCTTCCTCTTCGACAGACTAATGCTAAAGAAATACCGCCACAGATCAAAATGGGGATCGATCCCCAGGAAACCCTCGCACAGGGCAACGAACGCCGCCATATGCTGAATCCCATTGGGAGTGAGATGCTGCAGCTCTACCTCATAGTAATCTAATAGCCCCCGAAGAAATCTATGCGCTGGTACCCGAATCCCCGCTCATGGAAGATGGCAAAGGAGACGACATACCCTTCAGCGCACACCGGCTCACCCTCGTCGCGGGAGTAACCACTCTGGATGGCGGATAGTGGGCGGAGAAGGCCACGGCGGACGAGGCCCTCCAGACGCCGGAAGTGATGCTTGATCTCGCCCCACAACTCCATTGAAACAGAGGGGGGGAAGGGCAGCGCGAGCTTAACTGGCGGTCAAACACAAACGCAGTTTGGCGGACGGTGGCGTCTGCGGGCGCAAGAGGTCGGGAAGATTGGCGGTGGATGTTTCGGAACGCAAAGAAAGGGGAGTGAAACACGGGACCCTGGGGGCGAACCCCGTGGTTTTATAGGAGGCGACGGACGCGAGAAGGGCAACCGTCCGCCTCGATCTCCGGGTCTACCACGCACGCCACCGCGTCACGTCGTGGGACACGCGCTCGCAGTCCCTATCCTCTCATCCCAAAAAATCTCGGCGGACGGTTAGCCTTCCCCAAGCGAATCCGGACTCTCCACCCACCGGGAAGCACAAGCCACAAAGGCCCGCTTTTTTTCTCTTTGGCCCACCTAGGGCCCAAAGAACTCACGGCTTGGCCCAACTAAGAAGGAATCCACGAACAATCCGCCACCAAGGGCAAAAGCACCAGTGAGGACGGCCCCGAATCAGTCCCCAGTAAACAGGACGCCACGACCCACTCGGAAAAACCCAGCTTGATGAAAAATTAAGTCCTTCACCTACCCGCTGAAGGGGCGATACAACCCCCAAGCGACTCTACTCGAGTCACCCGGGCTCCTCGGTTACACCCATCTGGAAGGCCACACACCCTCCGAGCAAATTAGCTTCAACGAAATCAAAAACACCCTCCAGGCGGTTCTACCCGAATCACCTGGAGTCTCGGGGGCTACTGTCGGGGACCTAATACCAGGGTACCCCAGAAGGTGGAACCGATGACCACCGAACGTGAAAAACTTCTAGATGCATAAGGGCTCCATGTCATCCCTTGTTCGAGTAACAGGAGTTCGGTTCCGCCTCGCCCGACGCCTTGAGGGCGGGCTCGGTCTCGCCCGAGGGCTGAGGGATGAATTCCGTCTCGCCCGACCCCGGAGGGGCGGGGTCAGCCTTACCCGACGCCTTTGTAGGATAACCCCGCCTCCCCCCAAAAGCTCAAGGCTAATCTCCGTCTCGCCCGGCGCGCCTATAGGGCGGGCTCGGTCTCACCCGAGGGCCGAGGATAAACTCCGCCTCGCCTGATGCCTTGAGGGCGGGCTCGGTCTCTCGCCGAGGGCCGAGGATGAATTGCCTCGCCCGACCCGGGAGGGGCGGGTCACCACCCGACGGCCCGAAACGAGCCTCGCCCTGATCGATATCTATCCCTCATAATGATGGGTACAGGACGAGACAAGACGTTCGGGTCAACCATGGCTCCAACGACCATACCCTGCGCCCTGGCAGGAAAAGGACTGCCAGGGAACGACAGGACTGAAGCTTTAGACCCTTCCGGGCGCCGCAGAGCCCAAAAGGTATTATAGGTGCGTGCACCTCACCCTGTAGAGTTGTAGGCGCCGCCTTCAGCTCTGGGACACGGAACCCGACGAAGATATACGACAACCGCTACGCTCCAGGAAAGGATTTGCTATCTCCACGAACGATGGGTATTCCGTCACCACACGGTGGACCCGAGGGAGCGGCGCCCGCTTCCCGACCCCTCAGGTCCTCCCAGTCAGAAGGCCTTGACCACGGCGTTACACCGAACCCCGACCCCGCATTCTCCCAACGAGGACTCATGAGAACCAGAAGGCGTGCGGAGCAAGGCTGGGGGAGGCTCATAAGTCAAAACCACTGTACTGCAGCCCATACCTTGCGCAGGGCAGCATTCTGTGACTAACCTGACATCCTACAGAGACATCGACAACATTGTAAACACTTATCTTCCTTCGCACTCATCAGAGTGGAGGACCTGACCAGGTAGACGTGAGCCACAAGACTAAGTAGAGTACGCGTCCTGGAGCCCTTACCCTTGTAAAGCCGGCCCCTTCATCTATAAAAGGGGATGCGCTTCTTCCGTCAAAAGGGGACGGAAGAAAAAGGAGGACAAAACAATAGAACGCACTCACACACATTCAAGCAGCGACGAAGCTCTTGACCACCTTTCAATCCTTCGATCAGAGACTTGGGACCAGTCCCTCTCTCGGCAGTTTGTATCCCTTACTACAGATCGTTACGGTGCTAATAACACAAGCAGCAACAAACTGGACGTAGGGACGTTTCGCCCGAACCAGTATAAATCCGGTGTCCTTTAGCGCACCATCCGAGCCTAACGCGCATTACTATAAATTCACTTGCCGGTGCTTGTACGAAACACCGACAGCAAGGTTTGACCAAACTCAACACAAAAACAAGTAACATAAGAAGGTTTCGAACATTGTATGAACATGTATGGCTTTGGTAGGAATTTTCTCACTATTGAGGAGTAAGTGACACTATGGTTTTATGACATTTTCAAAAATAAACCTCTAAGCACTTTGAGTAGAAAAGGTATGAATCATGAGCCAAGAACCATATCACATTTGTCAACAACTTAGTCAATATGATTTTCCTAGCAAGGTATATTTCCCACAAGCATAAGCATATGCAAGAATTGAACTTTATGAAGCCTCTACCCTTCAAATGTCAAAAATCATGTCACTTTCTCAAACCTCATTTTCAGATGTAGATCTTCTTGTTTTTATTTTATTATTTTTTATTATTTATTTATTTATTCATTTATTCATTATAGGGAAATAAACAAAAACAAAGGAAAAGTGCACCAAAGGAGGGAAGGAGCGTGGCAAACAAGTCAGGTAGAAGTCTAAAGAGTAGTGTACACTGACTAATGCACCTAGGGGCCCATGGTGGGGGCGGCTGACCCCACCTTGGGGCCTCTAGCCACCTCGGTGTTCGCCATGCGTGTTCTTACCTCTGAAGATGTACTCCTGCACTTGTGCTTTCTAGTTGAGTGTCCATATGGCGATCGCTTGACCTCAACAAGTGACCGTTGGAGCCTAGATTTGACGAGCAAATGTGTTTGGCCATAGACATCAACCCTGTTCCATATTCAAAGTGGTGCCAAGGAGTGTTTGGGCAGTCGTCGATGCCCCCACACTTGGTTCACTGTGTATTGGTTCATAGAAACAAAGGAAATGTCAAGTGCATGGGCCCCGTTGGTGGCAACACACCAGCAAAACCAAAATTTTATTGATCTCATTAACTAATCATTAGCACAGGTTACATAGATAAAAATGAAATGAAGGAAATGAAATCAAACAAACCTAAGTGCCTAAAATTATTGTGAAAGGAATGCTAAGATGCCTAAGGAGAGGGTGGAAAGAGGAGATCCTCTTGCCCTACGGCCTTAGCGAGGTGCTTCATCTTCGCATTGGTGCTAATGTAAAGGGTGCAGAAGTTGTCATCTAGATCTAAATGAGCCATCCTAAACTCCGCTACGCGCTCTTCTAAAGCCCTATTATTGTTCCTAAGGGTAGAAACTACATGAAGAAGCCTCTCTACATCACTCTTCTCGACATGATCATCATCCTCAAATTGCCCCGGTAGTCCGTTGATCCATGTTGGATCACGCGTCTGCCAGACCATCTTGGGAGCGCTCGTGGACTCCAGTGACTCCCGAAGCTTCTTTTGCTCCTTAGAGGTGAGTAGGGGTATGAAAACCTTGCTAGCCCTTAGACCACCACCGATGATCTTGTGGTTCTTCATGAAGGTAGGCATCAAGGGTGTGTATGAGTGGGAGTACTCTGCACTCGACACATCCCCCGAGGAGATGGTGATGGCACGAGGATTCTCCACCGCAGGGCTCTTCGCCTTGAGTCCTAATTGGCCCATGGTAGGTCTCTTGGGTGTCAGTGATCGAGATAGAGGATTCTAGAGATCTCTGCATGGAGTCAAAGACTAGGAAGCAACACAGGGACTGCGGAGGGCTTGGGCAATGTCGACCGACCTCTATCAAGGTTGCATGACGCCCCTATGGTGTCTGGTTGCCCTCCAGCCGGTGGGATCATGGCCAGGGCTCCACCTCTATTGTGTCAATGGCCATGATAGTAGTTTGGCTCTCTAGATGGGTGTTTGGAGGCTTAGAAGGGCCTTCCCCATAGTGAACAATGGGCATCTTGCCAAGATCACGAGTTGGGGCCATGGTGGAGGTTCTCTTGGTGGCTTGGAAGGCACAAGGTAGAGGGAGATTAGCTGGTGATGGTTGGAGGTAAGGTGGAAAAAGGGAGAAGGGGAGGAGAGGTTAAAAAAAGATCGTGCCAACATTCACAACCCCTGTTTTCACGAGACTTACGACACGGTGCGCATTGTGAACATTGGGCAATGTTTAGGATCACTAGGTCGGGCTAGATGGCTCCCCAAGGCGGTCGATCGACCTACATCTGGTGGAACCAGACCAAGTGGCTTTGGCTCGGGACTCTCCTTACTCGCTTTTATGTATTCTCTAAATGGTAGCCCAGCATGTCTCCATTTGGGGGTTTCCTGACCTCCTTATGGAGCCTCCCTAGTCTAGTTTTTGTCCTAGAGACAAGTCTAGTTATGTGAAACCTATACTATCACAGAAACTAACCAAAAGCAAAAAGAAGTGAAGACATGTAGATTTTAGTTATGTTAATTTAGGATTAATGATAAATTCTAACATGTCAACTTCTTTTTCTGGTGGTCCATGCTCATAGAAAACTTTAAGACGTTGGCCATTTACCTTAAAGATGTTATCATCGTCGCCTAGAGCATGATAGCTCCATGTGTCGTAGCATTGACTACGTGGAATGGTCCTTCCCATTTGCTTCTAAGTTTTCCATGGCCAAATAGCTTGACCATTGAGTTGAACATGAGGACCTTGTCTCTTGGGTTGATTTTTTTCACCTTGATTCTCTTATCATGCCATCTCTTTGTTCTTTCCTTGTAAATTCTGGCATTGTGATAAGTTGTATCTCTCCATTCTTCAAGCTCTTTGATCTTTCTATGCTTACCAGTAGTGGGCAAATCCATGTTCTACTTTTTGATGGCCCAATGTGCTCTAAACTCTAGCTCAGCAGGTAGGTGGCATGTCTTCCCGTATACAAGTTGGTATGGTGACATACCAATTGGTGTCTTGTATGCGGTGCTGTATGCCCAAAGTGCATCAGGTAACTTACTTTTCCATGCTATCCCCATTTCATTCATGGTCTTTTGCAGAATGTTCTTGATTTGTTTGTTGGAGGTTTCTGCTTGCCTGCTTGTTTGAGGGTGATATGGGGTTGCCACATTGTGCCTTATTCCAATATTCTTCAAGAATTGGCAAAATCCCTTGTCGATGAAATGTGACCCTCCATCACTAATCACCATCCTTGGTGTACCAAACCTTGGGAAATTGACTTCTTGGAACATCTTCTTGGAGTTTTTGGCATCCGCAGCCTTGCAAGGTAAGGCCTCCACCCATTTGGAGACATAATCAACAACCACCAGTATGTACTCGCTGCCTTGAGATATTGGGAATGGACCCATGTAATCAATTCCCCATATGTCAAAGAGCTTGATATGCAGGTTGTTTGTAAGTGGCATCTCATCAGGGTGTCGATGATCCCGTGTTTCTGGCATCTTGCGCACCTCTTCACATAGTCAAGGGCATCCTTGTACATGGTTGGCAGTAGAACTCGCTTTGCCACATCTTTGCATGGGTTCTGTATGCTCCATAGTGGCCTCCATATTCTGCTCCATGACATCATTCTACGATCTTGATTGCTTCATTCATGGGTACACATCTTCTCAACATGCCATCATTATAGACATTGTAAAGGTATGGCTCATCCCAAAGGTGCACTCGACTTTCTTAGATGAGCTTTTTCTTATCTGCCCCTGGTGGTACATATCCTGCAACCAAAAAGTTCACAATATTTGCGTACCAGGGGTTGGAGTCTATGATCTTGAGAAGCGTGTCATCCCGGAGGAAGTTGTCAATGAGCAAATCCTGTGCGTCTTTGAATTGCATTCTAGACAAATGATCAGCAACATAATTTTCTACCCCCTTTTTATCTTTTATTTCAAGATCAAATTCTTGGAGCAGCAGGATCCATCTTATTAGACGGGGTTTAGCATCTTTCTTATTGAGCAAGTAGTTTAGAGCAGCATGATTAGTATAAATGATTACGGTGGCTCCAACTAAGTAAGATCCAAACTTGTCTATAGCAAAAACCACAATCAACAATTCCTTTTCAGTTGTTGCATAATTCAATTGTGGCCCCGTTAAGGTTTTGCTAGCATATGAGATTACAAGATTTTTCTTATCTTTGGTTTGTCCTAAGACAACACCAATAGCATAATCACTCACATCACACAATATCTCAAAGGGAAGCGTCCAATCAGGAGGTTGAATGATTGGAGTAGAAATAAGTGTTTTCTTAAGATAGTAAAAAGCATCTAAGCACTCATCATTGAAGTCAAAGGGTGTGTATTTAGCAAGCAAGTTTCTTAAAGGACGGGCAATTTGAGAGAAATCTTTTATAAACCGCCTATAAAAACTAGCATCCCAAGAAAACTATGAACACCCTTAACATTCATGGTAGGTGGGAGCTGCTCTATGACTTCTATCTTAGCCTTATCCACCTCTATCCCACGCTCAAACACTATGTCCTAGCACTATGCCTTTCCAAACCATGAAATGGCATTTTTCCTAGTTCTGGACTAAGTGCTTCTCTTCGCATCATTGTAAGACTTGGTCTAGGTTCTCTAGACAATCATCGAAAGTCTTACCATAGACGGAGAAATCATCCCTGAAAACTTCCATGATTTCTTTGATCATATCGGAGAAGATGGACATCATGCACCTTTGAAAAGAAGCAGGGGCATTGCATAGACCAAAAGACATTTGTCGATATGCATATGTCCCATAGGGGCATGTGAAAATGGTCTTACTCTGATCGTCAGGATGGATAGGGATTTGATGATGGCCCGAATACCCATCAAGGAAACAGAAGAAAGAATGCTTTGCAAGCTGTTCCAACATCTCATCAATGAAAGGCAACGGGAAGTGATCTTTCTTTGTAGCCTTGTTAAGTTTTTGGTAATCTATACACATCCTCCATCCCATGACGGTCCGTTTAGAGATAGTGCCAATCTTGACACAAGATAGCTGAACGGTTTGCGTCGAATGTGCCATAGGCTCGGGAATCGTTCGGACACACCCAATGAAACTCCTAGGTGACGTGGGTCAAGTGGAATCTCACTTCTTTCTATTTGGAGATAGTGTTAGTGTTGGTGTAAGATAGGTGCACATTTTGCGCCAAACGTACCATCGCCTCAGAAATCGTTTTGGGCGCACCCGATGGTACTCCTAGGTGACGAGGCTCAAGTTCATGCTCGCTCCATTTTGAGATAGTGCTAATCTTGACGCAAGATAGGTGCACAGTTTGCGTCGAACATACCATAGGCTCAGAAATCATTTTAGACGCACCCGATGGAACTCCTAGGTGACATGGGTCATGTGGAACCTCACTTCTTTCCTTATGGAGACAGTGTTAGTGTCGGTGCAAGATAGGTGCACGGTTTGCGCCAAATGTACCATCAGCTTAGAAATCGTTTTGCACGCACTTGATGGTACCACTAGGTGACAAGGCTCAAGTGGAAGCTCATTTTGGTCCATTTGGAGATAGTGCTAATCTTGACGCAAGATAACTACACGGTTTGCGTCGAACGTGCCATAGGCTCAGAAGTCATTTGGATGCACCGAATGGAAATCCTAGGTGACGTGGGTCATGTGGAATCTCACTTCTTTCTGTTTCGAGACAGTGTTAGTATCGTTGCAAGATAGGTAGACATTTTGCGCCAAACGTACCATCGGCTCAGAAATCATTTTGGACGCACCCGATGGTACTCCTAGGTGATGAGGATCAAGTGAACGCTCGCTCCATTTTGAGATAGTGCTAATCTTGACTCGAGATAGGTGCACGGTTTGCGTCGAACATACCATAGGCTCAGAAATCATTTTGGACGCACCCGATGGAACTCCTAGGTGACATGGGTCTTGTGGAACCTCACTTCTTTCCTTATGGAGACAGTGTTAGTGTCGGTGCAAGATAGGTGCACGGTTTGCGCCAAATGTACCATTAGCTCAGAAATCGTTTTGGACGCACCCGATGGTACTCCTAGGTGACGAGGCTCAAGTGAAAGCTTGTTTCGGTCCGTTTGGAGATAGTACTAATCTTGACGCAAGATTGGTGCACGGTTTGAGTTGAACGTATCATAGGCTCGGACGTCAATTTGGACACACCCGATGGAAGTCTTAGGTGACGAGGGTCATGTGGAATCTCTCTTCTTTCCATTTGGAAACAGTGTTTGTGTCGGCGCAAGATAGGTGCATGGTTTACGCTAGACGTACCATAGGGTTAGCAAATCATTTTGGACGCATCTGATGGTACCACTTGGTGACGAGGCTCAAGTGGAAGCTCGTATCGGTCTGTTTGGAGATAGTGCTAATCTTGACGCAAGATAGCTGCACGGTTTGCGTCGAACTGTGTCATAGGATCGGAAATCATTTGGACGCACCCAATGAAACTCCTAGGTGACATGGGTCATGTGGAATCTCACTTCTTTCTGTTTGGAGACAATGTTAGTGTCAGTGTAAGATAGGTGCACATTTTGGACGCACCCATCGGCTCAGAAATCATTTTAGACGCACCCGATGGTACTCCTCGGGGACGAGGCTCAAGTGAACGCTAGCTCCATTTTGAGATAGTGCTAATATTGACTCAAGATAGGTACACAGTTTGCGTCGAACGTACGATAGGCTCGGAAATCATTTTGGACACACCCGATGGAACTCCTAGGTGACGTGGGTCATGTTAAATCTTGCTTCTTTCCATTTGGAGACAGTGTTAGTGTCGGTGCAAGATTGGTGCATGGTTTCGCTAGACGTACAATAGGCTCAGAAATCATTTTGGACGCACCTAATGGTACCCTCGGTGATGAGGCTCAAGTGAAAGCTCGCTCTATTTGGAGATAGTGCTAATCTTGACTCAAGATAGGTGCACGGTTTGCCTCGAACGTTCCATAGGCTCAAAAATCATTTTGGACGCACCTGATGAAACTACTAGGTGATGTGGGTCATGTGGAATCTCACTTCTTTCCGTTACAGACAGTGTTAGTGTTGGTGCAAGATTGGTGCATGGTATGCGCTAGATGTACCATAGGCTCAGAAATCATTTTGGACGCACTGGATGGTACCCCTAGGTGACGAGGCTCGGGTGGAAGCTCGTTTTGGCCTTTCGGACATAGAGTGAATCTTGATGCAGGATAGGTGCAGGGTTTGCGTCGAACGTACCATAGGCTCAGAAATCATTTTGGATGCACCCAATGGAACTCCTAGGTGACGTGGGTCATGTGGAACCTCACTTCTTTCCTTATGGAGACAGTGTTAGTTTCGGTGCAAGATAGGTGCACAATTTGCGCCAAATGTACCATCAGCTCATAAATCGTTTTGGACGCACCCGATGGTACTCCTAGGTGACGAGGCTCAAGTGAAAGCTCGTTTTGGTCCGTTTGGAGATAGTGCTAATCTTGACGCAAGATAGGTGCATGGTTTGCGTTGAATGTACCATAGGCTCGGACGTCAATTTGGACGCACCCGATGGAACTCTTAGGTGACGTGGGTCATGTGGAATCTCTCTTCTTTCCATTTGGAAATAGTGTTAGTGTCGGTGCAAGATAGGTGTATGGTTTGCACTAGATGTACCATAGGGTTAGCAAATAATTTTGGACGCACCTGATGGTACCACTAGGTGACGTGGCTCAAATGGAAGCTCGTTTCGGTCCGTTCGGAGATAGTGCTAATGTTGACGCAAGATAGCTGCACGGTTTGTGTCGAACGTGTCATAGGCTCGGAAATCATTTGGACGCACCCAATGGAACTCATAGGTGACATGGGTCATGTGGAATGTCACTTCTTTCCGTTTGGAGAAAGTGTTAGTGTCGTTGCAAGATAGGTAGATATTTTGCGCCAAACGTACCATCGGCTCAGAAACCATTTTGGACGCACCCGATTGTACTCCTAGGTGACGAGGCTCAAGTGAACGCTCGCTCCATTTTGAGATAGTGCTAATCTTGACTCAAGATAGGTGCACGGTTTACGTCGAACATACCATAGGCTTGGAAATCTTTTTGGATGCACCCGATGGAACTCCTAGGTGACGTGGGTCATGTGGAACCTCGCTTCTTTCCGTTTGGAGATAGTGTTAGTGTCGGTGCAAGATTGGTGCATGGTTTACGTTAGATGTACCATAGGCTCAGAAATCATTTTGGACACACCCAATGGTACCCTAGGTGACAAGGCTCAAGTGAAAGCTCGCTCCGTTTGGAGATAGTGCTAATCTTGACGCAAGATAGGTGCACGGTGTCGGTGTTTTGAACAAACACCGGCGAGTAAATTTGTAATTGATGCGCGTTAGGCCCGGATGGTGCGCTAAAGGACACAAGGGTTATACTAGTTCGGGCTGAATGTCCCTACGTCCAGTCTGTTGCTGCTCGTGTTATTAGCACCGAATGAGGTTCGTAGTAGGGGGTACAAACGGTTGGGAGAGGGAGAGACCCCAAGTCCCTGATGGAGTGATTGGAAGGACGCCAAGAGCTCTGTTGGCGCTTGGCCGTGTGGTGCATGTGTGTGTGCGCTAACCTGTTCAGAATCGGTCCCTTAGTGGGGAGCCCTGCCTCCCTTTTTATAGATCAAGGGGAAGCAGGGTTTTTTACAGACGGGGAAGAAGAAAACACTAAGAGCATAGAAGGTCCTTCGAGGAACCCGGTCCTTCCTTCTTCCCCACGCCTGATCTGCCCATCATGGTAGATCGTGTCACGATTGAGGCGATTGTGGACCGTCGTGGGCCACGCCACGGCCACTGTTTAGCAAGTGGGTACGTCCCATCCCGCCCCCGCGGGCAGCGTGTCAGACAGGATTTGCCGAGCCCCGACCCCGTGGGGGTCGGGAGGCGCGGTGACTGTTGGTTTGCCCTTGGAACATAGTGGTTGTCGTATGTCTGCATCGGGTTCTTCGTCTGGAGGCTGAGGGCGGCGCCTACAACACTGTAGGATGGAGAGCAGGCGCCCGCAACACTGTTCAGGCTCTGCCACGCCTGGTGGGGTCCAAGCGCTCGCCTGGTCACATCCTGACGGTACTTCCTGCAGGGGTGCAGGGCATGGCGTCTAACGCTGCGGTTGACCCAAACGTCTTGTCTTACCCTACAATCGTCATCATGAGGGTATAGGGCGCGATTCGTTAGGTGAGACTGGGCCAGCCTCTGGATATCGGGTGAGGCGAGATTCGTCATTGGCCGTTTGGATGAGGTAAAAACCTAGTTTTTACCCGTCGGGCGAAGCAGAGTCGTCCCCCAGCCATCGAATGGGGCCGAGCCCAGCCCTCGGGGGTTGAGCGAGCAGGTGCGCATCCCCTGGGGGTCGGGTGAAGCCGAGCCCAGCCGTCGGGCGAGGCAGAGTCACCCTCCAGCCATCGGGCAAAGCGGAGCCCAGCCCTCGGGGGTTGAGCGAGGCGGAGCGCACCCCCTGGGGGTCGGGTGAAGGCGAGCCCAGCCGTCGGGCGAGGCGGAGTTGCCCTCCAGCCGTCTGCGAGGCGGAGTCGCCCTCCAGCCGTCGGGCGAGGTAGAGCGGGTCCCAAGGGCACATGGGCGCTTGGGCGAGGCGGAACAAGACTTCCGTTTGGTCAGGCAAGAGATGTAACCGCGCTTTCAGGAGTTTTTACCGTTCGATGGTTCATTGATTCCTCCTCTTTGGGGTACCCCGGTATTAGGTCCCCGATAGTAGTCCCCGAGCCCTTGGGTGATTCGGGTTGAATCATCCGGGGGGTTTCTTCGATCTCGTCGGAGTTACCTTTCTAGAGGGTGCGCGCGAGCGCAACCGGTGGGTGTAGTCCCTGAGCCCTTGCGTGGGCCCTCCGCGGGTAAGATCGTAAGATTTAGGTTTTCTTGTTAGCTGGATCGTGGCATCCTGTTCGCGGGGATTTTATTCAAGACTTGCCTAACTAGGGCTTGACCGCGGATCGAGACCTCAGTAATGCTTACGCCCTTGATTTTGGGTCGTTCACAGACCCGTCCTTGGTTGGGCCGGCCACCGAGCCTCCCCGGGTGGGAAGAGAGTCCGGATTCGCCTGGGGAAGTCGAGCCGTCTGCCGTGGTTTATGGTGGGAGAAGATAGGAACTGCGGGCGCGTGTCCCGCGGTGTGACGGGACGACGCGCGTGGCAGGCCCGGAGATCGAGGCGGGCGGTTGCCCTTCTTGCACCCGTCGCCCCTATAAAACCACGGGGTTCGCCCCCGGGGTCGTGTACCCCGCCTTCTCATCTTCGCGTCTGGGATCTCCATCGCTAGTTCGCCTTTAGCCTCCTGCTCCCCCGCCGCCGCCGTCGAGCTCGAGCCCCCCTTTCACCCAATCGCCTCGATGGAGTTGTGGGGTAAATCCGTCATCACCCCCTGACGTTTGGAGGGCCTTGTCCGCCGTGGCCTTCTCCGTCCGCTGTCCGCCGTCTAGGAGTGGCTGCTGCCTGGTGATGAGGCTGAGCCGGCGCCACCCGAAGGGTATGTTGTGTCTTTCGCCGTTTTCCATGAGCGGGGTTTTGCCATACCTGCGCATAGATTCCTTCGGGGGCTGTTGGATTATTATGATGTGGAGCTGCAGCATCTAACTCCCAATGGGGTTCAACATATGGCGGCGTTTGTTGCCCTATGCGAGGCTTTCCTGGGGATCGATCCCCACTTTGATTTGTGGCGATACTTCTTCACCATCAGTTTGTCGAAGAGGCGGGTTGGGGGGAAGGAGGTGAATGTGCCGATGGGATGTGCCAGCATTCATCTGCGCCATACCCGGTCGAGGGATTACCCGCTCATGCATCTGGCGACCTCGAACAAGGGATGGCACTCGCAGTGGTTTTACATCAGGGATGACCCAAGTGCTACCCTGCCTAAGTACACCGGGCGCTTGATCGAAGAGGCTCCGGGGTCATGGACTTGGGGCGTCCAGCATAAAGACAAGAAGCACCTTGCCGACCTTCTTGCCGGTCTCCAAGCTCTGAAGGAACGCGGTGTAAAGGGGGCGGGGATCATTGGCGCCTACCACGCGAGGAGGGTGGCGCCGCTGATGGCACGCACGCTTCCCCTGTATCAGATGATGCCTGGGATGTCGTTCGAGGGGACGGTACTTGTCGACGAGGCGCTCCCTTATTCCGAAGTGGCGCAGCGCGTTAAGGAGGCGATGGAGCCGACGAAGGATTCTGCTGGGGACATCCTAGACATTGTGTATCCGGTGCCCGGACATCCCCCAATGCGGCCAGAACCTGGGTTCTTTGAATTTGTAAGCCTTATCTCCCCGTGACTTTCCTTTTTCCTGAATCTCCCTGGTTCTGATATTTGTTTTTGTGATGTTGGGACCAGCCGAGGAGGCTAGCCTTTAAAGACAGTCTGGTTCCGCTGCCGAAGAATAAGGCCCTGGCGGCGGGGAATCACCTCACGGCTGAACTGGATAAGAAGACAAGGGAGCAGAAGAAGAAGGAGATGCAACGGAAGCAAGAAGCACGGGATCGAGGGGAAGACGTGAGCAGCGATGATGATGATGATGACGACAACGATGGTGAGGTAGCCGTTGGTGTGGATTGGGACATCCTGGAGGATGAGGGCACGCTGACAGATGCCCACCCGTCCACGCAGGGACCCTTCGCGTTCCACGCGGAGGGAAGCAAGTTGGTGGAAGCCGGGGAGTCTGCCGCTTCGCACGGCGTTCTGGGTGAGGATCGGTGGACAAAGGAAGGCGGGCCTGCCGCCGCCGACCCTGTGGTGATGGTGGAGAGGAGTGGCTCTGGTGCCGTGCCCCCTACGGTAAGGGAGACGAGCCCCCCTGCCTCGGAGCAGGGGGCAGGCTCGAAAAGGCCCCGTTCAGATGAGTTGGGGCAAGGTCCTGGGGGTTCGTCCCCAAAGCGCTCCCGACGGCCAAAGGCGTCCGCGTAAGCCGCTGATTCCCCCATTTTTTCATCCTTTTACCTTTCTATTTTGACCTGACGCCTCTTACCTTTGTGTAGGTTTTTGCGGACGGGCCACTCCCTGGGGCTGGCGCCCAAGAAGAGTCTCGCCATTCAGGCGGGACGGATGGTGCTGCCCGACGTCGCCCCTGTTTCGGGCAGGAATGGTGCCGATGTCGAGGCCGTGCTGGCTGATCCGACGGCACCTATGGTGGAGCCTACACCCTCGACGGTTGTTGAGCCGGCGGTATCTTCCGAGACGGGCGTGGTACAGCCGGCCATGGGCCCGACGCCGCCGGCGGAGGTGGTGTCGGGGGGAGGAGCAGAGCTCGCGCCACCGGAGATCCAAGTGGAGATGGCCATGACCACTCCAAGCCCGGTGGGGCTAGACGTTGCCGCATTGGCGTCCGAGGGGATGGAGCAGTCGGTGCCACCGGCGGCCCAGGTAGTAGTGGATGAGGCGGGCCGGATAGAGGTGGACACCGCTGGAGGGTCGTCGGGCGTCGTGGTGGTGGCGCATAGGACCAGGAGGGAGCCGCCCCCGGCCCCCTTGTCGGGAGGCGTGCGCGGAACCTCAGGCGGAACCTCAGGCGGAAGGCCAAGAGCGAGGCCGTGGCCCTTCAGAAGAAGGTGGACGAGGACGCTGTGCTGATCGATCATCTACGCGGGGAGCGGGACGAGGCGCGTCAGTCCGAGGAGAGATTTCGCTCAGAGGGCAGCGTGGCTCGCGAGGAGCGTGACCGGGTCATCAGGGGGCGCGATGAGGCGCGCCGGGTTGCGGACTCCCTTTGTGTGGATCTCGAAACCGTGATGACCCGGAAGCAGGCTGCCGAGAATGTCTCCGCCGGACTAAAAAGGGAGCTCGCCCAGGTGCGAGGGGTGCTTCAGGCTGAAAGTGATGGGCATGACCTTCTGCAGATCACCGTTGGGGAAGTCCTTGACGCCCTGCAGGTGGTGGAGCCGGTGGAGACCAGCCCGCTCGTGGCCCGTGTTGCGGGTATCACGGCGTGAGTGAGCCAACTTGAGGAAAATGCTTTTTGCGCTGGGATCACCCAAGCCTTTACCGTCGCCCATTCTCATTCTGATAAGGCGATTAACCTGAAGGTGATGAGCCAAGGCTTCGTGCCTGTTTATGAAGATCCTGAGCTGGACGAGATGGAGAAGGCGGTGGCGCCTTTTGCGCGGGACCTGGCGGACAGATTGAAAGAGATGGCTCTTCCTTCACAGAAGTAGTTAGTTAAATAAATTTGATGAGTAGTTATATGTAATATGCGAACTTAATGTCGGTACTGTCGTGTTCGGAAACAGTTTTATGATTTTGCTTCGTGATTTCATTTTGTTTGATCTTACCTTCTTTCCTTTTGGCAAAAAAGAGACTCATTTCGGTAAGAGAGAGGAGGTATTCGTACCTTTACCAGCCCCCGAGTGAGATCTGACCCCTTGTTTTTGTGGGGGTCAGATGTTACTGGAGATGGGCCGGCTCATTTTGTGGTGTTCGTTCCGCCCATCTTTCTTCACGTTTGGAGGGATTGGGGCAGCGTTATTTGCCTCGGTGGCTCAAATGACGTGCCCGATGAGTTTACTAACGGGGGTGTTCGGATGAAAAAACCTGGTCCGGCTGCTTTGCGGCAAAGCCCCCGGGCGGGGTTTCGTTACCCCTTGGCCTGCCTTCCAATAGATTCCCCCTCTGACGGGGATCCTATGGGCTCGGCAGGGGGTTTGGGTCGAACTTTTTAGAAGGTTGAGATGACCCTGTCCGCCTTAATGCGGGATGGGCGAAGGCCGTTTGAGGCTCATCTACGTTTTCTCCCCTGGCTCTTGTTTGACGCGAGGCGGCCTCGAGCCCTTCGCGGGCCGGCCTACGAACCTCGGTCTCTCGATGTCGGATTGAGCGGCTTGAGTCCCCAAGCCCTGTTAGGGTCTGATAGGGGTCGGCCATGTTTCATGCGTTACCCCGTCCTTGGTTTTCGCAACCGGAGGGGTTGAGTTGACGACACTTGCCTCGACGGCTCGAGTGTCGCGCTCAATGAACTCGCTTCTTGGGTATGTTCGTGTGAAATCCAGGTCCATCATTTCTTTGATGGGGGGTCGGTGAGAGCTCTTTGGTGGCATTTCACTTTTTTCCAACCCGCCTCCGGCAGATGCTCGAGCCGTTCGATGGGCTCGGGGGGCCCATTGGCCTCTCCTCGGTGGAGATTCTGTGGGTTTGGCTTGGGGTTAGATTCGAACGAGAAAAAGGTCGAGACGCCCTGTCGCTTCTCGAGCGGGTCAGGCCGAGGGCCGCTGGGGCTCGTCTCAGTTATTTCTCCCTGGCTCTGTTTGACGCGAGGCGGCCTCGAGCCCGTCGCAGGCTGGCCTACGAACCTCGGTCATTCGTTGCTCGTATAGGACGAAGTGACTACCACTTCATGACGCGACATGAAGTGTTGCGATCTGCGCGTTTGCATGAGTTTAATATCGATAAATTTGAAATGAAAACAGGGTTTGTTAATGTTACCTCGGTGGTGTGAGCGACGGAAGCTCCTATCGATGTGTCCGCGCGCGTTTCGAGTCCGTTGTTTACGACGGGGTTGGCGTGACCTGCATGAGCATCGTAATTTTTGTTTCTGTCTCTCGGTGGCGATTCGAGCCGCCCAATTGACTTAGTCGTCTGACAGACTCTCTCCGCGAAGGAGGCTCTGCAGGGACCCCTCAAACCCCTCTCAGGAAAGTGAGAGCCAAGGCTAGTGGTGCGGGAACTATGAGTTCGATTTATCTTTGGTGAACAAAAAAACACCGTAGCCAGCATCGAGGCGTGGGGTCTGATGGTTCGTCCCAATTGTTTTCAAAGTTTTTATACCCACACACCGTGTTCCTGGTTTTAGTTGCAATAAGGGGTCGGGCAAAGAGAGTGTCTAAACAAATAGACGCCTTGATAGCCCCCGAGTAATGTCCATGCCCAGCCGTTCTTTGGGGTCGGTGGCTTGGTGAAGAAATTATTGCTTAAAGTAAGTAAGCAGAGGTACTTATCTCTCAGCGGTCGTTTCTCCGTTGTGTTACCTGGGCCGTCCGATCGGCCCGTGAGGCCTGCTAGGCTCCCTCTGGATGGAGGTTTCATTGTTGGGTCATCTCACGGTCCTGCCTAGGGGAACGGAGAGTCGCTTGTGCGGGTGCGCCCCGGTCCTCGCGCCCGGTGGGTGGTGGTGGGCCATGCCCGCTTGGTCAGGCGGCGTCTCATTAATTGCGCGGCGTCCCGTCGGTCCCGGCGCGTCCCATCGGGTTCCTGTCCGCATTGATTTGCCACCTGTATTTAATAGGGGGGAAGGCAGAGAGTTTTTCGGTCCTGCCTTTCGCCTTTCCTTATCTGTTGGTCCTCTTCCTTAAATAGGGAGAGGGAGGGGGGTTCTCGTCCGCCTCTCATTCTGCCCCTGAGCCGCTACCTATTCTCCCTTTTCTTCTCCACCGAATACACTCGTGCGTCGCGGCGGATCCTGGGTGACAGAGGGGGTAATGCTAGAGGGAGATACTCACAGTTTCGTCGGTGAGTCAGGAGCGTGATGTCGAGCTAGAGGTTATCCAACGTAGATGAGATGGTGCGGGCCGCCTTCGCCGAGGAGAGGTTGCCGCCGCCGCCGAAGGAGGGGGAGCGCCGGAGGGTGTCGAGCGTTGTTGACCTTGCCATGGTTCGTTGTGGCCTTCCTCCGGCTGGGGGCACCCCTCGTTCGGGCGCCGTTGTCGGTGTTGTGGCTGATGACGATGGCGTAGTCCTCGGGTGCCTTGGTGGAGGGACACCACAGTCGCCGGTCGTGATGCTCGATGTTGCAGACGACGGTGTCCTCGAGGATCCTGTGGCGCGGTAGGACGTCGCCGATGGAGAGCGTGGCGCGGTAGCCGCAGTAGACGTACTGGCCCATGTACACGCCCTCGACGGCGACGAAGAGCTCCTTCTGGTGCTTGTGGCTGACGAGATTGGCACGGAGACCGTAGTAGTAGTCGTAGTCGATTTGTACCAGTTTGTATCAGCCCCCGAGTGAGGTCGGACCCTTTGTGTTTTGGGGGTCGGACGTCACTTAAAGTTCGGGGATTTTGTAAAGACAGAAGACTGATAAGGAAAAGTATGCGTTTATTTAGGGGTAAAAGCGACGTAGCTATTCAATGTTCCAGGCGTTGGTGAAGACCTTGCCGTCGATGGTTTTCAGCTTGTAGGCGCCTGGCCGAAGTGTTTCCGCGATGACGTACGGCCCTTCCCAGGGCGGGGAGAGCTTGTGGCGGTCCTTGTTGCTCTGTACGAGGCGGAGGACAAGGTCCCCGACGTTGAAGGCTCGGTCCCGTTCCCGTCGTCCGTGGTACCGTCGCAACGCCTGCTGGTACTTGGCCGAATGGAGGAGGGCGGTGTCACGGGCTTCGTCCAGCTGGTCCATGGCGTCTTGGTGGGATGCCTCGGCTCCTTCTTCGTTGTATGCTTTGACCCTTGGTCCTCCGTAGTCAAGGTCCGTCGGGAGGACGGCCTTGGCACCGTAGACCATAAAAAAGGGCGTGTAGCCGGTGGCTCGGCCGGGAGTTGTTCTCAGGCTCCAGAGCACAGCGGGGAGCTCGGTGACCCATCGTGCGCCGAATTTGTTCAACCGGTTGAAGATCCTAGGTTTGAGGCCCTGTAGGAGCATGCCGTTAGCGCGCTCGACCTGCCCGTTCGTCCGGGGGTGTGCGACGGCTGCCCAATCGATCCGGATGTGTTGCTCATCGCAGAATCGAATGAATTTCCTGCCGGTGAATTGCGTGCCATTGTCCATGATGATGGAGTTTGGTATTCCAAAATGATGGATGATGTCGAGGAAGAACAACACGGCTTGCTCGGATTTGATCATAGAGATCGGCCGAGCTTCGATCCATTTGGTGACTTGTCTATGGTGACAAGTAGGTGGGTGAAGCCCCCGGGTGCCTTTTTAAGAGGTCCAACTAGATCGAGCCCCCAGACCACGAAGGGCCACGTGATGGGGATCATCTAGAGTGCCTGGGCCGGGAGGTGAGTCTGCCGAGTGTAGTACTGGCACCCTTCGTAGGTGCGTACGATTTGCTCGGTGTCGGCTACTGCAGTGGGCCAGTAGAAGCCCTGTCGGAATGCGTTTCCAACCAGAGTTCTTGGTGCGGCGTGGTGACCGCAGACCCCGCCATGGATGTCGCTCAACAGAAGCTTGCCCTGTTCGGCGGGAATGCATTGCTGCAAGATCCCGGTGTGGCCTCGTTTGTAGAGTTCGCCTTCTACAAGAACGAAGGACTTGGCGCGGCGTGCGAGCCGTCGGCCTTCCGTCTTATCCGCTGGTAAAGTGTCATGGAGAAGATAGTCGAGGTGTTGGATGGTAGGTGCTCCAACCACGCTCGCGCCGAATCGGCCAAGAACAGTGGGAGGTTGCGAATAATGAAGTGGTCATCATTTGCGCCATCGGCTTGACAGGCAAGCCGATAGTCTTCGAGCCAGAGCTCGGGGTTAGTTTCACCAGAATATTTAGGAACGTTGGTGGGCGGTCGATACCTTGATGAGAAAGCGGCGTTGAGGATGTGTCGGCCGAAGGCTTGAGGTCCTGGGAGGCCGGGGCTCGGACTCCGGTCCTCGCCGCTGTCGTAGCGTCCGCCGCGCCGAGGGTGGTAGCCATGTCTGGCTCCTTCTCTTGAGTCGTTGTAGGCGTGTCTGTGGGCGTCGATGGTGCTGCACGCGTTGCGGTTGTGGTCGAGGCGTCCATGCACTGGGACCGTAGCGTCTCGCCTGCCGTCTGGTGGCGTTTGGTGAACTGACGCATCTTTGGCGGGACGCACCAAGGGCGTGCGCTGGCTGGTGTCGAGCTCGTGTCGCCGAGACAACGAGCTCTCTGCCTGCTGTGCCGCCGCATGTTCGAGCAATGTGCGGATTTCTCGGTGGGTCCGGCGATCCTCGGACGTCGCGGCCTCTGGGAGACCGTGAAGTAAGCCCGTTGCAGCGGCGATGTTTTGGCTCGCCCGAGCGAAGTGTGGGAGAGCCCTGTCGTCGGTGAGGATCCTTTGGTGTACAGCCCGGGCAGTGGTGCGTGCGCGCCCACCATCTCCATGGCGTCTGATCTCCTTATTGACTTTCTCGTATTCCCGGGCAAGCTGTTGCCCGGCTTCAGCGATCTCCTCCCTTCGGGCTCTTAGCTGCTCCACCCCCACGTGGGGCGGGGCGGCTGCTCCTCTTTGGGTTGCCCCGGCGGGGTCGAATGCGGGGGTAGTCTCCTCCCCAGAGACGCTTTTGACGTGTCCCTCGGGGGTTTGCGTCACAAAGCATCCCTGGGAAGGACGATGGCTCCCCCTGCAGGAGTCGGAGCTAGAGGATGACTCTGGCTCTTTGGCGAGGAGTTTGTGGAGAGACTCCATGTCGTGTTCAATCACCCCCACGAACTTGTTGTCCGTGGGCGTTAGAACCATGCGTACTGCCAGAAGATGGCTCGCGGTCGCCGCGGTGTTGCGGATACCGAACGGAAGCGCCGTCGGGGCGCTCCGTACGTGTCGTTCTGGAGAGATGTGTCTCTCTCCAGAAGGTCGCGCCATGCTATCGCCGTTGGCGATGGCGAGGCGATGCTGCTTCTCCCTGGACTCCCATGGTCCATGGGAGACGTCGAGCTGATGCCCAAGCCTCTCATGGTAAAGGCCGTTGGAGAGAAGAGATTGGATGGCGGCGTGCGACCATGACAACTCTCCTCCCCCCGCGATGATGAAATCCAGGCTCCCGAAATGCACGTGTGCGCCTAGGACCCAGCTGATGTCGTGGTTAGCCATCCGCGACCTGGTTTGGAACGCGCAAAGGCCCCTACCTGGTGCGCCAACTGTCGGTGTTTCGAACAAACACCGGCGAGTAAATTTGTAATTGATGCGCGTTAGGCCCGGATGGTGCGCTAAAGGACACAAGGGTTATACTGGTTCGGGCTGAATGTCCCTACATCCAGTCTGTTGCTGCTCGTGTTATTAGCACCGAATGAGGTTCGTAGTAGGGGGTACAAACGGTTGGGAGAGGGAGAGACCCCAAGTCCCTGATGGAGTGATTGGAAGGACGCCAAGAGCTCTGTTGGCGCTTGGCCGTGTGGTGCGTGTGTGTGTGCGCTAACCTGTTCAGAATCGGTCCCTTAGTGGGGAGCCCTGCCTCCCTTTTTATAGATCAAGGGGAAGCAGGGTTTTTTACAGACGGGGAAGAAGAAAACACTAAGAGCATAGAAGGTCCTTCGAGGAACCCGGTCCTTCCTTCTTCCCCACGCCTGATCTGCCCATCATGGCAGATCGTGTCAGGATTGAGGCGATTGTGGACCGTCGTGGGCCACGCCACGGCCACTATTTAGCAAGTGGGTATGTCCCATCCCGCCCCCGCGGGCAGCGTGTCGGACAGGATTTGCCGAGCCCCGACCCCGTGGGGGTCGGGAGGCACGGTGACTGTTGGTTTGCCCTTGGAACGTAGTGGTTCTCGTATGTCTACGTCGGGATCTTCGTCTGGAGGCTGAGGGCGGCGCCTACAACACTGTAGGATGGAGAGCAGGCACCCGCAATACTGTTCAGGCTCTGCCACGCCTGGAGGGGTCCAAGCGCTCGCCTGGTCACATCCTGACGGTACTTCCCTGCAGGGGTGCAGGGCATGGCGTCTAACGCTACGGTTGACCCGAACGTCTTGTCTTACCCTGCAATCATCATCATGAGGGTATAGGGCACGGTTCGTTAGGTGAGACTGGGCCAGCCTCTGGATATCGGGCGAGGCGAGATTCGTCATTGGCCGTTTGGATGAGGTAAAAACCTAGTTTTTACCCATCGGGCGAAGCGGAGTCGTCCCCCGGCCGTCGAACGGGGCCGAGCCCAGCCCTCGGGGGTTGAGCGAGGCGGTGCGCATCCCCTGGGGGTCGGGTGAAGCCGAGCCCAGCCATCGGGCGAGGCGGAGTCACCCTCCAGCCGTCAGGCAAAGCGGAGCCCAGCCCTCGGGGGTTGAGCGAGGCGGAGCGCACCCCCTAGGGGTCGGGTGAAGCCGAGCCCAGCCGTCGGGCGAGGCGGAGTCGCCCTCCAGCCGTCAGGCGAGGCGGAGTCGCCCTCCAGCCGTCGGGTGAGGCGGAGTCGCCCTTCAGCCGTCAGGCGAGGTAGAGTGGGTCCCAAGGGCACATGGGCGCTTGGGCGAGGCGGAACAAGACTTCCGTTTGGTCGGGCAAGAGATGTAACCGCGCTTTCGGGAGTTTTTACCGTTCGATGGTTCATTGATTCCTCCTCTTTGGGGTACCCCGGTATAAGGTCCCCGACACACGGTTTGCGTCGAACGTTCCATAGGCTCGGAAATCATTTTAGACGCACTAGATGGAACTCCTAGGTGATGTGGGTCTTGTGGAATCTCACATCTTTCCGTTTGGAGACAGTGTTAGTTTCGATGCAAGATTGGCACATGGTTTGTGCTAGACGTAACATAGGCTTAGAAATCGTTTTCGACGCACCTGATGGTACCACTAGGTGACGAGGCTCAAGTGGAAGCTTGTTTTGGTCCGTTTGGAGATAGTTCTAATCTTGACGCAAGATAACTACACGGTTTGCGTCGAACGTGCCATAGGCTCGGAAATCATTTGGACACACCCAATGGAACTCATAGGTGACGTGGGTCATATGGAATGTCACTTCTTTCCATTTGGAGACAGTGTTAGTGTCGTTGCAAGATAGGTAGACATTTTGCGCCAAACGTACCATCGGCTCAGAAACCATTTTGGACACAACCGATGGTACTCCTAGGTGATGAGGCTCAAGTGAACGCTCACTCCATTTTGAGATAGTGCTAATCTTGACTCAAGATAGGTGCACGGTTTGTGTCGAACATACCATAGGCTCAGAAATCTTTTTGAACGCACCCGATGGAACTCCTAGGTGACGCGGGTCATGTGGAACCTCGCTTCTTTCCGTTTGGAGACAGTGTTAATGTCGATGCAAGATTGGTGCATGGTTTACGCTAGATGTACCAAAGGCTCAGAAATCATTTTGGACGCACCCGATGGTACCCTAGGTGACGAGGCTCAAGTGAAAGCTCGCTCCGTTTGGAGATAGTGCTAATCTTGACACAAGATAGGTGCATGGTTTGCGTCGAACGTACCATAGGCTCGGAAATCATTTTGGACGCACTACATGGAACTCCTAGGTGACGTGGGTCATGTGGAATCTCACTTCTTTCCGTTTGGAGACAGTGTTAGTGTCGGTGCAAGATTGGCACATGGTTTGTGCTAGATGTACCATAGGCTCAGAAATCATTTTAGACACACTCGATGGTACCACAAGGTGACGAGGCTCAAGTGGAAGCTCATTTCGGCCTTTCGGACAAAGAGCTAATCTTGACGCAAGATAGGTGCACGATTTGCGTCAAACGTACCATAGGCTCAGAAATCATTTTGGATGCACCAGATGGAACTCCAAGGTGACGTGGGTCATGTGGAATCTCGCTTCTTTTCGTTTGGAGACAGTGTTAATGTCGGTGCAAGATAGGTGCACGGTTTGCGCCAACTGTACCATCGGCTCAGAAATCATTTTGGATGCACACGATTGTACTCCTAGGTGACGAGGCTCAAGTGAACGCTCGCTCCATTTTGAGATAGTGCTAATCTTGACTCAAGATAGGTGCACGGTTTGCGTCGAACATACCATAGGCTCAGAAATCATTTTGGACGCACCCGATGGAACTCCTAGGTGACAGGGGTCATGTGGAACCTCACTTCTTTCCTTATGGAGACAGTGTTAGTCTCGGTGCAAGATAGGTGCACGGTTTGCACCAAATGTACCATCAGCTCAGAAATCGTTTTGGACGCACCCGATGGAACTCCTAGGTGACGAGGCTCAAGTGAAAGCTTGTTTCGATCCGTTTGGAGATAGTGCTAATCTTGACGTAAGATAGGTGCACGGTTTGCGTTGAATGTACCATAGGCTCGGACTTCAATTTGGATGCACCCGATAGAACTCTTAGTTGATGTGGGTCATGTGGAATCCCTCTTCTTTCCGTTTGGAAACAGTGTTAGTGTCGGTGCAAGATAGGTGTATGGTTTGCGCTAGACGTACCATAGGGTTAGCAAATCATTTTGGACACACCTAATGGTACCACTAGGTGACGAGGCTCAAATGGAAACTCGTTTTGGTCCGTTTGGAGATGGTGCTAATCTTGACGCAAGATAGCTGCACGGTTTGCGTCGAACGTGTCATAGGCTCGAAAATCGTTTGGACGCACCCAATGAAAATCCTAGGTGATGTGGGTCATATGGAATCTCACTTCTTTCCGTTTGGAGACAGTGCTAGTGTCGGTGTAAGATAGGTGCACATTTTGCGCCAAACGTACCATCGGCTCAGAAATCATTTTGGACGCACCCGATGGTACTCCTAGGTGATGAGGCTCAAGTGAACGCTCGCTCCATTTTGGGATAGTGCTAATCTTGACTCAAGATAGGTACACGGTTTACGTCAAATGTACCGTAGGCTCGGAAATCATTTTGGATGCACCCGATGGAACTCCTAGGTGACGTGGGTCATGTGGAATCTCGCTTCTTTCCATTTGGAGATAGTGTTAGTGTCGGTGCAAGATTGGTGCATGGTTTGCGCTAGATGTACCATAGGCTCAGAAATCATTTTGGACGCACTGGATGGTACCACTAGGTGAGGAGGCTCAGGTGGAAGCTCGTTTCGGCCTTTCAGACATAGAGCTAATCTTGACGCAAGATAGGTGCACAGTTTGCATCGAACGTACCATAGGTTCGGAAATCATTTTGGACGCACCTGATGGAACTCTTAGGTGATGTGGTCATGTGGAATCTCGCTTCTTTTCGTTCGGAGACAGTGTTAGTGTTGGTCCAAGATAGGCGCGTGGTTTGCGCTAGACGTACCATAGGCTCAGAAATCATTTTGAACGCACTCGATTGTACCACTAGGTGACGAAGCTCAAGTGGAAGCTCGTTTCAGCCTTCCGGACATAGTGCTAAGCTTGATGCAAGATTGGTGCACGGTTTGCGACGAACATACCATTGGATCAGAAATCAATTTGGACACACCCGATGGAACTCCTAGGTGACGTGGGTCATGTGGAATCTCTCTTCTTTCTGTTTGGAGACAGTGTTAGTGTCGGTGCAAGATAGGTGCATTGTTTTCGCTAGACGTACCATAGGCTCAGAAATCATTTTCTATGCACTCGATGGTACCGCTAGGTGACGAGGCTCAAGTGGAAGCTCATTTCGGCCTTTCGGACATAGAGCTAATCTTGACGCAAGATAAGTGCACGGTTTGCGTCGAACGTACCATAGGCTCAGAAATCATTTTGGACGCACCTGATGTTACTCATAGGTGACATGGGTCATGTGGAATCTTGTTTCTTTTCGTATGGAGACAGTGTTAGTGTAGGTGGAAGATAGGTGCGTGGTTTGCGCTAGATATACGATAGGCTCAGAAATCATTTTGGACGCACTCGATGGAACTCCTAGGTGACATGGGTCATGTGGAATCTCACTTCTTTCCGTTTGGAGACAGTGTCAGTGTCGGTGCAAGATAGGTGCGTCGTTTGTGCTAGACGTACCATTGGCTTAGAAATCATTTTGGATGCACCCGATGGTACTCCTAGGTGACGAGGCTCAAGTGAAAGTTCATTTCGGTCCGTTTGGAGATAGTGCTAATCTTTAAGCAAGATAGGTGCACGGTTTGCGTCGAATGTTCCATTGGCTCAGAAATCATTTTGGATGCACCTGATGAAACTCCTTTGTGATGTGGGTCATGTGGAATCTCACTTCTTTCCGTTTGGAGTCAGTGTTAGTGTCGGTGCAAGATTGGTGCATCATTTGCGCTAGATGTACCATAGGCTCAGAAATCATTTTAGACACACTGGATGGTACCACTAGGTGACGAGGCTCAGGTGGAAGCTCGTTTCTGCCTTTTGGACATAGAGCTAATCTTGACGCAAGATAGGTGCACAGTTTGCGTCAATCGTACCATCGGCTTAGAAACCATTTTGGACACACCCGATGGTACTCCTAGGTGATGAGGCTCAAGGGAACGCTCGCTCCATTTTGAGATAGTGCTAATCTTGACTCAAGATAGGTGCACGGTTTGCGTCGAACATACCATAGGCTCAGAAATCATTTTGGACGCACCCGATGGAACTCCTAGGTGACAGGGGTCATGTGGAACCTCACTTCTTTCCTTATGGAGACAGTGTTAGTCTCGGTGCAAGATAGGTGCACGGTTTGCACCAAATGTACCATCAGCTCAGAAATCATTTTGGACGCACCCGATGGAACTCCTAGGTGACGAGGCTCAAGTGAAAGCTTGTTTCGATCCGTTTGGAGATAGTGCTAATCTTGACGTAAGATAGGTGCACGGTTTGCGTTGAATGTACCATAGGCTCGGACTTCAATTTGGATGCACCCGATGGAACTCTTAGTTGATGTGGGTCATGTGGAATCCCTCTTCTTTCCGTTTGGAAACAGTGTTAGTGTCGGTGCAAGATAGGTGTATGGTTTGCGCTAGACGTACCATAGGGTTAGCAAATCATTTTGGACACACCTAATGGTACCACTAGGTGACGAGGCTCAAATGGAAACTCGTTTCGGTCCGTTTGGAGATGGTGCTAATCTTGACGCAAGATAGCTGCACGGTTTGCGTCGAACGTGTCATAGGCTCGAAAATCGTTTGGACGCACCCAATGAAAATCCTAGGTGGTGTGGGTCATATGGAATCTCACTTCTTTCCGTTTGGAGACAGTGCTAGTGTCGGTGTAAGATAGGTGCACATTTTGCGCCAAACGTACCATCGGCTCAGAAATCATTTTGGACGCACCCGATGGTACTCCTAGGTGATGAGGCTCAAGTGAACGCTCGCTCCATTTTGGGATAGTGCTAATCTTGACTCAAGATAGGTACACGGTTTACGTCAAATGTACCGTAGGCTCGGAAATCATTTTGGATGCACCCGATGGAACTCCTAGGTGACGTGGGTCATGTGGAATCTCGCTTCTTTCCATTTGGAGATAGTGTTAGTGTCGGTGCAAGATTGGTGCATGGTTTGCGCTAGATGTACCATAGGCTCAGAAATCATTTTGGACGCACTGGATGGTACCACTAGGTGAGGAGGCTCAGGTGGAAGCTCGTTTCGGCCTTTCAGACATAGAGCTAATCTTGACGCAAGATAGGTGCACAGTTTGCATCGAACGTACCATAGGTTCGGAAATCATTTTGGACGCACCTGATGGAACTCTTAGGTGATGTGGTCATGTGGAATCTCGCTTCTTTTCGTTCGGAGACAGTGTTAGTGTTGGTCCAAGATAGGCGCGTGGTTTGCGCTAGACGTACCATAGGCTCAGAAATCATTTTGAACGCACTCGATTGTACCACTAGGTGACGAAGCTCAAGTGGAAGCTCGTTTCAGCCTTCCGGACATAGTGCTAAGCTTGATGCAAGATTGGTGCACGGTTTGCGACGAACATACCATTGGATCAGAAATCAATTTGGACACACCCGATGGAACTCCTAGGTGACGTGGGTCATGTGGAATCTCTCTTCTTTCTGTTTGGAGACAGTGTTAGTGTCGGTGCAAGATAGGTGCATTGTTTTCGCTAGACGTACCATAGGCTCAGAAATCATTTTCTATGCACTCGATGGTACCGCTAGGTGACGAGGCTCAAGTGGAAGCTCATTTCGGCCTTTCGGACATAGAGCTAATCTTGACGCAAGATAAGTGCACGGTTTGCGTCGAACGTACCATAGGCTCAGAAATCATTTTGGACGCACCTGATGTTACTCATAGGTGACATGGGTCATGTGGAATCTTGTTTCTTTTCGTATGGAGACAGTGTTAGTGTAGGTGGAAGATAGGTGCGTGGTTTGCGCTAGATATACGATAGGCTCAGAAATCATTTTGGACGCACTCGATGGAACTCCTAGGTGACATGGGTCATGTGGAATCTCACTTCTTTCCGTTTGGAGACAGTGTCAGTGTCGGTGCAAGATAGGTGCGTCGTTTGTGCTAGACGTACCATTGGCTTAGAAATCATTTTGGATGCACCCGATGGTACTCCTAGGTGACGAGGCTCAAGTGAAAGTTCATTTCGGTCCGTTTGGAGATAGTGCTAATCTTTAAGCAAGATAGGTGCACGGTTTGCGTCGAATGTTCCATTGGCTCAGAAATCATTTTGGATGCACCTGATGAAACTCCTTTGTGATGTGGGTCATGTGGAATCTCACTTCTTTCCGTTTGGAGTCAGTGTTAGTGTCGGTGCAAGATTGGTGCATCATTTGCGCTAGATGTACCATAGGCTCAGAAATCATTTTAGACACACTGGATGGTACCACTAGGTGACGAGGCTCAGGTGGAAGCTCGTTTCTGCCTTTTGGACATAGAGCTAATCTTGACGCAAGATAGGTGCACAGTTTGCGTCAATCGTACCATCGGCTTAGAAACCATTTTGGACACACCCGATGGTACTCCTAGGTGATGAGGCTCAAGGGAACGCTCGCTCCATTTTGAGATAGTGCTAATCTTGACTCAAGATAGGCGCACGGTTTGCGTTCGAACATACCATAGGCTCAGAAATCTTTTTGGACGCACCCGATGGAACTCCAAGGTGACGTGGGTCATGTGGAACCTCACTTCTTTCCTTATGGAGACAGTGTTTGTGTTGGTGCAACATAGGTGCACGGTTTACGCCAAATGTACCATCAGCTCAGAAATCATTTTGGATGCATCCGATGGTACTCCTAGGTGACGAGGCTCAAGTGAAAGCTCGTTTCGGTCTGTTTGGAGATAGTGCTAATCTTGACGCAAGATAGGTGCATGGTTTGCGTTGAACATACCGTAGGCTCAGACGTCAATTTGGACGCACCAGATGGAACTCTTAGTTGACGTGGGTCATGTGGAATCTCTCTTCTTTCCATTTGGAAACGGTGCTAGTGTCGGTGCAAGATAGGTGCATGGTTTGCGCTAGACATACCATAGGGTTAGCAAATCATTTTGGACGCACCTGATGGTACCAGTAGGTAACGAGGCTCAAGTGGAAGCTCGTTTCTGTCCGTTTGGAGATAGTGATAATCTTGACGCAAAATAACTACATGGTTTGCGTCGAACGTGCCATAGGCTCGGAAATTGTTTGGACGCACCCAATGCAACTCCTTGGTGATGTGGTCATGTGGAATATCACTTCTTTCCATTTGGAGACAGTGTTAGTGTCGTTGCAAGATAGGTGCGTGGTTTGCGCTAGACATACCACAGGCTCAGAAATCAGTTTGGACGCACTCGATGGTACCGCTAGGTGACGTGGCTCAAGTGGAAGCTCATTTCGGCCTTTCGGACATAGAGATAATCTTGATGCCAGATAGGTGCACGGGTTGCGTCGAACGTACCATAGGCTCGAAAATCATTTGGACGCACCCAATGCAACTCCTAGGTGACGTGGGTAATGTGGAATCTCACTTCTTTCTATTTGGAGACAGTGTTAGTGTCGTTGTAAGATAGGTGCGTGGTTTGCGCTAGACGAACCATAGGCTCAAAAATCATTTTGGACACACTCGATGGTATCGCTTGGTGGCGAGGCTCAAGTGGAAGCTCATTTTGGCCTTTCGGACATAGAGCTAATCTTGACGCAAGATAGGTGCACGGTTTGCGTTGAACAAACCATAGGCTCAAAAATCATTTTGGACGCACCTGATGAAACTCCTAGGTGACGTCATGTGGAATCTCGCTTCTTTTCATTTGGAGACAGTGTTAGTGTAGGTGCAAGATAGGTGCGTGCTTTGCGCTTGACCTACCATAGGCTCAGAAATCATTTTGGACGCACTAGATTGTACCACTAGGTGACGAGGCTCAAGTGGAAGCTCATTTTGGCCTTTCGGACATAGTGCTAATCTTGATGCAATATAGGTGCACGGTTTGCGTCGAACGTACCATTGGATCAGAAATCAATTTGGACGCACCCGATGGAACTCCTATGTGACGTGGGTCATGTGGAATCTCACTTCTTTCCATTTGGAGTCAGTGTTAGTGTCGGTGCAAGATAGGTGCGTGGTTTGCGCTAGGCATACCATAGGCTCAGAAATCGTTTTGGACGCACTCGATTGTACAACTAGGTGACGAGGCTCAAGTGGAAGCTCGTTTCGGCCTTTTGGACATAGTGCTAATCTTGATGCAATATAGGTGCACAGTTTGCGTCGAACGTACCATTGGATCAGAAATCAATTTGGACGCACTCGATGGAACTCCTAGGTGACGTGGGTCATGTGGAATCTCACTTCTTTCCGTTTGGAGACAGTGTTAGTGTTGGTGCAAGATAGGTGCATGGTTTGCGCTAGATGTACCATAGGCTTACAAATTGTTTTGGACGCACCCGATGGTACCACTAGGTGACGAGGCTCAAGTGGAAGCTCGTTTCGGTCCGTTTGGAGATAGTGCTAATCTTGACGCAAGATAGGTGCACAGTTTGCGTCGAACATACCATAGGCTCAGAAATCATTGTCGACGCATCTAATGGAACTCCTAGGTGACGTGGGTCATGTGGAACCTGAATTCTTTACTTATGGAGATAGTGTTAGTGTAGGTGCAAGATAGGTGCACGGTTTGCGACAAATGTACTGTAACACCTCGGGTGTTAGCTTTGCATAACTTGACTTGCATAACATGAGCATGAGCATCAAGCATTCATAAATCATCATTTCAATTGAAACATTCGATCGAAACATATGAAACATTGCTTGTTATCTCGTATTTCTTGGAACATATACATATGATCATGAGTGACTAATACATGTAATGATTGTGTGACCTTGTGAATTGCTTAAACATGTTTAGAGTATCCTTATAAACAACTTTGATATTCATGGCTAGGGCTAATTAGGTCATTAGGTCATAGCCCAAGTGGGTACCATCTTTTAAAAGTGACATGTTTGACCAAGTTCGAAATAGGTGCTAGAGACTATGCATGTATGTGGGTACTAAAGCAAAGTTGTAGTATGTGTCATGGAGAACAACTTTCTTTTTGGGTCATGAACTAATAATGTGCATAGCCTAGTCCTTTTTAGCTCACAAAAATCAGAAAAACAACCTTTTCAACACTTCACGAAATTTTTCTAAGTCTTGATCACTGACAAAGGTTGTCAGCCTGACTTTGGATTGGATTTTCTCCCTAGCTGTTACTTAATTTCGAGCTTGATCTTTGAATAAGAGTTGTAGCTGGTACCTTGGGCTACTGAAACTCATGTTGGGCATTTGCACGAAGGAGCCACGGATCATGGATTTATCGACTTGAAACGCTACCGTCAGCCTCTCCGATCGCGTCTGAATCGATCGAATCGATCGGCACAAAGGGCGACCAGCCTTCAGAGCAGCCCAGCGTGGAGGTTCCGTCGGCGCGCGCCGCCGTTTCTGACCACGACCAGGCCACGCCGCGCCGAAGCGCGCGCCTTCATCACGCCAACGCCCGCCCGCACTCACCACGCTCCTTTTTCACTTCACCTCGGTCTCCTTCGCCGTCCGCGGCAGCCGCCGCAAGCATAACCGTCGAACTCCCGCGGCGCCACCAGAGTCGCGGACGGCACAAGCCTCGCCTAGCCGCTTATCCATCACCGCAACCGCGATAGCCGTCTTCCCCTCACTCCTCTGCCAGCCAGATGCCGCCGCTTTTAAGCTCGGTGAGCTCTAGCCCAAGACACCGCCTCGCCGGAGTTCCGCCGTGAGCCCGTCGTCGTGGCCCACGCCACCACAGATCCCCCTCTCCAAGCGTTAGCTAGCGCGCTAGGTCCGCCGTAGTACCTCGGGTGCTCGTCTCAACCTTAGGTCGGGCCACCGAGGACGTCGCCGCGTTTTGCCGTGGTCCAGCCTCGCTGTTCCGCCATGGCCGCCGCCGCTAGCTCTAGGGTCGCAATAGGGCGGCCAGTGGCTCAATAGGTTCGCCAGTCGTAGGTCCTACTCGATGACCTCACCACGCCAAGCTGGCTTCGCCGTCGTCGAGCCGCAGCCACCAGCCAAGTGTGCCAGTGAGCGCCGCTGCTGCTGCCCGTCACAGACGCAGCGGGGGTCCCCCGACCAGTGGGTCCCACCTGTCGTGACAGAGTAAGTAGTGCAAAGCTAACTCATTTTGAATGCGCTTTTGATCTGTTTTGTTATTTTTGTATCTTTAGTTTGGTAGCTCCTAAAATGGTGAAATAAATATGATTGTGTTGCTTAGGAAGTGTAGTATTTTGGAAAAATATGTTCTTGGTTTCAACAGTAGAAATTTCTGGAGATTTAAATAGGGATTTCAAATGTGCTTTTGAATGCATTCAAATTTGTTTATTTTATATCTAGAGTTCCTGTGCTCCCAAAATTATGAAATTTTTGTGGTGAACTAATCTTAGCATGTGTGAACTCAGGGAAAAATTTGAGGATCAGTGCATGGGTAGATTTAAAGTTATAGATTTTTCTTTTATGACTAGTTAATCCTTGCATGAATTTTCATAAATTAAGTATGAGTCCAAAATTCATGAAATTTGTTGGAGGTGATACTAGTACCATATGGATGCTAAGAAAAATATGAAATCTGTTGTTTGACACTTTTCAATAGGATTTTCCATTTATGCTATTTCAAGCCTTGCTTCCTTATCATTTTTGTATAGGATGTTCTACTTAGTAAAATGACATGAAATTTTTATAGTAGTCCTTTGATAGCATTAGTAAGGCTCTGTAAATTTTTGAGAATTTATTAAGCACATCTGATATACATTTATTATTTAACCTAGATATCTAAATAAAATGATAAAGGCAATTTAATAAATGGTTTGGGCTTTGCCATTTTATTATCTTAACTATGTTTGGTATGCTTAAACTATTGGTAGGTTCTAGGTTGTCAAATTTTGAATGATTACCTGAAGTAGAAGTATTCTTACTTTATGTTGCATGTCAAGTCATTTCCGGACTGATTCTAGAATGTGAGGATTTGCATGTTGAAACTGATGTGTACTGTAAAAATGGTTAATAACAAAGTTGTAGAAAATTTGATAAGCTTTCCAGATAGTCCAGGATCACTGGATTTGGATTTGTAGAACTCCAGTTATGAGCGAAGCAAGTAGATACTGTTTATGGCATAGTCGATGCTTTGTAGAAGTAGTTAAGTAGTAAGCGAGAAGAGATATGCACCTACTCAAACAACGTGATGCACTTGTTAACATATATGCATTCGTAATACTTATACCATACTCATGCATCTAGGATCGGAGGAAGAGATCACGTTGCTGGAATTCGAAGAAGCAGAGGAAGGGAACCCGCAGGAGGATCCGCAAGCCGTAGCTCCCGGGCGTGGGCGTGAGAAACCCTCAAGAGCTTCCTGAGTGCCCCGACCATCGCCTCTACTTCCTTTCTGCGAGGCAAGCCCCGAGCATTATAAGTCTCCCAAAGAATTTACAAATGTTTAATTACGTTTTATGATTGATGCATTAGGTTATAAGAGTTGAATGAAACCACTTGATGCATGTACATTCCTTGTCCGGATATTACACCTTTAACCGGTATAGGTCCGTGGATCGAATATATGCTTAGCCATGCTTAGACCGGTAGAAGTCGTGATTTCTGTCACCTACGAGATATAGGTGGATACCGAGCACGATTGGTCATAATTGTCATTGTGGAAAAGAACCATGGTTAATGTAAATGGAGACCGGGCGGGATGTCGATAGAGAAACAACAAGGCATGGAGGTCTTGGGTGTGGATCTATCCCCGTCAGTCGATCAAGGACCGTACTGCTGTTGGAACTTCCGACAAGATTGAACGCATGCCTCTCACTTAGCTGGCCGGATAATTCGTTCCGACCGCTGGAAGCGAGTAATTCAACTCAGGCCGAATCGCTTACATTAGCGCCTTCTTCCGGAACGATCGACCGAGCCCAAGGGCGAGCTTGGCTCGAGCATCCCGGCATCCGGTGTTCCAGATTAAAGCGGCGCGATGCGGACCCGCCAAATGTGTACCGAAGTTGTACCAAAGGTGACCTAAGGTGACCGCTTGATCCGTCTCGCTGGTTTGTGTTAGGAATAAATTCCCACCGGGTTGAAATCGATTCAATCGCCGCCTCTCCGGATAGTGAGAAACTTGGCTAGCTCCAACATCGTAGTAATCGTATTATGGAACATGATGGTTCGGATGAAAATGGAATTGCAATACCGCTATGGTTACTATTGTATGCTTCTAAATGATACCACATGTTGGGCACAGGATAGTTGCTAATCTAGAAATGGATAGTTATAATTAACTTGATAAAGGAATCATAATTGTACAACGGATCAATTGCCTTTTTCGCAAAATATTGTCAAGTTACGTCCACTTATACAGCCTTGCATACTCCTTGGAGTCATTTTATTTCTGGTTCATGACGGGTAAGTCTAGTGAGTACCTTCTCGTACTCGTGGTTTATTTTCCCAATGTTGCGTATGGCACTTTGTATCATGGTTATTGCAAGAGTTGCTTCTATCCCATTGTGGATGAGGAGTAAGCCTTGGGCGTGCTTCCTTAGTAATTCCTATCCTTGCTTTTGTGGATCGTGATCCGGCATGGCAATCGTATCAAACTATGTTGGCAACTTTATTTTCGAACTTATTTGCTTCCGCTTTATTTATCAAACTCGTTTTGTAATAACTTTTATTCGCACTCGATGATGAAAAGTATCTGTGAACTTTATGTAATATGTGGCATGTATGTTGAATCTGTCATGATCTTGGTTGTTGTAAATCGTTTATCGAGACCCGTCGTGGTACTCGACGGACTACCGGGTTTATATGGGTTCAAGTATGATGGTCGACCGCTTACTGCTATGGATTGCCATTGTACTTGTATTCTTATAAATTGGTCGGTTCTCATGACACCGCATCGAGCAAGATTCAACATTAATTGTCACAAGTGTATTTAAAACAAAAGTTTTTGTTTTCGAAAACCCTTTTCTAGCAACTAATAGTTATATAATAGGTATTTGAAATCTAAAGTGTGCCAATGATCACTTTCCTTATGCCCAAATTAAGGACTATTAGGTGGCTATTTAAGTACTAACATGGGGTTTTTACTTACGTCCATACGGCGTGCTATTGTATGGATGCCATTCACTTGAATGGTAATGTATGGATCAAATGCCTCACGCCAAGGTAAGATGAGTGTATGACCGCAAGATGTGAGCATGCGGTCGGGAAGAGTAGCTTTGTATGCGGCTATGTATGCATGCTTGCATGTGTATATGGTACGTATTTAATTGTGGGTTTAAATTCTGGTCGGGTAGATTGATACGGAAGTATATGTATGGGTATACATATATGGAAGTATTTACAATTACATTCTCGCCTATTCATTATGGGTTTAGGGCTGAAATGAGATCTTATGCAGTACACTAACAAATGTAAACGTGTAGCTCGACTAGTTACGCTATTTATGAGAGAACGTATGTATGCCACCGTGTTCTACCGCTAGAAACAAAGTTTTTCCTAAGTTTGTGAGGATGTACGGAACGAGCATGCATCATGATAATTACCATTCACATAATTACATTGTTCCTCCCTTATAAAATTCTTACTCGGTTATGTAACTCTTATCCATTATGGCATTGTCTCACCAAGGGGTACATGTTAATGGTGTAGATGGCACGCACAAAGCAGACCGCTCAGCAAGTCCACCGGAGGCGAGCTCTCCCGCCGCCGCCTTGCTCCACGTGACCCGGCCAACGCCACACGCCTTGGAGAGTTTGGGATGCCTACACTCTTGTGGAGAGTACTTAGTTATGTAGGCTATCCCGATGGAATGGAACCCCGCTACTTCTCGCGAATGAGCAGTTGGGAGAAGGTCTCTTAGTTACTGTGGAGGCTGCTTGTTCGTCCCCGAGGTGACGATTCTGAGTGGACAAAGCTGGTGTTATGAGTCAACTGGTAGGATCACCAAGAAGCAGCCTAGCGAGGCAGCCTTTGGGATCCCGAGAGACATCATGGAGCGTTTTCTCGTGAGCTGGCAGCCGCTTTGGTTGGAGTCTTTCCAAGAGGTAACCCCTCCACCGACTCATGGCAAAGCAGACAAGAGGAAAATCTTTGGAGATTGGTGCAGCAGAAAAGCAAAAAAGGTGATAACCCTTCCATGAGCGCCATGTTCGCAATGATGAGAGTGTTGGATGGAGTTGAAGGTAGCCTCGGACGTGTGTCTGGTGCTCTTGGTCATGCTCATGCGAGGACCGACGCGCACCTTCAGAGGAGCACGACGCCGAGATTGAAAGGCTCACCAAGAGATGACTCGGTTAACTCATCAAATAAATGCAGCTTGGACAAGGAAAATGTCCTAAGAGCTCGCCATTTTGAGCTAGGACAGCGGTTGGCTAATGCGGAAGAGTATAACGATAATCTACATGAAGAGGTTCATCTTTTGAACAATCAGCTCCACCCTTATGTTCCACCCGAGCCGCAGAAATGGATCTAGAAGGATACGAAGAAGAAGAAGAAGTGGAGCTCAAGAAGAAGTAGGACCCGAGGAAGGAGATGATCTTGCGTCGACCTCGATAGTGACCATGATGAGGATTAGATCGCTTAGCACTTAGTGGAAGGACTAATGTATCACCCGTATTCATGTAATGGACCAGTAGCTCGAATTTGGCCTTAGTAACGGACTATCATGTAATGTCAACCGCATGTTTGGATGAACATCAATGCAATTCCGCTCCTTGTTGGTAATCACGATTTAACTTTGCATACGTTATGAGCGCGATAAGTGGTCAAATTGGGGATGCCATGTTGCGAGAATGAATTGTTATGCCCTGCTTTTATTGTGAATTTGAGAATTTCTCCAGTAATTCCATCCGCATGATTATGATTCATCTGCAATCTCTTGACATCAACCAATAATCGCTTATTGTTGCAACTTCATGAGATGACGCCGCACCATGCGTCTTGGAGCTAGTAGCGATCCGACGATGGCAATGGTGATGACTTACCACCACCACCGCCGCCCGCTCGCTCAGGAGTTCTTTGCTCGAGTTCTTGGGGAGCCAAAGGACAATGGAAGAAGCTTTGCCTTATCGCAAGAAAACACCGCTCGTGGCCACCCACAACAAACCAGGGGCCGAGCCAAATCAGACACAAGACCTTCAAGGAGTTTCGGACACGAAGCCTCCAATCTTCAAGGTGGCCGAGGAACCACCGCAGCCGATGAGTGGTTGAATACCATTGAGCGAAATTCCGTCTGTTGAGGATCACGGAGCATCCGAAAGCGGTATGCTTCTCACCAATTGCAAGGACCAGCAGGAATCTGGTGGACACACTTCTGCCGTCTCTGCTCTCGCTAATGCACGAGTGACTTGGGAACAATTCAAGCCGGCTTTTAGAGGACATCATATTCCCCGGGCCGATGCGCATGAAAGCAAATTAATTTATGAGGCTCACTCAGGGAACAAAGTCACTCACAGAGTATATGCACGCATTCAACAACTTGTCAAGATATGCTCCCGGTTTTGTGGATACTGAAGAGAAAAAGATTGAGAGTTTCAAGCGAGGATTGGGTACCAAACTGATGAAGACTATGGCAAATTCTCGATGTACCACGTACAATGAATTCATTAGTGATGCCTTGACCCAAGAAAATCACAACAACATGCATGCAGTTGCTAAAGGTCGCAAGAGGGCCTATGAGGCCGGTGCATCCGGATCTTTCCAGTCAAAAGCGCCTATCGCAGCTAGGCCACAATTCCGTCCACCTGCACCCAAGTTCAGGCCTCCACCACCGAAGGCTCGTAATAACAGCCACGAAACCGCCCGTATATGTTCACTATTGCCTTACCAAAGGGAAATGGTAATCGTGACAGCTCCACAGATTCGATTCAAGTAATCAACCATGTTTCAACTGCAACCAACTGGGTCATTGGTCCAAGGAGTGCCCCCACCCCAAGAGGAATGGCAACCCTAATCAGAACAATCAGAGGCAGGTGAATGCCAGGGCACGTCAAGGACAAGTGCATTACACCGCTGTGGAGGAAGTGCCCGCCGGAGAAGTTGTCACGGCTGGTATGTTTCTTGTCAACCAGTGTCCCGCTGTTGTTTTATTTGATTCGGGAGCTTCTCATTCATTTATGAGTCAAGCATTTGCATCTAGACATGGTCAAGAAATAATTGAAGTAAACAAAGGGGGTTTTAACATAAGTTCAAATAGGGGTACCATTATTACCAAAAGATAGTCAAAATGTACTCATCGTGATACAAGGGAGGAGTACACCACAGATTTGATAATATTGCCCGGGTTGTCAATAAGTGTAATCTTAGGCATGAATTGGATGAAGGATCATGGTGTTCTTATTGACACTAGCAACCGCACTATTATGTTGAGAGAACCCACGGGAGGGAATGCTTTTCTAGTCCCACTCTCCCGCGATTTCAAACCCCAACATTTAGCTTTGTGCTATCCAAACCACCACAATATGTGATATCCCATTGGTTTGTGAGTTTCCTATGTATTTCGGAGGAATTACCAGGTCTACCACCGGATAGGGACGTGGAATTTAAGATTGAATTAGTGCCGTGTACCGCACCCATATCCGTAAGGCCATATAGAATGCCACCCAATGAGTTAGCGTAACTTAAGGTTCAATTACAAGATCTATTGGACAAAGGTCTCATCCAACCTAGCTCATCTCCGTGGGGATGTCCAAAGATTGTTCGTGAAAAAGAAGGATAAGTCACTAAGGATGTGTGTAGATTACAGACCACTCAATGTCAGTGACCATCAAAACAAATATCCATTGCCCAAGATCGACATCTTGTTCGATCAGTTAGCGAAGGCAAAGGTATTCTCCAAAATTGATTTGAGATCAGGTTATCATCAGATAAAAATTAGACCGGAGGATATACCTAAAACTGCTTTCTCTACGAGGTACGGCTTATACGAGTATTTGGTTATGTCTTTTGGACTAACAAATGCTCCAGCCTATTTCATGTACCTGATGAACTCGGTATTCATGCCCGAACTTGACAAGTTCGTGGTCGTGTTTATTGATGATATATTGATTTATTCAGAAAATGAGTCAGATCATGAAGAGCATTTGAGGATTGTCCTATCCAGACTGAGGGAGCATAAGCTATATGCCAAGTTTAGCAAATGTGAATTTTGGATGAGCAAAGTACCTTTCTTAGGTCACATTTTATCAAGAGATGGAATCTCAGTAGACCCATCCAAAGTACAAGAGGTCATGGATTGGAAAGCCCCAACTTCGGTTCATGAAGTTCGGAGTTTTCTAGGGTTAGCAGGATACTATCGTCGGTTTATTCCAGATTTTTCAAAGATAGCTAAGCCTATGACCGCACTACTTGTAAAGATGAGAAGTACAAATGGACACCGAATGTGAAACAACTTTTCACACCCTCGTAACTTTATTGACTACAAAGACTGTGTTAGCACAACCAAACATTGAAAAGCCTTTTGATGTATTTTGTGATGCATCGTGAATAGGTTTGGGATGTGTGCTTATGCAAGAAGGAGAGTAATTGCATATGCCTCACGGCAATTGAGAAAACATGAAGTCAACTACCCTACACATGATTTGGAACTTGCAGCCGTTGTCCATGCACTAAAGATATGGAGACATTACTTGTTGGGCAATGTATGTCATATCTTTACTGACCACAAAAGTCTCAAGTATATCTTTACCCAGCCAGAGCTGAACATGAGACAACGAAGATGGTTAGAATTGATTAAGGACTATAATTTAGAAGTGCATTACCATCCGGGTAAAGCAAATGTAGTAGCCGATGCACTTAGTCGGAAATCCCATTGCAACACTGTAGAAGCATTACTGGAAGATGGATTCAACTTGTTACATCCTGCTGTACTACACAATATCACAATCAGTTGTTCACTTGAGGGCAAAATCATAGAGTTACAGCAGACAGATGTGGGAATAAATCACATCAAGAGAAAAATGCAAGAGCAAGAAACCAAACATTTTAGATTGGACGAAAGAGGTGTATTATGGTTCGAGGACCGACTAGTGGTGCCAAAGGACCGTGAGCTAAGGAATCAAATTTTAGCAGAAGCTCATTCATCCAAATTGTCTATCCATCCGGGTAGTAGTAAAATGTATCAAGATTTAAGAACCCGTTTTTGGTGGACTAAGATGAAGAAAGAGATCGCAGCCTACGTTGCTAGGTGTGATAACTGCAGTAGAGTGAAAGCCGTCCATATGAAAACCGCTGGATTACTTCAGCCACTGCCTATTCCAGGATGGAAATGGGAAGAGATCAGCATGGACTTTATCACAGGCCTTCCAACGACACCACAAGGTCACGATTCAATCTGGGTCATTATTGATCGTCTCACCAAGTCCGCACATTTTGTACCAGTTCACACAACCTATCACGCGGGTAAATATGCTGAGTTATATGTTTCCCAGATCGTGAAATTGCATGGAGTACCCAGGACTATAATCTCAGATCGAGGACCACAGTTCATAGCTCGTTTCTGGGAGCACTTACACCAGGCTTTGGGAACCAAGCTCATCAGAAGTTCAGCTTATCATCCGCAAACTTCAGGACAGACAGAGCGAGTGAACCAAATCCTAGAAGATTTACTTAGAGCTTGTGTTATATCTTCAAAAGGTTCATGGGAGAAATGGTTACCTTTAGCTGAATTCTCCTATAACAACAGTTATCAAGCGAGTATCAAAATGGCTCCATTTGAAGCCTTGTATGGCGAAAGTGCAGAACTCCTTTGAACTGGATTGAGCCCGGTGAAAGGAGATACTTTGGTATCGATTTTGTAAATGAAGTCAAGAGCAAGTACGTATCATCCAACACCACATGAAGGCAGCTCAATCAAGACAGTAAAAGTTATGCCGATGTAAGAAGAAGACCACTAACTTTTGAAGTGGGTGATTATGTATACTTGAGAGTATCACCCATGAAAGGCGTGAAAAGATTTGGGATGAAAAAGAAGCTTTCACCAAGATATGTAGGGCCATACAAAATTTTGGAACGAAAAGGAGGGTTGCATATAAGTTACAACTTCCACCGTAGATGAGTGCCATCTTTGATGTGTTCCATGTTTCTCACCTAAAGAAATGTCTTCGAGTACCGTAAGAAGCTATTGCACCCACCAACGCAGCTTCAATCGGATTTGACCTATGAAGAAAAACCAATTCGGGTATTAGAAGAGATGGAGAGAGTGACAAGGAGTAAGATTATCAAGTTCTATAAGGTGGTGTGGAACAATCATAGTGAACAAGATGCTACGTGGGAAAGAGAAGATTATCTCGCAAGAAGTTTATCCCGCCTTTTTCCAAGAATGGTAGGTCTTGCAAATCTCGGGACGAGATTTTTATAAGGGGAGGGCTGTAACACCTCGGGTGTTAGCTTTGCATAACTTGACTTGCATAACATGAGCATGAGCATCAAGCATTCATAAATCATCATTTCAATTGAAACATTCGATCGAAACATATGAAACATTGCTTGTTATCTCGTATTTCTTAGAACATATACATATGATCATGAGTGACTAATACATGTAATGATTGTGTGACCTTGTGAATTGCTTAAACATGTTTAGAGTATCCTTATAAACAACTTTGATATTCATGGCTAGGGCTAATTAGGTCATTAGGTCATAGCCCAAGTGGGTACCATCTTTTAAAAGTGACATGTTTGACCAAGTTCGAAATAGGTGCTAGAGACTATGCATGTATGTGGGTACTAAAGCAAAGTTGTAGTATGTGTCATGGAGAACAACTTTCTTTTTTTGGGTCATGAACTAATAATGTGCATAGCCTAGTCCTTTTTAGCTCACAAAAATCAGAAAAACAACCTTTTCAACACTTCACGAAATTTTTCTAAGTCTTGATCACTGACAGTGCTGTCAGCCTGACTTTGGATTGGATTTTCTCCCTAGCTGTTACGAATTCGAGCTTGATCTTTGAATAAGAGTTGTAGCTGGTACCTTGGGCTACGAAACTCATGTTGGGCATTTGCACGAAGGAGCCACGGATCAGCGGATTTATCGACTTGAAACGCTACCGTCAGCCTCTCCGATCGCTGTCTGAATCGATGAATCGATCGGCACAGCGGTGGTCGACCAGCCAGAGAGCGAGCCGCCGCGTGAGAGGTTCCGTCGGCCACGCGTCGCCGTTTCTCGACCACAGCGAGGCCGCGCCGCTACCGAAGCGCCTTCATCACGCCAACGCCTACCCGCACTCACCACGCCCTTTTTCACTTCACCTCGGTCTCTTTCGCCGTCCGCGCATACGCCAGCAAGCATAACCGTCGAACTCCCGCCGCAGCGCCACCGTAGTCGCGGACGGCACAAGCCTCGCCTTAGCCGCTTATCCATCACCGCAACCGCATAGCCGTCTTCCCTCGACTCCTGCGCGCCACCCGCCCGCTTTAAGCTCGGTGAGCTCTAGCCCGCGACACCGCCTCGCCGGAGTTCCGCCCGTGAGCCCTGGCTGTCGTGGCCACGCCACCACAGTCCCCCTCTCCAAGCGTTAGCTAGCGCGCTAGGTCCGCCGTAGTACCCTGGTGCTCGTCCGAACCTTAGGTCGGGCCACCGAGGACGTCGCCGGCGTTTTGCCGTGGTCCACCCTCGCTGCTCGCCATGGCCGCCGCCGCTAGCTCTAGGGTCGCAATAGGGCTGGCCAGTGGCTCAATAGGTTCGCCAGTCGTAGGTCCTACCGATGACCTCACCGCCCGGCGGCTTCGCTGTCGTTGAGCCGCAGCACATGCCAGCGTGCCAAGCAGAAGCCCATTTGCTGCTGCTTTCTCCGTGTCACTGACGCGTGGGGTCCCCGACCAGCGGGTCCCACCTGTGACGATGTAAGTAGTGAAAGCTAACTCATTTTGAATGCAGCTTTTGATCTGTTTTGTTATTTTTGTATCTTTAGTTTGGTAGCTCCTAAAATGGTGAAATAAATATGATTGTGTTGCTTAGGAAGTGTAGTATTTTGGAAAAATATGTTCTTGGTTTCAACAGTAGAAATTTCTGGAGATTTAAATAGGGATTTCAAATGTGCTTTTGAATGCATTCAAATTTGTTTATTTTATATCTAGAGTTCCTGTGCTCCCAAAATTATGAAATTTTTGTGGTGAACTAATCTTAGCATGTGTGAACTCAGGGAAAAATTTGAGGATCAGTGCATGGGTAGATTTAAAGTTATAGATTTTTCTTTATGACTAGTTAATCCTTGCATGAATTTTCATAAATTAAGTATGAGTCCAAAATTCATGAAATTTGTTGGAGGTGATACTAGTACCATATGGATGCTAAGAAAAATATGAAATCTGTTGTTTGACACTTTTCAATAGGATTTTCCATTTATGCTATTTCAAGCCTTGCTTCCTTATCATTTTGTATAGGATGTTCTACTTAGTAAAATGACATGAAATTTTTATAGTAGTCCTTTGATAGCATTAGTAAGGCTCTGTAAATTTTTGAGAATTTATTAAGCACATCTGATATACATTTATTATTTAACCTAGATATCTAAATAAAATGATAAAGGCAATTTAATAAATGGTTTGGGCTTTGCCATTTTATTATCTTAACTATGTTTGGTATGCTTAAACTATTGGTAGGTTCTAGGTTGTCAAATTTTGAATGATTACCTGAAGTAGAAGTATTCTTACTTTATGTTGCATGTCAAGTCATTTCCGGACTGATTCTAGAATGTGAGGATTTGCATGTTGAAACTGATGTGTACTGTAAAATGGTTAATAACAAAGTTGTAGAAAATTTGATAAGCTTTCCAGATAGTCCAGGATCACTGGATTTGGATTTGTAGAACTCCAGTTATGAGCGAAGCAAGTAGATACTGCTTATGGCATAGTCGATGCTTTGTAGAAGTAGTTAAGTAGTAAGCGAGAAGAGATATGCACCTACTCAAACAACGTGATGCACTTGTTAACATATATGCATTCGTAATACTTATACCATACTCATGCATCTAGGATCGGAGGAAGAGATCACGTTGTTGGAATTCAAAGAAGCGAGAGGAAGGAACCCGCAGGAGGATCCGCAAGCCGTAGCTCCCGGCGTGGAGCAGTAACCCTCAAGAGCTTCCGGAGTGCCCGACCATCGCCTCTACTTCCTTTCTCGTGAGGCAAGCCCCGGAGCATTATAAGTCTCCCGCAAGTAATTTACAAATGTTTAATTACGTACTTATGATTGATGCATTAGGTTATAAGAGTTGAATGAAACCACTTGATGCATGTACATTCCTTGTCCAGATATTACACCTTTAATCGGTATAGGTCCAGGATCGAATATATGCTTAGCCATGCTTAGACCGGTAGAAGTCGGTGATTTCGCCACCGCGAGATATAGGTGGATACCGAGCACACATTGGTCATAATTGTCATTGTGGAAAAGAACCATGGTTAATGTAAATGGAGACCGGGCGGGATGTCGATAGAGAAACAACAAGGCATGGAGGTCTTGGGTGTGGATCTATCCCCGTCTGTGTCGATCAAGGACCGTACCGTTGTTGGAACTTCTGACAAGATTGAACGCATGCCTCTCACTTAGCTGGCCGGATAATTCGTTCCGACCGCGAAGCCGAGTAATTCAACTCAGGCCGGGAATTGTTCTGTTGTGCGCCCCTTCCGGGGAACGATCAGACTGAGCCCAAGGGCAGGCTTGGCCTGAGCATCCTGGCATCTGGTGTTCCAGATTGTGCGGCGCGGTACGGACCCGCGAAATGTGTACCTGAGTTGTACCAAAGGTGACCTAAGGTGACCGTTGATCTGGTCTGCCTGGGTTTGTGTTAGGAATAAATTCCCAGCTGGTTGAAATCGATTCGAATCGCCGTCTCTCCCGGATAGTGAGAAACTTGGCTAGCTCCAACATCGTAGTAACTGTATTATGGAACATGATGGTTCGGATGAAAATGGAATTGCAATACCTGCTATGGTTACTATTGTATGCTTCTAAATGATACCACATGTTGGGCACAGGATAGTTGCTAATCTAGAAATGGATAGTTATAATTAACTTGATAAAGGAATCATAATTGTACAACGGATCAATTGCCTTTTTCGCAAAATGTTGTCAAGTTACGTCCACTTATACAGCCTTGCATACTCCTTGGAGTCATTTTATTTCTGGTTCATGACGGGTAAGTCTAGCTGAGTACCTTCTCGTACTCAGGGTTTATTTTCCCAATGTTGCAGATGGCACTGTGTATCATGGTTATTGCAAGAGTTGCTTCTATCCCGCTGTGGATGAGGAGTAAGCCTTGGGCAGGCTTCCTTAGTAATTCCTATCCTTGCTTTTGTGGATCGTGATCTGGCATGGCACTGTATCAAACTATGTTGGCAACTTTATTTTCGAACTTATTTGCTTCCGCTTTATTTATCAAACTCGTTTTGTAATAACTTTTATTCGCACTCTGATGATGAAAAGTATCTGTGAACTTTATGTAATATGTGGCATGTATGTTGAATCCTGTACGATCTTGGTTGTTGTAAATCGTTTATCGAGACCCGTCGTGGTACTCGACGGACTACCGGGTTTATATGGGTTCAAGTATGACAGTGCGACCGCTTGCGGATTGCCATTGTACTTGTATTCTTATAAATTGGTCGGTTCTGCGACATGTACCATCTGCTCAGAAATCGTTTTGGACGCACCCGATGGTACTCCTAGGTGACAAGGCTCAAGTGAAAGCTCATTTCGGTCTGTTTGGACATACAACTAATCTTGACGCAAGATAGGTGGACGGTTTGCGTCGAACGTAACATAGGCTCGGAAATCATTTTGGACGCACCTAATGTAACTCCTAGCTGACGTGGGTCATGTGGAATCTCGCTTCTTTTTGTATGAGACAGTGTTAGTGTAGGTGCAAGATAGGTGCGTGGTTTCCGCTAGACGTACGATAAGCTCAGAAATCGTTTTGGACGCACTCGATGGAATTCCTAGGTGACGTGGGTCAAGTGGAATCTCACTTCTTTCTGTTTGGAGATAGTGTTCGTGTCGGTGCAAGATAGGTGCGTGGTTTGCACTAGATGTTCCATTGGCTCAGAAATCATTTTGGACGCACCCGATGGTACTCCTAGGTGACGAGACTCAAGTGAAAGCTCGTTTTGGTCCGTTTGGAGATAGTGCTAATCTTGAAGCAAGATAGGTGCACGGTTTGAGTTGAACGTATCATAGGCTCAGACGTCAATTTGGACGCACCCGATGGAACTCTTAGATGACGTGGGTCATGTGGAATCTCTCTTCTTTCCGTTTGGAAACAATGTTAGTGTCGGTGCGTGATAGGTGTATGGTTTGCGCTAGACGTACCATAGGGTTACCAAATAATTTTGGACGCACCTAATGGTACCACTAGGTGACGAGGCTCAAATGGAAGCTCATTTCGGTCCGTTTGGAGATAGTGCTAGTCTTGACGCAAGATAGCTGCACGGTTTGCGTCGAACGTGTCATCGTCTCGGAAATCATTTTGACGCACCCAAGGAAACTCCTAGGTGACATGGGTCATGTGGAATCTCACTTCTTTCCATTTGGAGACAGTGGTAGTGTCGGTGTAAGATAGGTGCACATTTTGTGCCAAACGTACCATTAGCTCTGAAATCATTTTGGATGCACCCGATGGTACTCCTAGGTGATGAGGCTCAAGTGAACGCTCGCTCCATTTGGGATAGTGCTAATCTTGACTCAAGATAGGTACACGGTTTGCGTCGAACGTACCGTAGGCTCGGAAATCATTTTGGATGCACCCGATGGAACTCCTTGGTTACGTGGGTCATGTGGAATCTCGCTTCTTTCCATTTGGAGACAGTGTTAGTGTCGGTGCAAGATTGGAGCATGGTTTCCGCTAGACATACAATAGGCTCAGAAATCATTTTGGACACACCCGAAGGTAGCCTAGGTGACGAGGCTCAAGTGAAAGCTCGCTCTATTTTGAGATAGTGCTAATCTTGACGCAAGATAGGTGCACGGTTTGCGTCGAACGTTCCACAGGCTTGGAAATCATTTTGGACGCACCTGATGAAACTCCTAGGTGATGTGGGTCATGTGGAATCTCACTTCTTTCCGTTTGGAGACAGAGTTAGTGTCGGTGCAAGATTGGTGCATGGTTTGCGCTAGATGTACCATAGGCTCAGAAATCATTTTGGACGCACTAGATGGTACCACTAGGTGAGGAGGCTCAGGTGGAAGCTTCTTTCTGCCTTTTGGACATAGAGCTAATCTTGATGCAAGATAGGTGCACGGTTTGCGTCGAATGTACCATAGGCTTAGAAATCGTTTTGGACGCACCCGATGGAACTCCAAGGTGACGTCGGTCATGTGGAACCTCACTTCTTTCCTTATGGAGATAGTGTTAGTGTTGGTGGAAGATAGGTGCACGGTTTACGCCAAATGTACCATCAGCTCAGAAATCATTTTGGATGCATCCGATGGTACTCCTAGGTAACGAGGCTCCAGTGAAAGGTCATTTTGGTCCGTTTGGAGATAGTGCTAATCTTGACGCAAGATAGGTGCATGGTTTGCATTGAACGTACCGTAGGCTCAGACGTCAATTTGGACTAACCCGATGGAACTCTTAGGTGACGTGGGTCATGTGGAATCTCTCTTCTTTCCATTTGGAAACGGTGCTAGTGTCAGTGCAAGATAGGTACATGGTTTGCGCTAGACATACCATAGGGTTAGCAAATCATTTTGGACGCACCTGATGGTATCAGTAGGTAACGAGGCTCAAGTGGAAGCTCGTTTCAGTCCGTTTGGAGATAGTGATAATCTTGACGCAAGATAACTACACGGTTTGCGTCGAACGTGCCATAGGCTCAGAAATCATTTGGACGCACCCAATGCAACTCCTAGGTGACGTGGCCAAGTGGAATATCAGTTCTTTCCATTTGGAGACAGTGTTAGTGTCGTTGCAAGATAGGTGCGTGGTTTGCGCTAGACGTACCACAGGCTCAGAAATCAGTTTGGACGCACTCGATGGTACCGCTAGGTGACGTGGCTCAAGTGGAAGCTCATTTCGGCCTTTTGGACATAGAGCTAATCTTGACGCAAGATAGGTGCACGATTTGCGTCGAACGTACCATATGCTCGGAAATCATTTTGGATGCACCTGATGGAACTCCTAGGTGATGTGGGTCATGTGGAATCTTGCTTCTTTTCGTATGGAGATAGTGTTAGTGTCAGTGCAAGATAGGTGCGTGGTTTGCGCTAGACGTACCATAGGCTCAGAAATCGTTTTGGACGCACTCGATTGTACAACTAGGTGACGAGGCTCAAGTGGAAGCTCGTTTGGCCTTTTGGACATAGTGCCAATCTTGATGCAATATAAGTGCACGGTTTGCGTCGAACATACCATTGGATCAGAAATCAATTTGGACGCACCCGATGGAACTCCTAGGTGACGTGGGTCATGTGGAATCTCACTTCTTTCCGTTTAGAGACAGTGTTAGTGTCGGTGCAAGATCGGTGCATGGTTTGCGCTAGATGTACCATAGGCTTACAAATTGTTTTGGATGCACCCTATGGTATCACTAGGTGACGAGGCTCAAGTGGAAGCTCGTTTCGGTCCGGTTGGAGATAGTGCTAATCTTGACGCAAGATGGGTGCACGGTTTGCGTCGAACAAACCATAGGCTCAAAAATCGTTTCGACGCATCCGATGGAACTCCTGGGTGACGTGGGTCATGTGGAACCTCACTTCTTTACTTATGGAGACAGTATTAGTGTAGGTGCAAGATAGGTGCATGGTTTGCGCCAAATGTACCATCGGCTCAGAAATCATTTTGGACGCACCCGATGGTACTAGGTGACGAGGCTCAAGTGAAAGCTCATTTCGGTCTGTTTGGAGATAGTGCTAATCTTGACGCAAGATAGGTGCACGGTTTGCGTTGAACGTGCCATACGCTCGGGCGTCAATTTGGACGCACTCGATGGAAATCTTTGGTGACGTGGGTCATGTGGAATCTCTCTTCTTTCCGTTGGGAAACAGTGTTAGTGTCGGTGCAAGATAGGTGCATGGTTTGCGCTAGACGTACCATAGGGTTAGCAATTCATTTTGGATGCACCTGATGGTACCACTAGGTGACGAGGCTCAAGTGGAAGCTCGTTTCGGTCCGTTTGGAGACAGTGCTAATCTTGACACAAGATAACTACACAGTTTGCGTCGAACGTGCCATAGGCTCGGAAATTGTTTCGACGCACCCAACGTAACTCCTAGGTGACGTGGGTCATGTGGAATCTCACTTCTTTCTGTTTGGAGACAGTGTTAGTGTCATTGTAAGATAGGTGCGTGGTTTCGCTAGACGTACCATAGGCTCATAAATCGTTTTGGACACACTCGATGGTACCGCTTGGTGACGAGGCTCAAGTGCAAGCTCATTTCGTCCGTTCGGACATAGAGCTAATCTTGACGCAAGATAGGTGCACGGTTTGCGTCGAACAAACCATAGGCTCTAAAATCATTTTGGACGCACCTGATGAAACTCCTAGGTGACGTCATGTGGAATCTCGCTTCTTTTCGTTTGGAGACAGTGTTAGTGTAGGTTCAAGATATGTGCATGCTTTGCGCTAGACCTACCATAGGCTCAGAAATCGTTTGGGACGCACTAGATTGTACCACTAGGTGACGAGGCTCAAGTGGAAGCTCGTTTCGGCCTTTCGGACATATTGCTAATCTTGATGCAATATAGGTGCCGGTTTTTCGTCCGAACATACCATTGGATCATAAATCAATTTGGGCGCACCGATGGAACTCCTAGGTGACGTGGGTCATGTGGAATCTCACTTCTTTCTGTTTGGAGACAGTGTTAGTGTCGGTGCAAGATAGGTGCATGGTTTGCGCTAGACGTACCATAGGGTTAGCAAATCATTTTGGCTACACCTGATTGACCACTAGGTGACGAGGCTCAAGTGGAAGGTCATTTCGGTCCATTTGGAGACAGTGCTAATCTTGACGCAAGATAACTACATGGTTTGCGTCGAACGTGCCGTAGGCTCAGAAATCGTTTGGACGCACCCAATGTAACTCCGAGGTGACGTGGGTCATGTGGAATCTCACTTCTTTTTGTTTGGAGACAGTGTTAGTGTCGTTGTAAGATAGGTGCGTGGTTTGCGCTAGACGTACCATAGGCTCAGAAATCGTTTTGGACACACTCGATGGTACCGCTTGGTGACGAGGCTCAAGTGCAAGCTCATTTCGTCCTTTCGGACATAGAGCTGATCTTGACGCAAGAAAGGTGCACGGTTTGCGTCGAACAAACCATAGGCTCAAAAATCATTTTGGACGCACCTGATGAAACTCCTAGGTGACATCATGTGGAATCTTGCTTCTTTTCGTTTGGAGACAGTGTTAGTGTAGGTGCAGGATATGTGCGTGCTTTGCGCTAGACCTACCATAGGCTCAGAAATCGTTTGGGACGCACTAGATTGTACCACTAGGTGACGAGGCTCAAGTGGAAGCTCGTTTCGGCCTTTCGGACATATTGCTAATCTTGATGCAATATAGGTGCACGGTTTGCGTCGAACATACCATTGGATCATAAATCAATTTGGACGCACCCGATGGAACTCCTAGGTGACGTGGGTCATGTGGAATCTCACTTCTTTCTGTTTGGAGACAGTGTTAGTGTCGGTGCAAGATAGATGCATGGTTTGCGCTAGACGTACCATAGGGTTAGCAAATCATTTTGGCTACACCTGATGGACCACTAGGTGACGAGGCTCAAGTGGAAGGTCATTTCGGTCCATTTGGAGACAGTGCTAATCTTGACGCAAGATAACTACATGGTTTGCGTCGAACGTGCCGTAGGCTCGGAAATCGTTTGGACGCACCCAATGTAACTCCGAGGTGACGTGGGTCATGTGGAATCTCACTTCTTTTTGTTTGGAGACAGTGTTAGTGTCGTTGTAAGATAGGTGCGTGGTTTGCGCTAGACGTACCATAGGCTCAGAAATCGTTTTGGACACACGTGATGGTACCGCTTGGTGACGAGGCTCAAGTGCAAGCTCATTTCGTCCGTTCGGACATAGAGCTAATCTTGACGCAAGATAGGTGCACAGTTTGCTTCGAACAAACCATAGGCTCTAAAATCATTTTGGACGCACCTGATGAAACTCCTAGGTGACGTCATGTGGAATCTCGCTTCTTTTCGTTTGGAGACAGTGTTAGTTTGGTGCAAGATAGGTGCGTGCTTTGCGCTGGACCTACCATAGGATCAGAAATCATTTTGGATGCACTAGATTGTACCACTAGGTGATGAGGCTCAAGTGGAAGCTCGTTTCAGCCTTTTGGACATAGTGCTAATCTTGATGCAATATAGGTGCACGGTTTGTGTCGAACGTACCATTGGATCAGAAATCAATTTGGACGCACCCGATGGAACTCCTAGGTGACGTGGGTCATGTGGAATCTCACTTCTTTCCATTTGGAGACAGTGTTAGTGTCGGTGCAAGATAGGTGCATGGTTTGCGCTAGATGTACCATAGGCTTACAAATTGTTTTGTGATGCACCCGATGCTACCACTAGGTGATGAGGCTCAAGTGGAAGCTTGTTTCGGTCCGTTTAGAGATAGTGCTAATCTTGACGCAAGATAGGTGCGCGGTTTGCGTTGAACATACCATAGGCTCGGAATTCATTTTCGACGCATCCGATGGAACTCCTAGGTGACGTGGGTCATGTGGAACCTAAATTCTTTACTTATGGAGATAGTGTTAGTGTAGGTGCATGATAGTTGCACGGTTTGCGACAAATGTACCATCAGCTTAGAAATCATTTTGGACGCACCCGATGTTACTCCTAGGTGACGAGGCTCAAGTGAAAGCTTGTTTCGGTCTGTTTGTACATAGAGCTAATCTTAACGCAAGATAGGTGGACAGTTTGCATCGAACGTACCATAGGCTCAGAAATCATTTTGGACGCACCTGATGTAACTCCTAGGTGACTTGGGTCATGTGGAATCTCGCTTCTTTTCGTATGGAGACAGTGTTAGTCTTGATGTAATATAGGTGCATGGTTTGCGTCGAACGTACCATTAGATCAGAAATCAATTTGGACGCACCCGATGGAACTCCTAGGGGACGTGGGTCATGTGGAATCTCACTTCTTTCTGTTTGGAGTCAGTGTTAGTGTTGGCGCAAGATTGGTGCATCATTTGCGCTAGATGTACCATAGGCTCAAAAATTATTTTAGAAGCACTGGATGGTACCACTAGGTGACGAGGCTCAAGTGGAAGCTTGTTTCGGCCTTTCAGACATAGTGTTAATCTTGATGTAATATAGGTGCACGGTTTGCGTCGAACGTACCATTAGATCAGAAATCGATTTGGACGCACCCGATGGAACTCCTAGGTGACGTGGGTCATGTGGAATCTCACTTCTTTCCGTTTGGAGTCAGTGTTAGTGTCGGCGCAAGATTGGTGCATCATTTGCGCTAGACGTACCATAGGGTTAGCAAATCATTTTGGACGCACCTAATGGTACCACTAGGTGACGAGGCTCAAATGGAAACTCGTTTCGGTCCATTTGGAGATGGTGCTAATCTTGACGCAAGATAGCTGCACGGTTTGCGTCGAACGTGTCTTCGGCTCGAAAATCCTTTGGACGCACCCAATGAAACTCCTAGGTGACGTGGGTCATGTGGAATCTCACTTCTTTTCATTTGGAGACAGCGCTAGTGTCGGTGTAAGATAGGTGCACATTTTGCACCAAACGTACCATCGGCTCAGAAATCATTTTGGATGCACCCAATTGTACTCCTAGGTGATGAGGCTCAAGTGAACGCTCGCTCCATTTTGGGATAGTGCTAATCTTGACTCAAGATAGGTACACAGTTTGCGTCGAACGTACCGTAGGCTCAGAAATCATTTTGGATGCACCCGATGGAACTCCTTGGTGATGTGGGTTATGTGGAATCTCGCTTCTTTCCATTTGGAGACAGTGTTAGTGTCGGTGCAAGATTGGAGCATGGTTTTCGCTAGACGTACAGTAGGCTCAGAAATTATTTTGGACGCACCCGATGGTAGCCTAGGTGACGAGGCTCAAGTGAAAGCTCGCTCCATTTGGAGATAGTGCTAATCTTGATGCAAGATAGGTGCATGGTTTGCGTCGAACATTCCATAGGCTCGGAAATCATTTTGGATGCACCTGATGAAACTCCGAGGTGATGTGGGTCATGTGGAATCTCATTTCTTTCCGTTTGGAGACAGTGTTAGTGTCGGTGCAAGATCGGTGCATGGTTTGCGCTAGATGTACCATAGGCTTACAAATTGTTTTGGACGCACCGGATGGTACCACTAGGTGACGAGGCTCAAGTGGAAGCTCGTTTCGGTCCGTTTGGAGATGGTGCTAATCTTGACGCAAGATAGGTGCGCGGTTTGCGTTGAACATACCACAGGCTCAGAATTCTTTTCGACGCATCCGACGGAATTCCTAGGTGACGTGGGTCATGTGGAACATGAATTCTTTACTTATGGAGATAGTGTTAGTGTAGGTGCATGATAGTTGCACGGTTTGCGACAAATGTACTATCAGCTTTGAAATCGTTTTGGACGCACCCGACGTTACTCCTCGGTGACGAGGCTTAAGTGAAAGCTTGTTTCGGTCTGTTTGGACATAGAGCTAATCTTGACGCAAGATAGGTGGATGGTTTGCGTCGAACGTACCATAGGCTCGGAAATCATTTTGGACGCACCTGATGTAACTCCTAGGTGACGTGGGTCATGTGGAATCTCGCTTCTTTTCGTATGGAGACAGTGTTAGTGTAGCTGCAAGATAGGTGTGTGGTTTCCGCTAGACGTACGATAGGCTCAGAAATCGTTTTGGACGCACTCGATGGAACTCCTAGGTGACGTGGGTCATGTGGAATCTCACTTCTTTCTGTTTGGAGATAGTGTTCGTGTCGGTGCAAGATAGGTGCGTGGTGTGCGCTAGACGTACCATTGGCTCAAAATCATTTTAGACGCACCCCATGGTACTCCTAGGTGACGAGGCTCAAGTGAAAGCTCGTTTTGGTCCATTTGGAGAGAGCGCTAATCTTTACGCAAGATAGGTGCAGGGTTTGTGTCGAATGTTCCATTGGCTCAGAAATCATTTTGGATGCACCTGATGAAACTCCTTTATGATGTGGGCCTTGTGGAATCTCACTTCTTTCCGTTTGGAGTCAGTGTTAGTGTCGGTGCAAGATTGGTGCATCATTTGTGCTAGATGTACCATATGCTCAGAAATCATTTTAGAAGCACTGGATGGTACTGCTAGGTGACGAGGCTCAAGTGGAAGCTCGTTTCGGTCCATTTGGAGATATTGCTAATCTTCACGCAAGATAGGTGCACGGTTTGTATTGAACGTACCATAGGCTCGGACGTCAATTTGGACGCACCCGATGGAACTCTTAGGTGACGTGGGTCATGTGGAATCTCTCTTCTTTCCGTTTGGAAACAGTGTTAGTGTCGGTGCAAGATAGGTGTATGGTTTGTGCTAGACGTACCATAGGGTTAGCAAATCATTTTGGACGCACCTAATGGTACCACTAGGTGACGAGGCTCAAATGGAAACTCGTTTCGGTCCATTTGGAGATGGTGCTAATCTTGACGCAAGATAGCTGCACGGTTTGCGTCGAACATGTCATCGGCTCGGAAATCCTTTGGACGCACCCAATGAAACTCCTAGGTGACGTGGGTCATGTGGAATCTCACTTCTTTTCATTTGGAGACAGTGCTAGTGTCGGTGTAAGATAGGTGCACATTTTGCACCAAACGTACCATCGGCTCAGAAATCATTTTGGATGCACCCGATGGTACACCTAGGTGATGAGGCTCAAGTGAACGCTTGCTCCATTTTGGGATAGTGCTAATCTTGACTCAAGATTGGTACACGGTTTGCGTCGAACGTACCGTAGGCTCAGAAATCATTTTGGATGCACCCGATGGAACTCCTTGGTGATGTGGGTGATGTGGAATCTCGCTTCTTTCCATTTGGAGACAGTGTTAGTGTCGGTGCAAGATTGGAGCATGGTTTCCACTAGACGTACAATAGGCTCAGAAATCATTTTGGACGCACCCGATGGTAGCCTAGGTGACGAGGCTCAAGTGAAAGCTCGCTCCATTTGGAGATAGTGCTAATCTTGATGCAAGATAGGTGCACGGTTTGCGTCGAACGTTCCATAGGCTCGGAAATCATTTTGGACGCGCCTGATGAAACTCCTAGGTGATGTGGGTCATGTGGAATGTCGCTTCTTTCCGTTTGGAGACAGTGTTAGTGTCGGTGCAAGATCGGTGCATGGTTTGCGCTAGATGTACCATAGGCTTACAAATAGTTTTGGACGCACCCGATGGTACCACTAGGTGACGAGGCTCAAGTGGAAGCTCGTTTCGGTCCGTTTGGAGATAGTGCTAATCTTGACGCAAGATAGGTGCGCGGTTTGCGTTGAACATACCACAGGCTCGGAATTCTTTTCGATGCATCTGACGGAATTCCTAGGTGACGTGGGTCATGTGGAACATGAATTCTTTACTTATGGAGATAGTGTTAGTGTAGGTGCATGAAAGTTGCACGGTTTGCGACAAATGTACCATCAGCTTAGAAATCGTTTTGGACGCACCCGATGTTACTCCTCGGTGACGAGGCTCAAGTGAAAGCTTGTTTCGGTCTGTTTGGACATAGAGCTAATCTTGACGCAAGATAGGTGGACGGTTTGCGTCGAACGTACCATAGGCTCGGAAATCATTTTGGACGCACCGGATGTAACTCCTAGGTGACGTGGGTCATGTGGAATCTCTCTTCTTTTCATATGGAGACAGTGTTAGTGTAGCTGCAAGATAGGTGCGTGGTTTTCGCTAGACGTACGATAGGCTCAGAAATCATTTTGGACGCACTCGATGGAACTCCTAGGTGACGTGGGTCATGTGGAATCTCACTTCTTTCTGTTTGGAGATAGTTTTCGTGTCGGTGCAAGATAGGTGCGTGGTGTGTTGCTATCTCTACCGCAAATGATAATAATATGATCAATGTAAATGCGGAAGCTTAAAGAGCAAGGTAGAGATATGCAAACTCCCGTCGATGACTCCGGTATTTTTACCGAGGTATCGAGAAGCGCAAAGCTTCCCCTAGTTCTCGTTGGAGCCCCTCGCAAGGAATCCCTCGCAAGGGCCAAGCTCCTGTGAGGGTAACTCCGTGGATAGCCTCGGGCCTTCCCCACGCATAAGTGGGTCTCCGACGTGCCTTCCGACAAGCCTCTCCCGGATGCTCCCCACCGTCTTCACTATCAAGCTTTCGGTCAAACACCGTGGGCCTTGTTCCTTCGCAGACACGGTGGCGGCCGCACCACAAACGCGGTTGGTGCGATCTCACAAGACTTCAAGCCCCTCCGATGTACAACTCTTGTGCTCGCAAGGACGGTGTGGTAAGAGGTATGCAAACCTCACTAAACACTAGGCATACACCTAGAGCAAGCGCATAAGCGGTGGTCTAATCAACCTAAGTACTTCGCAAAGCACCTACACTAATCACCTGATGAAACACTAAGCACTTTGCAAGTGGAGATCACTAAAATGGTGTATCAACACCCTAGATATGTTTCCTCAGCTCCACACTTCTCAAATGGCCGATTAGGGGTTGTATTTATAAGCCCCACTGAGAAAGTAGCCGTTGGGGTCAAACTCCCACAAATCTGCTACTGACCGGACGATGAATCGTCCTGACCGAACGCGTCCGGTCATCCCGACCGTTGTAGCCGCGAACTACCGATCGGACGCTGCCAGCGTCCGGTCGCAGTTTTGCACGCCTGGAACCTCTCTGTACTCGATCGGACGCTACGTTCCTACGTTCGGTCGGTTGCCGCCAGCGTCCGGTCCTTGCGTCCGGTCGCCTGTCTGTCGAGCCACCGGTCCAGCGTCCAGTCGCGCTTCTAGCGTCCGGTCTAGCATCCGGTCGCCTCTGCGAGCTCGTTTGTTCGCGATCTTGCGCACGGCTTGGTTCCTATCTTCATGCTTGGACTTTGCTTGACATCTTGGGTCTTTTCTTGTGCTTCTAAGGTCTTGCTTGAGGTGTTGATCATCAGATCATCATGTCGCCTTCGTCCAAGTCACGTCTTGCACCCTATTGGACTACAAAACAAACACTTGCAAATTCATTAGTCCAATTTGGTTGTGTTGGTCATCAAACACCAAAATCCAAAGTAAATGGGCCAAGGGTCCATTTTCCTTACAATCTCCCCCTTTTTGGTGATTGATGACAACACGACCAAAGCAAGCAAATGATAAAAACTTTAAATTTAAAAATTATCTACTTGCTAGGATGCAATGCAAAGGGCAAGGTTATATGATACTAATTGATAGATACCAATTAAAACTTTACTCAAAAAGCATGTCTTGCCCTTGCAAATGTCCCCATGTGATATTATGGATTAAAGCCTATCTTTCTAAAAAAATTCTCCCATTACATAGACTAATCCATAATTCACTTTCCTCCCTTTCTCGGACCATTACCACTTGTAGACATCAACTTGATGCTTGCCTTTGGTCCTTCAAATTCTCCCCCTTTGGCATCAAACACTAAAAAGGAAGACATTAGTAGCACAAGGGAGGGTCAAATTTCATGATCCTTTGTGAATAGAGTGAAATGGATCACAAAATTTGACTCTCACATTATATAGACTAAGCTCCCCCTAAATATATGCATACATATGGTAGAAAGCAAATTATATGCATAATTAGCAATTTGTTGCACAAGAGAGTTTAATCTATATAATGCATGGAGAAAGTATATAAATATGAAATAAAATCAACAAGATGATGCTAATTGAAGAACGATGCTTCTCTTCGGGGACTCCATTTTCCTTGCAATGAGACTACTACACACATGATAAACTTGAAAAAGGTGTTAGTCTCAAAGCGTCCATCTTGTAGATGATCCTCCCCCTAAATTTGTGCATGGAGACATGGAATACTTGAAGTACTCATGCACAATTGATTTTGGAGTCAAAATACCACTTGAAAGATGATATTTGGGAGAAAATTATCTATAATTTGGACTTTGGCACATATTAGATAAACAATAGTAAGACAAGCTATGTGTCGTGCTCCTAAGCAATTTTAAACCATGTAGATTTGCTCCAAGGGTTAAGAATGAAACCGAGCAAGCCTACCATATGATATACCTAGTGTATGCATGACAAAAGATATAAGAATTCAAATGCAAACATAGGCATGAAGAGTAACTACATGCTAAAAGGTACCAATTGTAGGAAATTTTTAAATCTAATATCAATTGAAGTAAATTGAATCTAGTTACCTAACATGGGAAGGGGAATTTGGGTCCATAGTATTCACTAACCCACTTGGCAATAATTTTGTCCATCATGATGCACCCCATGAAATGCACCCATACTTTGCCAAGTCTCCAAATTCCCCGATGTCCGACGGACTTCTCACTTCCCTTTCGGGATCCAAACCTTCTTGGTGATCTTCATGTTTGAAATGATTTCCTTTGGCACCCAAAAGCGTTTGACCCCTTTGTTGGCTTGCTTGTTCACCTTGATGGCCACCACCTTGTCATTTTTCTTCTTCTTCAAGAGATAAGGTGTGGAGGTCTTCTTGTCCACCTTGTTGGTGTAGGTGTTGGAGAGCTTGCTTGTTTGCTTTTTCTCCTTCATCTTTGCTCCTCCCTCATTCTTCACCTTGCACTCATAGGACTTGTGACCTTCCTTGTGGCACACGTAGCAAACCACGGTTTGTCCTTCATCAAGCTTCTTCACTCCCTTGATGGTGTTATCTTGATGAAGTTGGGTTTGCTTCGCCTTGCCTTTCACTTGAGTCAAGTCCTTGGTGAGGCGAAATACTTCTTGCTTGAGTTGCTCATTCTCCTTTACAACCTCTTGTGTGCATGTATCTACAATCACTTTCTCAGCACAAGCTTGGTTGCACAAGGGTGAGTCTAAATATAAATCATTGCAAGAAGTAGAGGCATCCTTTTTAATTATGTCATTTCTTTTAGATGCCTTGGTGGGGGTTAAATTGACGGCCTCAAGATTAGCAACTTTATTAGTTAGCTCATCACAATGTTTGCACATGATTTCCATTTTAGCAAGCAAACTTTGATAATCATTTTGTGAGATAGCTAACTTTTCTTTTAATTTTTCATTTTTCTTTTCAAGTTGCTTATCGTTAATTGTGCATGCACTTGTTGTTGCACTAGCCTCAAGTTGCTTAATTTTAGTAGATAGTTCAACATTTAGATTTGCAAAGTTTTCATATTGTTCAAGCAAATTCTTGTATGCTTCTTGTGAACTACCTAGCTCTTCTTTTAAACTTTTGAGCTTCCTTTATTGACTAGTGCAAACTTTAGCATATTTAAGATTTTGTTGCACAATTTCATGATGCAATATAGGTGCACGGTTTCGGCCTTTGGGACATAGTGCTAATCTTGATGCAATATAGGTGCACGGTTTGCGTCGAACGTACCATTGGCTTGGAAATCATTTTGGACGCACCTGATGTAACTCCTAGGTGACGTGGGTCATGTGGAATCTCTCTTCTTTTCATATGGAGACAGTGTTAGTGTAGCTGCAAGATAGGTGCGTGGTTTCCGCTAGACATACGATAGGCTCAGAAATCATTTTGGACGCACTCGATGGAACTCCTAGGTGACGTGGGTCATGTGGAATCTCACTTCTTTCTGTTTGGAGATAGTTTTCGTGTCGGTGCAAGATAGGTGCGTGGTGTGTTGCTATCTCTACCGCAAATGATAATAATATGATCAATGTAAATGCGGAAGCTTAAAGAGCAAGGTAGAGATATGCAAACTCCCGTCGATGACTCCGGTATTTTTACCGAGGTATCGAGAAGCGCGCAAGCTTCCCCCTAGTTCTCGTTGGAGCCCCTCGCAAGGAATCCCTCGCAAGGGCCAAGCTCCCGGTAGGGTAACTCCGTGGATAGCCTCGGGCCTTCCCCACGCGCAAGTGGGTCTCCGACGTGCCTTCCGACAAGCCTCTCCCGGATGCTCCCCGCCGTCTTCACTATCAAGCTTTCGGCCGAAACACCGTGGGCCTTGTTCCCTTCGGTACACGGTGGCGGCCGCACCACAAACGCGGTTGGTGCGATCTCACAAGACTTCAAGCCCCTCCGATGTACAACTCTTGTGCTCGCAAGGACGGTGTGGTAAGAGGTATGCAAACCTCACTAAACACTAGGCATACACCTAGAGCAAGCGCATAAGCGGTGGTCTAATCAACCTAAGTACTTCGCAAAGCACCTACACTAATCACCTGATGAAACACTAAGCACTTTGCAAGTGGAGATCACTAAAATGGTGTATCAACACCCTAGATATGTTTCCTCAGCTCCACACTTCTCAAATGGCCGATTAGGGGTTGTATTTATAAGCCCCACTGAGAAAGTAGCCGTTGGGGTCAAACTCCCACAAATCTGCTACTGACCGGACGATGAATCGTCCTGACCGAACGCGTCCGGTCATCCCGACCGTTGTAGCCGCGAACTACCGATCGGACGCTGCCAGCGTCCGGTCGCAGTTTTGCACGCCTGGAACCTCTCTGTACTCGATCGGACGCTACGTTCCTACGTTCGGTCGGTTGCCGCCAGCGTCCGGTCCTTGCGTCCGGTCGCCTGTCTGTCGAGCCACCGGTCCAGCGTCCGGTCGCGCTTCTAGCGTCCGGTCTAGCATCCGGTCGCCTCTGCGAGCTCGTTTCTTCGTGATCTTGCGCACGGCTTGGTTCCTATCTTCATGCTTGGACTTTGCTTGACATCTTGGGTCTTTTCTTGTGCTTCTAAGGTCTTGCTTGAGGTGTTGATCATCAGATCATCATGTCGCCTTCGTCCAAGTCACGTCTTGCACCCTATTGGACTACAAAACAAACACTTGCAAATTCATTAGTCCAATTTGGTTGTGTTGGTCATCAAACACCAAAATCCAAAGTAAATGGGCCAAGGGTCCATTTTCCTTACAATCTCCCCCTTTTTGGTGATTGATGACAACACGACCAAAGCAAGCAAATGATAAAAACTTTAAATTTAAAAATTATCTACTTGCTAGGATGCAATGCAAAGGGCAAGGTTATATGATACTAATTGATAGATACCAATTAAAACTTTACTCAAAAAGCATGTCTTGCCCTTGCAAATGTCCCCATGTGATATTATGGATTAAAGCCTATCTTTCTAAAAAAATTCTCCCATTACATAGACTAATCCATAATTCACTTTCCTCCCTTTCTCGGACCATTACCACTTGTAGACATCAACTTGATGCTTGCCTTTGGTCCTTCAAATTCTCCCCTTTGGCATCAAACACTAAAAAGGAAGACATTAGTAGCACAAGGGAGGGTCAAATTTCATGATCCTTTGTGAATAGAGTGAAATGGATCACAAAATTTGACTCTCACATTATATAGACTAAGCTCCCCCTAAATATATGCATACATATGGTAGAAAGCAAATTATATGCATAATTAGCAATTTGTTGCACAAGAGAGTTTAATCTATATAATGCATGGAGAAAGTATATAAATATGAAATAAAATCAACAAGATGATGCTAATTGAAGAACGATGCTTCTCTTCGGGGACTCCATTTTCCTTGCAATGAGACTACTACACACATGATAAACTTGAAAAAGGTGTTAGTCTCAAAGCGTCCATCTTGTAGATGATCCTCCCCCTAAATTTGTGCATGGAGACATGGAATACTTGAAGTACTCATGCACAATTGATTTTGGAGTCAAAATACCACTTGAAAGATGATATTTGGGAGAAAATTATCTATAATTTGGACTTTGGCACATATTAGATAAACAATAGTAAGACAAGCTATGTGTCGTGCTCCTAAGCAATTTTAAACCATGTAGATTTGCTCCAAGGGTTAAGAATGAAACCGAGCAAGCCTACCATATGATATACCTAGTGTATGCATGACAAAAGATATAAGAATTCAAATGCAAACATAGGCATGAAGAGTAACTACATGCTAAAAGGTACCAATTGTAGGAAATTTTTAAATCTAATATCAATTGAAGTAAATTGAATCTAGTTACCTAACATGGGAAGGGGAATTTGGGTCCATAGTATTCACTAACCCACTTGGCAATAATTTTGTCCATCATGATGCACCCCATGAAATGCACCCATACTTTGCCAAGTCTCCAAATTCCCCGATGTCCGACGGACTTCTCACTTCCCTTTCGGGATCCAAACCTTCTTGGTGATCTTCATGTTTGAAATGATTTCCTTTGGCACCCAAAAGCGTTTGACCCCTTTGTTGGCTTGCTTGTTCACCTTGATGGCCACCACCTTGTCATTTTTCTTCTTCTTCAAGAGATAAGGTGTGGAGGTCTTCTTGTCCACCTTGTTGGTGTAGGTGTTGGAGAGCTTGCTTGTTTGCTTTTTCTCCTTCATCTTTGCTCCTCCCTCATTCTTCACCTTGCACTCATAGGACTTGTGACCTTCCTTGTGGCACACGTAGCAAACCACGGTTTGTCCTTCATCAAGCTTCTTCACTCCCTTGATGGTGTTATCTTGATGAAGTTGGGTTTGCTTCGCCTTGCCTTTCACTTGAGTCAAGTCCTTGGTGAGGCGAAATACTTCTTGCTTGAGTTGCTCATTCTCCTTTACAACCTCTTGTGTGCATGTATCTACAATCACTTTCTCAGCACAAGCTTGGTTGCACAAGGGTGAGTCTAAATATAAATCATTGCAAGAAGTAGAGGCATCCTTTTTAATTATGTCATTTCTTTTAGATGCCTTGGTGGGGGTTAAATTGACGGCCTCAAGATTAGCAACTTTATTAGTTAGCTCATCACAATGTTTGCACATGATTTCCATTTTAGCAAGCAAACTTTGATAATCATTTTGTGAGATAGCTAACTTTTCTTTTAATTTTTCATTTTTCTTTTCAAGTTGCTTATCGTTAATTGTGCATGCACTTGTTGTTGCACTAGCCTCAAGTTGCTTAATTTTAGTAGATAGTTCAACATTTAGATTTGCAAAGTTTTCATATTGTTCAAGCAAATTCTTGTATGCTTCTTGTGAACTACCTAGCTCTTCTTTTAAACTTTTGAGCTTCCTTTATTGACTAGTGCAAACTTTAGCATATTTAAGATTTTGTTGCACAATTTCATGATGCAATATAGGTGCACGGTTTCGGCCTTTGGGACATAGTGCTAATCTTGATGCAATATAGGTGCACGGTTTGCGTCGAACGTACCATTGGCTTGGAAATCATTTTGGACGCACCTGATGTAACTCCTAGGTGACGTGGGTCATGTGGAATCTCGCTTCTTTTCATATGGAGATAGTGTTTGTGTAGGTGCAAGATAGGTGCATGGTTTGCGCTAGACGTACGATAGGCTCAGAAATCATTTTGGACGCACTCGATGGAACTCCTAGGTGACGTGGGTCATGTGGAATCTCATTTCTTTCCATTTGGAGATAGTTTTTGGGTCAGTGCAAGATAGGTGCGTGGTTTGCGCTAGACGTACCATTGGCTCAGAAATTATTTTGGACGCACCCGATGGTACTCCTAGGCGACGAGGCTCAAGTGAAAGCTTGTTTCGGTCCTTTTGGAGAAAGTGCTAATCTTTACGCAAGATAGGTGCACGGTTTGTGTCGAATGTTCCATTGGCTCAGAAATCATTTTGGATGCACCTGATGAAACTCCTTTGTGATGTGGGTCATGTGGAAACTCACTTCTTTCCATTTGGAGTCAGTGTTAGTGTTGGTGCAAGGTTGGTGCATCATTTGCGCTAGATGTACCATAGGCTTAGAAATCATTTTAGAAGCACTGGATGCTACCACTAGGTGACGAGGCTCAGGTGGAAGCTCGTTTCTGCCTTTTGGACATAGAGCTAATCTTGACGCAACATAGGTGCACGGTTTGCGTCGAACGTACCATAGGCTGAGAAATCATTTTGGACAGACCCGATGGAACTCCTAGCTAACGTGGGTCATGTGGAACCTCACTTCTTTCCTTATGGAGACAGTGTTAGTGTTGGTGCAAGATAGGTGCATGGTTTGCGCCAAATGTACCATCAGCTCAGAAATCATTTTGGATGCACCCGATTGTACTCCTAGGTGACGAGGCTCAAGTGAAATCTCGTTTCGGTCCGTTTGGAGATAGTGCTAATCTTGACGCAAGATAGGTGCATGGTTTGCGTTAAACGTACCATAGGCTCGGACGTCAATTTGGACGCACCCGATGGAACTCTTAGGTGACGTGGGTCATGTGGATTCTCTCTTCTTTCCGTTTAGAAACGGTCCTAGTGTTGGTGCAAGATAGGTGCATGGTTTGCACTAGACGTACCATAGGGTTAGCAAATCATTTTGGACACACCTGATGGTACCACTAGGTAACGAGGCTCAAGTGGAAGCTCGTTTTGGTCCGTTTGGAGATAGTGATAATCTTGACGCAAGATAACTACACGGTTTGCGTCGAACGTGCCATAGGCTCAGAAATCGTTTGGACGCACCCAATGCAACTCCTAGGTGGCGTGGTCATGTGGAATCTCACTTCTTTCCATTTGGAGACAGTGTTAGTGTCGTTGCAAGATAGGTGCGTGGTTTGCGCTAGACGTACCATAGGCTTAGAAATCATTTTGGACGCACTCGATGGTACCGCTAGGTGACGTGGCTCAAGTGGAAGCTCATTTCGGCCTTACGGACATAGAGCTAATCTTGACGCAAGATAGCTGCACGGTTTGCGTCGAACGTACCATAGGCTCGGAAATCATTTTGGACGCACCTGATGGAACTCCTAGGTGACGTGGGTCATGTGGAATATCGCTTCTTTTCGTATGGAGACAGTGTTAGTGTCGGTGCAAGATAGGTGCGTGGTTTGCGCTAGGCGTACCATAGGCTCAGAAATCGTTTTGGACGCACTCGATTGTACAACTAGGTGACGAGGCTCAAGTGGAAGCTCGTTTCGGCCTTTTGGACATAGTGCTAATCTTGATGAACAAAGGTGCATGGTTTCCGTCGAACGTACCATTGGATCAGAAATCAATTTGGACGCACCCGATGGAACTCCTAGGTGACGTGGGTCATGTGGAATCTCACATCTTTCCGTTTGGAGACATTGTTAGTGTCGGTGCAAGATAGGTGCATGGTTTGCGCTAGATGTACCATAGGCTTACAAATTATTTTGGACGCACCCGATGCTATCACTAGGTGACGAGGATCAAGTGGAAGCTCGTTTCGGTCCGTTTGGAGATAGTGCTAATCTTGACGCAAGATAGGTGCACGGTTTGCGTCGAATATACCATAGGCTCGGAAATCGTTTCGACGCATCCGATGGAACTCCTGGGTGACGTGGGTCATGTGGAACCTCACTTCTTTACTTATGGAGACAGTGTTAGTGTAGGTGCAAGATAGGTGCACGGTTTGCGCCAAATGTACCATCGGCTCAGAAATCATTTTGGACGCACCCGGTGGTACTCCTAGGTGACGAGGCTCAAGTGAAAGCTCGTTTCTGTCTGTTTGGAGATAGTGCGAATCTTGACGCAAGATAGGTGCACGGTTTGCGTTGAACGTACCATACGCTCAGACGTCAATTTGAACGCACCCGATGGGACTCTTAGGTGACGTGGGTCATGTGGAATCTCTCTTCTTTCCGTTTGGAAACAGTGTTAGTGTCGGTGCAAAATAGGTGCATGGTTTGCACTAGACGTACCATAGGGTTAGCAAATCATTTTGGACACACCTGATGGTACCGCTAGGTGACGTGGCTCAAGTGGAAGCTCATTTGGGCCTTACGGACATAGAGCTAATCTTGACGCAAGATAGCTGCACGGTTTGCGTCGAACGTACCATAGGCTCGGAAGTCATTTTGGACGCACCTGATGGAACTCCTAGGTGACGTGGGTCATGTGGAATCTCGCTTCTTTTCGTATGGAGACAGTGTTAGTGTCAGTGCAAGATAGGTGCGTGGTTTGCGCTAGGCGTAGCATAGGCTCAGAAGTCGTTTTGGACACACTCGATTGTACAACTAGGTGACGAGGCTCAAGTGGAAGCTCGTTTCGGGCTTTTGGACATAGTGCTAATCTTGATGCAATATAGGTGCACGGTTTGCGTCGAACGTACCATTGGATCAGAAATCAATTTGGACGCACCCGATGGAACTCCTAGGTGACGTGGGTCATGTGGAATCTCACTTCTTTCTGTTTGGAGACAGTGTTAGTGTCGGTGCAAGATAGGTGCATGGTTTGCGCTAGATGTACCATAGGCTTACAAATTATTTTGGACGCACCCGATGGTATCACTAGGTGACGAGGCTCAAGTGGAAGCTTGTTTCGGTCCGTTTGGAGATAGTGCTAATCTTGACGCAAGATAGGTGCACGGTTTGCATCGAACATACCATAGGCTCGGAAATCGTTTCGACGCATCCGATGGAACTCCTGGGTGACGTGGGTCATGTGGAACCTCACTTCTTTACTTATGGAGACAGTGTTAGTGTAGGTGCAAGATAGGTGCACGGTTTGCGCCAAATGTACCATCGGCTCAGAAATCATTTTGGACGCACCCGGTGGTACTCCTAGGTGACGAGGCTCAAGTGAAAGCTCGTTTCTGTCTGTTTGGAGATAGTGCGAATCTTGATGCAAGATAGGTGCACGATTTGCGTTGAACGTACCATACGCTCAGACGTCAATTTGAACGCACCCGATGGGACTCTTAGGTGATGTGGGTCATGTGGAATCTCTCTTCTTTCCGTTTGGAAACAGTGTTAGTGTCGGTGCAAGATAGGTGCATGGTTTGCACTAGACGTACCATAGGGTTAGCAAATCATTTTGGACACACCTGATGGTACCACTAGGTAACGAGGCTCAAGTGGAAGCTCGTTTTGGTCCGTTTGGAGATAGTGATAATCATGACGCAAGATAGCTACACGGTTTGCGTCGAACGTGCCATAGGCTCAGAAATCGTTTGTACGCACCCAATGCAACTCCTAGGTGGCGTGGTCATGTGGAATCTCACTTCTTTCCATTTGGAGACAGTGTTAGTGTCGTTGCAAGATAGGTGCATGGTTTGCGCTAGACGTACCATCGGCTTAGAAATCATTTTGGACCCACTCGATGGTACCGCTAGGTGACGTGGCTCAAGTGGAAGCTCATTTCGGCCTTACGGACATAGAGCTAATCTTGACGCAAGATAGCTGCACGGTTTGTGTCGAACGTACCATAGGCTCGGAAATCATTTTGGACGCACCTGATGGAACTCCTAGGTGACGTGGGTCATGTGGAATCTCGCTTCTTTTCGTATGGAGACAGTGTCAGTGTCGGTGCAAGATAGGTGCGTGGTTTGCGCTAGGCGTACCATAGGCTCAGAAATCGTTTTGGACGCACTCGATTGTACAACTAGGTGACGAGGCTCAAGTGGAAGCTCGTTTCGGCCTTTTGGACATAGTGCTAATCTTGATGCAATATAGGTGCACGGTTTGCGTCGAACGTACCATTGGATCAGAAATCAATTTGGACGCACCCGATGGAACTCCTAGGTGACGTGGGTCATGTGGAATCTCTCTTCTTTCCATTTGGAGACAGTGTTAGTGTCGGTGCAAGATAGGTGCATTGTTTTCGCTAGACGTACCATAGGGTTTGAAAATCATTTTGGACGCACCTGATGGTACCACTAGGTGATGAGGCTCAAGTGGAAGCTCAGTTTGGTCCGTATGGAGATAGTGCTAATCTTGACGCAAGATAACTACACGGTTTGTGTCGTATGTGCCATAGGCTCGGGAATCGTTTGGACACGCCCAATGCAACTCCTAGGTGACGTGGTTCATGTGGAATCTCACTTCTTTCCATTTGGAGACAGAGTTAGTGTTGGTGCAAGATAGGTGCATGGTTTGCGCTAGATGTACCATAGGCTTACAAATTGTTTTGGACGCACCCGATGGTACCACTAGGTGACAAGGCTCAAGTGGAAGCTCGTTTCGGTCCGTTTGGAGATAGTGCTAATCTTGACACAAGATAGGTGCACGGTTTGCGTCGAACATACCATAGGCTCAGAAATCGTTTCGACGCATCCGATGGAACTCCTGGGTAACGTGGGTCATGTGGAACCTCACTTCTTTACTTATGGAGACAGTGTTAGTGTAGGTGCAAGATAGGTGCACGGTTTGCGCCAAATGTACCATCAGCTCAGAAATCATTTTGGACGCACCCGGTGGTACTCCTAGGTGACGAGGCTCAAGTGAAAGCTCGTTTCTGTCTGTTTGGAGATAGTGCTAATCCTAACGCAAGATAGGTGCACGGTTTGCGTTGAACGTACTATACGCTCAGACGTCAATTTGAACGCACCCGATGGGACTCTTAGGTGACGTGGGTCATGTGGAATCTCTCTTCTTTCCGTTTGGAAACAGTGTTAGTGTCGGTGCAAGATAGGTGCATGGTTTGCACTAGACGTACCATAGGGTTAGCAAATCATTTTGGACACACCTGATGGTACCACAAGGTAACGAGGCTCAAGTGGAAGCTCGTTTTGGTCCGTTTGGAGATAGTGATAATCTTGACGCAAGATAACTACACGGTTTGCGTCGAACGTGCCATAGGCTCAGAAATCGTTTGTACGCACCCAATGCAACTCCTAGGTGGCGTGGTCATGTGGAATCTCACTTCTTTCCATTTGGAGACAGTGTTAGTGTCGTTGTAAGATAGGTGCGTGGTTTGCGCTAGACGTACCATAGGCTTAGAAATCATTTTAGATGCACTCGATGGTACCGCTAGGTGACGTGGCTCAAGTGGAAGCTCATTTCGGCCTTACGGACATAGAGCTAATCTTGACGCAAGATAGCTGCACGGTTTGCGTTGAACGTACCATAGGCTCAGAAATCATTTTGGACGCACCTGATGTAACTCCTAGGTGACGTGGGTCATGTGGAATCTCGCTTCTTTTCGTATGGAGACAGTGTTAGTGTAGGTGCAAGATAGGTGCGTGGTTTGCGCTAGACGTACGATAGGCTCAGAAATTGTTTTGGACGCACTCGATGGAACTCCTAGGTGACGTGGGTCATGTGGAATCTCACTTCTTTCCGTTTGGAGACAGTGTTCATGTCGGTGTAAGATAGGTGCGTGGTTTGCGCTAGACGTACCATTGGCTCAGAAATCATTTTGGATGCACCCGATGGTACTCCTAGGTGACGAGGCTCAAGTGGAAGGTCGTTTTGGTCCGTTTGGAGATAGTGCTAATCTTTACGCAAGATAGGTGCATGGTTTGCATCGAATGTTCCATTGGCTCAGAAATCATTTTGGATGCACCTGATGAAACTCCTTTATGATGTGGGTCATGTGGAATCTCACTTCTTTCCGTTTGGAGTCAGTGTTAGTGTCGGTGCAAGATTGGTGCATCATTTGCGCTAGATGTACCATAGGCTCAGAAATCATTTTAGAAGCACTGGATGGTACCACTAGGTGACGAGGCTCAGGTGGAAGCTCATTTCTGCCTTTTGGACATAGAGCTTACCTTGACGGAAGATAGGTGCACAGTTTGCGTCAAACGTACCATAGGCTCAGAAATCATTTTGGACGCACCCGATGGAACTCATAGGTGACGCGGGTCATGTGGAACCTCACTTCTTTCCTTATGGAGACAGTGTTAGTGTTAGTGCAAGATAGGTGCACGGTTTGCGCCAAATGTACCATCAGCTAAGAAATCATTTTGGACGCACCCGATGGTACTCCTAGGTGACGAGGCTCAAGTGAAAGCTCGTTTCGGTCCGTTTGGAGATAGTGCTAATCATGACGCAAGATAGGTGCATGGTTTGCGTTGAATGTACCATAAGCTCAGACGTCAATTTGGACGCACCCGAAGGAATTCTTAGGCGACGTGGTTCTTGTGGAATCTCTCTTCTTTCCATTTGGAAATGGTGCTAGTGTTGGTGCAAAATAGGTTCATGGTTTGCGCTAGACGCATCATAGGGTTAGCAAATCATTTTGGACGCACCTGATGGTACCACTAGGTAACGAGGCTCAAGTGGAAGCTCGTTTCGTTCCGTTTGGAGATAGTGCTAATCTTGACGCAAGATATGTGCACGGTTTGTGTTGAACGTACCATACGCTCGGACGTCAATTTGGACGCACCCGATGGAACTCTTAGGTGACGTGGGTCATGTGGAATCTTACTTCTTTCCGTTTGGACACAGTGCTAGTGTCGGTGTAAGAAAGGTGCACATTTTGCGCCAAACGTACCATCGGCTCAGAAATCATTTTGGATGCACCCGATGGTACTCCTAGGTGATGAGGCTCAAGTGAACGCTCGCTCCATTTTGGGATAGTGCTAATCTTGACTCAAGATAGGTACACGGTTTGCGTCGAACATACCGTAGGCTCAGAAATCATTTTGGATGCACCCGATGGAACTCCTAGGTGACGTGGGTCATGTGGAATCTCGCTTCTTTCCATTTGGAGACAATGTTAGTGTCGGTGCAAGATTGGAGCATGGTTTCCGCTAGACGTACAATAGGCTCAGAAATCATTTTGGACGCACCCGATGGTAGCCTAGGTGACGAGGCTCAAGTGAAAGCTCGCTCCATTTGGAGATAGTGCTAATCTTGATGCAAGATAGGTGCACGGTTTGCGTCGAACGTTCCATAGGCTCGGAAATCATTTTGGACGCACCTGATGAAACTCCTAGGTGATGTGGGTCATGTGGAATCTCGCTTCTTTCTGTTTGGAGACAGTGTTAGTGTCGGTGCAAAATTGGTGCATGGTTTGCGCTAGATGTACCATAGGCTCAGAAATCATTTTGGACGCACTGGATGGTACCACTAGGTGAGGAGGCTCAGGTGGAAGCTCGTTTCGGCCTTTCCGACATAGAGCTAATCTTGATGCAAGATAGGTGCACAGTTTGCATCGAACGTACCATAGGCTCGGAAATCATTTTGGATGCACCTGATGGAACTCCTAGGTGATTTGGTCATGTGGAATCTCGCTTCTTTTCGTTTGGAGACAGTGTTAGTGTTGGTACAAGATAGGCGCGTGGTTTGCGCTAGATGTACCATAGGCTCATAAATCATTTTGGACGCACTCGATTGTACCACTAGGTGATGAGGCTCAAGTGGAAGCTCGTTTCAGCCTTTCGGACATAGTGCTAAGCTTGATGCAAGATAGGTGCACGGTTTGCGACGAACGTACCATTGGATCAGAAATCAATTTGGACGCACCCGATGGAACTCCTAGGTGACGTGGGTCATGTGGAATCTCTCTTCTTTCCGTTTGGAGATAGTGTTAGTGTCGGTGCAAGATAGGTGCATTGTTTTCGCTAGACGTACCATAGGGTTTGAAAATCATTTTGGACGCACCTGATGGTACCACTAGTTGACGAGGCTCAAGTGGAAGCTCGTTTTGGTCCATTTGGAGATAGTGCTAATCTTGACTCAAGATTACTACATGGTTTGTGTCGTACATGCCATAGGCTCGGGAATCGTTTGGACGCGCCCAATGCAACTCCTAGGTGACGTGGGTCATGTGGAATCTCACTTCTTTCCGTTTGGAGACAGTGTTAGTGTCGTTGCAAGATAGGTGCGTGGTTTGCGCTAGACGTACCATAGGCTCAGAAAATTGTTTTGGACACACTCAATGGTACCACTAGGTGACGAGGCTCAAGTGGAAGCTCATTTCGGCCTTTCGGACACAGAGCTAATCTTGACGCAAGATAGGTGCACGGTTTGCGTCGAACGTACCATAGCTCGGAAATCATTTTGGACGCACCTGATGTAACTCCTAAGTGACGTGGGTCATGTGGAATTCCGCTTCTTTTCGTATGGATACAGTGTTAGTGTAGGTGCAAGATAGGTGCGTGGTTTGCGCTAGACGTACGATAGGCTCAGAAATTGTTTTGGATGCACTCGATGGAACTTCTAGGTGACATGGGTCATGTGGAATCTCACTTCTTTCCATTTGGAGATAGTGTTCGTGTCAGTGCAAGATAGGTGCGTGGTTTGCGCTAGACGTACCATTGGCTCAGAAATCATTTTGGAGGCACCCGATGGTACTCCTAGGTGATGTGGGTGATGTGGAATCTCGCTTCTTTCCATTTGGAGACAGTGTTAGTGTCGGTGCAAGATTGGTGCATGGTTTGCGCTAGATGTACCATAGGCTCATAAATCATTTTGGACGCACTGGATGGTACCACTAGGTGAGGAGGCTCAGGTGGAAGCTCGTTTCGGCCTTTCGGACATAGAGCTAATATTGACGCAAGATAGGTGCACAGTATGCATCGAACGTACCATAGGCTCGGAAATCATTTTGAACGCACCTGATGGAACTCCTAGGTGATGTGGTCATGTGGAATCTCTCTTCTTTTCGTTTTGAGACAGTGTTAGTGTTGGTACAAGATAGGTGCGTGGTTTGCGCTAGACGTACCATAGGCTCAGAAATCATTTTGGACGCACTCGATTGTACCACTAGGTGACGAGGCTCAAGTGGAAGCTCGTTTTAGCCTTTCAGACATAGTGCTAAGCTTGATGCAAGATAGGCGCACGGTTTGCGACGAACGTACCATTGGATCAAAAATCAATTTGGACATACCCGATGGAACTTTTAGGTGACGTGGGTCATGTGGAATCTCTCTTCTTTTCCGTTTGGAGACAGTGTTAGTGTCGGTGCAAGATAGGTGCATTGTTTTCGCTAGACATACCATAGGGTTTGAAAATCATTTTGGTCGAGGTGACGAGGCTCAAGTGGAAGCTCGTTTTGGTCCGTTTGGAGATAGTGCTAATCTTGACGCAAGATAACTACATGGTTTGTGTCGTACGTGCCATAGGCTCGGAAATCATTTGGACGCGCCCAATGCAACTCCTAGGTGACGTGGGTCATATGGAATCTCACTTCTTTCCATTTGAAGACAGTGTTAGTGTCGCGCAAGATAGGCTCAGTTTCGTTTTGGGCCTTTCGATGGTACCGCTTAGGTGACGAGGATGGAACTCAAGTGGAAGCTCATTTCGAATCTTTCTTCTTTCGAGCTAATCTTGACGCAAGATAGGTGCATGGTTTGCGCCGAAACGCACCATAGGCTCAGAAATCATTTTGGACGCACTGATGTACACCTAGGTGACGTGGGTCATGTGGAATCTCGCTTCTTTTTCGTATGGAGATAGTGTTAGTGTAGGTGCAAGATAGGTGCGTGGTTTTTGCGCTGACGCATCTGACGTGCTCGTAAATTTTTGGACGCACCCGATGGAACTCTTAGGTGACGTGGGTCATGTGGAATCTCTCTTCTTTCCGTTTGGAAACGGTGCTAGTGTCGGTGCAAGATAGGTGCATGGTTTACGCTAGACGTACCATAGGGTTAGCAAATCATTTTGGACGCACCTGATGATACCACTAGGAAACGAGGCTCAAGTGGAAGCTCGTTTCGGTCTGTTTGGAGATAGTGCTAATCTTGACGCAAGATAACTACATGGTTTGTGTCGTACATGCCATAGGCTTAGAAATCGTTTGGACGCGCCCAATGCAACTCCTAGGTGACGTGGGTCATGTGGAATCTCACTTCTTTCCGTTGGGAGACAGTGTTAGTGTCGTTGCAAGATAGGTGCGTGGTTTGCGCTAGACGTACCATAGGCTCAGAAAATTGTTTTGGACGCACTCGATGGTACCGCTAGGTGACGAGGCTCAAGTGGAAGCTCATTTTGGCCTTTCGGACATAGAGCTAATATTGACGCAAGATAGGTGCACGGTTTGCGTTGAACGTACCATAGGCTCAGAAATCATTTTGGACACACCTGAGGTAACTCCTAGGTGACGTGGGTCATCTGGAATCTTGCTTCTTTTCGTATGGTGACAGTGTTAGTGTAGGTGCAAGATAGGTGCGTGGTTTCGGCCAGACGTACGATAGGCTCAGAAATCGTTTTGGACGCACTCGATGGAACTCCTAGGTGACGTGGGTCATGTGGAATCTCACTTCTTTCCGTTTGGAGACAGTGTTCGTGTCGGTGCAAGATAGGTGCGTGGTTTGTGCTAGATGTACCATTGGCACAGAAATCATTTTGGACGCACCCAATGGTACTCCTAGGTGACGAGGCTCAAGTGAAAGCTCATTTCGGTCCGTTTGGAGATAGTGCTAATCTTTACGCAAGATAGGTGCACGGTTTGCGTCAAATGTTCCATTGGCTCAGAAATCATTTTGGATGCACTGATGAAACTCCTTTGTGATGTGGGTCATGTGGAATCTCACTTCTTTCCATTTGGAGTCAGTGTTAGTGTCGGTGCAAGATTGGTGCATCATTTGCGCTAGATGTACCATAGGCTCAGAAATCATTTTAGAAGCACTGGATGGTACCAATAGGTGACGAGGCTCAGGTGGAAGCTCATTCCTGCCTTTTGGACAGAGTGCTAATCTTGACGCAAGATAGCTGCACAGTTTGCGTTGAACGTGTCATCGGCTCGGAAATCGTTTGGGCGCACCCAATGAAACTCCTAGGTGACGTGGGTCATGTGGAATCTCACTTCTTTCCGTTTGGAGACAGTGCTAGTGTCGGTGTAAGATAGGTGCACATTTTGCGCCAAACGTACCATCGGCTCAGAAATCATTTTGGATGCACCCGATGGTACTCCTAGGTGATGAGGCTCAAGTGAACGCTCGCTCCATTTTGGGATAGTGCTAATCTTGACTCAAGATAGGTACACGGTTTTCGTCGAACATACAGTAGGCTCAGAAATCATTTTGGATGCATCCGATGGAACTCCTAGGTGACGTGGGTCATGTGGTATCTCGCTTCTTTCCATTTGGAGACAGTGTTAGTGTCGGTGCAAGATTGGAGCATGGTTTCCGCTAGACGTACAATAGGCTCGAAAATCATTTTGGGCGCACCGATGGTAGCCTAGGTGACGAGGCTCAAGTGAAAGCTCGCTCCATTTGGAGATACTGCTAATCTTGACGCAAGATAGGTGCACGGTTTGCGTCGAACGTTCCATAGGCTCGGAAATCATTTTGGACGCACCTGATGAAACTCCTAGGTGATGTGGGTCATGTGGAATCTCGCTTCTTTCCGTTTGTGCTAGATGTACCAGAGGCTCAGAAATCATTTTAGAAGCACTGGATGGTAACACTAGGTGACGAGGCTCAGGTGGAAGCTCGTTTCTGCCTTTTGGACATAGAGCTAATCTTGACGCAAGATAGGTGCACAGTTTGCATCGAACGTACCATAGGCTCAGAAATCATTTTGGAAGCACCCGATGGAACTCCTAGATGATGTGGGTCATGTGGAACCTCACTTCTTTCCTTATGGAGACATTGTTAGTGTTGCTGCAAGATAGGTGCACGGTTTGCGCCAAATGTACCATCAGCTAAGAAATCTTTTTGGATACACCCGATGGTACTCCTAGGTGACGAGGCTCAAGTGAAAGCTCGTTTCGGTCCATTTGGAGATAGTGCTAATCTTGACGCAAGATAGGTGCATGGTTTGCGTTGAATGTACCGTAGGCTCGGACGTCAATTTGGATGCACCCGATGGAACTCTTAGGTGATGTGGCTCATGTGGAATCTCTCTTCTTTCCGTTTGGAAACGGTGCTAGTGTCGGTGCAAGATAGGTGCATAGTTTGCGCTAGACGTACCATAGGGTTAGCAAATCATTTTGGACACACCTGATCGTACCACTAGTTAAGGAGGCTCAAGTGGAAGCTCGTTTCGGTCCGTTTGGAGATAGTGCTAATCTTGACGAAAGATAGGTGCACGGTTTGTGTTGAACATACCATACGCTCGGACGTCAATTTGGACGCACCCGATGGAACTCTTAGGTGACGTGGCTCAGGTGGAATCTCTCTTCTTTCCGTTTGGAAACAGTGTTAGTGTCGGTGGGAGATAGGTGTATGGTTTGCGCTAGATGTACCATAGGGTTAGCAAATCATTTTGGACGCACCTGATGGTACCACTAGGTAACGAGGCTCAAGTGGAAGCTCGTTTCGGTCCGTTTGGAGATAGTGCTAATCTTGACGCAAGATAGCTGCACGGTTTGCGTCGAACATGTCATCGGCTCAGAAATCATTTGGACACACCCAATGAAACTCCTAGGTGACGTGGGTCATGTGGAATCTCACTTCTTTCCGTTTGGAGACAGTGCTAGTGTCGGTGTAAGATAGGTGCACATTTTGTGCCAAACGTACCATCGGCTCAGAAATCATTTTGGATGCACCCGATGGTACTCCTAGGTGATGGGGCTCAAGTGAACGCTCACTCCATTTTGGGATAGTGCTAATCTTGACTCAAGATAGGTACACGGTTTTCGTCGAACGTACAATAGGCTCAGAAATTATTTTGGATGCATCCGATGGAACTCCTCGGTGACGTGGGTCATGTGAATCTCGCTTCTTTCCATTTGGAGACAGTGTTAGTGTCGGTGCAAGATTGGAGCATGGTTTCCGCTAGACGTACAATAGGCTCAAAAATAATTTTGGACGCACCCGATGGTAGCCTAGGTGACGAGGCTCAAGTGAAAGCTCGCTCCATTTGGAGATACTGCAAATCTTGACGCAAGATAGGTGCATGGTTTGCGTCGAATGTTCCATAGGCTCGAAAATCATTTTGGACGCACCTGATGAAACTCATAGGTGATGTGGGTCATGTGGAATCTGGCTTCTTTCCGTTTGGAGACAGTGTTAGTGTCGGTGCAAGATAGGTGCACATTTTGCGTCAAACGTACCATCGGCTCAGAAATCATTTTGGATGCACCCGATGGTACTCCTAGGTGATGAGGCTCAAGTGAACGCTCGCTCCATTTTGGGATAGTGCTAATCTTGACTCAAGATAGGTACACGGTTTGCGTCGAACGTACCGTAGGCTCGGAAATCATTTTGGATGCACCCGATGGAACTCCTAGGTGACGTGGGTCATGTGAAATCTCGCTTCTTTCCATTTGGAGACAGTGTTAGTGTCGGTGCAAGATTGGAGCATAGTTTCCGCTAGACGTACAATAGGCTCAGAAATCATTTTGGATGCACCCGATGGTAGCCTAGGTGACGAGGCTCAGGTGAAAGCTCGCTCCATTTGGAGATAGTGCTAATTTTGACACAAGATAGGTGCACGGTTTGCGTCGAACGTTCCATAGGCTCGAAAATCATTTTGGACGCACCTGATGAAACTCCTAGGTTATGTGGGTCAAGTGGAATCTCGCTTCTTTCTGTTTGGAGACCGTGTTAGTGTCGGTGCAAGATTGGTGCATGGTTTGCGCTAGATGTACCATAGGCTCAGAAATCATTTTGGATGCACTGGATGGTACCACTAGGTGAGGAGGCTTAGGTGGAAGCTCGTTTTGGCCTTTTGGACATAGAGCTAATCTTGACGCAAGATATGTGCACAGTTTGCATCGAACGTACCATAGGCTCAGAAATAATTTTGGACGCACCTGATGGAACTCCTAGGTGATGTGGTCATGTGGAATCTCGCTTCTTTTCATTTGGAGACAGTGTTAGTGTTGGCGCAAGATAGGCGCGTGGTTTGCACTTGACGTACCATAGGCTCAGAAATCATTTTGGACGCACTTGATTGTACCACTAGGTGACGAGGCTCAAGTGGAAGCTCGTTTCAGCCTTTCTGACATAGTGCTAAGCTTGATGCAAGATAGGTGCACGGTTTGCGACGAACGTACCATTGGATCAGAAATCAATTTGGACGCACCCGATGGAACTCCTAGGTGACGTGGGTCATGTGGAATCTCTCTTCTTTCCGTTTGGAGACAGTGTTAGTGTCGGTGCAAGATAGGTGCATTGTTTTCGCTAGACGTACCATAGGGTTTGAAAATCATTTTGGACGCACCTGATGGTACCACTAGGTGACAAGGCTCAAGTGGAAGCTCATTTTGGTCCGTTTGGAGATAGTGCTAATCTTGACGCAAGATAACTACATGGTTTGTGTCGTACGTGCCATAGGCTCGGAAATCGTTTGGACGCGCCCAATGCAACTCCTTGGTGATGTGAGTCATGTGGAATCTCACTTCTTTCCGTTTGGAGACAGTGTTAGTGTCGTTGCAAGATAGGTGTGTGGTTTGCGCTACACGTACCATAGGCTCAGAAATCGTTTTGGACGCACTCGATGGTACTCCTAGGTGACGTGGGTCATGTGGAATCTCACTTCTTTCCGTTTGGAGATAGTGTTCATGTCGGTGCAAGATAGGTGCGTGGTTTGCGCTAGACGTACCATTGGCTCAGAAATCATTTTGGACGCACCCGATGGTACTCTTAGGTGATGAGGCTCAAGTGAAAGCTCGTTTCGGTCCGTTTGGAGATAGTGCTAATTTTTACGCAAGATAGGTGCACGGTATGTGTCGAATGTTCCATTGGCACAGAAATCATTTTGGATGCACCTGACGAAACTCCTTTGTGATGTGGGTCATGTGGAATCTCACTTCTTTCCGTTTGGAGTCAGTGTTAGTGTCGATGCAAGATTGGTGCATCATTTGCGTTAGATGTACCATAGGCTCATAAATAATTTTAGAAGCACTGGATGGTACCACTAGGTGACGAGGCTCAGGTGGAAGCTCATTTCGGCCTTTTGGACATAGAGCTAATCTTGACGCAAGATATGTGCACGGTTTGCGTCGAACGTACCACAGGCTCCAAAATCATTTTGGATGCACCCGATGGAACTCCTTGGTGACGTGGGTCATGTGGAACCTCACTTCTTTCCTTATGGAGACAGTGTTAGTGTTGGTGCAAGATAGGTGCACAGTTTGCGCCAAATGTACCATCAGCTCAGAAATCATTTTGGACGCATCTGATGGTACTCCTAGGTGACGAGGCTCAAGTGAAAGCTTGTTTCGGTCCGTTTGGAGATAGTGCTAATCTTGACGCAAGAGAGGTGTATGGTTTGCGTTGAACGTACCGTAGGCTCGGACGTCAATTTGGACGCACCCGATGGAACTCTTAGGTGACGTGGGTCATGTGGAATCTCTCTTCTTTCCATTTGGAAATGGTGCTAGTGTCGGTGCAATATAGGTGCATGGTTTGCGCTAGACATACCATAGGGTTAGCAAATCATTTTGGACGCACCTGATGGTACCACTAGGTAACGAGGCTCAAGTGGAAGCTCGTTTCGGTTCGTTTGGAGATAGTGCTAATCTTGACGCAAGATAACTACATTGTTTGTGTCGTACATGCCATAGGCTCAGAAATCGTTTGGATGTGCCCAATGGAACTCCTAGGTGACGTGGGTCATGTGGAATCTCACTTCTTTCCGTTTGGAAACAGTGTTAGTGTCGTTGCAAGATAGGTGCGTGGTTTGCGCTAGACGTACCATAGGCTCAGAAATCGTTTTGGACGCACTCGATGGTACCGCTAGGTGACGAGGCTCAAGTGTAAGCTCATTTCGTCCTTTCGGACATAGAGCTAATCTTGACGCAAGATAGGTGCACGGTTTGCGTTGAACGTACCATAGGCTCGGAAATCATTTTGGACGCACCTGATGTAACTCCTTGGTGACGTGGGTCATGTGGAATCTCGCTTCTTTTCATATGGAGACAGTGTTAGTGTGGGTGCAAGATAGGTGCGTGGTTTCCGCTAGACGTACAATAGGCCCAGAAATCGTTTTGCACGCACTCGATGGAACTCCTAGGTGACGTGGGTCATGTGGAATCTCACTTCTTTCTGTTTGGAGGCACTGTTCGTGTCGGTGCAAGATAGGTGTGTGGTTTGCGCTAGACGTACCATTGGCTCAGAAATCATTTTGGACGCACCCGATGGTACTCCTAGGTGACGAGGCTCAAGTGAAAGCTCGTTTCGGTCCGTTTGGAGATAGTGCTAATCTTTACGCAAGATAGGTGCATGGTTTGTGTCGAATGTTCCATTGGCTCAGAAATCATTTTGGATGCACCTGATGAAACTCCTTTATGATGTGGGTCATGTGGAATCTCACTTCTTTCCGTTTGGAGTCAGTGTTCGTGTCGGTGCAAGATTGGTGCATCATTTGCGCTAGATGTACCATAGGCTCAAAAATTATTTTAGAAGCACTGGATGGTACCACTAGGTGACGAGGCTCAGGTGGAAGCTTGTTTCTGCCTTTTGGACATAGAGCTAATCTTGATGCAAGATAGGTGCACAGTTTGCGTCGAACGTACCATAGGCTCAAAAATCATTTTGGACGCACCCGATGGAACTCCTAGGTGATGTGGGTCATGTGGAACCTCACTTCTTTCCTTATGGAGACATTGTTAGTGTTCGTGCAAGATAGGTGCACGGTTTGCGCCAAATGTACCATCAGCTAAGAAATCATTTTGGACGCACCCGATGGTAATCCTAGGTGACGAGGCTCAAGTGAAAGCTCATTTCGGTCCATTTGGAGACAGTGCTAATCTTGACGCAAGATAGGTGCATGGTTTGCCTTGAATGTACCATAGGCTCGGACGTCAATTTGGACGCACCCGATGGAACTCTTAGGTGACGTGGGTCATGTGGAATCTCTCTTCTTTCCGTTTGGAAACGTGCTAGTGTCGGTGCAAAATAGGTGCATGGTTTACGCTAGACGTACCATAGGGTTAGCAAATCATTTTGGACACACCTGATGGTACCACTAGGTAACGAGGCTCAAGTGGAAGCTCGTTTCGGTCCGTTTGGAGATAGTGCTAATCTTGACGCAAGATAGGTGCACGGTTTGTGTTGAACGTTCCATACCCTCGGACGTCAATTTGGACGCACCCAATGGAACTCTTAGGTGACGTGGGTCATGTGGAATCTCTCTTCTTTCCGTTTGGAAACATGTTAGTGTCAGTGCGAGATAGGTGTATGGTTTGCGCTAGACGTACCATAGGGTTAGCAAATCATTTTGGACGCACCTAATGGTACCACTAGGTGACGAGGCTCAAATGGAAGCTCGTTTCGGCCTGTTTGGAGATAGTGCTAATCTTGACGCAAGATAGCTGCACGGTTTGCGTCGTACGTGTCATCGGCTCGGAAATCGTTTGGACGCACCCAATGAAACTCCTAGATGATGTGGGTCATGTGGAATCTCACTTCTTTCCATTTGGAGACAGTGCTAGCGTCGGTGTAAGATAGGTGCACATTTTGCGCCAACCGTACCATCGGCTCAGAAATCATTTTGGATGCACCCGATGGTACTCCTAGGTGATGAGAATCAAGTGAACGCTCGATCCATTTTGGGATAGTGCTAATCTTGACTCAAGATAGGTACACTGTTTACGTCGAACGTACCGTAGACTCAGAAATCATTTTGGATGCACCCGATGGAACTCCTAGGTGACGTGGGTCATGTGGAATCTCGCTTCTTTCCATTTGGAGACAGTGTTAGTGTCGGTGCAAGATTGGTGCATGGTTTGCGCTAGATGTACCATAGGCTCAGAAATCATTTTGGACACACTGGATGGTACCACTAGGTGAGGAGGCTCAGGTGGAAGCTCGTTTTGGCCTTTCGGACATAGAGTTAATCTTGATGCAAGATAGGTGCACAGTTTGCATCGAACGTACCATAGGCTCGGAAATCATTTTGGACGCACCTGATGAAACTCCTAGGTGATGTGGTCATGTGGAATCTTGCTTCTTTTCGTTTGGAGACAATGTTAGTGTTGGCCCAAGATAGGCGCGTGGTTTGCACTAGACGTACCATAGGCTCAGAAATCATTTTGGACGCACTCAATTGTACCACTAGGTGACGAGGCTCAAGTGGAAGCTCGTTTCAGCCTTTCGGACATAGTGCTAAGCTTGATGCAAGATAGGTGCACGGTTTGCGACGAACGTACCATTGGATCAGAACTCAATTTGGACGCACCCGATGGAACTCCTAGGTGACGTGGGTCATGTGGAATCTCTCTTCTTTCCGTTTGGAGACAGTGTTAGTGTCAGTGCAAGATAGGTGCATTGTTTTCGCTAGACGTACCATAGGGTTTGAAAATCGTTTTGGATGCACCTAATGGTACCACTAGGTGACGAGGCTCAAGTGGAAGCTCGTTTTGGTCCGTTTGGAGATAGTGCTAATCTTGACGCAAGATAACTACACGGTTTGTGTCGTACGTGCCATAGGCTCGAAAATCGTTTGGACGCGCCCATTGCAACTCCTAGGTGACGTGAGTCATGTGGAATCTCACTTCTTTCCGTTTGGAGACAGTGTTAGTGTCGTTGCAAGATAGGTGTGTGGTTTGCGATAGACGTACCATAGGCTCAGAAATCGTTTTGGACGCACTCGATGGTACCGCTTGGTGACGAGGCTCAAGTGGAAGCTCATTTCGGCCTTTCGGACACAGAGCTAATCTTGACGCAAGATAGGTGCACGGTTTGCGTCGAACGTACCATAGGCTCGGAAATCATTTTGGACGCACCTGATGTAACTCCTAGGTGACGTGGGTCATGTGGAATCTAGCTTCTTTTCGTATGGAGATAGTGTTAGTGTAGGTGCAAGATAGGTGCGTGGTTTGTGCTAGATGTACGATAGGCTCAGAAATCGTTTTGGACGCACTCGATGGAACTTCTAGGTGACGTGGGTCATGTGAAATCTCACTTCTTTCCGTTTGGAGATAGTGTTCATGTCAGTGCAAGATAGGTGCGTGGTTTGCGCTAGACGTACCATTGGCTTAGAAATCATTTTGGACGCACCCGATGTTACTCCTAGGTGACGAGGCTCAAGTGAAAGCTCATTTCGGTCCGTTCAGAGATAGTGTTAATCTTTACGCAAGATAGGTGCACGGTTTGTGTCGAATGTTCCATTGGCTCAGAAATCATTTTGGATGCACCTGATGAAACTCCTTTGTGATGTGGGTCATGTGGAATCTCACTTCTTTCCGTTTGGAGTCGGTGCAAGATTGGTGCATCATTTGCGCTAGATGTACCATAGGCTCATAAATCATTTTAGAAGCACTGGATGGTACCACTACGTGACGAGGCTCAGGTGGAAGCTCGTTTCTGCCTTTTGGACATAGAGCAAATCTTGACGCAAGATAGGTGCACGGTTTGCGTCGAACGTACCATAGGCTCCGAAATCATTTTGGATGCACCCGATGGAACTCCTTGGTGACGTGGGTCATGTGGAACCTCACTTCTTTCCTTATGGAGACAGTGTTAGTGTTGGTGCAAGATAGGTGTACGGTTTGCGCCAAATGTACCATCAGCTCAGAAATCATTTTGGACGCACCCGATGGTACTCCTAGGTGACGAGGCTCAAGTGAAAGCTCGTTTCGGTCCGTTTGGAGATAGTGCTAATCTTGACGCAAGATAGGTGCATGGTTTGCGTTGAACGTACCGTAGGCTCGGACGTCAATTTGGACGCACCCGATGGAACTCTTAGGTGACGTGGGTCATGTGGAATCTCTCTTCTTTCCGTTTGGAAACGGTGCTAGTGTCGGTGCAAGACAGGTGCATGGTTTGCGCTAGATGTACCATAGGCTTAGAAATCATTTTGGACACACTGGATGGTACCACTAGGTGAGGAGGCTCAGGTGGAAGCTCGTTTCGGCCTTTCGGACATAGAGCTAATCTTGACGCAAGATAGGTGCAGAGTCTGCATCGAACGTACCATAGGCTCGGAAATCATTTTGGACGCACCTGATGGAACTCCTAGGTGATGTGGTCATGTGGAATCTCGCTTCTTTTCATTTGGAGACAGTGTTAGTGTGGTGCAAGATAGGCGCGTGGTTTGCGCTAGACGTACCATAGGCTCAGAAATCATTTTGGACGCACTCGATTGTATCACTAGGTGACGAGGCTCAAGTGGAAGCTCGTTTCAGCCTTTCGGACATAGTGCTAAGCTTGATTCAACATAGGTGCACGGTTTGCGACGAACGTACCATTGGATCAGAAATCAATTTGGACGCACCCGATGGAACTCCTATGTGACGTGGGTCATGTGGAATCTCTCTTCTTTCCATTTGGAGACAGTGTTAGTGTCGGTGCAAGATAGGTGCATTGTTTTCGCTAGACGTACCATAGGGTTTGAAAATCGTTTTGGACGCACCTGATGGTACCACTAGGTGACGAGGCTCAAGTGGAAGCTCATTTTGGTCCGTATGGAGATAGTGCTAATCTTGACGCAAGATAACTACACGGTTTGTGTCGTATGTGCCATAGGCTCGGGAATCGTTTGGACACGCCCAATGCAACTCCTAGGTGACGTGGTTCATGTGGAATCTCACTTCTTTCCATTTGGAGACAGAGTTAGTGTCGTTGCAAGATAGGTGCGTGGTTTGCGCTAGACGTACCATAGGCTCAGAAATCGTTTTAGACGCACTCGATGGTACCGCTAGGTGACGAGGCTCAAGTGGAAGCTCATTTCGGCCTTTCGGACATAGAGCTAATCTTGACGCAAGATAGGTGCACGGTTTGCGTCGAACGTACCATAGGCTCGGAAATCATTTTGGACGCACCTGATGTAACTCCTAGGTGACGTGGGTCATGTGGAATCTCGCTTCTTTTCGTATGGAGACAGTGTTAGTGTAGGTGCAAGATACGTGCGTGGTTTGCGCTAGATGTACGATAGGCTCAGAAATCGTTTTGGCCGCACTCGATGGAACTCCAAGGTGACGTGGGTCATGTGGAATCTCACTTCTTTCCGTTTGGAGATAGTGTTCGTGTTAGTGCAAGATAGGTGCATGGTTTGCATCGAATGTTCCATTGGCTCAGAAATCATTTTGGATGCACCTGATGAAACTCCTTTGTGATGTGGGTCATGTGGAATCTCACTTCTTTCCATTTGGAGTCAGTGTTAGCGTCGGTGCAAGATTGGTGCATCATTTGCGCTAGATGTACCATAGGCTCGTAAATCATTTTAGAAGCACTGGATGGTACCACTAGGTGACGAGGCTCAGGTGGAAGCTTGTTTCTGCCTTTTGGACATAGAGCTAATCTTGACGCAAGATAGGTGCACGGTTTGCGTTGAACGTACCATAGGCTCAGAAATCATTTTGGATGCACCCGATGGAACTCCTTGGTGACGTGGGTCATGTGGAACCTCACTTCTTTCCTTATGGAGACAGTGTTAGTGTTGGTGCAAGATAGGTGCACGATTTGCGCCAAATGTACCATCAGCTCAGAAATCATTTTGGACGCACCCGATGGTACTCCTAGGTGACAAGGCTCAAGTGAAAGCTCGTTTCGGTCCATTTGGAGATAGTGCTAATGTTGACGCGAGATAGGTGCATGGTTTGCGTTGAACTAACCGTAGGCTCGGACATCAATTTGGACGCACCCTATGGAACTCTTAGGTGACGTGGGTCATGTGGAATCTCTCTTCTTTCCGTTTGGAAACGATGCTAGTGTCGGTGCAAGATAGGTGCATGGTTTGCGCTAGACATACCATAGGGTTAGCAAATCATTTTTGACGCACCTGATGGTCCCACAAGGTAACGAGGCTCAAGTGGAAGCTCGTTTCGGTCCGTTTGGAGATAGTGATAATCTTGACGCAAGATAACTACATGGTTTGCGTCGAACGTGCCATAGGCTCAGAAATCGTTTGGACGCACCCAATGCAACTCCTAGGTGACGTAGTCATGTGGAATCTCACTTCTTTCCATTTGGAGACAGTGTTAGTGTCGTTGCAAGATAGGTGCGTGGTTTGCGCTAGACGTACCATAGGCTTAGAAATCATTTTAGACACACTCGATGGTACCGCTAGGTGACGTGGCTCAAGTGGAAGCTCTTTTCGGCCTTTCGGACATAGAGCTAATCTTGACGCAAGATAGGTGCACGGTTTGCGTCGAACGTACCATAGGCTCAGAAATCATTTTGGACGCACCTGATGGAACTCCTAGCTGACGTGGGTCATGTGGAATCTCGCTTCTTTTCGTATGGAGATAGTGTTAGTGTCGGTGCAAGATAGGTGCGTGGTTTGCGCTAGACGTACCATAGGCTCAGAAATTGTTTTGGATGCCCTCGATTGTACAACTAGGTGACGAGGCTCAAGTGGAACCTCGTTTTGGCTTTTTGGACATAGTGCACGGTTTGCGTCAAACGTAACATTGGATAAGAAATTAATTTGGACGCACCCGATGGAACTCCTAGGTGACGTGGGTCATGTGGAATCTCACTTCTTTCCGTTTGGAGATAGTGTTAGTGTCCGTGCAAGATACGTGCATGATTTGTGCTAGATGTACCATAGGCTTACAAATTGTTTTGGACGCACCCGATGGTACCACTAGGTGACGAGGCTCAAGTGTTAGCTCGTTTCGGTCTGTTTGGAGATATTGCTAATCTTGCCGCAAGATAGGAGCACGGTTTGCGTCGAACATACCATAGGCTCGAAAATCATTTTTGACGCATCCGATGGAACTCCTGGGTGATGTGGGTCGTGTGCAACCTCACTTCTTTACTTATGGAGACAGTGTTAGTGTAGGTGCAAGGTGCCAAATGTACCACAGCTCAGAAATCGTTTTGGACGCACCCGATGGTACTCCTAGGTGACGAGGCTCAAGTAAAAGCTTGTTTCGGTCTGTTTGTTCGTAGTGATATTCTTGACGCAAGATAGGTGCACGGTTTACGTTGAATGTACCATATGCTCGTACGTCAATTTGGACGCACCCGATGGAACTCTTAGGTGACGTGGGTCATGTGGAATCTCTCTTCTTTTTGTTTGGAAACAGTGTTAGTGTCGGTGCAAGATAGGTGCATGGTTTGCGCTCGACGTACCATAGGGTCAGCAAATCATTTTGGAGGCACCTGATGGTACCACTAGGTGACGAGGCTCAAGTGGAAGCTTGTTTCGGTCCATTTGGAGACAGTGCTAATCTTGACGCAAGATAACTACACGGTTTGCGTCGAACGTGCCGTAGGCTCCGAAATTGTTTGGACGCACCCGATGGAACTCCTAGGTGATGTAGGTCATGTGGAATCTTACTTCTTTCTGTTTGGCGACAGAGTTAGTGTCGTTGCAAGATAGGTGCGTGGTTTGCGCTAGACGTACCGTAGGCTCAGAAATTGTTTTGGACACACTCGATGGTACCGCTAGGTGACGAGGCTCAAGTGGAAGCTCATTTTGGCCTTTTGGACATAAAGCTAATCTTGACGCAAGATAGTTTCATGGTTTGCGTCGAACGTACAATAGGCTTGGAAATCATTTTGGACGCACCTGATGGAACTCCTAGGTGACATCATGTGGAATCTCGCTTCTTTTCGTTTGGAGACAGTGTTAGTGTAGGTGCAAGATAGGTGCGTGGTTTGCGCTAGACGTACCATAGGCTCAGAAATCGTTTTGGACGCACTTGATTGTACCACTAGGTGACGATGCTCAAGTGGAAGCTCATTTCGGCCTTTCAGACATAGTGCTAATCTTGATGCAAGATGGGTGCACGGTTTGCGTCGAACATACCATAGGATCAGAAATCAATTTTGTAATAGAACCGCCCAATTTATACAAGATCAAGTATGGCTGTCTCCGCTAACATGTTGACACACACATACCTTCACTCATATAAACCCGGTAGTCCGCCGAGTGTCCCGAAAGACCTCAGTAAATCAACATTACAACCAAGATCGCGTGATTAAGCAAATACACATCACATACGCAGGGTTGCAGCAGAAAAATAATATTACAAATGAATTCACAAATAATAGTACAAATTTGGGTTTCAAAACCGATTAGTGAAAACAACATAGCTTTCAAAAGATTACATTAATATATGTTCCAAATACATTGCTAGCATAAGTGACATCATCCGACAAAAGCATATAGATGAGAAGTAACTATAGAATCACTGAGCCCATCAGTGGTTAGCCACCATCTTCAACAGGCCGAGAACTTCACCTGCAACATGGTGGGATAAACCCTGAGTACTCGAATGTACTCAGCCAGACTTACCCGTCGGAAACCAAAACAAATGACACCAAGGGTCATGCAAGGCTTATGACGTGGGCTAGCTTGACACAGTTGCATAAAAAAGCTTATGAATATAGTGACCAATTCAAACTTAGCATCAAGCTTATCATCATTTACCTGTCCACTAGATTAGCACCTGTACTAGAGCACTCACTTATTAGGAGCAATCAATATTAACCATAGCAGGTATAATAAGGCTATCATCATCATATCATCATTTCTGAACCATTATGTTATTTAGTGTATCTACTTTGGAGATAAGCCCGTCAAGTTCTCACTAACCGGGAGAGACAGCGACTCGAATAGAATTACAACTTAGCTGAGGGGGTATTCCTAACTCTCACCCTGGCATACTTAGCAAGGGTAGCCGTGGGTCACCTTTGGAACAACTCAGGAACCAAATTCGTGGGTTCAATCAGCGCCAGCACTCTCAGGGATTACCCTTCTGCCAGGACGATCAGGACTTTTAAATCACCTGCCCTTGGACTCACGCCAACGGCTCCCTTCCGAGGCTTACTTTATACTTATTGACTCCCGGCCTGAGGTGAGCTACTCGGCTTCACGGTCGGTCTTCAGACATGGCCAACTAAGAGAGAGGCATGCGTTCAACATGAACAGGAAAGGCTCCAAGATTCAGTCCTTAATCGACACAGACGGAGTCACTACAAACCGGCAAGCCTCCGTCCGGTCTTCATTTCAAATTAAGACTGGTTCTTTTCCACGATAGCAAATATAGCCAACCGTGCCATATGTATCTTCCTATATCTCACAGGTGACAGGAAATCACCTGACTTCTACCGTGTTTAAGCAGGGCTAAGCACTACACGAGCCTGAGCTACATAGGATTCACGGTATCAATATCTAGACAAGGATTGGATAACCAATGCAACGAGTGTTTGCATCCAACACCTAAACTTAATGCAACAATATATATATGTAACAATAATACTGTAACTGCATTTCAAAAATTAGGAGGCTTAATATGCTCTGGGGCTTGCCTGGAATCCGACACAAGTCAGTTCAGTTAGCTTGCACCGTCTTGGTGACATCTCAGGTCCTAGCACTTGCTTAGTCCTTCCATCTTCGGGATAGATTCATCAAACACTATCTTCGGGTTTGGCTCCAACATCGCATCCTTCACGTGGTGCATCTAGCATACCTAGATGAGATGCAATATGCAAGTGTATGAATACATGGAAGTGCAATAGACAATGCATCGCATGCAGTAAGTAAGACAAGCACAAGGTTACATTAATATGCACAAGCACTTCGCATTGCCTACTTTAAATATCACACAATTTATCATCCCACGATAGCAAAGAAGACAACACCAAGCATGACACAAGTTTCCCAAGATCTCAGGTACTCTAACTCAACCATCATCAAAGGTTTGAGCCACACTTAGCAATATACAGGCAAACCACTATAATTGGAATCTGTCAATTTCTGGATATGCAAAGAGCAGCTACAAGATTTAGCTATAACTGGAGTTACACAAATCCAAATGACTTACAAGAAGACATTTTGGAAAGAGTATGGAATTTTCTACAACTTTTTTATTATCACCAAAAACTCATTCAAATCATAACTGGATCAAACGCTAGCATCTTTCAGATCTTCTCAGAATACAATTAAAACCTGACCAAATACTTAAAAGTCATGTAACTCCTACACAATCTGGCCTATGACCTCACAATTTGAACACAAGCAAGATCATGAAATTTTCTACAACTTTTGTATTCACTACAACCATAGTAAACATCATTTACACCATGAATATAACTGCACAAGCAAAACTGCAATTGCAACCCAACAATAGTGGTACAGAAAACTGATAAGAACTTCAGAGAAGCACAACTGGAGTTCTAGACCTCCAACAAACATGAACCATAACTTTTTGCAAAGACTAGGAAGTTACCTACAACTTTCTTATTCTCATATTAAGATGATTCTATAGTTAGGAGGGTCAATTAATTCAATAATTGCATCTCTGTCCAAAACATAGACAGAAACTGGCATGCCACTTTAAACAGCTATAACTGGAGTTATACATGTCCAATAAATGTGGTTCTAGACTTTTTAGAAATCTTATCAAATTCTAAACAACTTTGTTGTAAACACCTAAAGCTAATTCTACTATTAAGAAGGACCCACAATACCAACAAGGTAACCCTATCAGAGTTTGGGTAGAAACAGGCACTGCTATTTAAGCAAGTATAACTCAAGATCTACTTAACCAAAAATCATGATATTTAGCTTTTTGAAAAGCTTAATAAAAGTACTACAACTCATGTATAATCAGAAAGTCATGATTCATAACCTAACTAAGCCAAGTAATTTAATCTTGCAGACCTATTCAGAATAGGGGTAAGGCAATACAGGTAATTTGTTATTTTTATAGATCTGAAACTATCAAGCCTAAAATACTGAAATTTTTAGCAGACATCACTAATCACATCAGTAACACTCCATAAAAATTTCACATTTATTTGAGTAAAATAACTGCAGTTATAAAAAAACAAGACATGACTAGCATTAAGAACCTAACTGCCTAAATCTATTTTTAAAGCAAACTATTTAAACTTAAACATGTAATATTATAGATCTAGTACATATAGAATTTCACAAGGATTTCAAAAAGTCCACATTTACTATTTTACAATTTTTCTACAAATTACTATGAATTTTCAAAGTTCAGCACAGAAATCTATAAAAATCAAAAGAAAGGAATTTAAATCTTGCATCGGCGTCCCTGCAGAAAACATAAATTAAATGCTAGCGAACCGGTCCTTCTCAGCACTATTTACAGGAGTCACGGGTTCGTAGTTCAGCCCTCCAACTTCATCTAATTCAAGCCCGAGGTCCTTCTCTCCTTCCACAACCGAGAACAGGGGAAGATGGCCGGCTCGGGATGGTGAAGCTCGCCGGCGGCGAGTCGCGGTGCTGGGGGGGCGTGTGCACACTCCAGGGGGAGCCCACACGGCTGGCCAAGGGACACAGCTCGACCACAGTGACTCAGGCCAGCTTGGCCACGGCGTCAATGCGTACCGAGACGGCGACCGCCATGTATGGCAGCGTGTGGTGCTCGAAGGAGAGGCACAACACGTGCGCTTGGTGGTGGGGGTAGGCAGGACGAGGTCCGAGCAGGCGGAGGAGGACTGGAGCGGCAGAAACAGCGGTGGCGCAGGAGCTTCGGGTAGCCATAGCAGTGGCATATCGTTCTGCACGCACGGTGACGACGAGACCGAGCAGAAGAGCGAGAGGTGGCGAGCGCGAGTGAGAAGGAGGAGTGAGGAGGCTCGGGCGTACGCTTTGGAGTAGCAGGGGCGCGACAGGGCAGCAGGACACGCGGCAGTGGCGCGTGGCAATGGCGGGGCGCGAGCTCGGCATGGCTGCCATGCGCTGGACACGGGGCATTTCAACGAACAGATGGCAGGCGCCGAAGTGGGCGAGGTGGACATCCAAATTGGGCCTGCTACGGGCCGATTTAGTCCATAGGCCTAAAACGAAGTTTGCTCTACATGGCCTACTCTACGTTTCTTATTTAAGGTCCCAGATCATTTGAGCTATGTAACAGCGGGTAATTAAGCCTCAATATGATAGTGTCAACATGTTGGTAACGGTCACGGAAACTTGCCTTCGGAGGTCAAAACTCGGTCAAACTCAGTGCAACTTTTTGTATGCTCTTCTCCATAATATAACCTTCAACTTTTATTTTTGGATCAACTCAAGTTGCTTAGCAAAATTTGGAGAACACGGGATGTCAATGTCGATGTCAGTGAATTCCGGACTGCAAACACTGTCGGGCTGATTTTAGCTTTTCTATTAGACTTTGAGCCTTGTTTTGATCCATTTTGAAACTGAATCATGACTTGGTATTTTAACAAAGTTTGTTATACTCAAACTTTTATTCAACTTTCATTTTTGGTCAAACCTCATATCTGGCCCAGAAGTCAACTTTATTTCTCGGTCAACGTAAAGCCCTTTTTGCTATAGAATCTAGGGTTTCCATGATTTTCGGATATTTTCTCCATCTTTGCTCAACACGAACCCTTCATAACTTTTGTTGTAGAGTTCAATTAGAGTTGTTGGAGCAAGGTTGCAAGGTTTGGTTGATGACCTACATTTCCATTCACTTAATAGTGCAATTCAAGCACTTAGTAAAGTCATTCCAATAAGGATATAACTTATCATTTCAAGCGACTTTTTGATTCCAAACTTCATGAAACTTTTCCAGTGATCCATATAGATGGGTATTGATGTGAGACACATGAAGATATTCCAATAACACCAGCCAAGCATATATCTTTAAAAGGGCCTATATGTCAAGCAAGGGTGCAACATCCGAGTTTAGGTTGGGGCTCATTCCCATAGGTTTGACCTTGACATCTCCATCACCACTTAACATGCCATGGTTGAGTTTAAACTCATTGCTTAACTGGTGACAAACACCTGGGGTGTTACAGCCCTCCCCCCTTAAAAGAATCATGTCCCGAGATTCAGGACGAAAGACTTTTTAAGGGAAGAGAAACTTGTCATCCAGTTTCCAACATCAGTGATAGCATTAGGCTACTTAACTTCAGAGTATCAGAGAGGCTAATTTGGTCACGACACTTTCTGATACTTGCTCTTTGTCCTAAGCTGTTGTCTAAAGAATTTCCTTCTTTAGCGTCCATAAAGCATTGTTACATTGGGAGGAATCCAAGATAGCACTGTCCTACGTACTTCGTCCACGATGTACGAAGAGTGATACAAGCGTAGACTAAATACTTGTAACATCTACTTCCCTAGTGGATATAGCATAGACCTATGGACTTTGCACTAGATCGCAGTCGGTTGACGGATATTCCTTGCAACGGTGCTATATTGGCTCCTAAGGTCTGAAAAGCAGTTCTCTACTAAACTGGCTTGAGCACAACTTCTCGTAAAGGATGTGATCATAGACGGGGTAAACATCCTTTGAGGGCTAGAGAAGCTAGTTAACCAATATCCAAACTGGTTGTAGCGGTGCACTCACTCATATGTCAACTGATGGAAAGCTACATAATGTTCCATGTATGTAGTGCTCTTTCTCTAATAACAACACTATATTATCTGAGTCTATTGAGTGGGTAAATGTAATAGCTGACTCAGTCGCCTCAACGTTCTCGATGATCATTCCTTAGGGAGCCTTTGGATCCAAGTTGCAACAGTGATCTGGGTTGAATCTGATGCAACCTATTGGGTAAAAACACATATAAGGTACCAAAGGCATGTCAGCATTGGAGAACCATTGACGCAGAAGGATGTTAGTGAGGCTTGGAGGACAACACAAGGTGCAAGTAATCACAAAACTAGGGACTAGTTCACTACCAAGCAGGTTAAGTACAATTTGCCTTCGTGGTGCAGTTGCACAGCAAGTTGGGTTGACTTGCATCGTAGCAAAACCAGCTTTCTTAAACTATATTTGACGTCGAGGCTTCCATTCTTAGGTCAATCAATATCTCACAAACTACTGCTCCAATATACACAAATTTTGGTGGGCATGTAGATCCATGGGTCTTCTAACTACTCACCAAAATTCAACTCAACCGGACACCGTTTGACCATCCAAACAATTCATCTACCAAAACTGCTCTGTTCTGAAATGGCAGCAACCCGAGCCAACAAGATATCTCTCAAATCCGAGGTTTTACTCAACCAATACTCAAACCAACTTAAGACATTGAAGGGTCCTGCGCATGGAATGAGATCACCAAGTTTGGGGTCAATCCAACTTCGTTTGAGTCACTAATCGCCGACATGATGATAACCGGTTTAGTGCCACAAAATCTGAATAGATTGCGTGTTCTTCCTTTTCTTTGCTTCACACGTTGAGGTGTGTGTTTTGCACTCTCTAACCTTTCTCATAGCAGCAGCAGCAGCAGCAGCCTTTCCCTAGCTGAGGATGGAGGCTAGAGTTTTTCCTGACATGCTTTTCTGGTAACACTTCAACCATCGTTCTAGACACCAACTTGACTATGCACAAGCATTGGACTTGTGGGCTGTTTTCGCTAGGCACAAAGCATTATTCCACATGTAGGGCATCCCTATAGAGATAAGGAACCGTTTCTAAATTTTCTTTGGCACTTCGTCCAATAGAACCTTGAACAAATCCGTTTGTGGTATCTAGGGGCACAATGATGCTGATCGAAACTAGGGATGTGTTTTTACTAGCTCCTACATAGCCGATACAACGTCTTGTACTATCTGTGTGATTGTTCAAAATGGAATTGACTGGATAGCACAGGTTTTGGAAAACAAAGCAGTAGCTACATTGCTAAACGGCTTGCTATTACATTGCTTATCATTGCTCTGTGAGACATAACCTTTGTAATTAGCAAAAAGTTGTCACCTTGTTGGAGGTTAAGCTTCCGACTAGTAACTAATCAGTTGTCTCTCAACACTAAAAGTTCTAAATCTACACTCTTGCCAATAATAGTTGTGATTGACGCATAACAGATGGTCGCCATCGAAGTCAGCAAACAAGGGGTCACACTAGAGATTGTTGATCTCGACTGTGCGATCAGTCATGCACATAATAATCAAGACTTGGATAGCCAGGTCATAATCATAATGTGACGTTCGATTCTTATATGACTAACAACTTGTCCAACATTAATTGTTGTGTGCCTTTCTGATCCAACAGTGATGACATACGTTGTTCACTAGGTGACGGACGTCACTACTAGGACAACCAAGTGGAATCACTTGTCTATCACCTCTTGTAGTCGGTTAATGTTTATGTCGGTGACCAGTTCTTCCAAGGTTATCCTTTTTGTGACTTCAACCGGAAGCTCTACTACTTTCGGTCTGATATAGGGATCTTCGATAAGATATGGAGAGATAACCAAGGAAGAGCTCACATGAAAATAACACATCGGTGCAGTTCGGCAATGGATCATGACTAAAAACCTCGATACCAGCGCGCACCCAGCAGCACAACCATGTGTCAGCCGCCCACAAGGAGGCCCTAGGTTCCGTCGCGGCACCATAGATCACTAATCGTGGCACCATTACTGGACATACAACAAAAGTGAAATTTCCAGTGGCACCAATTAGATTGTAAGAACAAGCATTGTGCAAAAGAGGGATAGCAAACAAGGATAGTCACAAGGTTAGAAATCAACAAGGAGGCGATCAGAAGATCAAAACATAGCGCACAAGAACATAGCCTAATTACCGAAGGCAACTAAGCAGGAGACTCTTGCTAATTTCCATATACGTCTTGTGTCCACCCAAGTGATTACCAGATAAAGATTAACATGAGATTTGGTCTTGTCGAGTAGCATCATAAGATCAAGACTGATAAACATCCAGAGACTTGAAAGGGTTGGAGGCAAAATAAATAAGATTCGAGGGACAGAGCCATTGCACTGACTAGGGATTGAGTTGATAAAGCAATGACATGATCTATGAGGAAAAGGTTCCAAAGCTAGGATAGATAGCGATTAGCGTTGCACCAGATCATCTGTAAAAGAAGGAGCAATAAGATCTAACAAGGATTTTTGAGCAGGGTCCTCCCACACAGGAGCAGGACAACCACGAAACATGCAAGCATTCAAGAGAACTAAGCTTGGGCCTAAGGTCAAGCAAAGGCATAGATAAAATCTTCGTAGCACAATGTTCATGGCTAGCAACCACGTGTACAGGCTCAGGCTCCCAAGAGAGAACCTAATTGGAGACGACAACTGTGCGATTACATAACTTGAGCGTTGTTTTAGGATAAAGCTATTTGACACTCGTATGCTTACCGAGGACAAAAGGGTGACAACTACGGTACTACCAAGATAACGAGCATCCACGCCTACATCATGGTCTTAAGCGAGCATTTTGAAACACTCAATCCGATTAGCTTAAGCAACTATTATTAAGCACAAAGCTCGTACATAATAAGCAGTCACCTACAGTAACACCACTACACATAAACATGTGAACCTGGTGGTAAGGTACTGTTATCTTTTATTTCCTCTTTACTGAGTAGGTGGATATCTCTACAAAACAAGTTTTACTTACATTTAGCAATTTAGTTTTCAAAGGGGTGAACTTTTTGTTAACTATTAACTCATCATCTATTTCCTTTGGAAGCCAACATATGAGACAAAGCTAATCACACACTAACTTCAAGCATAGCTATTCAAGCAGCATGGGACAAGGCATTTTGGCTAGCTTCACACAGGGAAAATAGTGACATCACATTGATCACAAGTTACTTAGCATTAGAACAAGATGAGGGAAGCATATTTATGCACAAGCACAATCATGATGCATGCTCGTCCTATTCGTCCTCACGAAATTGCCAGCCTAAGGTGGCAATCACGTTCTATGTCGGTGGCATAACACGTACTCTCTCGATATATAGCTAATCGTCAGCTATATTTAATCTACGCATTCGTGGTTAGCGTACCTATAGGCAAATTCATTGCAGCCCATCCCCACAAGAGATAAATAAGCACACAATGAAAGCAGTAAACTAAGATACTCTCCATATATACATCCCCCGATGTATATACTTCGGTATCCATAGCTACCCGATAAATATACCCGCAATTAAGTACCTTCATATATACATGTGTGTAACATGTAAATATTCCAGTAACCAAAGCTAACTCTCCCCTAGACCGACAGTGGGACGGTCATGCTCTCACAACTCACACTTACCTGGGCGTAGAGACAATTGATCCATACATTACCATTCAAGCGAATGACATCCATACAATAGCACGCCATATGGACGACGAAAGTAAAAACCCCCATGTTAGTACTTAGATAGCCACCTAATAGTCCTTAACTGGGCATAAAGGAGGATGTCGCTAGCATAGTTTTGCAAATTAGTTTTGACAAATTTTCCTGTAGCTAAAGTTTTAGTTAAAATAGGCTTTTTAAAACTAAAACTTTATTTTTAAAACAATGTACATGACAGTATTATGCTTAATCTTGCTCTGATGCCAGCTATAACAGAACCGCCCAATTTATACAAGATCAAGTATGGCTGTCTCCGCTAACACGTTGACACACACATACCTTCACTCATATAAACCCGATAGTCCGCCGAGTGTCCCGAAAGACCTCGGTAAATCAACATCACAACCAAGATCGCGTGATTAAGCAAATACACAGCACATACGCAGGGTTGCAGCGGAAAAATAATATTACAAATGAATTCACAAATAATAGTACAAATTTGGGTTTCAAAACCGATTAGTGAAAACAACATAGCTTTCAAAAGATTACATTAATATATGTTCCAAATACATTGCTAGCATAATTGACATCATCCGACAAAAGCATATAGATGAGAAGTAACTATAGAATCACCGAGCCCATCGGTGGTTAGCCACCATCTTCAACAGGCCGAGAACTTCACCTACAACATGGTGGGATAAACCCTGAGTACTCGAATGTACTCAGCCAGACTTACCCGTCGGAAACCAAAACAAATGACACCAAGGGTCATGCAAGGCTTATGAGGTGGGCTAGCTTGACACAGTTGCATAAAAGAGCTTATGAATATAGTGACCAATTTAAACTTAGCATCAAGCTTATCATCATTTACCTGTCCACTAGATTAGCACCTGTACTAGAGCACTCACTTATTAGGAGCAATCAATATTAACCATAGCAGGTATAATAAGGTTGTCATCATCATATCATCATTTCTGAACCATTATGTTATTTAGTGTATCTACTTTGGAGATAAGCCCGTCAAGTTCTCACTAACCGAGAGAGACGGCGACTCGAATCGAATTACAACTCAGCTGAGGGGGTATTCCTAACTCTCACCCTGGCATACTTAGCAAGGGTAGCCGTGGGTCACCTTTGGAACAACTCAGGAACCAAATTTGCGGGTTCGATCAGCACCAGCACTCTCAGGGATTACCCTTCTGCCAGGACGATCAGGACTTTTAAATCACCTGCCCTTGGACTCACGCCTATGGCTCCCTTCCGAGGCGCACTTTATACTTATCGACTCCCGGCCTGAGGTGAGCTACTCGGCTTTGCGGTCGGTCTTCAGACATGGCCAACTAAGAGAGAGGCATGCGTTCAACATGAACAGGAAAGGCTCCAAGATTCAGTCCTTAATCGACACAGACGGAGTCACTACAAACCGGCAAGCCTCCGTCCGGTCTTCATTTCAAATTAAGACTGGTTCCTTTCCACGATAGCAAATATAGCCAACCGTGCCATATGTATCTTCCTATATCTCGCAGGTGACAGGAAATCACCTGACTTCTACCGTGTTTAAGCAGGGCTAAGCACTACATGAGCCTGAGCTACATAGGATTCAGGGTATCAATATCTAGACAAGGATTGGATAACCAATGCAGCAAGTGTTTGCATCCAACACCTAAACTTAATGCAACAATATATATATGTAACAATAATACTGTAACTGCATTTCAAAAATTAGGAGGCTTAATATGCTCTGGGGCTTGCCTAGAATCCGACACAAGTCAATTCAGTTAGCTTGCACCGTCTTGGTGACATCTCAGGTCCTAGCACTTGCTTAGTCCTTCCATCTTCGGGATAGATTCATCAAACGCTGTCTTCGGGTTTGGCTCCAACATCGCATCCTTCACGTGGTGCATCTAGCGTACCTAGATGAGATGCAATATGCAAGTGTATGAATACATGGAAGTGCAATAGACAATGCATCGCATGCAGTAAGTAAGACAAGCACAAGGTTACATTAATATGCACAAGCACTTCGCATTGCCTACTTTAAATATCGCACAATTTATCATCCCACGATAGCAAAGATGACGACAACACCAAGCATGACACAAGTTTCCCAAGATCTCAGGTACTCTAACTCAACCATCATCAAAGGTTTGAGCCACACTTAGCAATATACAAGCAAACAACTATAATTGGAATCTATCAATTTCTGGACATGCAAACAGCAGCTACAAGATTTAGCTATAACTGGAGTTACACAAATCCAAATGACTTACAAGAAGACATTTTGGAAAGCGTATGGAATTTTATACAACTTTTTTATTATCACCAAAAACTCATTCAAATCATAACTAGATCAAACACTAGCATCTTTCAGATCTTCTCAGAATACAATTAAAACCTGACCAAATACTTAAAAGTCATGTAACTCCTACACTATCTGGCCTATGACCTCAAAATTTGAACACAAGCAAGATCATGAAATTTTCTACAACTTTTGTATTCACTACAACCATAGTAAACATCATTTACACCATGAATATAACTGCACAAGCAAAACTGCAATTGCAACCCAACAATAGTGGTACAGAAAACTGATAAGAACTTCAGAGAAGCACAACTGGAGTTCTAGACCTCCAACAAACATGAACCATAACTTTTTGCAAAGACTAGGAAGTTACCTACAACTTTCTTATTCTCATATTAAGATGATTCTATAGTTAGGAGGGTCAATTAATTCAATAATTGCATCTCTGTCCAAAACATAGACAGAACTGGCATGCCACTTTAAACAGCTATAACTGGAGTTATACATGTCCAATAAATGTGGTTCTAGACTTTTTAGAAATCTTATCAAATTCTAAACAACTTTGTTGTAAACACCTAAAGCTAATTCTACTATTAAGAAGGACCCACAATACCAACAATGTAACCCTATCAGAGTTTGGGTAGAAACAGCGACTGCTATTTAAGCAAGTATAACTCAAGATCTACTTAACCAAAAATCATGATATTTAGCTTTTTGAAAAGCTTAATAAAAGTACTACAACTCATGTATTATCACAAAGTCATGATTCATAACCTAACTAAGCCAATTAATTTAATCTTGCAGACCTATTCAGAATAGGGGTAAGGCAATACAGGTAATTTGTTATTTTTATAGATCTGAAACTATCAAGCCTAAAATACTGAACTTTTTACCAGACATCACTAATCACATCAGTAACACTCCATAAAAATTTCACATTTATTTGAGTAAAATAACTGCAGTTATAAAAAAAACAAGACATGACTAGCATTAAGAACCTAACTGCCTAAATCTATTTTTAAAGAAAACTATTTAAACTTAAACATGTAATATTATAGATCTAGTACATAGATAATTTTACAAGGATTCCAAAAAGTCCACATTTACTATTTTACAATTTTTCTACAAATTACTACGAATTTTCAAAGTTCAGCACAGAAATTTGTAAAAATCAAAAGAAAGGAATTTAAATCTTGCATCGGGGTCCCTGCAGAAAACATAAATTAAATGCTAGCGAACCGGTCCTTCTCAGCACTATTTACAGGAGTCATGGGTTCGCAGTTCAGCCCTCCAACTTCATCTAATTCAAGCCCGAGGTCCTTCTCTCCTTCCACAACCGAGAACAGGGGAAGATGGCCGGCTCGGGATGGTGAAGCTCGCCGGCGGCGAGTAGCGGTGCTGGGGGGCGTGTGCACACTCCAGGGGGAGCCCACACGGCTGGCCAAGGGACACAGCTCGACCACAGCGACTCAGGCCAGCTTGGCCACGGCGTCAGTGCGTACCGAGAAGGCGACCGCCATGTACGGCAGCGTGCGGTGCTCGAAGGAGAGGCACAACACGTGCGCTTGGTGGTGGGGGTAGGCAGGACGAGGTCCGAGCAGGCGGAGGAGGACTGGAGTGGCAGAAACAGCGGTGGCGCAGGAGCTTCGGGCAGCCATAGCAGCGGTATATCGTTCTACACGCACGGTGACGACGAGAGCGAGCAGAAGAGCGAGAGGTGGCGAGCGCGAGTGAGAAGGAGTGAGGAGGCTCGGGCGTACGCTTTGGAGTAGCAGGGGTGCGACAGGGCAGCAGGACACGCGGCAGTGGCATGCGGCATGGCGGGGCGCGAGCTCGGCATGGCTGCCATGCGCTGGCCACGCGGCATTTCGACGAACAGATGGCAGGCGCCGAAGTGGGCGAGGTGGACGTCCAAATTGGGCCTGCTACGGGCCGATTTAGTCCATAGGCCTAAAATGAAGTTTGCTCTACACGGCCTGCTCTACGTTTCTTATTTAAGGTGCCAGATCATTTGAGCTATGTAACAGTGGGTAATTAAGCCTCAATATGATAGTGTCAACATGTTGGTAACGGTCACGGAAACTTGCCTTCGGAGGTCAAAACTCGGTCAAACTCAGTGCAACTTTTTGTATGCTCTTCTCCATAATATAACCTTCAACTTTTATTTTTGGATCAACTCAAGTTGCTTAGCAAAATTTGGAGAACACGGGATGTCAATGTCGATGTCAGTGAATTCCGGACTGCAAACACTGTCGGGCTGATTTTAGCTTTTCTATTAGACTTTGAGCCTTGTTTTGATCCATTTTGAAATTGAATCATGACTTGGTATTTTAACAAAGTTTGTTATACTCAAACTTTTATTCAACTTTCATTTTTGGTCAAACCTCATATCTGGTCTAGAAGTCAACTTTATTTCTCGGTCAACGTAAAGCCCTTTTTGCTATAGAATCTAGGGTTTCAATGATTTTTGGATATTTTCTCCATCTTTGCTCAACACGAACCCTTCATAACTTTTGTTGTAGAGTTCAATTAGAGTTGTTGGAGCAAGGTTGCAAGGTTTGGTTGATGACCTACATTTCCATTCACTTAATAGTGCAATTCAAGCACTTAGTAAAGTCATTCCAATAAGGATATAACTTATCATTTCAAGCGACTTTTTGATTCCAAACTTCATGAAACTTTTCCAGTGATCCATATAGATGGGTATTGATGTGAGACACATGAAGATATTCCAATAACACCAGCCAAGCATATATCTTTAAAAGGGCCTATATGTCAAGCAAGGGTGCAACATCCGAGTTTAGGTTGGGGCTCATTCCCATAGGTTTGACCTTGACATCTCCATCACCACTTAACATGCCATGGTTGAGTTTAAACTCATTGCTTAACTGGTGACAAACACCTGGGGTGTTACAGCCCTCCCCCCTTAAAAGAATCACGTCCCGAGATTCAGGACGAAAGACTTTTTAAGGGAAGAGAAACTTGTCATCCAGTTTCCAACATCAGTGATAGCATTAGGCTACTTAACTTCAGAGTATCAGAGAGGCTAATTTGGTCACGACACTTTTTGATACTTGCTCTTTGTCGTAAGCTGTTGTCTGAAGAATTTCCTTCTTTAGCGTCCATAAAGCATTGTTACATTGGGAGGAATCCAAGATAGCACTGTCCTGTGTACTTCGTCCATGATGTACGAAGAGTGATACAAGCATAGACTAAATACTTGTAACATCTACTTCCCTAGTGGATATAGCATAGACCTATGGACTTTGCACTAGATCGCAGTCGGTTGACGGATATTCCTTGCAACGGTGCTATATTGGCTCCTAAGGGCTGAAAAGCAGTTCTCTACTAAACTGGCTTGAGCACAACTTCTCGTAAAGGATGTGATCATAGATGGGGTAAACATCCTTTGAGGGCATGAGAAGCTAGTTAACCAATATCCAAACTGGTTGTAGCGGTGCACTCACTCATATGTCAACTGATGGAAAGCTACATAATGTTCCATGTGTGTAGTGCTCTTTCTCTGATAACAACACTGTATTATCTGAGTCTATTGAGTGAGGGGTAAATGTAATAGCTGACTCAGTCGGCTCAACGTTCTCGATGATCATTCCTTAGGGAGCCTTTGGATCCAAGTTGCAACAGTGATCTGGGTTGAATCTCATGCAACCTATTGGGTAAAAACACATATAAGGTACCAAAGGCATGTCAGCATTGGAGAACCATTGACGCAGAAGGATGTTAGTGAGGCTTGGAGGACAACACAAGTTGCAAGTAATCACAAAACTAGGGACTAGTTCACTACCAAGCAGGTTAAGTACAAGTTGCCTTCGTGGTGCAGTTGCACAGCAAGTTGGGTTGACTTGCATCGTAGCAAAACCAGCTTTCTTAAACTATATTTGACGTCGAGGCTTCCATTCTTAGGTCAATCAATATCTCACAAACTACTGCTCCAATATGCACAAATTTTGGTGGGCATGTAGATCCATGGGTCTTCTAACTACTCACCAAAATTCAACTCAACCGGACACCGTTTGACCATCCAAACAATTCATCTACCAAAACTGCTCTGTTCTGAAATGGTAGCAACCCGAGCCGACAAGATATCTCTCAAATCCGAGGTTTTACTCAACCAATACTCAAACCAACTTAAGACATTGAAGGGTCCTACGCATGGAATGAGATCACCAAGTTTGGGGTCAATCCAACTTCGTTTGAGTCACTAATCGCTGGCTTGATGATAACCGGTTTAGTGCCACAAAATCTGAATAGATTGCGTGTTCTTCCTTTTCTTTGCTTCACACGTTGAGGTGTGTGTTTTGCACTCTCTAACCTTTCTCATAGCAGCAGCAGCAGCCTTTCCCTAGCTAAGGATGGAGGCTAGAGTTTTTCCTCACATGCTTTTCTGGTAACACTTCAACCATCGTTCTAGACACCAACTTGACTATGCACAAGCATTGGACTTGTGGGCTATTTTCGCCAGGCACAAAGCATTATTCCACATGTAGGGCATCCCTATAGAGATAAGGAACCGTTTCTAAATTTTCTTTGGCACTTCGTCCAATAGAACCTTGAACACATCCGTTTGTGGTATCTAGGGGCACAATGATGCTGATCGAAACTAGGGATGTGTTTTTACTAGCTCCTACATAGCCGATACAACGTCTTGTACTATCTGTGTGATTGTTCAAGATGGAATTGACTGGATAGCACAGGTTTTGGAAAACAAAGCAGTAGCTACATTGCTAAACGGCTTGCTATTACATTGCTTATCATTGCTCTATGAGACATAACCTTTGTAATTAGCAAAAAGTTGTCACCTTGTTGGAGGTTAAGCTTCCGACTAGTAACTAATCAGTTGTCTCTCAACACTAAAAGTTCTAAATCTGCACTCTTGCCAACAATCGTTGTGATTGACACATAACAGATGGTCGCCATCGAAGTCAGCAGACAAGGGGTCACACTAGAGATTGTTGATCTCGACTGTGCGATCAGTCATGCACATAATAATCAAAACTTGGATAGCCAGGTCATAATCATAATGTGACGTTCGATTCTTATCTGACTAACAACTTGTCCAACATTAATTGTTGTGTTCCTTTCTGATCCAACAGTGATGACATACGTTGTTCACTAGGTGACGGACGTCACTACTGGGACAACCAAGTGGAATCACTTGTCTATCACCTCTTGTAGTCGGTTAATGTTTATGTCGGTGACCAGTTCTTCCAAGGTTATCCTTTTTGTGACTTCAACAGGAAGCTCTACTACTTTCGGTCTGATATAGGGATCTTTGATAAGATATGGAGAGATAACCAAGGAAGAGCTCACATGAAAATAACACATCGGTGCAGTTCGGCAATGGATCATGACTAGAAACCTCGATACCAGCGTGCACCCAGCAGCACAACCATGTGTCGGCCGCCCACAAGGAGGCCCTAGGTTCCGTCGCGGCACCGTAGATCACTAATCGTGGCACCATTACTGGACATACAACCAAAGTGAAATTTCCAGTGGCACCAATTAGATTATAAGAACAAGCATTGTGCAAAAGAGGGATAGCAAACAAGGATAGTCACAAGGTTAGAAATCAACAAGGAGGCGATCAGAAGATCAAAACATAGCGCAAAAGAACATAGCCTAATTGCCGAAGGCAACTAAGCAGGAGACTCTTGCTAATTTCCATATACGTCTTGTGTCCACCCAAGTGATTACCAAATAAAGATTAACATGAGATTTGGTCTTATCGAGTAGCATCATAAGATCAAGACTGATAAACATCCAGAGACTTGAAAGGGTTGGAGGCAAAATAAATAAGATTCGAGGGACAGAGCCATTGCACTGACTAGGGATTGAGTTGATAAAGCAATGACATGATCTATGAGGAAAAGGTTCCAAAGCTAGGATAGATAGCGATTAGGGTTGCACCAGATCATTTGTAAAAGAAGGAGCAATAAGATCTAACAAGGATTTTTGAGCAGGGTCCTCCCACACAGGAGCAGGACAACCACGAAACATGCAAGCATTCAAGAGAACTAAGCTTGGGCCTAAGGTCAAGCAAAGGCATAGATAAAATCTTCGTAGCACAATGTTCAAGGCTAGCAACCACGTGTACAGGCTCAGGCTCCCAAGAGAGAACCTAATTGGAGACGACAACTGTGCGATTACATAACTTGAGCGTTGTTTTAGGATAAAGCTATTTGACACTCGTATGCTTACCGAGGACAAAAGGGTGACAACTACGGTACTACCAAGATAACGAGCATCCACGCCTACATCATGGTCTTAAGCGAGCATTTTGAAACACTCAATCCGATTAGCTTAAGCGGCTATTATTAAGCACAAAGCTCGTACATAATAAGCAGTCACCTACAGTAACACCACTACACATAAACATGCGAACCTGGTGGTAAGGTACTATTATCTTTTATTTCCTCTTTACTGAGTAGGTGGATATCTCTACAAAACAAGTTTTACTTACATTTAGCAATTTAGTTTTCAAAGGGGTGAACTTTTTGTTAACTATTAACTCGTCATCTATTTCCTTTGGAAGCCAACATATGAGACAAAGCTAATCACACACTAACTTCAAGCATAGCTATTCAAGCAGCATGGGACAAGGCATTTTGGCTAGCTTCACACAGGGAAAATAGTGACATCACATTGATCACAAGTTACTTAGCATTAGAACAAGATGAGGGAAGCATATTTATGCACAAGCACAATCATAATGCATGCTCGTCCTATTCGTCCTCACGAAATTGCTAGCCTAAGGTGGCAATCACGTTCTATGTCGGTGGCATAACACGTACTCTCTCGATATATAGCTAGTCGTCAGCTATATTTAATCTACGCATTCGTGGTTAGCGTACCTACAGGCAAATTCATTGCAGCCCATCCCCACAAGAGATAAATAAGCACACAATGAAAGCAGTAAACTAAGATACTCTCCATATATACATCCCCCGATGTATATACTTCGGTATCCATAGCTACCCGATAAATATACCCGCAATTAAGTACCTTCATATATACATGTGTGTAACATGTAAATATTCCAGAAACCAAAGCTAACTCTCCCCTAGACCGACAGTGGGACGGTCATGCTCTCACAACTCACACTTACCTGGGCGTAGAGACAATTGATCCATACATTACCATTCAAGCGAATGACATCCATACAATAGCACGCCGTATGGACGACGAAAGTAAAAACCCCCATGTTAGTACTTAGATAGCCACCTAATAGTCCTTAACTGGGCATAAAGGAGGATGTCGCTAGCATAGTTTTGCAAATTAGTTTTGACAAATTTGCCTGTAGCTAAAGTTTTAGTTAAAATAGGCTTTTTAAAACTAAAACTTTGCTTTTAAAACAATGTACATGACAGTATTATGCTTAATCTTGCTCTGATGCCAGCTGTAACAAAACCGCCCAATTTATACAAGATCAAGTATGGCTGTCTCCGCTAACACGTTGACACACACATACCTTCACTCATATAAACCCGGTAGTCCGCCGAGTGTCCCGAAAGACCTCGGTAAATCAACATCACAACCAAGATCGCGTGATTAAGCAAATACACATCACATACGCAGGGTTGCAGCGGAAAAATAATATTACAAATTTGGGTTTCAAAACCGATTAGTGAAAACAACATAGCTTTCAAAAGATTACATTAATATATGTTCCAAATACATTACTAGCATAAGTGACATCATCCGACAAAAGCATATAGATGAGAAGTAACTATAGAATCACCGAGCCCATCGGTGGTTAGCCACCATCTTCAACAGGCCGAGAACTTCACCTACAACATGGTGGGATAAACCTTGAGTACTCGAATGTACTCAGCCAGACTTACCCGTCGGAAACCAAAACAAATGACACCAAGGGTCATGCAAGGCTTATGAGGTGGGCTAGCTTGACACAGTTGCATAAAAGAGCTTATGAATATAGTGACCAATTTAAACTTAGCATCAAGCTTATCATCATTTACCTGTCCACTAGATTAGCACCTGTACTAGAGCACTCACTTATTAGGAGCAATCAATATTAACCATAGCAGGTATAATAAGGCATCATCATCATATCATCATTTACGAACCATTATGTTATTTAGTGTATCTACTTTGGAGATAAGCCCGTCAAGTTCTCACTAACCGGGAGAGCGGCGACTCGAATCGAATTACAACTTAGGCGAGGGGTATTCCTAACTCTCACCCCAGCATACTTAGCAATGGTAGCCGTGGGTCACCTTTGGAACAACTTCAGGGAACCAAATTCATGGGTTCGATCAACGCCCGACACTCTCGAGGATTACCCTTCCGCCAGACGATCGGGACTTTTAAATCACCCTTGTTGGACTCACGCCTATGGCTCCCTTCCGAGGCGCACTTTATACTTATCGACTCCCGGCTGAGGTGAGCTACTCGGCCCATGGGTCGGTCTTGAGACATGGCCAACTAAGAGAGAGGCATGTGTTCAACATGAACAGGAAAGGCTCCAAGATTCAGTCCTTAATCGAATCGACACACGACGAGAGTCGCTACAAACCAAAGAGCCTCCGTCCGGTCTTCATTTCAAATTAAGACCGGTTCTTTTCCACGATAGCGAATATAGCCAACCGTGCCATATGTATCTTCCTATATCTTGCGGTGATAGGAAATCACCGACTTCTACCGTGTTTAAGCGGGGGCTAAGCACTACACGAGCTGAGCTACATAGGATTCGGTGTATCAATATCTAGACAAGGATTGGATAACCAATGCGACAAGTGTTTGCATCCAACACCTAAACTTAATGCAACAATATATATATGTAACAATAATATCAGAATCGCATTTCAAAAATTAGGAGGCTTAATATGCTCCGGGCTTGCACGGAATCCGACACAAGTCGATTCGGTTAGCTTGCACCATCTTGGTGACATCTCAGGTCCTAGCACTTGCTTAGTCCTTCCATCTTTGGGATAGATTCATCAAACGCTGTCTTCGGGTTTGGCTCCAACATCGCATCCTTCACGTAGTGCATCTAGCGTAGCTAGATGAGATGCAATATGCAAGTGTATGAATACATGGAAGTGCAATAGACAATGCATCGCATGCAGTAAGTAAGACAAAGCACAAGGTTACATTAATATGCACAAGCACTTCGCATTGCCTACTTTAAATATCGCACAATTTATCATCCCACGATAGCAAAGAAGACGACAACACCAAGCATGACACAAGTTTCCCAAGATCTCAGGTACTCTAACTCAACCATCATCAAAGGTTTGAGCCACACTTAACAATATACAAGCAAACAACTATAATTGGAATCTGTCAATTTCTGGACATGCAAACAGCAGCTACAAGATTTAGCTATAACTGGAGTTACACAAATCCAAATGACTTACAAGAAGACATTTTGGAAAGCGTATGGAATTTTCTACAACTTTTTTATTATCACCAAAAACTCATTCAAATCATAACTAGATCAAACACTAGCATCTTTCAGATCTTCTCAGAATACAATTAAAACCTGACCAAATACTTAAAAGTCATGTAACTCCTACACTATCTGGCCTATGACCTCACAATTTGAACACAAGCAAGATCATGAAATTTTCTACAACTTTTGTATTCACTACAACCATAGTAAACATCATTTACACCACGAATATAACTGCACAAGCAAAACTGCAATTGCAACCCAACAACAGTGGTACAGAAAACTGATAAGAACTTCAGAGAAGCACAACTGGAGTTCTAGACCTCCAACAAACATGAACCATAACTTTTTTCAAAGACTAGGAAGTTACCTACAACTTTCTTATTCTCATATTAAGATGATTCTACAGTTAGGAGGGTCAATTAATTCAATAATTGCATCTCTGTCCAAAACATAGACAGAAACTAGCATGCCACTTTAAACAGCTATAACTGGAGTTATACATGTCCAATAAATGTGGTTCTGGGCTTTTTAGAAAGCATATAAAATTCTAAACAACTTTTTTGTAAACACCTAAAGCTAATTCTACTATTAAGAAGGCCCCACAATACCAACAAGGTAACCCTGTCAGAGTTTGGGTAGAAACAGCGACTGCTATTTAAGCAAGTATAACTCAAGATCTACTTAACCAAAAATCATGATATTTAGCTTTTTGAAAAGCTTAATAAAAGTACTACAACTCATGTATTATCACAAAGTCATGATTCATAACCTAACTAAGCCAATTAATTTAATCTTGCAGACCTATTCAGAATAGGGGTAAGGCAATACAGGTAATTTGTTATTTTTATAGATCTGAAACTATCAAGCCTAAAATACTGAAATTTTTACCAGACATCACTAATCACATCAGTAACACTCCATAAAAATTTCACATTTATTTGAGTAAAATAACTGTAGTTATAAAAAAAACAAAACATGACTAGCATTAAGAACCTAACTGCCTAAATCTATTTTTAATGCAAACTATTTAAACTTAAATATGTAATATTATAGATCTAGTACATAGAGAATTTCACAAGGACTCCAAAAAGTCCACATTTACTATTTTACAATTTTTCTACAAATTACTACTAATTTTCAAAGTTCAGCACAGAAATCTGTAAAAATCAAAAGAAAGGAATTTAAATCTTGCATCGGGGTCCCTGTAGAAAACATAAATTAAATGTTAGCGAACCGGTCCTTCTCAGCACTATTTACAGGAGTCACGGGTTCGCAGTTCAGCCCTCCAACTTCATCTAATTCAAGCCCGAGGTCCTTCTCTGCTTCCACAACTGAGAACAGGGGAAGATGGTCGGCTCGGGATGGTGAAGCTCGCCGGCGGCGAGTGGCAGTGCTGGGGGGCGTGCGCACACTCTAGGGGGAGCCCACACGGCTGGCCAAGGGACACAGCTCGACCACAGCGACTCAGGCCAGCTTGGCCACGGCGTCAGTGTGTATCGAGATGGCGACCGCCATGTACGGCAGCGTGCGGTGCTCGAAGGAGAGGCACAACACGTGCGCTTGGTGGTTGGGGTAGGCAGGATGAGGTCCGAGCAGGCGGAGGAGGACTGGAGCGGCAGAAACAGTGGTGGCGTAGGAGCTTCGGGCAGCCATAGCAGCGGCATATCATTCTGCACGAACGGTGACGACGAGAGCGAGCAGAAGAGCGAGAGGTGGCGAGCGCGAGTGAGAACGAGGAGTGAGCAGGCTCGGGCGTACGCTTTGGAGTAGTAGGGGCGCGACAGGGCAGCAGGACATGCGGCAGTGGCGCACGGCAATGGCGGGGCACGAGCTCGGCATGGCTGCCATGCGCTGGACACGCGGCATTTCGACGAACAGATGGCAGGCGCCAAAGTGGGCGAGGTGGACGTCCAAATTGGGCCTGCTACGGGCCGATTTAGTCCATAGGCCTAAAACAAAGTTTGCTCTACATGGCCGGTTCTACGTTTCTTATTTAAGGTGCCGGATCATTTGAGCTATGTAACAGCGGGTAATTAAGCCTCAATATGATAGTGTCAACATGTTGGTAACGGTCCCGGAAACTTGCCTTCGGAGGTCAAAACTCGGTCAAACTCAGTGCAACTTTTTGTATGCTCTTCTCCATAATATAACCTTCAACTTTTATTTTTGGATCAACTCAAGTTGCTTAGCAAAATTTGGAGAACGCGGGATGTCAATGTCGATGTCAGTGAATTCCGGACTGCAAACACTGTCGGGCTGATTTTAGCTTTTCTATTAGACTTTGAGCCTTGTTTTGATCCATTTTGAAACTGAATCATGACTTGGTCTTTTAACAAAGTTTGTTATACTCAAACTTTTATTCAACTTTCATTTTTGGTCAAACCTCATATCTGGTCCAGAAGTCAACTTTATTTCTCGGTCAACGTAAAGCCCTTTTTGCTATAGAATCTAGGGTTTCCATGATTTTCGGATATTTTCTCCATCTTTGCTCAACATGAACCCTTCATAACTTTTGTTGTAGAGTTCAATTAGAGTTGTTGGAGCAAGGTTGCAAGGTTTGGTTGATGACCTACATTTCCATTCACTTAATAGTGCAATTCAAGCACTTAGCAAAGTCATTCCAATAAGGATATAACTTATCATTTCATGCGACTTTTTGATTCCAAACTTCATGAAACTTTTCCAGTGATCCATATAGATGGGTATTCATGTGAGACACATGAAGATATTCCAATAACACCAGCCAAGCATATATCTTTAAAAGGGCCTATATGTAAAGCAAGGGTGCAACATCCGAGTTTAGGTTGGGGCTCATTCCCATAGGTTTGACCTTGACATCTCCATCACCACTTAACATGCCATGGTTGAGTTTAAACTCATTGCTTAACTGGTGACAAACACCTGGGGTGTTACAAATTTGGACACACCCGATGGAACTCCTAGGTGATGTGGGTCATGTGGAATCTCACTTCTTTTCCCTTTCGAGATAGTGTTAGTGTCGGTGCAATATAGGTGCACGGTTTGCGTCAAATGTACCATTGGATCAGAAATCAATTTGGACGCACCCGATGGAACTCCTAGGTGACGTGGGTCATGTGGAACCTCACTTCTTCACTTCTTTCCTTACGGAGACAGTGTTAGTGTCAGTGCAAGATAGGTGCACGGTTTGCGCCAAATGTACCATCAGCTCAGAAATCATTTTGGACGCACCCGATGGTACTCCTAGGTGACGAGGCTCAAGTGAAAGCTCGTTTCAGTCCATTTGGAGACAGTGCTAATCTTTTCACAAGATAGGTGCACGTTTTGCGTCGAATGTTCCATGGGTTCGGAAATCATTTTGGACGCACTTGATGAAACTCCTAGGTGATGTTGGTCATGTGGAATCTCACTTCTTTCCGTTTGGAGACAGTGTTAGTGTCGGTGCAAGATTGGTGCATGGTTTGTGCTAGATGTACCATAGGGTCAGAAATCATTTTGGACGCACTCGATGGTACCGCTAGGTGACGAGGCTCAAGTGGAAGCTCATTTCGGCCTTTCGGACATAGAGCTAATCTTGACGCAAGATAGGTGCACGGTTTGCGTCGAACATACCATAGGCTCAAAAATCATTTTGGACGCATCTGATGAAACTCCTAGGTGACGTGGGTCGTGTGGAATCTTGCTTTTTTCGTATGGAGACATTGTTAGTGTCGGTGCAAGATAGGTGAGTGGTTTGCGCTAGACGTACCATAGGCTCGGAAATCATTTTGGACGCACTCGATTGTACCACTAGGTGACGAGGCTCAAGTGGAAGCTTGTTTCAGCCTTTCGGACACAGTGCTTATCTTGATGCAACATAGGAGCACGGTTTGCGTCGAACATACCATTGGATCAGAAATCAATTTGGACCCACCCAATGAAACTCCTTGGTGACGTGGGTCTTGTGGAACCTCACTTCTTTCCTTATGGAGATAGTGTTAGTGTCGGTGCAAGATAGGTGCACGGTTTGCGCCAAATGTACCATCAGCTCAGAAATCATTTTGGACGCACCCGATGGTACTCCTAGGTGACGAGGCTCAAGTGAAAGCTCGTTTCGGTCCGTTTGGAGATAGTGCTAATCTTTTCACAAGATAGGTGCATGTTTTGCGTCGAATGTTCCATGGGCTTGGAAATCATTTTGGACGCACCTGATGAAACTCCTAGGTGAAGTAGGTCATGTGGAATCTCACTTCTTTCCGTTTGGAGACAGTGTTAGTGTCGGTGCAAGATTGGTGCATGGTTTGTGCTAGATGTACCATAGGGTCAGAAATCATTTTGGAAGCACTGGATGGTACCACTTGGAGATGAGGCTCAGGTGGAAGCTCGTTTCTTCCTTTTGGATATAGAGCTAATCTTGACGCAAGATAGGTGCACGGTTTGCGTCGAACGTACCATAGGCTCCGAAATCATTTTGGATGCACCCGATGGAACTCCTTGGTAACGTGGGTCATGTGGAACCTCACTTCTTTCCTTATGGAGACAGTGTCAGTGTTGGTGCAAGATAGGTGCATGGTTTGCGCCAAATGTACCATCAGCTTAGAAATCATTTTGGACACACCCGATGGTACTCCTAGGTGACGAGGCTCAAGTGAAAGCTCATTTCGGTCCGTTTGGAGATAGTGCTAATCTTGACGCAAGATAGGTGCATGGTTTGTGTTGAACGTACCGTAGGCTTGGACGTCAATTTGGACGCACCCGATGGAACTCCTAGGTGATGTTGGTCATGTGGAATCTCACTTCTTTCCGTTTGGAGACAGTGTTAGTGTCGGTGCAAGATTGGTGCATGGTTTGTGCTAGATGTACCATAGGGTCAGAAATCGTTTTGGACGCACTCGATGGTATCGCTAGGTGACGAGGCTCAAGTGGAAGCTCATTTCGGCCTTTCGGACATAGAGCTAATCTTGACGCAAGATAGGTGCACGGTTTGTGTCGAACATACCATAGGCTCAAAAATCAATTTGGATGCATCTGATGAAACTCCTAGGTGACGTGGGTCGTGTGGAATCTTGCTTTTTTCGTATGGAGACATTGTTAGTGTCGGTGCAAGATAGGTGAGTGGTTTGCGCTAGACGTACCATAGGCTTTGAAAATCATTTTGGACGCACTCGATTGTACCACTAGGTGACGAGGCTCAAGTGGAAGCTCGTTTTAGCCTTTCGGACATAGTGATTATCTTGATGCAACATAGGAGCACGGTTTGCGTCGAACGTACCATTGGATCAGAAATCAATTTGGACCCACCCGATGAAACTCCTTGGTGACGTGGGTCATGTGGAACCTCACTTCTTTCCTTATGGAGATAGTGTTTGTGTTGGTGCAAGATAGGTGCAAGGTTTGCGCCAAATGTACCATCAGCTCAGAAATCATTTTGGACGCACCCGATGGTACTCCTAGGTGACGAGGCTCAAGTGAAAGCTCGTTTTGGTCTGTTTGGAGATAGTGCTAATCTTTTCACAAGATAGGTGCACGTTTTGCGTCGAATGTTCCATGGGCTTGGAAATCATTTTGGACGCACCTGATGAAACTCCTAGGTGATGTTGGTCATGTGGAATCTCACTTCTTTCCGTTTGGAGACAGTGTTAGTGTCGGTGCAAGATTGGTGCATGGTTTGTGCTAGATGTACCATAGGGTCAAAAATCATTTTGGAAGCACTGGATGGTACCACTTGGTGACGAGGCTCAGGTGGAAGCTCGTTTCTTCCTTTTGGACATAGAGCTAATCTTGACGCAAGATAGGTGCACGGTTTACGTCGAATGTACCATAGGCTCCGAAATCATTTTGGATGCACCCGATAGAACTCCTTGGTGACGTGGGTCATGTGGAACCTCACTTCTTTCCTTATGGAGACAGTGTTAGTGTTGGTGCAAGATAGGTGCACGGTTTGCGCCAAATGTACCATCAGCTCAGAAATCATTTTGGGCGCACCGATGGTACTCCTAGGTGATATGGCTCAAGTGAAAGCTCGTTTCGGTCCGTTTGGAGATAGTGCTAATCTTGACACAAGATAGGTGCATGGTTTGCGTTGAACGTACCGTAGGCTTAGACGTCAATTTGGACGCACCCGATGGAACTCTTAGGTGACATGGGTCATGTGGAATCTCTCTTCTTTCCGTTTGGAAACGGTGCTAGTGTTGGTGCAAGATAGGTGCATGGTTTGCGCTAGATGTACCATAGGCTCAGAAATCATTTTGGACGCAATGGATGGTACCACTAGGTGAGGAGGCTCAGGTGGAAGCTCGTTTTGGCTTTTTGGACATAGAGCTAATCTTGATGCAAGATAGGTGCACAGTTTGCATCAAACGTACCATTGGATCAGAAATCAATTTGGACGCACCCGATGGAACTCCTAGGTGACGTGGGTCATGTGGAATCTCTCTTCTTTCTGTTTGGAGACAGTGTTAGGGTCGGTGCAAGATAGCTGCATTGTTTTCGCTAGACGTACCATAGGGTTTGAAAATCATTTTGGACGCACCTGATGGTACCACTAGGTGACGAGGCTCAAGTGGAAGCTCGTTTTGGTCCGTTTGGAGATAATGCTAGTCTTGACGCAAGATAACTACACGGTTTGTGTCGTACGTGCCATAGGCTCGCGAATCATTTGGACGCGCCCAATGCAACTCCAAGGTGACGTGGTTCATGTGGAATCTCACTTCTTTCCGTTTGGAGACAGTGTTAGTGTCGTTGCAAGATAGGTGCGTGGTTTGCGCTAGATGTAGCATAGGCTCAGAAATCGTTTTGGACGCACTCGATGGTACCGCTAGGTGACGAGGCTCAAGTGGAAGCTCATTTCGGCCTTTCGGACACAGAGCTAATATTGACGCCAGATAGGTGCACGGTTTGCGTCGAACGTACCATAGGCTCGGAATTCATTTTGGACGCACCTGATGTAACTCCTAGGTGACGTGGGTCATGTGGAATCACGCTTCTTTTCGTATAGAGACAGTGTTAGTGTAGGTGCAAGATAGGTGCGTGGTTTGCGATAGACGTACGATAGGCTCAGAAATCATTTTGGACGCACTCGATGGAACTCATAGGTGATGTGGGTCATGTGGAATCTCACTTCTTTCCGTTTAGAGATAGTGCTCGTGTTAGTGCAGGATAGGTGCGTGGTTTGCGCTAGACGTACCATTGGCTCAGAAATCATTTTGGATGCACCCGATGGTACTCCTAGGAGACGAGGCTCAAGTGAAAGCTCGTTTCGGTCCGTTTGGAGATAGTGCTAATCTTTACGCAAGATATGTGGACGGTTTGTGTCGAAAGTTCCATTGGCTCAGAAATCATTTTGGATGCACCTGATGAAACCCTAGGTGATGTTGGTCATGTGGAATCTCTCTTCTTTCCGTTTGGAGACAGTGTTAGTGTCGGTGCAAGATAGGTGCATTGTTTTCGCTAGACGTACCATAGGGTTTGAAAATTGTTTTGGACGCACCTGATGGTACCACTAGGTGACGAGACTCAAGTGGAAGCTCGTTTTGGTCTGTTTGGAGATAGTGCTAGTCTTGACACAAGATAACTACACGGTTTGTGTTGTACGTGCCATAGGCTCGGGAATCGTTTGGACGCGCCCAATGCAACTCCAAGGTGACGTGGTTCATGTGGAATCTCACTTCTTTCCATTTGGAGACAGTGTTGGTGTCGTTGCAAGATAGGTGCGTGGTTTGCGCTAGACGTACCATAGGCTCAGAAATCGTTTTGGACGCACTCGATGGTACCGCTAGGTGACGAGGCTCAAGTGGAAGCTCATTTCGGCCATTCGGACATAGAGCTAATCTTGACGCAAGATAGGTGCACGGTTTGCATCGAACGTACCATAGGCTCGGAAATCATTTTGGACGCACCTGATGTAACTCCTAGGTGACGTGGGTTATGTGGAATCTCGCTTCTTTTCGTATAGAGACAGTGTTAGTGTAGGTGCAAGATAGGTGCGTGGTTTGCGATAGACGTACGATAGGCTCAGAAATCATTTTTGACGCACTCGATGGAACTCCTAGGTGACGTGGGTCATGTGGAATCTCACTTCTTTCCGTTTGGAGATAGTGTTCGTGTCAGTGAAAGATAGGTGCGTGGTTTGCGCTAGACGTACCATTGGCTAAGAAATCATTTTGGACGCACCCGATGGTACTCCTAGGAGATGAGGCTCAAGTGAAAGCTCGTTTCAGTCCGTTTGGAGATAGTGCTAATCTTTACGCAAGATAGGTGCACGGTTTGTGTCAAAAGTTCCATTGGCTCAGAAATCATTTTGGATGCACCTGATGAAACTCCTATGTGATATGGGTCATGTGGAATCTCACTTCTTTCCGTTTGGAGTCGGTGCAAGATTGGTGCATCATTTTTAGCTAGATGTACCATAGGCTCATAAATCATTTTAGAAGCACTGGATGGTACCACAAGGTGACGAGGCTCAGGTGGAAGCTCGTTTCTGCCTTTTGGACATAGAGCTAATCTTGACGCAAGATAGGTGCACAGTTTGCATCAAACGTGCCATTGGATCAGAAATTAATTTGGACACACTCGATGGAACTCCTAGGTGATGTGGATCATGTGGAATCTCACTTCTTTTCCCTTTCGAGATAGTGTTAGTGTCGGTGCAATATAGGTGCACAGTTTGCGTCGAACGTACCATTAAATCAGAAATCAATTTGGACGCACCCGATGGAACTCCTAGGTGACGTGGGTCATGTGGAATCTCTCTTCTTTCCGTTTGGAGACAGTGTTAGTGTCGGTGCAAGATAGGTGCATTGTTTTCGCTAGACGTACCATAGGGTTTGAAAATCATTTTGGACGCACCTTATGGTACCACTAGGTGACGAGGCTTAAGTGGAAGCTCGTTTTGGTCCGTTTGGAGATAGTGCTAGTCTTGACACAAGATAACTACATGGTTTGTGTCGTACGTGCCATAGGCTCGGGAATCATTTGGATGCGCCCAATGCAACTCCAAGGTGACGTGGTTCATGTGGAATCTCACTTCTTTCCATTTGGAGACAGTGTTGGTGTCGTTGCAAGATAGGTGCGTGGTTTGCGCTAGACGTACCATAGGCTCAGAAACCGTTTTGGACGCACTCGATGGTACCGCTAGGTGACGAGGCTCAAGTGGAAGCTCATTTCGGCCATTCGGACACAGAGCTAATCTTGACGCAAGATAGGTGCATGGTTTGCATCGAACGTACCATAGGCTCGGAATTCATTTTGGACGCACCTGATGTAACTCCTAGGTGACGTGGGTCATGTGGAATCTCACTTCTTTCCATTTGGAGACAGTGTTAGTGTCGGTGCAAGATTGGTGCATGGTTTGTGCTAGATGTACCATAGGGTCAAAAATCATTTTGGAAGCACTGGATGGTACCACTTGGTGACGAGGCTCAGGTGGAAGCTCGTTTCTTCCTTTTGGACACAGAGCTAATCTTGACGCAAGATAGGTGCACGGTTTGCGTCGAACGTACCATAGGCTCGGAAATCATTTTGGACGCACCTAATGTAACTCCTAGGTGACGTGGGTCATGTGGAATCTCGCTTCTTTTCATATAGAGACAGTGTTAGTGTAGGTGCAAGATAGGTGCGTGGTTTGCGATAGACGTACGATAGGCTTAGAAATCATTTTGGACGCACTCGATGGAACTCCTAGGTGACGTGGGTCATGTGGAACCTCACTTCTTTCCGTTTGGAGATAGTGCTCGTGTTAGTGCAAGATAGGTGCGTGGTTTGCGCTAGACGTACCATTGGCTCAGAAATTATTTTGGATGCACCCGATGGTACTACTAGGAGACGAGGCTCAAGTGAAAGCTCGTTTCGGTCCGTTTGGAGATAGTGCTAATCTTTACGCAAGATAGGTGCATGGTTTGTGTCGAAAGTTCCATTGGCTCAGAAATCATTTTGGATGCACCTGATGAAACCCTAGGTGATGTTGGTCATGTGGAATCTCACTTCTTTCCGTTTGGAGACAGTGTTAGTGTCGGTGCAAGATTGGTGCATGGTTTGTGCTAGATGTACCATAGGGTCAGAAATCATTTTGGAAGCACTGGATGGTACCACTTGGTGACGAGGCTCAGGTGGAAGCTCATTTCTGCCTTTTGGACATAGAGCTAATCTTGACGCAAGATAGGTGCACGGTTTGCGTCGAACGTACCATAGGCTCCGAAATCATTTTGGATGCACCCGATGGAACTCCTTGGTGACGTGGGTCATGTGGAACCTCACTTCTTTCCTTATGGAGACAGTGTTAGTGTTGATGCAAGATAGGTGCACGGTTTGCGCCAAATGTACCATCAGCTCAGAAATCATTTTGGACGCACCCGATGGTACTCCTAGGTGACGAGGCTCAAGTGAAAGCTCGTTTCGGTCCGTTTGGAGATAGTGCTAATCTTGACGCAAGATAGGTGCATGGTTTGCGTTGAACGTACCATAGGCTCGGATGTCAATTTGGACGCACCCGATGGAACTCTTAGGTGGCGTGGGTCATGTGGAATCTCTCTTCTTTCCGTTTGGAAACGGTGCTAGTGTTGGTGCAAGATAGGTGCATGGTTTGCGCTAGATGTACCATAGGCTCAGAAATCATTTTGGACGCAATGGATGGTACCACTAGGTGAGGAGGCTCAGGTGGAAGCTCGTTTCGGCTTTTTGGACATAGAACTAATCTTGATGCATGATAGGTGCACAGTTTGCATCGAACGTACCATTGGATCAGAAATCAATTTGGACGCACCCGATGGAACTCCTAGGTGACATGGGTCATGTGGAATCTCTCTTCTTTCCGTTTGGAGACAGTGTTAGTGTCGGTGCAAGATAGGTGCATTGTTTTCGCTAGACGTACCATACAGTTGGAAAATCGTTTTGGACGCACCTGATGGTACCACTAGGTGACGAGGCTCAAGTGGAAGCTCGTTTTGGTCCATTTGGAGATAGTGCTAGTCTTGATGCAAGATAACTACACGGTTTGTGTCGTACGTGCCATAGGCTCAGGAATCGTTTGGACGCGCCCAATGCAACTCCAAGGTGACGTGGTTCATGTGGAATCTCACTTCTTTCCGTTTGGAGACAGTGTTAGTGTCATTGCAAGATAGGTGCGTGGTTTGCGCTAGACGTACCATAGGCTCAGAAATCATTTTGGACGCACTCGATGGTACCGCTAGGTGACGAGGCTCAAGTGGAAGCTCATTTCGGCCTTTCGGACACAGAGCTAATCTTGACGCAAGATAGGTGCATGGTTTGCGTTGAACGTACCATAGGCTCGGAAATCGTTTTGGATGCACCTGATGTAACTCCTAGGTGACGTGGGTCATGTGGAATCTCGCTTCTTTTCGTATAGAGACAGTGTTAGTGTAGGTGCAAGATAGGTGCGTGGTTTGCAATAGACGTACGATAGGCTCAGAAATCATTTTGGACGCACTCGATGGAACTCCTAGGTGACGTGGGTCATGTGGAATCTCACTTCTTTCCATTTGGAGATAGTGTTCGTGTCAGTGCAAGATAGGTGTGTGGTTTGCGCTAGACGTACCATTGGCTAAGAAATCATTTTGGACGCACCCGATGGTACTCCTAGGAGACGAGTTTCAAGTGAAAGCTCATTTCAGTCCGTTTGGAGATAGTGCTAATCTTTACGCAAGATAGGTGCACGGTTTGTGTCAAAAGTTCCATTGGCTCAGAAATCATTTTGGATGCACCTGATGAAACTCCTTTGTGATATGGGTCATGTGGAATCTCACTTCTTTCCGTTTGGAGTCGGTGTTAGTGTCGGTGCAAGATTGGTGCATCATTTGCGCTAGATGTACCATAGGCTCATAAATCATTTTAGAAGCACTGGATGGTACCACAAGGTGACGAGGCTCAGGTGGAAGCTCGTTTCTGCCTTTTGGACATAGAGCTAATCTTGACGCAAGATGGGTGCACAGTTTGCGTCGAACGTGCCATTGGATCATAAATTAATTTGGACACACCCGATGGAACTCCTAGGTGATGTGGGCATGTGGAATCTCACTTCTTTTCCCTTTCGAGATAGTGTTAGTGTCGGTGCAATATAGGTGCACGATTTGCGTCGAACGTACCATTGGATCAGAAATCAATTTGGACGCACCCGATGGAACTCCTAGGTGACGTGGGTCATGTGGAACCTCACTTCTTTCCTTACGGAGACAGTGTTAGTGTCGGTGCAAGATAGGTGCATGGTTTGCGCCAAATGTACCATCAGCTCAGAAATTATTTTGGACGCACCCGATGGTACTCCTAGGTGACGAGGCTCAAGTGAAAGCTCGTTTCGGTCCATTTGGAGATAGTGCTAATCTTTTCACAAGATAGGTGCACGTTTTGCGTCGAATGTTCCATGCGCTCGGAAATCATTTTGGACACACCTGATGAAACTCTTAGGTGATGTTGGTCATGTGGAATCTCACTTCTTTCCATTTGGAGACAGTGTTAGTATCGGTGCATGGTTTGTGCTAGATGTACCATAGGGTCAGAAATCATTTTGGACGCACTCGATGGTACCGCTAGGTGACGAGGCTCAAGTGGAAGCTCATTTCGGCCTTTCGGACATAGAGCTAATCTTGACTCAAGATAGGTGCACGGTTTGCGTCGAACATACCATAGGCTCAAAAATCATTCTGGCCGCATCTGATGAAACTCCTAGGTGACGTGGGTCATGTGGAATCTCGCTTGTTTCCTATGGAGACATTGTTAGTGTCGGTGCAAGATAGGTGAGTGGTATGCGCTAGACGTACCATAGGCTCAGAAATCATTTTGGACGCACTCGATTGTACCCGTAGGTGACGAGGCTCAAGTGGAAGCTCGTTTCAGCCTTTCGGACATAGTGCTTATCTTGATGCAACTTAGGAGCACGGTTTGCATCGAACATACCATTGGATCAGAAATCAATTTGGATGCACCCGATGAAACTCCTGGGTGACGTGGGTCATGTGGAACCTCACTTCTTTCCTTATGGAGATAGTGTTAGTGTCGGTGCAAGATAGGTGCACGGTTTGCGCCAAATGTACCATCAGCTCAGAAATCATTTTGGACGCACCCGATGGTACTCCTAGGTGACGAGGCTCAAGTGAAAGCTCGTTTCGGTCCGTTTGGAGATAGTGCTAATCTTTTCACAAGATAGGTAAACGTTTTGCGTCGAATATTCCATGGGCTTGGAAATCATTTTGGACGCACCTGATGAAACTCCTAGGTGATGTTGGTCATGTGGAATCTCACTTCTTTCCGTTTGGAGACATTGTTAGTGTCGGTGCAAGATTGGTGCATGGTTTGTGCTAGATGTACCATAGGGTCAGAAATCATTTTGGAAGCACTGGATGGTACCACTTGGTGACGAGGCTCAGGTGGAAGCTCGTTTCTGCCTTTTGGACATAGAGCTAATCTTGATGCAAGATAGGTGCACGGTTTGCGTCGAACGTACCATAGGCTCCGAAATTATTTTGGATGCACCCGATGGAACTCCTTGGTGACGTGGGTCATGTGGAACCTCACTTCTTTCCTTATGGAGACAGTGTTAGTGTTGATAAAAGATAGGTGCACGGTTTGCGCCAAATGTACCATCAGCTCAGAAATCATTTTGGACGCACCCGATGGTACTCCTAGGTGACGAGGCTCAAGTGAAAGCTCGTTTCGGTCTGTTTGGAGATAGTGCTAATCTTGACGCAAGATAGGTGCATGGTTTGCGTTGAACGTACCGTAGGCTCGGATGTCAATTTGGACGCACCCGATGGAACTCTTAGGTGGCGTGGGTCATGTGGAATCTCTCTTCTCTCCGTTTGGAAACGGTGCTAGTGTCGGTGCAAGATAGGTGCATGGTTTGCGCTAGATGTACCATAGGCTGAGAAATCTTTTTGGACGCACTGGATGGTACCACTAGGTGAGGAGGCTCAGGTGGAAGCTCGTTTCGGCTTTTCGGACATAGAGCTAATCTTGATGCAAGATAGGAGCACAGTTTGCATCGAACGTACCATTGGATCAGAAATCAATTTGGACGCACCCGATGGAACTCCTAGGTGACATGGGTCATGTGGAATCTCTCTTCTTTGCGTTTGGAGACAGTGTTAGTGTCGGTGCAAGATAGGTGCATTGTTTTCGCTAGACGTACCATAGGGTTTGAAAATTGTTTTGGACGCACCTGATGGTACCACTAGGTGACGAGGCTCAAGTGGAAGCTCGTTTTGGTCCATTTGGAGATAGTGCTAGTCTTGATGCAAGATAACTACACGGTTTGTGTCGTACGTGCCATAGGCTCGGGAATCGTTTGGACGTGCCCAATGCAACTCCAAGGTGACGTGGTTCATGTGGAATCTCACTTCTTTCCGTTTGGAGACAGTGTTAGTGTCGTTGCAAGATAGGTGCGTGGTTTGCGCTAGACGTACCATAGGCTCAGAAATCATTTTAGACGCACTCGATGGTACCGTTAGGTGACGAGGCTCAAGTGGAAGCTCATTTCGGCCTTTCGGACACAGAGCTAATCTTGACGCAAGATAGGTGCATGGTTTGTGTTGGACGTACCATAGGCTCGGAAATCATTTTGGACGCACCTGATGTAACTCCTAGGTGACGTGGGTCATGTGGAATCTCGCTTCTTTTCGTATAGAGACAGTGTTAGTGTAGGTGCAAGATAGGTGCGTGGTTTGCGATAGACGTACGATAGGCTCAGAAATCATTTTGGACGCACTCGATGGAACTCCTAGGTGACGTGGGTCATGTGGAATCTCACTTCTTTCCGTTTGGAGATAGTGTTCGTGTTAGTGCAAGATAGGTGCATGGTTTGCGCTAGATGTACCATTGGCTCAGAAATCATTTTGGACACACCCGATGGTACTCCTAGGAGACGAGGCTCAAGTGAAGGCTTGTTTCGGTCCGTTTGGAGATTGTGCTAATCTTTACGCAAGATAGGTGCACGGTTTGTGTCGAAAGTTCCATTGGCTCAGAAATCATTTTGGATGCACCTCATGAAACTCCTTTGTGATATGGGTCATGTGGAATCTCACTTCTTTCCGTTTGGAGTCAGTGTTAGTGTCGGTGCAAGATTGGTGCATCATTTACGCTAGATGTACCATAGGCTCATAAATCATTTTAGAAGCACTAGATGGTACAACTAGGTGATGAGGCTCAGGTGAAAGCTCGTTTCTGCCTTTTGGACATAGAGCTAATCTTGACGCAAGATAGGTGCACGGTTTGCGCCAAATGTACCATCAGCTCAGAAATCATTTTGGACGCACCCGATGGTACTCCTAGGTGACGAGGCTCAGGTGAAAGCTCGTTTCGGTCCATTTGGAGATAGTGCTAATGTTGATGCAAGATAGGTGCATGGTTTGCGTTGAACATATCGTAGGCTCGGACGTCAATTTGGACGCACCCTATGGAACTCTTAGGTGACTTGGGTCATGTGGAATCTCTCTTCTTTCCATTTGGAAACGGTGCTAGTGTCGGTGCAAGATAGGTGCATGGTTTGTGCTAGACATACCATAGGGTTAGCAAATCATTTTGGACGCACCTGATGGTACCACTAGGTAACGAGGCTCAAGTGGAAGCTCGTTTCGGTCCGGTTGGAGGGAGTGATAATCTTGACGCAAGATAACTACACGGTTTGAGTTGAACGTGCCATAGGCTCAGAAATCATTTGGACGCACCCAATGCAACTCCTAGGTGACGTGGTCATGTGGAATCTCACTTCTTTCCATTTGGAGATAGTGTTAGTGTCGTTGCAAGATAGGTGCGTGGTTTGCGCGAGACGTACCATAGGCTTAGAAATTATTTTGGACGCACTCGATGGTACCGCTAGGTGACGTGGCTCAAGTGGAAGCTCATTTCGGCCTTTTAGACATAGAGCTAATCTTGACGCAAGATAGGTGCACGGTTTGCGTCGAATGTACCATAGGCTCGAAAATCATTTTGGACGCACCTGATGGAACTCCTAGGTGACGTGGGTCATGAGGAATCTCGCTTCTTTTCGTATGGAGATAGTGTTAGGGTCGGTGCAACATAGGTGCGTGGTTTGCGCTAGTCGTACCATAGGCTCAGAAATCATTTTGGACGCACTCGATTGTACAACTAGGTGACGAGGCTCAAGTGGAAGCTCGTTTCGGCCTTTTGGACATAGTGCTAATCTTGATGCAATATAGGTGCACGGTTTGCGTTGAACGTACCATTGGATCAGAAATTAATTTGGACGCACCCGATGGAACTCCTCGGTGACGTGGGTCATGTGGAATCTCACTTCTTTCCGTTTGGAGATAGTGTTAGTGTCGGTGCAAGATAGGTGCATGGTTTGCGCTAGATGTACCATAGGCTTACAAATTGTTTTGGACGCACCCGATGGTACCACCGGGTGACGAGGGCTCAAGTGGAAGCTCGTTTCGTTGCATTTTGGAGATAGTGCTAATCTTGCCGCAAGATAGGAGCACGTTTGCGCCGAACATACCATAGGCTCGAAATCATTTTCGATGCATCCGATGGAACTCCTGGGTGACGTGGGTCGTGTGGAACCTCATTTCTTTACTTATGGAGACAGTGTTAGTGTAGGTGCAAGATAGGTGCACAGTTTGCGCCAAATGTACCATAGCTCAGAAATCGTTTTGGACGCACCCGATGGTACTCCTAGGTGACGAGCCTCAAGTGAAAGCTCATTTCGGACTGTTTGGAGATAGTGATAATCTTGACGCAAGATAGGTGCACGGTTTGCGTTGAACGTACCATACGCTCGAACGTCAATTTAGACGCACCCGATGGAACTCTTAGGTGCCGTGGGTCATGTGGAATCTCTCTTCTTTCTGTTTGGAAACAGTGTTAGTGTCGGTGCAAGATAGGTGCATTTTTTCGCTAGACGTACCATAGGGTTTGAAAATCGTTTTAGACGCACCTGATGGTACCACTAGGTGACGAGGCTCAAGTGGAAGCTTGTTTTGGTCCGTTTGGAGATAGTGCTAATCTTGATGCAAGATAACTACACGGTTTGTGTCGTACGTGCCATAGGCTCGGAAATTGTTTAGACGCACCGATTGCAACTCCTAGGTGACGTGGGTCATGTGGAATCTCACTTCTTTCTATTTGGAGACAGAGTTAGTGTCGTTGCAAGATAGGTGCGTGGTTTGTGCTAGACGTACCGTAGGCACAGAAATCGTTTTGGACACACTCGATGGTACCGCTAGGTGACGAGGCTCATGTGGAAGCTCATTTCGGCCTTTTGGACATAAAGCTAATCTTGACGCAAGATAGTTGCATGGTTTGCGTCGAACGTATAATATGCTTGGAAATCATTTTGGACACACCTGATGGAACTCCTAGGTGACGTCATGTGGAATCTCGCTTCTTTTCGTTTGGAGACAGTGTTAGTGTAGGTGCAAGATAGGTGCGTGGTTTGCGCTAGATGTACCATAGGCTCAGAAATCGTGTTGGACGCACTCGATTGTACCACTAGGTGACGAGGCTCAAGTGGAAGCTCGTTTCGACCTTTCGGACATAGTGATAATCTTGATGCAAGATAGGTGCACGGTTTGCGTCGAACGTACCATAGGATCATAAATCAATTTGGACACACCCGATGGAAACTCCTAGGTGATGTGGGTCATGTGGAATCTCACTTCTTTTCCCTTTCGAGATAGTGTTAGTGTCGGTGCAATATAGGTGCATGGTTTGCGTCGAACGTACCATTGGATCAGAAATCAATTTGGACGCATCTGATGGAACTCCTAGGTGACGTGGGTCATGTGGAACCTCACTTCTTTCCTTAAGGAGACAGTGTTAGTGTCGGTGCAAGATAGGTGCACGGTTTGCGCCAAATGTACCATCAGCTCAGAAATCATTTTGGACGCACCCGATGGTACTCCTAGGTAACGAGGCTCAAGTGAAAGCTCATTTCGGTCCATTTGGAGATAGTGCTAATCTTTTCACAAGATAGGTGCACGTTTTGCGTTGAATGTTCCATGGGCTTGGAAATCATTTTGGACGCACCTGATGAAACTCCTAGGTGATGTTGGTCATGTGGAATCTCACTTCTTTCCGTTTGGAGACAGTGTTAGTGTCGGTGCAAGATTGGTGCATGGTTTGTGCTAGATGTACCATAGGGTCAGAAATCATTTTGGATGCACCTGATGAAACTCCTTTGTGATATGGGTCATGTGGAATCTCACTTCTTTCCGTTTGGACTCAGTGTTAGTGTCGGCGCAAGATTGGTGCATCATTTGCGCTAGATGTACCATAGGCTCATAAATCATTTTAGAAGCACTGGATGGTACCACAAGGTGACGAGGCTCAGGTGGAAGCTCGTTTCTGCCTTTTGGACATAGAGCTAATCTTGACGCAAGATAGGTGCACAGTTTGCGTCGAACGTGCCATTGGATCAGAAATTAATTTGGACACACTCGATGGAACTCCTAGGTGATGTGGGTCATGTGGAATCTCACTTCTTTTCCCTTTCGAGATAGTGTTAGTGTCGGTGCAATATAGGTGCATGGTTTGCGTCGAACGTACCATTAAATCAGAAATCAATTTGGACGCACCCGATGGAACTCCTAGGTGACGTGGGTCATGTGGAATCTCTCTTCTTTCCGTTTGGAGACAGTGTTAGTGTCGGTGCAAGATAGGTGCATTGTTTTCGCTAGACGTACCATAGGGTTTGAAAATCGTTTTGGACGCACCTGATGGTACCACTAGGTGACGAGGCTTAAGTGGAAGCTCGTTTTGGTCCGTTTGGAGATAGTGCTAGTCTTGACGCAAGATAACTACATGGTTTGTGTCGTACGTGCCATAGGCTCGGGAATCGTTTGGACGCGCCCAATGCAACTCCAAGGTGACGTGGTTCATGTGGAATCTCACTTCTTTCCATTTGGAGACAGTGTTGGTGTCGTTGCAAGATAGGTGCGTGGTTTGCGCTAGACGTACCATAGGCTCAGAAATCGTTTTGGACGCACTCGATGGTACCGCTAGGTGACGAGGCTCAAGTGGAAGCTCATTTCGGCCTTTCGGACATAGAGCGAATCTTGACGCCAGATAGGTGCACGGTTTGCGTCGAACATACCATAGGCTCAAAAATCATTTTGGACGCATCTGATGAAACTCCTAGGTGACGTGGGTCGTGTGGAATCTCGCTTTTTTCCTATGGAGACATTGTTAGTGTCGGTGCAAGATAGGTGAGTGGTTTGCGCTAGACGTACCATAGGCTCGGAAATCATTTTGGACGCACTCGATTGTACCCCTAGGTGACGAGGCTCAAGTGGAAGCTCGTTTCAGCCTTTCGGACACAGTGCTTATCTTGATGCAACTTAGGAGCACGTTTTGCATCAAACGTACCATTGGATCAGAAATCAATTTGGACGCACCCGATGAAACTCCTGGGTGACGTGGGTCATGTGGAACCTCACTTCTTTCCTTATGGAGATAGTGTTAGTGTCGGTGCAAGATAGGTGCACGGTTTGCGCCAAATGTACCATCAGCTCAGAAATCATTTTGGATGCACCCGATGGTACTCCTAGGAGACGAGGCTCAAGTGAAAGCTCGTTTCGGTCCGTTTGGAGATAGTGCTAATCTTTACGCAAGATAGGAGCACGGTTTGTGTCGAAAGTTCCATTGGCTCAGAAATCATTTTGGATGCACCTGATGAAACTCCTTTGTGATATGGGTCATGTGGAATCTCAGTTCTTTCCGTTTGGAGTCAGTGTTAGTGTCGGTGCAAGATTAGTGCATCATTTGCGCTAGATGTACCATAGGCTCATAAATCATTTTAGAAGCACTGGATGGTACAACTAGGTGACGAGGCTCAGGTGGAAGCTCGTTTCTGCCTTTTGCACATAGAGCTAATATTAACGCAAGATAGGTGCACAGTTTGCGTCGAACGTGCCATTGGATCAGAAATTAATTTGGACACACCCGATGGAACTCCTAGGTGATGTGGGTCATGTGCAATCTCACTTCTTTTCCCTTTTGAGATAGTGTTAGTGTCGGTGCAATATAGGTGCACGGTTTGCGTCGAACGTACCATTGGATCAGAAATCAATTTGGACGCACCCGATGGAACTCCTAGGTGACGTGGGTCATGTGGAACCTCACTTCTTTCCTTACGGAGACAGTGTTAGTGTCGGTGCAAGATAGGTCCATGGTTTGCGCCAAATGTACCATCAGCTCAGAAATCATTTTGGACGCACCCGATTGTACTCCTAGGTGACGAGGCTCAAGTGAAAGCTCGTTTCGGTCCGTTTGGAGATAGTGCTAATCTTTTCACTAGATAGGTGCATGTTTTGCGTCGAATATTCCATGGGATTGGAAATCATTTTGGACGCACCTGATGAAACCCTAGGTGATGTTGGTCATGTGGAATCTCACTTCTTTCCGTTTGGAGACAGTGTTAGTGTCGGTGCAAGATTGGTGCATGGTTTGTGCTAGATGTACCATAGGGTCAGAAATCATTTTGGAAGCACTGGATGGTACCACTTGGTGACGAGGCTCAAGTGGAAGCTCATTTCGCCTTTTGGACATAGAGCTAATCTTGACGCAAGATAGGTGCACGGTTTGTGTCAAAACGTACCATAGGCTCAAAATCATTTTGGATGCACCCGATGGAACTCCTTGGTGACGTGGGTCATGTGGAACCTCACTTCTTTCCTTATGGAGACAAGTGTTGTTAGTGTTGATGCAAGATAGGTGCATCATTTTTTTTCCGCCAAAATGTACCATCACTCATAAATCATTTTGGACGCACTTTGATGGTACTCCCTAGGTGACGAGGCTCAAGTGAAAGCTCGTTTCGGTCCGTTTGGAGATAGTGCTAATCTTTTCACAAGATAGGTGCACGCGTTTGCGTCGAATGTTCCATGCGCATAAATCATTTTGGGCCTTTTGATGAAACTCCTAGGTGATGTTGGTCATGTGGAATCTCACTTCTTTCCGTTTGGAGACAGTGTTAGTGTCGGTGCAAGATTGGTGCATGGTTTGTGCTAGATGTACCATAGGGTCAGAAATCATTTTGAACGCACTCGATGGTACCGCTAGGTGACGAGGCTCAAGTGGAAGCTCATTTCGGCCTTTCGGACATAGAGCGAATCTTGACGCCAGATAGGTGCACGGTTTGCGTCGAACATACCATAGGCTCAAAAATCATTTTGGACGCATCTGATGAAACTCCTAGGTGACGTGGGTCGTGTGGAATCTCGCTTTTTTCCTATGGAGACATTGTTAGTGTCGGTGCAAGATAGGTGAGTGGTTTGCGCTAGACGTACCATAGGCTCGGAAATCATTTTGGACGCACTCGATTGTACCCCTAGGTGACGAGGCTCAAGTGGAAGCTCGTTTCAGCCTTTCGGACACAGTGCTTATCTTGATGCAACTTAGGAGCACGTTTTGCATCGAACGTACCATTGGATCAGAAATCAATTTGGACGCACCCGATGAAACTCCTGGGTGACGTGGGTCATGTGGAACCTCACTTCTTTCCTTATGGAGATAGTGTTAGTGTCGGTGCAAGATAGGTGCACGGTTTGCGCCAAATGTACCATCAGCTCAGAAATCATTTTGGACGCACCTGATGGTACTCCTAGGTGACGAGGCTCAAGTGAAAGCTCGTTTCGGTCCGTTTGGAGATAGTGCTAATCTTTTCACAAGATAGGTGCATGTTTTGCGTCGAATATTCCATGGGCTTGGAAACCATTTTGGACGCACCTGATGAAACTCCTAGGTGATGTTGGTCATGTGGAATCTCAATTCTTTCCGTTTGGAGACAGTGTTAGTGTCGGTGCAAGATTGGTGCATGGTTTGTGCTAGATGTACCATAGCGTCAAAAATCATTTTGGAAGCACTGGATGGTACCACTTGGTGACGAGGCTCTGGTGGAAGCTCGTTTCTGCCTTTTGGACATAGAGCTAATCTTGACGCAAGATAGGTGCACGGCTTGCGTCGAACGTACCATAGGCTCCAAAATCATTTTGGATGCACCCGATGGAACTCCTTGGTGACGTGGGTCATGTGGAACCTCACTTCTTTCCTTATGGAGACAGTGTTAGTGTTGATGCAAGATAGGTGCACTGTTTGCGCCAAATGTACCATCAGCTCAGAAATCATTTTGGACGCACCCGATGGTACTCCTAGGTGACGAGGCTTAAGTGAAAGCTCGTTTCGGTCCGTTTGGAGATAGTGCTAATCTTGACGCAAGATAGGTGCATGGTTTGCGTTGAACGTACCGTAGGCTCGGATGTCAATTTGGACGCACCCGACGGAACTCTTAGGTGGCGTGGGTCATGTGGAATCTCTCTTCTTTCCGTTTGGAAACGGTGCTAGTGTTGGTGCAAGATAGGTGCATGGTTTGCGCTAGATGTACCATATTCTCAGAAATCATTTTGGACGCACTGGATGGTACCACTAGGTGAGGAGGCTCCGGTGGAAGCTCGTTTCGGCTTTTTGGACATAGAGCTAATCTTGATGCAAGATAGGTGCACAGTTTGCATCGAACGTACCATTGGATCAGAAATCAATTTGGACGCACCCGATGGAACTCCTAGGTGACATGGGTCATGTGGAATCTCTCTTCTTTCTGTTTGGAGACAGTGTTAGTGTCGGTGCAAGATAGGTGCATTGTTTTCGCTAGACGTACCAAACAGTTTGAAAATCGTTTTGGACGCACCTGATGGTACCACTAGGTGACGAGGCTCAAGTGGAAGCTCGTTTTGGTCCATTTGGAGATAGTGCTAGTCTTGATGCAAGATAACTACACGGTTTGTGTCGTACGTGCCATAGGCTCAGGAATCGTTTGGACGCGCCCAATGCAACTCCAAGGTGACGTGGTTCATGTGGAATCTCCTTTCCGTTTGGAGACAGTGTTAGTGTCGTTGCAAGATAGGTGCGTGGTTTGCGCTAGACGTACCATAGGCTCAGAAATCATTTTGGACGCACTCGATGGTACCGCTAGGTGACGAGGCTCAAGTGGAAGCTCATTTCGGCCTTTCGGACACAGAGCTAATCTTGACGTAAGATAGGTGCATGGTTTGCGTCGAACGTACCATAGGCTCGGAAATCATTTTGGACGCACCTGATGTAACTCCTAGGTGACGTGGGTCATGTGGAATCTCGCTTCTTTTCGTATAGAGACAGTGTTAGTGTAGGTGCAAGATAGGTGCGTGGTTTGCAATAGACGTACGATAGGCTCAGAAATCATTTTGGACGCACTCGATGGAACTCCTAGATGACGTGGGTCATGTGGAATCTCACTTCTTTCCATTTGGAGATAGTGTTCGTGTCAGTGCAAGATTGGTGTGTGGTTTGCGCTAGACGTACCATTGGCTAAGAAATCATTTTGGACGCACCCGATGGTACTCCTAGGAGACAAGGCTCAAGTGAAAGCTCATTTCAGTCCGTTTGGAGATAGTGCTAATCTTTATGCAAGATAGGTGCACGGTTTGTGTCAAAAGTTCCATTGGCTCAGAAATCATTTTGGATGCATCTGATGATACTCCTTTGTGATATGGGTCATGTGGAATCTCACTTCTTTCCGTTTGGAGTCGGTGTTAGTGTCGGTGCAAGATTGGTGCATCATTTGCGCTAGATGTACCATAGGCTCATAAATCATTTTAGAAGCACTGGATGGTACCACAAGGTGACGAGGCTCAGGTGGAAGCTCGTTTCTGCCTTTTGGACATAGAGCTAATCTTGACGCAAGATAGGTGCACAGTTTGCGCCGAACGTGCCATTGGATCATAAATTAATTTGGACACACCCGATGGAACTCCTAGGTGATGTGGGCATGTGGAATCTCACTTCTTTTCCCTTTCGAGATAGTGTTAGTGTCGGTGCAATATAGGTGCACGATTTGCGTCGAACGTACCATTGGATCAGAAATCAATTTGGACGCACCCGATGGAACTCCTAGGTGACGTGGGTCATGTGGAACCTCACTTCTTTCCTTACGGAGACAGTGTAAGTGTCAGTGCATGATAGGTGCATGGTTTGCGCCAAATGTACCATCAGCTCAGAAATCATTTTGGACGCACCCGATGGTACTCCTAGGTGACGAGGCTCAAGTGAAAGCTCGTTTCGGTCCATTTGGAGATAGTGCTAATCTTTTCACAAGATAGGTGCACGTTTTGCGTCGAATGTTCCATGTGCTCGGAAATCATTTTGGATGCACCTGATGAAACTCCTAGGTGATGTTGGTCATGTGGAATCTCACTTCTTTCCGTTTGGAGACAGTGTTAGTATCGGTGCATGGTTTGTGCTAGATGTACCATAGGGTCAGAAATCATTTTGGACGCACTCGATGGTACCGCTAGGTGACGAGGCTCAAGTGGAAGCTCATTTCGGCCTTTCGGACATAGAGCTAATCTTGACGCAAGATAGGTGCACGGTTTGCGTCGAACATACCATAGGCTCAAAAATCATTCTGGACGCATCTGATGAAACTCCTAGGTGACGTGGGTCGTGTGGAATCTCGCTTTTTTCCTATGGAGACATTGTTAGTGTCGGTGCAAGATAGGTGAGTGGTATGCGCTAGACGTACCATAGGCTCGGAAATCATTTTGGACGCACTCGATTGTACCCCTAGGTGACGAGGCTCAAGTGAAAGCTCGTTTGGGTCCATTTGGAGATAGTGCTAATCTTTTCACAAGATAGGTAAACGTTTTGCGTCGAATATTCCATGGGCTTGGAAATCATTTTGGACGCACCTGATGAAACTCCTAGGTGATGTTGGTCATGTGGAATCTCACTTCTTTCCGTTTGGAGACATTGTTAGTGTCGGTGCAAGATTGGTGCATGGTTTGTGCTAGATATACCATAGGGTCAGAAATCATTTTGGAAGCACTGGATGGTACCACTTGGTGACGAGGCTCAGGTGGAAGCTCGTTTCTGCCTTTTGGACATAGAGCTAATCTTGACGCAAGATAGGTGCACGGTTTGCGTCGAACGTACCATAGGCTCCGAAATCATTTTGGATGCACCCGATGGAACTCCTAGGTGACGTGGGTCATGTGGAACCTCACTTCTTTCCTTATGGAGATAGTGTTAGTGTCGGTGCAAGATAGGTGCACGGTTTGCGCCAAATGTACCATCAGCTCAGAAATCATTTTGGACGCACCCGATGGTACTCCTAGGTGACGAGGCTCAAGTGAAAGCTCGTTTCGGTCCGTTTGGAGATTGTGCTAATCTTTACGCAAGATAGGTGCACGGTTTGTGTCGACAGTTCCATTGGCTCAGAAATCATTTTGGATGCACCTGATGAAACTCCTTTGTGATATGGGTCATGTGGAATCTCACTTCTTTCCGTTTGGAGTCAGTGTTAGTGTCGGTGCAAGATTGGTGCATCATTTGCGCTAGATGTACCATAGGCTCATAAATCATTTTAGAAGCACTAGATGGTACAACTAGGTGATGAGGCTCAGGTGAAAGCTCGTTTCTGCCTTTTGGACATAGAGCTAATCTTGACGCAAGATAGGTGCACGGTTTGCGCCAAATGTACCATCAGCTCAGAAATCATTTTGGACGCACCCGATGGTACTCCTAGGTGACGAGGCTCAGGTGAAAGCTCGTTTCGGTCCATTTGGAGATAGTGCTAATGTTGATGCAAGATAGGTGCATGGTTTGCGTTGAACGTATCGTAGGCTCGGACGTCAATTTGGACGCACCCTATGGAACTTTTAGGTGACTTGGGTCATGTGGAATCTCTCTTCTTTCCGTTTGGAAACGGTGCTAGTGTCGGTGCAAGATAGGTGCATGGTTTGTGCTAGACATACCATAGGGTTAGCAAATCATTTTGGACGCACCTGATGGTACCACTAGGTAACGAGGCTCAAGTGGAAGCTCGTTTCGTTCCGGTCGGAGATAGTGATAATCTTGACGCAAGATAACTACACGGTTTGAGTCGAACGTGCCATAGGCTCAGAAATCATTTGGACGCACCCAATGCAACTCCTAGGTGACGTGGTCATGTGGAATCTCACTTCTTTCCATTTGGAGATAGTGTTAGTGTCGTTGCAAGATAGGTGCGTGGTTTGCGCGAGACATACCATAGGCTTAGAAATTATTTTGGACGCACTCGATGGTACCGCTAGGTGACGTGGCTCAAGTGGAAGCTCATTTCGCCTTTTCGGACATAGAGCTAATCTTGACGCAAGATAGGTGCACGGTTTGCGCCGAATGTACCATAGGCTCGAAAATCATTTTGGGCGCTTTGATGGAACTCCTAGGTGACGTGGGTCATGAGGAATCTCGCTTCTTTTTAAGTATGGAGATAGTGTTAGGGTCGGTGCAACATAGGTGCGTGGTTTGCGCTAGTCGTACCATAGGCTCAGAAATCATTTTGGACGCACTCGATTGTACAACTAGGTGACGAGGCTCAAGTGGAAGCTCGTTTCGGCCTTTTAGACATAGTGCTAATCTTGATGCAATATAGGTGCACGGTTTGCGTTGAACGTACCATTGGATCAGAAAGTAATTTGGACGCACCCGATGGAACTCCTAGGTGACGTGGGTCATGTGGAATCTCACTTCTTTCCGTTTGGAGATAGTGTTAGTGTCGGTGCAAGATAGGTGCATGGTTTGCGCTAGATGTACCATAGGCTTACAAATTGTTTTGGACGCACCCGATGGTACCACTAGGTGACGAGGCTCAAGTGGAAGCTCGTTTCGATCTGTTTGGAGATAGTGCTAATCTTGCCGCAAGATAGGAGCACGGTTTGCGTCGAACATACCATAGGCTCAGAAATCATTTTCGACGCATCCGATGGAACTCTTGGGTGACGTGGGTCATGTGGAACCTCATTTCTTTACTTATGGAGACAGTGTTAGTGTAGGTGCAAGATAGGTGCACGGTTTGCGCCAAATGTACCATAGCTCAGAAATCGTTTTGGACGCACCCGATGGTACTCCTAGGTGACGAGGCTCAAGTGAAAGCTCATTTCGGTCTGTTTGGAGATAGTGATAATCTTGATGCAAGATAGGTGCACGGTTTGCGTTGAACGTACCATACGCTCGGACGTCAATTTAGACGCACCCGATGGAACTCTTAGGTGACGTGGGTCATGTGGAATCTCTCTTCTTTCTATTTGGAAACAGTGTTAGTGTCGGTGCAAGATAGGTGCATTGTTTTCGCTAGACGTACCATAGGGTTTGAAAATCGTTTTGGACGCACCTGATGGTACCACTAGGTGACGAGGCTCAAGTGGAAGCTCGTTTTGGTCCGTTTGGAGATAGTGCTAATCTTGACGCAAGATAACTACACGGTTTGTGTCGTACGTGCCATAGGCCTGGAAATTGTTTAGACGCACCGATTGCAACTCCTAGGTGACGTGGGTCATGTGGAATCTCACTTCTTTCTATTTGGAGACAGAGTTAGTGTCATTGCAAGATAGGTGCGTGGTTTGTGCTAGACGTACCGTAGGCACAGAAATCGTTTTGGACACACTCGATGGTACCGCTAGGTGACGAGGCTCAAGTGGAAGCTCATTTCGGCCTTTTGGACATAAAGCTAATCTTGACGCAAGATAGTTGCATGGTTTGCGTCGAACGTACAATAGGCTTGGAAATCATTTTGGACACACCTGATGGAACTCCTAGGTGACGTCATGTGGAATCTCGCTTCTTTTCGTTTGGAGACAGTGTTAGTGTAGGTGCAAGATAGGTGCGTGGTTTGCGCTAGATGTACCATAGGCTCAGAAATCGTTTTGGACGCACTCGATTGTACCACTAGGTGACGAGGCTCAAGTGGAAGCTCGTTTCGGCTTTTCGGACATAGTGCTAATCTTGATGCAAGATAGGTGCACGGTTTGCGTCGAACGTACCATAGGATCATAAATCAATTTGGACACACCCGATGGAACTCCTAGGTGATGTGGGTCATGTGGAATCTCACTTCTTTTCCCTTTCGAGATAGTGTTAGTGTCGGTGCAATATAGGTGCATGGTTTGCGTCGAACGTACCATTGGATCAGAAATCAATTTGGACGCACCTGATGGAACTCCTAGGTGACGTGGGTCATGTGGAACCTCACTTCTTTCCTTAAGGAGACAGTGTTAGTGTCGGTGCAAGATAGGTGCACGGTTTGCGCCAAATGTACCATCAGCTCAGAAATCATTTTGGACGCACCCGATGGTACTCCTAGGTGACGAGGCTCAAGTGAAAGCTCATTTCGGTCCATTTGGAGATAGTGCTAATCTTTTCACAAGATAGGTGCACGTTTTGCGTCGAATGTTCCATGGGCTCGGAAATCATTTTGGACGCACCTAATGAAACTCCTAGGTGATGTTGGTCATGTGGAATCTCACTTCTTTCTGTTTGGAGACAGTGTTAGTGTCGGTGCAAGATTGGTGCATGGTTTGTGCTAGATGTACCATAGGGTCAGAAATCATTTTGGACGCACTCGATGGTACCGCTAGGTCTAGGCTCAAGTGGAAGCTCATTTCAGCCTTTCGGACATAGAGCTAATCTTGACGCAAGATAGGTGCACGGTTTGCGTTGAACATACCATAGGCTCAAAAATCATTTTGGACGCATCTGAAGAAAATCCTAGGTGACGTGGGTCGTGTGGAATCTCGCTTTTTTCGTATGGAAACATTGTTAGTGTTGGTGCAAGATAGGTGAGTGGTTTGCTCTAGACGTACCATCGGCTCGGAAATCATTTTGGACGCACTCGATTGTACCACTAGGTGACGAGGCTCAAGTGGAAGCTCGTTGCAGCCTTTCGGACATAGTGCTTATCTTGATGCAACATAGGGGCACGGTTTGCGTCGAACGTACCATTGGATCAGAAATCAATTTGGACGCACCCGATGAAACTCCTGGGTGACGTGGGTCATGTGGAACCTCACTTCTTTCCTTATGGAGATAGTGTTAGTGTCGGTGCAAGATAGGTGCACGGTTTGCGCCAAATGTACCATCAGCTCAGAAATCATTTTGGACACACCTGATGGTACTCCTAGGTGACGAGGCTCAAGTGAAAGCATGTTTCGGTCCGTTTGGAGATAGTGCTAATCTTTTCACAAGATAGGTGCACGTTTTGTGTCGAATGTTCCATGGGCTTGGAAATCATTTTGGACGCACCTGATGAAACTCCTAGGTGATGTTGGTCATGTGGAATCTCACTTCTTTCCGTTTGGAGATAGTGTTAGTGTCGGTGCAAGATTGGTGCATGGTTTGTGCTAGATGTACCGTTGGGTCAGAAATCATTTTGGACGCACTGGATGGTACCACTAGGTGACGATGCTCCGGTGGAAGCTTGTTTCGGCCTTTCGGATATAGAGCTAATCTTGACGCAAGATATGTGCACGGTTTGCGTCGAACGTACCATAGGATCGGAAATCATTTTGGACGCACTCGATGGAACTCCTAGGTGACGTGGGTCATGTGGAACCTCACTTCTTTCCTTATGGAGACAGTGTTTGTGTTGGTGCAAGATAGGTGCACAGTTTGCGCCAAATGTACCATCAGCTCAGAAATCATTTTTGTCATAGAACCGACCAATTTATAAGAGCACAAGTACAAAAACAATCGCCGAAACGATCAAATTCTCGAACTTGAGCCCATATAAACCCGGTAGTCAACTGAAATCTCGAAGGATTTCAAACCAACTTGCATACAACCAAGATCACAGTAATTCAACATAACATATCGTACGTTACAACATTTCGCAGACGTTCGAAAATAGATTACATCATCATAGAGTCATCGTTATTACAAAACAAGTCTTGTAAAACATGCGGAAGCAAATAGTTTAACTCACACACTCGAGTTCAAATACACATACTGGTTCGCTGATCACAGCTCGCAAAAGCATTTAGATAAGAGAACAGAGATCATGCCCATGATCTAGTCTTCATCACCTGCCGGGTGGAGACAATACTTATAGAATCCCTGATATAGAAGGTCATCTGCAACAAGAGGGAATAAACCCTGAGTACGGGAATGTACTCAGCTAGACTTACCCGACAGAAACCAAAATAAATGACAACAAGGATTATGCATAGCTTAATGTAGTGGATCTGGCTGACACTTTCTTTTTGCAGAAAAGCATAAGTAATAAAGATTAACTCTTAACCTGAACTAGCAGTGACTTTTTAGCCATTAACCTGTCAACTATATTAGCACCTGTACTAAGCAATCATTTTATTAGGGTGCAAACATTAATAACCATATCAGGTATTCATTGTGGCAACCTTATCATCATCATCCATTTAACCATATCGTTAAATTAATTGAATCTACGTTGCCGCTGCTCAGTCAAGTTCTCACTATTCGGGAGAGACGGCGATTCGAATCGATTCCTATCCAGCTGGAGGGGTATTCCTAAACACAAACCCTGCTTCTCCCGTCGGAGTCGCAAACAAGTCACCTTTGGTACGATTCAGGAGTCGCGAGTACGATCAGATCGACATTCTTAGAGAACCACTCTGCCAAGGTTGTTCGGGACTCTAACCCGCCTTGGACTTATGCCAATGGTTCTCTGCACATCCTTACTACCTCCAGAATGCCGCCACTGCTTGCGTCCCTGGCCTGAGTCGAGCTACTAGGCTTCGCGGTCGGAACGACTTATCTGGCCAGCTAAGTGTTAGGTTGCGTTCAACATGACATGAGGACGTACAGCGTATCGGTCCTTAAACGACTCAGACGGAGTCACTATGTTCAAACCTACACAAGACTCCGCCCAGTCTTAATTCATTAATCACATGGTTCTTTTCCACGATAGCAAATATAGCCAACCGTGATCCACCTCATCCTAAAGCTCGCAGGTGACAGAAAATCACCTGACTTCTACCGCACTAAGCATGGCTAGCATTTAACCCGTTCCTGAACTTAAATAGGATTCCAGTGCGATATCTGGACAAGGAAAGATATATAATGCAGAAATTGGTTCCAACCAATTCCTATACTTAATGCATCATCAATAATAAAAGGCACTCAAAGTATTTGTAAAAACATGGGAGGCTTAATATGCTCCGGGGCTTTTCTTTCAGGAACGAGGAACGCTGGTGGTCAGGGCACTCGGGCAAATCCTCCGCGGCGACTGCTTCGTCGGCTTCCTACACCTCGGGTTCCTCCTCCTGGTTGGCTCCCTCGAACTCCAGCAACGTCACTCCCTCCGGAACACCTATTGCATGAATGCGCAAGATAAATATCATGGATGCACATGAACGAATGTCAGGGATGCTCGGGGAATGCACATGTTCGCTGTAGTTTGCATATTCCAACATAAGCCCTATTCAAATCACTTTACTTACCAAGTTTATACAACCTAATGTATAATTGCTCATCTTCAGTTAATGACCTAGCACCTGCACCTAAGCATATTCTCAAGTTAGGCTAACCCCTAAACAATCAACGATTACATTGCAACAACTTACACTCAAGCATTTGTATTTCAGCAAAATGAAGACTATGTAGTGGTACAGTAAACTAGCCATAACTGGAGATTTATAATTCCAAATGACATGAAACAAGACAATCTGGAAATCTTATGAAATTGTCTACAATTCATTTTTAGACCTCAAAGCATGATTCAACACTTTACCAAGTCGAATTCATAAATCAACAGAACCCTGTCCTCACAAGGCAGAGAGTAAGCAAAACTGGAACCTAACTTTAAACAGCTGTAATTTCTAAACTACTGGGCCAAATGCCCTCAAATTTTGACATGAGCTAGATACATAAATTATCTACAACTTTTGTATTCCTCACAATCATAGAAAACCAAATTATCATAGGGAACTTTCCAAAGTTCCCAGATCTGTCCAGAGGGACATGATGCAAACAAATAATTGTTAACTTATGATATAAACACTTAATTGGACAAAACCAACTTTACTGACATATTAAACATATCACAAGAACACCAGAAAGTAGGGTGTCCATCACCAAAACATTTCTTTTAATACCTTTCTTAATTTATTTAATTAATTAGTGGAAATAGTAAACATATATGAAAAATGCCCCATTAATTCTACAAAAATTACAGTAGACACTACATGCTCTAAGTAGACTACCATAAAAATTTCACACCATTTGAGTAAGTATAACAACCTACACAAAAATGGTAAGGCAGAATGGCTTAAAATGGCATAATTAGAAAACCTTAGTGAAAAGTGTCAAGCAACAGATTTCATATTTTTCCTAGCATCCTTAAGGTACTAGGACACTCTCCAACAAATTTCATGGTCATTGGATTCATAGATAATTTACAAAAATTCACCCAAGTATCTACCACTGATAAAAGGAAAATCTATAATTCAAAAACTACACATGCAATGACTCTCAAATTTTAACCAGAGCTTCTAATATCCAAGACTAGCTTACCCACAAAATTTCATAATTTTTGGATCACAGACACTCAAGATATGATTTAAACAAGTTTGCATGCATTCAAAAACACTTTTCAAGTTCCTATTTAATTCATCAAAAATTTCTACATAATGTGCTCAAGATATATTTTTCTTAAATACTAGACCTAACTGTGAATCCAACAAAATTGGAACCACCCAATTTGGATCTACAAAACAGGAGATACAAAAATATCAAATCAGCATTCAAAACTGCATTTTTGAACTATCCTTCTAATACTCAGTCGCTGACAACTGGGGTCCACCGGTCAGCTGGGCCCGCGTGTCATAGACACAGAAATAGAGGAGGCGGCTTCGACGGCGCGGCGATGGAGGAACTCATCGACGGCGACTCCTCCGGCGACACCGAGGACACCTACGTGACCTACTTGATGCGGTGAGTCTATTGGTGCTAGAGGCGCGACCTATGACCTAGCGGAGGTGGCTCGCCGCCGGTGATGGTGGCATGGCAGAGCTCCAGTGTGAGCTGCCGGCGACGACAACCCATGGCCGGCTCAACCGAGCATGGTGTGAGCTACCTGAGGTCGCCATGGTGCTAACACGGCGAAGACACGGGGACGGGACGGTTCCTAGCTACCCCGGCCATGGAGCTCGGCGGCTCGGCCATGGCGCACGGTGGCGCTCGGCCGTGTTCTGGCTCGGCCAGACCGGCATTGGCGGTAGCACCATCACCAGAGCATCTACGTGTGATGTAGAAGACTAGGCGAGAGCTAGGGAAGGAGGAGGGAAACGGTGCTGTGCTAGCCACGGTGAGGTCACCGGCGTGGCCATGGTGGCCATGGCGCGGCGGTGCGCGGAGTCGGCAATGCCGCTTACCTAGTGCTTGTCTGGTTCACAGAGAGTGACGGCTAGGTTCGTGGGGTGCTCGCAGAGCTTTGGGCGGGACGGTGGTGGCTGTGGTGTCGCGGCGAGCTTGAGCGAGCTCGGCGGAGCAACTGGCGACGGTGGTGGTTCGTTGCGGCTGCTGCGGAAGGCGAAGGCAAAGGCAGGAAGCAAGGAAACGAAATGTGGCGCTAGGAGGCTCACGGGCGCACGCTGCGGCTTGTGCTGGCGTGCTCTGGCCCGACATGGCCTGAGCAGGCAGGACATCGGCGACGCGCGGCGCCACGCGGCGCTGAAAGCCTGAAGCCGATCGACCACTGTAGCGCCGATTCAGAATTCCAAAACCAGCCTGACAGCGAAACTTGTCGACAAAATATGTCTTAATCCATGGCGATCCAGTTTAAGTTGTAATTAACAAAGTTGGAGACCTACGTGAGTACTACAAGTTTGCTAATTGGAGCTCGAGCTAATTTGCCATAGATTTCAATCTACATGGCTCCAAAGTCGTCTTCATGAAACTGGAATCCAGTAGAACACTTAGAAAAATTTTCAATTGTTGAAACAACTTTCAATCCTGACTTGTGGGCCATTTTTGAACATGTTGTGCACATTTTCATGAGATGGTCATAAAAGAACTTTTGTTCCATATATAATTCTCTACAACTTTGCTTTAGGTTGCTCAGACATGTAAACATTCTAAGCTACACTTTTTAAACAGTCAAACACAGGAGCTCTAGGGGTCCAATTTGGTCAACCATGACTTGGAAACCTAATTAGGCAAAATGATCAACATGAACATTGTTCCTAATGACATTCTAAGTATGACTAAGGTTCTTATAAGGATATTTAGCCACACCATACATTGGTCACACAAGAATCAAGCAAGGTATGTACTGAAACAATGAAAAACACATGAAATGTTACAATTGTTTCATAGTCATGTTTCACATGTTTCATGATCTTGTTGCATAGTACTAACTAACCATGTTTCACTAAAGTGTGTTGTATATGTTGCACTTGAGTGTTGCACCCTATGCATTTCATAAACAAACATACATGATATATGACCATATGTTACAATGTTTCAAGAGCATGTTTCATGCAATATGAACTCATAAATGGATGAATGATGCTCATGTTTATGAATGCAAGTGCAATTGTGGAAGCCAAACACCTAGGGTGTTACAGCCCTCCCCCCTTATAAAAATCTCATCCCGAGATTTGAAAAGTGTACCATTGTTGATATAATTCCTTATAACCATCCCTCAAATAATCTTCCCTTTCCCACGTTGCATCGCGTTCACTACCCTGATTACTCCACATGACTTTGTAGAACTTGACCACCCGACTCCGAGTCACTCGCTCACAAGTGTCAATCACTCGAACCGGCTTTTCTTCAAAGGTCAAATCAGATTTTAACTCGATATCCCCCAATGGAACTCTCTCTTCAGGACGCGAAAACATTTCTTCAATTGGGATACATGAAAGACATTGAAGATAGCACTCATCTCCGGAGGTAATTGAATCTTATACGGCACCTTACCACTTTGTCCAATGATTTCAAACGGACCAACATATCTCGGCGCAAGCTTTCGCTTCACATCGAAGCGTTGGACACTTTTCATAGGTGAGACCTTCAGATAAACGAAGTCTCCAACTTCGAACTCAATAGGTTTTCTACGTCGATCAGCATAACTTTTCTGCCTAGCTTGAGCTGTGGCCATGTGAGTTTGGATAATATGGACTTGTTCTTTGGCTTCTTGAACAAAATCAATTCCACCTTTCACCGGCTTCTACCTAGTTCAACGGAGTTCTACACTTCCGACCATACAAAGCTTCAAACGGTGCCATCTTTATACTCTCTTGATAACTGTTATTGTATGAGAATTCAGCTAGGGGTAACCATTTTTCCCATGAGCCCTTAGTGGAGATGACACATGCTCTCAACATATCTTCTAAGATTTGATTCACTTGTTCAGTTTGCCCATTGGTTTGCGGATGATAGGCAGAACTTCTTACTAGCTTAGTTCCTAATAATCCGTGTAAGTGCTCCCAAAAGCGAGCAGTGAACTGTGGTCCTCTATCCGAGACAATAGTACGAGGAATCCCATGAAGTCAGACTATCTGGTTAAAGTACAACTCCGCATAGTCGGTGAGACGAAAGTCTATACGGACAGGAATGAAGTGTGCTGATTTGGTCAGACGGTCTACAATCACCCAAATAAAGTTAAAGTTCCTCTAAGTAGTAGAGAGCCAACAATAAAATCCATACTTATCTCCTCCCATTTCCAACCTAGAATCGAGAGTGGCTGAAGTAATCCAGCTTTCATGTGCACAGCCTTGACTCGACAACAAGTGTCACACCTAGCCACATAAGCGGCGATCTCTTTCTTCATTTTGGTCCACCAAAATCGAGGCTTCAAATCATGATACATTTTGCTACTACCAGGATGAATAGATAATTTAGAGGAATGAGCTTCGGATATGATTTGATTTCTAAGCTCTCTATCCTTCGGAACTACCAACCTATCCTTGAACCATAACACACCTTCCTCATCAACTCGAAAATGTTTGGTTTCTTGCTCTTTCATCTTGCGCTTGATGTGAAACACACCTGCATCCGTCTTCTGTAGCTTGATAATTCGACTCTGTAGAGTACAACTGACAGTGATGTTGTGAAGGACTGTAGGATGAAGGAGCTTTGACAAATGGACGTCACTCTCCATCAAAGAGTGGCAATGAGACTTCCTGCTTAAGGCATCCGCTACGACATTTGCCTTGCCAGGGTGATAGTGCACTTGGAGGTTATAATCCTTGATCAACTCGAGCCATCTTCTCTGACGCATATTCAACTCAGGTTGAGTGAAGATGTACTTGAGACTTTTATGATCAGTGTAGATGTTGCACACATTACCAAGTAAATAATGTCTCCAGGCCTTCAAGGCATGAACAACGGCAGCGAGTTCTAAGTCATGTGTTGGATAATTCACTTCATGCTTCCGAAGTTGGCGAGAGGTATAAGCAATGACTCTACCCTCTTGCATAAGAACACCTCCTAGCCCAATACCTGATGCATCACAGAACACATCAAAAGGTTTCTCGATATCCGGTTGTGCCAAAACCGGAGCCGATGTTAGAAGAGTTCGCAGGGTATGGAAAGTCGTATCACACTCGGAAGTTCAGACAAACTTCATGTCTTTTTGCAACAATCGAGTCATAGGCTTGGCTATTTTAGAGAAATCCGGGATGAAGCGACGATAATAGCCAGCCAACCCCAGAAAACTCCGAACCTCGTGCACCGAGATGGGAGCCTTCCAGTTCAATACTTCTTGCACCTTGGTGGGATCAACCATAATTCCACCATCGAACAACACGTGTCCAAGAAAAGGTACCTCGCGAAGCCAAAATTCACATTTGCTGAACTTTGCATACAGCTGGTGTTCTCGCAATCTAGTGAGAACCACCCGCAAATGTTCAACGTGATCTTCTTCATTCTCAGAATAGACCAGGATATCATCTATAAACACCACCACAAATTTGTCCAACTCGGGCATAAACACTAAATTCATCAGATACATAAAATGTGCGGGGGCATTAGTCAATCCAAAAGACATAACAAGATACTCATACAGACCATATCTTGTAGAGAATGCGGTTTTTGGAACATCCACGGGCCGAATCTTGATTTGATGATACCCAGATCTCAAATCAATCTTAGAAAGGACTTTTGCTTTGGATAACTGATCAAATAAGATATCTATGCGTGGTAGAGGGTACTTATTCTTGATTGTAACTGCATTCAAGGGTCTATAATCTACACACATGCGTAGGGATTGATCCTTCTTCTTCAAAAATAGCTGGGCACCCCCATGGAGATGAACTAGGACGGATAAGGCCCTTCTTTAGAAGTTCATTCAACTGGGTCTTAAGTTTGGCTAGTTCATTAGGAGGCATTCTATATGGCCTTCTAGAGATAGGAGCGGTGCCAGGAAGCAACTCTATCTTGAACTCCACTTCCCGATCCAGGGGTAATCCAGGCAAATCATCGGGAAAAACATCCGGAAAGTCACACACTACAGGGATATCTGCAATAGCCTTTGCTTGCACCGCATTAGCCGCACAAGAAAGATTGATGTCCCTGGGTAGTTGCACTAGAAAACCTTCCTGATTACTAGGATCTCTGAGCATGACTACTCTAGTCGATGTATCAATAAGCACCCCGTGCCTGCTCATCCAATTCATTCCCAATATCACATCGATACCCAGCCCCGGTAAAACTACCAGATCAACCTGATAACTTCACTCCTCTATCTCAAATTGTACGTCCCCAACTACCAGCTTGGTCGGGATAACGCCACTGGTAGCCCTAATACAATAACCCTCACCCTCAACATTATATGTTTTCTGCATAAACTTGGATGCAAATGCTGGACTAATAAAGGAATGCGAAGCACCTGAATCAAATAGTACAACTGCGGGGTGTTGATCGATCGAAAACTTACCAAAGCCGATCACTACCTCTCTGAAGGAATCTCGGTAATATTAGTGTGGTTCACCCTTTTGACGACCACCTTGGTAGTTATTCTTCTTAGGGTAGGGGCATTCCCTTGCCCGATGGCTTTGTCTTGTTGCGAGTTCCAAAGCCACGGCATGTTGCTTGGAGGAGCCACAGGCTGCCTCGACCGGTAGTGCCCTTGGGAAGAGCAATCAGTAAATGCCTTACGAAACCCAGTCTTGGCGGGATTCTTCTTCTGCATGGGCGAAACTTAGCGGTGACGCCGGAGGACGGAATGGAGCCCTCTCGTGTGACGGGGAGCCTTGGATTGTGAGGCACCCGCCTCATAGGCTCTCTTACGACTTTTTGAAGCGACATACAAAGATTGTGTTCTCTTGCGATAAAGCATCACTCACAAACTCATTAAAATGAGCACACTTGCAATTTCCCATGGTCTTCATAAGTTTGGGGCTAAGTCCCCGCTTGAAACTTGCGATCTTTTTGGCATCAGTGTCAACAAACTCAGTAGCATACCTTGCAAGGTTATTGAAAGCCTGCAGGTATTCATTCAAGCTCTTGTTCCCTGAGTCAGCTTCATGAACTCTGTATGCTTGATCGCCATTAGACTAGGAGGAATATAATTTCCCCTGAAAGCAGACTTGAACTGATCCCATGTGATTTGGGCATTAGCGGGCATAGTGGACCGATGATGACTCCACCAAATGCTAGCTGGCCCATGCAGTTGGTGAGATGCGTACTCAGTCTTCAGCACCTCAGTCAAGTGGAGCAGACGGAACTTCTGCTCGAGAGTATTCAACCACTCATCAGCTTGTAGAGGCTCCTCAGCCTCCTTGAAGATCGGGGGTTTTGTGTCGAGGAAATCCTTGAAATCACTGTATTGATTTGGTTCCAGTCCTTGGCGTGGACCACGACCATCCCGATTCGCAATCGTGCGGAGGGCCCTCGGCCATAGTCGCTGCTGTCCTTCCGCAAAGCATTGCTATCAATTCCATTGGTGTGGGTGGTGGTGGTGGTGGAAGATCATCATCATCATCACCCGCACCATGGAACGAAATACGAGGCATCTGCTGTGCGCAACCAAAGAATTATTGATGATGTCGGACATTGGAGAGGAACAATGTAATTGTGCCAAACTAAATTTCTTGACGAGAATGAAAACTTCATACAATAACAGAGGCAATAATTCATTCTCCAATCACCACATCATCAAGTAGATTACTAGCGCCATACGCAGTGCATTCCAACATGACAAGTTTTAAACTTAACCATTACGATACGTGTCCCGAAGGGAGCGAATTAAAGTACATTACATGCCGAGTTCGAATTAAAAGAGTACATCCCACATCAGTCATCGTACTTAAGTCCATTACATCAATGATCGCAAAAAGCTTAAACTAGCGAGACTTGCTAACGAACTATGCGTCGAAGTGATCGCTGTCCACATCGGAGACACCTTGGACTTCTTCTGGGTCTTCCTCTTCTTCTTCCAGCTCAGCTGCATTGTCAACCATCTGCACGTCCTCTTCTTCCTCATCGGCCTCAATCACTTGAGGTCCAACCACATTTGGATACCTTGGTATGGGGTGAGGAATAGGAAGCAGACGGTTGTGCACGGTGATGGTGCTCAACTCAAGCTCTTCAAGCTGTCCTTGCGAGTGCTTGCTCCCTTTGAAAGGCGTTGTGGTTGGCCAAAATCCAACCCCGACGTCTTTCTTCTCGCTAACTCTAAAGTCGCATCCCGTGGCGTGTCACATGATCCAACTCTTGTGCAGCCTCATCTCTCTCAATAGTGAGGTTCATCAATTTGGTCATGAAGCTCGTCTCTCTCGCGTCTTGGTTTGACCCCATTATTGCGATTTATAATTTGCAATCCCACGAATCTCATCAACTTCTCGCTGAGCTCTCCCACATGCATTCGCCTTACGACAATACTTACGGGCACGCAACCTGAACTTGTGCTGAGCTTCCATTGCCTTGCCGGCTTCATTGAGCACACTGGAAAGGGTGTTTTGCCTGACTCGACAAAGCTTCAGGACTGCCATCATAGCACTCATTCCAGCGTTGTCACTCTGCACCCGTTCACCATGGCCTCGAACCAAGGCCTGACCAACGTCCTGAGTCCACTCAGCCTCAGTAGGAGACACTCGGGGAATGGATGAAGCAGGTCCACCCACTAAATCATCCCTGAAGCTCTATGCTATATCCATCAGCACATCAAGGGCAGCAACCTGAGCGGCTTCCCATGGGCTTTGCCCATCAGTCTCAATGCTCCACCCATGCCACAACGGTCTTGTGGGGTTTTGCGGCACGATGAAGGTCACGACGTACCATGGTACATCTCCCAATGGTACCACCTGCCTCCACGTGTAGTTGGGTGCCTCCGGGTACCCAACTAAACTAAGCACCCTCCAGAGCAAAGTGGGAGTACCAAACTGGTCCAGAAAGGTGCTGCTACCAGTAGGAAACATGGGCGCGGCCATCTGTATCAAAAGGGGATGCAATTCACGTGAGAGGATTATTTTGCTGAGAGATTGCACTTTAAATTTGGGATAAGCAATTATAAGGGAGGGTAATGCAATATGAATGACATGAGTGAATATGATGCATGCGCGTTCTATACGTCCTCACAAAACCTATTAAAATTTAAGCTTTAGCGGAATATACGGTGGCATACATATGTTCTCTCAATTAGCGGTAACTAATCGATCTACACGGTGCGTTGTTAGCGTACCTACAGAAACTTCATTGCAGCCCAACCCAACAAGATATAATGCTAATTACACAAGCAGTAACTAAGATACTCTCCATATATACATCCCCCGATATATATACTTCGATATCCAAACTACCCGACAAATGTACCCACAATTAAGTACCTTCATATATACATGTATGCAATATGTAAATACTCCAGTAACCACAACTAGCTCTCCCCTAGACCGACGGTTGGACGGTCATGCTCTCACAACTCACTCTTACCTTAGCGTAGAGGCAATTGATCCATACATTACCATTCAAACGAATGGCATCCATGCAATATCATGCCGCATGGACGACGAAATAGAAACAATCAATTTCCCCAAGTCAGTAATTATATATAAGCCACCTAGAAGTCCTTAAGTGGGCTATAAAGGATGTGATCACTAGTATATCATAAAATTTTTGATTTTTTAATACTTATATATAACTATAAGTTGGAAAAACCATTTTTACAAAACAAAAGGTTTTCTTTTAAATAGCCGTAAGACATGTTTAATGTTGAATCTAGCTCTGATGCCAGCTGTCACAGAACCGACCAATTTATAAGAGCACAAGTACAAAAACAATCGCTGAAACGATCAAATTCTCGAACTTGAGCCCATATAAACTCGGTAGTCAACTGAAATCTCGAAGGATTTCAAACCATCTTGCATACAACCAAGATCACAGTAATTCAACATAACATATCGTACGTTACAACATTTCGTAGACGTTCGCAAATAGATTACATCATCACAGAGTCATCGTTATTACAAAACAAGTCTTGTAAAACATGCGGAAGCAAATAGTTTAACTCACACACTCGAGTTCAAATACACATACTGGTTCGCTGATCACAGCTCGCAAAAGCATTTAGATAAGAGAACAAAGATCATGCCCATGATCTAGTCTTCATCACCCACCGAGTGGAGACAATACTTATAGAATCCCTGATATAGAAGGTCATCTACAACAAGAGGGAATAAACCCTGAGTACGGGAATGTACTCAGCTAGACTTACCCGACAGAAACCAAAATAAATGACAACAAGGATTATGCATAGCTTAATGTAGTGGATCTGGCTGACACTTTCTTTTTGCAGAAAAGCATAAGTAATAAAGATTAACTCTTAACCTGAACTAGCAGTGACTTTTTAGCCATTAACCTGTCAACTATATTAGCACCTGTACTAAGCAATCATTTTATTAGGGTGCAAACAATAATAACCATATCAGGTATTCATTGTGGCAACCTTATCATCATCATCCATTTAACCATATCGTTAAATTAATTGAATCTACGTTGCCGCTGCTCAGTCAAGTTCTCACTATCCGGGAGAGACGGCGATTCGAATCGATTCCTATCCAGCTAGAGGGGTATTCCTAAACACAAACCCTGCTTCTCCCATCGGAGTCGCAAACAAGTCACCTTTGGTACGATTTAGGAGTCGCGAGTCCGATCAGATCGACATTCTTAGAGAACCACTCTGCCAAGGTTGTTCGGGACTCTAACCCGCCTTGGACTTATGCCAATGGCTCTCCGCACATCCTTACTACCTCCAGAATGCCACCACTGCTCGCGTCCCCAGCCTGAGTCGAGCTACTAGGCTTCGCGGTCGGAACGACTTATCCGGCCAGCTAAGTGTTAGGCTGCGTTCAACATGACATGAGGACGTACAGCGTATCAGTCCTTAAACGACTCAGACGGAGTCACTATGTTCAAACCTACACAAGACTCCGCCCGGTCTTAATTCATTAATCACATGGTTCTTTTGCACGATAGCAAATATAGCCAACCGTGATCCACCTCATCCTAAAGCTCGCAGGTGATAGGAAATCACCTGACTTCTACCGCACTAAGCATGGCTAAGCATTTAACCCGTTCCTGAACTTAAATAGGATTCCAGTGCGATATCTGGACAAGGAAAGATACATAATGCAGCAATTGGTTCCAACCAATTCCTATACTTAATGCATCATCAACAATAAAAGGCACTCAAAGTATTTGTAAAAACATGGGAGGCTTAATATGCTCCGGGGCTTGCCTTTCAGGAATGAGGAAGGCTGGTGGTCAGGGCACTCGGGCAAATCCTCCGCGGCGACTGCTTCGTCGGCTTCCTGCACCTCGGGTTCCTCCTCCTGGTTGGCTCCCTCGAACTCCAGCAACGTCACTCCCTCCGCACACCTATTGCATGAATGCGCAAGATAAATATCATGGATGCACATGAACGAATGTCAGGGATCGGGGAATGCACATGTTCGCTGTAGTTTGCATATTCCAACGTAAGCCCTATTCAAATCACTTTACTTACCAAGTTTATACAACCTAATGTATAATTGCTCATCTTCAATTAATGACCTAGCACCTGCACCTAAGCATATTCTCAAGTTAGGCTAACCCCTAAACAATCAATGATTACATTGCAACAACATACACTCAAGTATTTGTATTTCAGCAAAATGAAGACTATATAGCGGTACAGTAAACTAGCCATAACTGGAGATTTATAATTCCAAATGACATGAAACAAGACAATCTGGAAAACTTATGAAATTGTCTACAATTCATTTTTATACCTCAAAGCATGATTCGACACTTTACCAAGTCGAATTCATAAATCAACAGAACCCTGTCCTCACAAGGCAGAGAGTAAGCAAAACTGGAACCTAACTTTAAATAGCTGTAGTTTCTAAACTACTGGGCCAAATGCCCTCAAATTTTGACATGAGCTAGATACATAAATTATATACAACTTTTGTATTCATCACAATCACAGAAAACCAAATTATCATGGGGAACTTTCCAAAGTTCCCAGATCTGTCCAGAGGGATATGATGCAAACAAATAATTGTTAACTTATGATATAAACACTTAATTGGACAAAACCAACTTTACTGACATATCACACATATCACAAGAACACCAGAAAGTAGGGTGTCCATCACCAAAACATTTCTTTTAATACCTTTCTTAATTTATTTAATTAATTAGTGGAAATAGTAAACATATATGAAAACTGCCCCATTAATTCTACAAAAATTACAGTAGACACTACATGCTCTAAGTAGACTACCATAAAAATTTCACACCATTTGAGTAAGTATAACAACCTACACAAAAATGGTAAGGCAGAATGGCTTAAAATGGCATAATTAGAAAACCTTAGTGAAAAGTGTCAAGCAACAGATTTCATATTTTTCCTAGCATCCTTAAGGTACTAGGACACTCTCCAACAAATTTCATGGTCATTGGATTCATAGATAATTTACAAAAATTCACCCAAGTATCTACCAGTGATAAAAGGAAAATCTATAACTCAAAAACTACACATGCAATAACTCTCAAATTTTAACCAGAGCTTCTACTATCCAAGACTAGCTTACCCACAAAATTTCATAATTTTTGGATCACAGAAACTCAAGATATGATTTAAACAAGTTTGCATGCATTCAAAAACACTTTTCAAGTTCCTATTTAATTCATCCAAAATTTCTACATAATGTGCTCAAGATATATTTTTATTAAATACTAGACCTAACTGTGAATCCAACAAAATTGGAACCACCCAATTTGGATCTACAAAATAGGAGATACAAAAATATCAAATCAGCATTCAAAACTGCATTTTTGAACTATCCTTCTAATACTCAGTCGCTGACAACTGGGGTCCACCGGTCAGCTGGGCCCGCGTGTCATAGACACAGAAACAGAGGAGGCGGCTTCGACGGCGCGGCGACGGAGGAACTCGTCGACGGCGACTCCTCCGGCGACACCGAGGACACCTACGTGACCTACTTGATGCGGTGAGTCTATTGGTGCTAGAGGCGCGACCTACGACCTAGCGGAGGTGGCTCGCCGCCGGTGATGGTGGCACGGTAGAGCTCTGGTGTGAGCTGCCGGCGACGACAACCCATGGCCAGCTCAACCGAGCATGGTGTGAGCTACCTGAGGTCGCCACGGTGCTAACACGGCGAAGACACGGGGACGGGACGGTTCCTAGATACCCTGGCCACGGAGCTCGATGGCTCGGCCATGGCGCACGGTGGCGCTCGGCCGTGTTCTGGCTCGGCCAGACCGGCATTGGCTGTAGCACCATCACCAGAGCATCTACGTGTGATGTAGAAGACTAGGCGAGAGCTAGGGAAGGAGGAGGGAAACGGTGCTGTGCTGGGCACGATGAGGTCACCGGTGCGGCCATGACGGCCATGGCGCGGAGTCGGCAATGCCGCTTACCTAGTGCTTGTCTGGTTCAGAGAGAGTGACGGCTAGGTTCGTGGGGTGCTCGTAGAGCTTTGGGTGGGACGGTGGTGGCTGTGGTGCCGCGGCAAGATCGAGCGAGCTCGGCGGAGCAACTGGCGACGGCGGTGGTTCGTTGCGGCCGCTGCGGAAGGCGAAGGCGAAGGCAGGAAGCAAGGAAACGAAATGTGGCGCTGGGAGGCTCACGGGCGCACGCTGCGGCTTGTGCTGGCGCGCTCTGGCCCGACGTGGCCTGAGCAGGCAGGACGCCAGCGACGCGCGGCGCCACGCGGTGCTAAAAGCCTGAAGCCGGTCGACCACTGTAGCGCCGATTCAGAATTCCAAAACCAGCCTGACAGCGAAACTTGTCGACAAAATATCTCTTAATCCGTGGCGATCCAGTTTAAGTTGTAATTAACAAAGTTGGAGACCTACGTGAGTACTACAAGTTTGCTAATTGGAGCTCGAGCTAATTTGCCATAGATTTCAATCTACATGGCTCCAAAGTCGTCTTCATGAAACTGGAATCCAGTAGAACACTTAGAAAAATTTTCAATTGTTGAAACAGCTTTCAATCCTGACTTGTGGGCCATTTTTGAACATGTTGTGCACATTTTCATGAGATGGTCATAAAAGAACTTTTGTTCCACATATAATTCTCTACAACTTTGCTTTAGGTTGCTCAGACATGCAAACATCCTAAGCTACACTTTTTAAACAGTCAAACACAGGAGCTCTAGGGGTCCAATTTGGTCAACCATGACTTGGAAACCTAATTAGGCAAAATGATCAACATGAACATTGTTCCTAATGACATTCTAAGTATGACTAAGGTTCTTATAAGGATATTTAGCCACACCATACATTGGTCACACAAGAATCAAGCAAGGTATGTACTGAAACAATTAAAAACACATGAAATGTTACAATTGTTTCATAGTCATGTTTCACATGTTTCATGATCTTGTTGCATAGTACTAACTAACCATGTTTCACTAAAGTGTGTTGTATATGTTGCACTTGAGTGTTGCACCCTATGCATTTCATAAACAAACATACATGATATATGACCATATGTTACAATGTTTCAAGAGCATGTTTCATGCAATATGAACTCATAAATGGATGAATGATGCTCATGTTTATGAAATGCAAGTGCAATTGTGGAAGCCAAACACCTAGGGTGTTACAATTTTGGACGCACCCGATGGTACTCCTAGGTAATGAGGCTCAAGTGAAAGCTCATTTTGTTCCGTTTCGAGATAGTGCTAATCTTGACGCAAGATAGGTGCACAGTTTGCGTTGAACGTACCATAGGCTTGGACGTCAATTTGGACGCACCCAGTGGAACTCTTAGGTGACGTGGGTCTTGTGGAATCTCTCTTCTTTCCGTTTGGAAATAGTGTTAGTGTCGGTACAAGATAGGTGCATGGTTTGCGCTTGACGTACCATAGGGTTAGCAAATCATTTTGGACGCACCTGATGGTACCACTAGGTGACGAGGCTCAAGTGGAAACTCGTTTTGGTCCATTTGGAGATACTGCTAATCATGACGCAAGATAACTACACGGTTTGCGTCGAACATTCCATAGGCTCGGAAATCGTTTGCACGCACCCAATGCAACTCCTAGTTGACATGGGTCATGTGGAATCTCACTTCTTTCTGTTTGGAGACAGTGTTAGTGTCGTTGCAAGATAGGTGCTTGGTTTGCGCTAGACGTTCCATAGGCTTAGAAATCATTTTGGACACACTCGATGGTACCGCTAGGTGACGAGGCTCAAGTGGAAGCTCATTGCGGCCTTTCGGACATAGAGCTAATCTTGACGCAAGATAGGTGCATGGTTTGCGTCGAACATACCATAGGCTCAAAAATCATTTTGGACACACCTGATGAAACTCCTAGGTGACGTGGGTCGTGTGGAATCTCGCTTTTTTCGTATGGAGACATTGTTAGTGTCGGTGCAAGATAGTTGAGTGGTTTGCGCTAGACGTACCATAGGCTTGGAAATCATTTTGGACGCACTCGATTGTACCACTAGGTGACGAGGCTCAAGTGGAAGCTCGTTTTAGCCTTTCAGACATAGTGCTTATCTTGATGCAACATAGGAGCACGCGGTTTGCGTCGAACATACCATTGGATCAGAAATCAATTTGGACGCACCCGATGGAACTCCTGGGTGACGTGGGTCATGTGGAATCTCACTTCTTTCCTTATGGAGACAGTGTTAGTGTCGGTGCAAGATAGGTGCACAGTTTGCGCCAAATGTACCATCAGCTTAGAAATTATTTTGGACGCACCCGATGGTACTCCTAGGTGACGAGGCTCAAGTGAAAGCTCGTTTCGGTCCGTTTGGAGATAGTGCTAATCTTGACGCAAGCTAGGTGCATGGTTTGCGTTGAACGTACCGTAGGCTCGAACGTCAATTTGGACACACTCGATGGAACTCTTAGGTGACGTGGGTCTTGTGGAATCCCTCTTCTTTCCGTTTGGAGACAGTGTTAATGTTGGTGCAAGATAGGTGCATGGTTTGCGCTAGATGTTCCATAGGGTTAGCAAATCGTTTTGGACGCACCTGATGGTACCACTAGGTGACGAGGCTCAAGTGGAAGCTCGTTTCGGTCCATTTGGAGATTGTGCTAATCTTGACGCAAGATAGGTGCACAGTTTGTGTTGAACGTAACATAGGCTAAGACATCAATTTGGACGCACCCGATGGAACTCCTAGGTGACATGGGTCATGTGGAATCTCTCTTCTTTCTGTTTGGAGACAGTGTTAGTGTCGGTGCAAGATAGGTGCATGGTTTGCGCTAGACGTACAATAGGCTCAGAAATCATTTTGGACGCACCCGATGGTATCCTAGGGGAGGAGGCTCAAGTGAAAGCTTGTGCCATTTGGAGATCGTGATAATCTTGACGCAAGATAACTACACGGTTTGCGTCGAATGTGCCATAGGCTCGGAAATCATTTGGACGCACCCAATACAACTCCTAGGTGATGTGGGTCATGTGGAATCTCACTTCTTTCCGTTTGGAGACAGTGTTAGTGTCGGTGCAAGATAGGTGCATGGTTTGCGCTAGATGTACCATAGGCTCAGAAATCATTTTGGACGCACTCGATCGTACCACTAGGTGACGAGGCTCAAGTGGAAGCTCCTTTCGGCCTTTCGGACATAGTGCTAATCTTGATACAATATACGTGCATGGTTTGCATCGAACGTACCAGTGGATCAGAAATCAATTTGCACGCACCCGATGGAACTCCTAGGTGACATGGGTCATGTGGAATCTCACTTCTTTCCATTTGGGGATAGTGTTAGTGTCAGTGCAAGATAGGTGCATGGTTTGCGCTAGATGTACCATAGGCTTATAAATCGTTTTGGATGCACCCGATGGTACCACTAGGTGACGAGGCTCAAGTGGAAGCTTGTTTTAGTTTGTTTGGAGATAGTGCTAATCTTGACGCAAGATAGGTGCACGGTTTGCGTTGAACGTACCATAGGCTTGTAACACCTTTGGTGTTTCGACCTAGCACTAAAATTTGACATGTCATCATATGTATTGCAAAGCATTCATAGAGTAGAAAATTTTGAATGCATTCACTAAATAAGGTTTATTTCATAATGTTGTTATTTCATGTGATGTGATTCAAAATCCTAAATAAAGATCATGACTACAAGGGTCAAAATTCATGTGATCATGTGAGGTCATATGTCATTTGACTCAAATAACCCTAATGGGCCATGTTACTGGTCAAAAATCAAAATTTAAGTAAAAGGAAGACAAATCAAATTTGAATTCAAATTCAAATCACAAAAGTCTTTTTGCCCCTTTTGTCTAATTCAAAATCCATGTGGAATTTGGGGTTGAGGCAAAAAGCAAAGTTGAAGATTATATTATCAACTTTGGTATTCAAAGTTTTTCAAGTTTACATATAAAATTTGGAGTAATTTTGAAATGATTCAAATACTCAAATGCACCCCAAATTCAAATTTCAAAATGTAGGCAGAATTTGAAAATGTTCCTTCAAGCAAAGTTGTAGAGTTTAAAAAGTTGAGCAACTTTCATTTTTGGAGATTTTCAACTTCTTTAGAAAATTTGGGAGTAATTTGAAAAATAGACTCAGTGGCAGTTCTGTAAATAATTCAAAAATCAAGATTTACATCACCGCTTACCGCCGGCGCCACGCCGCCGCCGAGCGTTTTGCGCCGCTTCCTCGCGCCCTGGCACGTCATCATCGTCGTGGCATCTTCGTCTTGTGCTGTCGAAGCCAGACGAGCTCCTCCCGGCTATAAATAGCCGTACCGTCGTCGTCCCTCTCCTCTTTTCCTGCCTCTGCTCGCTGCCGTCGATCTCACTGCGCTCGCGAAATTTGCCACCGTCGAGCAGCCTCCGTCGTGCCCAGCTATGCCAAAGCGATCGCCTTAGTCTTGCGCTTCTCTACGACTTGCTCACGCCGCTTGAGTTGGACGGAGTCGCCCGACGCAACAGCTTCTTCCCCGAGTCCGGCCGAAGCTCCGCCACCATCGCCTCGACGTGGCCAGGCCATTCTAGACCGTCTCCGCCTTCACCAAGTCCACCGGCGTGACCGTGGTGAGCTACTGAACGTGATGTGCACTTCGCTTTTGACTCTACCGCATTCTTGCCGGGGTTACGCCGTGAGCCGACGTGCTCGAGCCGCCATGGCCGGCGTGGAGTCTTCTCCAGTGCAGCTTCTGCTATTCCAAGGATGGGGATGGGGTTCGTAGGAGTGTGTAGATTATTTGGGTGAGGTCTGCCTCGCCGAAGCGTCACCGTCGGCGCATTTTGGGGCCGGCCAGTGATGGCAGCGCCACCGTGACATGTATGGGTCACTGACGGGTGGGGTCGGGCTGTTAGTGAGAAGGAAGGAGAAGAACAGTGAAATTTTATATTTTCTAATTTTGAATAGTGCTGAATCTTTGGAAATTTGTTTTGGTACACTAATTTGTCATGAGGAAGCTTACATAAAATTTTGAGGTCATTTGGGACAAGTTTATTTTTGGGCTTATTTCCAAATTGATTCAAAAATAAATAAAAGCAAACCCTAAGTGTTTGATCTTGTTTTGATCATGTTTTGTGACCAGTAGGGTTTCAAGAGTAGTGGTCAGAGAATTCACCGTAGTGGTCGGAGAATTCACCGTAGTGGTCGGAGAGTTCACCATAGTGGTCGGAGAATTCACCGTAGTGGTCGGAGAGTTCACCGTAGTGGTCGGAGAGTTCGCCGAAGTGGTCGGAGAGCTCGCCGAAGTGGTCGGTGCTGACATGGTCACATCCGTTACGAATATGGTTTGGTTAGTTTGGCTTGTAACTGTACCGTGAAGGAAAGTTGTATTCAAGGTGTTGTTATATTTCATGCACCATGAAAGCATCATGTTTACATTATCATCATGTTGAAGCATATGCTGTTATTTCGTGTAGAATCCGAGAGTGAACCGATTCTAGTTGAGCAAGTTCTGGAAGCATCCCCGGTTGTCACGGGATTCGATAATAGTGGTGCTGATCCGGAACCTGAGATCATCAACAAAGGCAAGCCCCGGTTTATGCATTAAAACCATTACCTTGTTTACTTTGAAAAGTTTATCACCTATGTTACTTATTGCATTAAGTTGATTTACTTCAAATGTTACCTACTTGATGCATTGCCTACCTTGTTAATTATTTACCATCCTTGAAGATGATTTCATTTACAAAGGCGTAGAATGCTTAGTATGCTTTATGGTAGGCTTTCAAAGTAAAAGTTTCGATACAATCAAAGATAGCATACTGGCCAAAGAAAGAAAGAAAGAAAGAAGATAGAATGAACTAGAGACTAGTCGGGTGGCTTATCTTGAATGTTGGATAATGTTGCCGACTATGTCTCTTAAAGGCCACTCATTGTGGATCTTCTAAACGAGACACTTTGTAGTACTGGTCACATACTTCGGTAAGCCTACTTCGGCTAATCCGATACTAAGACGAATGCCCACGCACTGGGAGTGGTGAGATGGCGGGAGTAGCGTGTACCCTCATGGCTTGAATGTGGCCGGATTTGAGGTGTGCTGTGCTCTCGTGTGGCGTGGAGACGGCTTAGTACGGGAGGATCCGGTAGCGAGGTTGATATATGCAAGATTAAGTTCTACATATGTCGTGTGATAAGGAATCCCTAGCTGGGACTTGAATCAATTCGAATTGCCGGTGCTCCGCGGATATGGAGACTCGATTCATTACAGAAGCAATGTAGGACTGGTGAATTACTAAAACTTGAGAAAAGGAATGGAATGAGAAGGATTGGAACATGGGATATGAACACTTAGTTTGAGATATTGAACTAAAGTACTTAGGGGTAAAACTTGAAATTAGGATCAAGAATAGTAAGCTTTTGGCAAAGAACTTTTGAATCTTTCTACATCCTTACCTTGACCCAACACCTGCATCCCTAAGACCTTCACCCTTTTTGGTCGGGTCAGTCTTGTTGAGTACTTTTGTACTTAGGGTTTGTTAACCCTTGTTGCAGGTGAGTCGCATGCGCAGGCTTGTTTTGGTCCCTGCTGCATGTCAGTGTTTGAAGTCGATGACGATGAGGAATGATGAATGGCCTTTGGACAAGGCACTAGTTTGTGTGAAATAAATAATGTTAATGTAATATTATCCCACTACTATGGTTGTATGACACTTATGGTTTTGTAAGTTTGAAACAACTGGTTTGTAATATCAAAATTTAAGTCTTCCGCTTTATAATCTCTGGTATGTATATTGAAAATTGTTGTAATCTGCAATGACTGTGATTGGGATCCTGTTTGGAAAAGATTCATGGATGATTCGGGTTTCCCGAGGACACCCAACAGATCTGTTAAGTTGTTGGGAACTTGTGTACGCTATCTGAGGTCTGTTGAGACATCGATAGGTGCACGTGGGCCCGATTTCTTAGGAGGTTCTGCCACAAGGCTCGGACGTCAATTTGGATGCACCCGATGGAATTCCTAGGTGACGTGGGTCATGTGGAATCTCTCTTCTTTCCGTTTGGAGACAGTGTTAGTGTCGGTGCAACATAGGTGCATGGTTTGCGCTAGATGTACCGTAGGGTTTGCAAATCGTTTTGGACACACCTGATGGTAGCACCAGGTGACGAGGCTCAAGTGGAAGCTCGTTTCAGTCCATTTGGCGATAGTGATAATCATGACGCAAGATAGCTGCACAGTTTGCGTCGAAAGTGCCATAGGCTTGGAAATCATTTGGACGCACCCAATGAAACTCCTAGGTGACATGGGTCATGTGGAATCTCACTTCTTTCCGTTTGGAGACAGTGTTAGTGCCAACGTAAGATAGGTGCATATTTTGCGCCAAATGTACCAGCGCCTCAGAAATCATTTTGGGCGCACCCGATGGTACTCCTAGGCCGAGGCTCAAGTGAACACTTGCTCCATTTTGAGATAATGCTAATCTTGACTCAAGATAGGTGCACAGTTTGCGTCGAACATACCATAGGCTTAGAAATCATTTTGGACGCACCCAATGGAACTCCTAGGTGACGTGGGTCATGTGGAATCTCGCTTCTTTTCGTTTGGAGACAGTGTTAGTGTCGGTGCAAAATTGGTGCATGGTTTGCGCTAGATGTACGATAGGCTCTGAAATCATTTTGGACGCACCCAATGGTACCCTAAGTGACGAGGCTCAAGTGAAAGCTCGCTCCGTTTGGAGATAGTGCTAATCTTGACACAAGATAGGTGCATAGTTTGCGTCAAAGGTACCATAGGCTCGGAAATCATTTTGGACGCACCAGAAGGAACTCCTAGGTGACATGGGTCATGTGGAATCTCACATCTTTCCATTTGGAGACAGTGTTAGTGTCGGTGCATGATAGGTGCATGGTTTGCGCTAGATGTACCATAGGCTCAGAAAATCATTTTCGACGCACTCGATGGTACCACTAGGTGATGAGGCTCAAGTGGAAGCTCGTTTCGGTCCGTTAGGAGATAATGCTATTGTTGACGCAAGATAGGTGGACCGTTTGTGTCGAACGTATCATAGGCTCGAAAATCATTTTGGACGCACCCGATGGAACCCCTAGGTGACGTGGGTCATGTGGAATCTCGCTTCTTTCCATTTGGAGACAGTGTTAGTGTCGGTGCAAGATTGGTGTGTGGTTTGCGCTAGACGTACCATAGGCTCAGAAATCGTTTTGGACGCACTCGATGGTACCACTAGGTGACGAGGCTCAAGTGGAAGCTCGTTTTGGCCTTTCAGAGATAGTGCAAATCTTGATGCATGATAGGTGCACGGTTTGCGTCGAACGTAACATAGGATCAGAAATCATTTTGGACGCACCCGATGCAACTCCTAGGTGACATGTGTCATGTGGAATCTCACTTCTCTCCGTTTAGAGACAGTGTTAGTGTCGGTGCAAGATAGGTGCAAGGTTTGCGCTAGACGTACCATAGGGTTAGCAAATCATTTTGGATGCACCTAATGGTACCACTAGGTGACGAGGCTCAAGTGGAAGCTTGTTTCAGTCCATTTGGAGACAGTGCTAATCTTGACGCAAGATAACTACACAGTTTGTGTCGAACGTGCCATAGGCTCAGAAATTGTTTGGACGCACCCATTGCAACTCCTAGGTGACGTGGGTCATGTGGAATCTCACTTCTTTCTGTTTGGAGACAGAGTTAGTGTCGTTGCAAGATAGGTGCGTGGTTTGCGCTAGACGTACCATAGGCTCAGAAATCATTTTTGACACACTCAATGGTACCGCTAGGTGACGAGGCTCAAGTGGAAGCTCATTTTAGCCTTTTGGACATAAAGCTAATCTTGACGCTAGATAGTTGCATGGTTTGCGTCGAACGTACAATAGGCTTGGAAATCATTTTGGACGCACCTGATGGAACTCCTTGGTGACATCATGTGGAATCTCGCTTCTTTTCGTTTGGAGACAGTGTTAGTGTAGGTGCAAGATAGGTCCTGGTTTGCGCTAGACGTACCATAGGCTCAGAAATCGTTTTGGACGCACTCGATTGTACCACTAGGTGACGAGGCTCAAGTGGAAGCTAGTTTCGGCCTTTCGGACATAGTGCTAATCTTGATGCAAGATAGGTACACGGTTTGCGTCGAACGTACCATAGGATCAGAAATCAATTTGGACACACCCGATGGAACTCCTAGGTGACGTGGGTCATGTGGAATCTCACTTCTTTTCCCTTTCGAGATAGTGTTAGTGTCGGTGCAATATAGGTGCACGGTTTGTGTCGAACGTACCATTGGATCAGAAATCAATTTGGACGCACCCGATGGAACTCCTGGGTGACGTGGGTCATGTGGAACCTCACTTCTTTCCTTATGGAGATAGTGTTAGTGTCGGTGCAAGATAGGTGCACGGTTTGCGTCAAATGTACCATCAGCTCAGAAATCATTTTGGACGCACCCGATGGTACTCCTAGGTGACGAGGCTCAAGTGAAAGCTCGTTTCATTCCGTTTGGAGATAGTGCTAATCTTGACGCAAGATAGGTGCATGGTTAGTGTCGGTGCGAGATAGGTGCGTCGTTTGTGCTAGACGTACCATTGGCTCAGAAATTATTTTGGACGCACCCGATGGTACTCCTAGGTGACGAGGCTCAAGTGAAAGCTCGTTTCGGTCCATTTGGATATAGTGCTAATCTTTTCACAAGATAGGTGCACGTTTTGCGTCGAATGTTCCATGGGCTCGGAAATCATTTTGGACGCACCTGATGAAACTCCTAGGTGATGTTGGTCATGTGGAATCTCACTTCTTTCTGTTTGGAGACTGTGCTAGTGTCGTTGCAAGATAGGTGCGTGGTTTGCGCTAGACGTACCATAGGCTCAGAAATCATTTTGGACGCACCTGATGAAACTCCTAGGTGATGTTGGTCATGTGGAATTTCACTTCTTTCCGTTTGGAGACAGTGTTAGTGTCAGTGCAAGATTGGTGCATGGTTTGTGCTAGATGTACCATAGGGCCAGAAATCAATTTGGACGCACTCGATGGTACCGCTAGGTGACGAGGCTCATGTGGAAGCTCATTTCGGCCTTTCGGACATAGAGCTAATCTTGACGCAAGATAGGTGCACGGTTTGCGTCGAACATACCATAGGCTCAAAAATCATTTTGGACGCACCTAATGAAACTCCTAGGTGACGGGGGTCATGTGGAATCTCGCTTTTTTCGTATGTAGACATTGTTAGTGTCATTGCAAGATAGGTGAGTGGTTTGCGCTAGACGTACCATAGGCTCAGAAATCATTTTGGACGTACTTGATTGTACCACTAGGTGACAAGGCTCAAGTGGAAGCTCGTTTGAGCCTTTCGGACATAGTGCTTATCTTGATGCAATATAGGAGCACGGTTTGCCTCGAACGTACCATTGGATCAGAAATCAATTTGGACGCACCCGATGGAACTCCTGGGTGATGTGGGTCATGTGGAACCTCACTTCTTTCCTTATGGAGACAGTGTTAGTGTCGGTGCAAGATAGGTGCACGGTTTGCGCCAAATGTACCATCAGCTCAGAAATCATTTTGGACGCACCCGATGGTACTCCTAGGTGACGAGGCTCAAGTGAAAGCTCGTTTCGGTCCGTTTGGAGATAGTGCTAATCTTGACGCAAGATAGGTGCATGGTTTGCGTTGAACGTACCGTAGGCTCGAACGTCAATTTGGACGCACTCGATGGAACTCTTAGGTGACGTGGGTCTTGTGGAATCCCTCTTCTTTTCGTTTGGAGACAGTGTCAATGTCGATGCAAGATAGGTGCATGGTTTGCGCTAGATGTACCATAGGGTTAGCAAATCGTTTTGGACGCACCTGATGGTACCACTAGGTGACGAGGCTCAAGTGGAAGCTCGTTTCGGTCAGTTTGGAGATAGTGCTAATCTTGACGCAAGATATGTGCACAGTTTGTGTTGAACGTAACATAGGCTCGGACGTCAATTTGGACACCGGCTCCTAGGTGGAAATCTCCTAGGTGTCGGTGCAAGGGTCATGTGGAATCTCTCTTCTTTCCGCTTTGGAGATCATGATAATCTTGACGCAAGCTACACGTGTTAGTGTCGGTGCAAGATAGGTGCATGGTTTTGGAATCTCACTTCTTTCCGTTTGGAGACAATGTTAGTGCTAGATGTACCATAGGCTCGAATAGGCTCGATCATTTTGGGCGCTTTTCGATGGTACCACTCAAGTGTGCTCATTTTGGCCTTTCGAGGCTCAAGTGGAAGCTCCTTTCATTTTGGCCTTTTGGACATAGTGCTAATCTTGATGCAATAGGTGCATGGTGCAGATGTTTCATTTTGGGCGATCGTACGAACGTACCATTGGATCCTTTCGAGAAATCAATTTGCACGGTTTGCGTCGAACGTACCATTGGATGGAACTCCTAGGTGACATGGGTCATGTGGAATCTCACTTCTTTCCGTTCGGGGATAGTGTTAGTGTCGATGCAAGATAGGTGCATGGTTTGCGTTAGATGTACCATAGGCTTACAAATCATTTTGGATGCACCGATGGTACCACTAGGTGACTAGGCTCAAGTGGATGCTCGTTTCGGTTTGTTTGGAGATAGTGCTAATCTTGACGCAAGATAGGTGCACGGTTTGCGTCGAACGTACCATAGGCTCGGACATCAATTTGGACGCACCCGATGGAATTCCTAGGTGACGTGGGTCATGTGGAATTTCTCTTCTTTCCGTTTGGAGACAGTGTTAGCGTCGGTGCAACATAGGTGCATGGTTTGCGCTAGATGTACCGTAGGGTTTGCAAATCATTTTGGACGCACCTGATGGTACCACTAGGTGACGAGGCTCAAGTGGAAGCTCGTTTCCGTCCATTTGGAGATAGTGCCAATCATGACGCAAGATAGCTGCACGGTTTGCGTCGAAAGTGCCATAGGCTTGGAAATCATTTGGATGCACCCAATGAAACTCCTAGGTGACGTGGGTCATGTGGAATCTCACTTCTTTCCATTTGGAGACAGTGTTAGTGCCAGTGTAAGATAGGTGCACATTTTGCGCCAAATGTACCATCGCCTCAGAAATCATTTTGGGCGCACCCGATGGTACTCCTAGGTGACGAGGCTCAAGTGAACGCTTGCTCCATTTTGAGATAGTGCTAATCTTGACTTAAGATAGGTGCACAGTTTGCGTCGAACATACCATAGGCTCAGAAATCATTTTGGACGCACCCAATCGAACTCCTAGGTGACGTGGGTCAAGTGGAATCTCGCTTCTTTCCGTTTGGAGACAGTGTTAGTGTCGGTGCAAAATTGGTGCATAGTTTGCGCTAGATGTACGATAGGCTCTAAAATCATTTTGGACGCACCCAATGGTACCCTAGGTGACAAGGCTCAAGTGAAAGCTCGCTCCGTTTGGAGATAGTGCTAATCTTGACACAAGATAGGTGCATGGTTTGCGTCAAACGTTCCATAGGCTTGGAAATCATTTTGGACGCACGAGAAGGAACTCCTAGGTGACGTGGGTCATGTGGAATCTTGCTTCTTTCCGTTTGGAGATAGTGTTAGTGTCGGTCCAAGATAGGTGCGTGGTTTGTGCTAGATGTACCATAGGCTTACAAATCATTTTGGACGCACCCAATGGTACCACTAGGTGATGAGGCTTAGGTGGAAGCTCGTTTTGGCCCATTTGGACACAGTGCTAATCTTGACGCAATATAGGTGCATGGTTTGCGTCGAACGTACCATAGGCTCGACAATCATTTTGGATACACCCGATGGAACTCCTAGGTGACGTGGGTGATGTGGAATCTCACTTCTTTCCGTTTGGAGGCAGGTTTAGTGGCGGTGCAAGATAGGTGCATGGTTTACGCGAGACGTACCATAGGCTCATAAATCATTTTGGACACACTCGATGGTACCACTAGGTAATGAGGCTCAAGTGGAAAATCGTTTTGGCCTTTCAGACATGTAGTGCTAATCTTAACGTAAGATAGGTGCATGGTTTGCGTCGAACGTACCATAGGCTCGGACGTCAATTTGGACGCACCCGATGGAACTCCTAGGTGACGTGAGTCATGTGGAATCTTGCTTGTTTCCGTTTGGAGACATTGTTAGTGTCGGTGCAAGATAGGTGCACGGTTTGCACTAGACGTACCATAGGCTCAGAAATCATTTTGGACGCACTCGATGGTACCAATAGGTGACGAGGCTCAAGTGGAAGCTCGTTTCGATCCGTTTGGAGAAAGTGCTAATCTTGACGCAAGATAGGTGCACGGTTTGCGTCGAACATACTTGATGACGATATCACCTGCCTGGATACAACCACATTAGCAACTTTTGATTCACAGGTGAAACAATCCTTTACCATGATTGTATTTGATTTGATGAATTGATGCTGCACCATGATGTGTGTTCATTGTCATTTTCAGAAATACATACATAGATCAAAAAGAGTGTTAAAGACACATGGAAGGCATGGAGGACCAAAGAAGTTGATTGGGGGCCGAGTACAAGTATTCCCAACGTCCTCCACCAGGACACCATGTCACTTTTGGCCCGAGGAAAGAAAGAGATCAAATCCAACACGTTTTGGGGCTGGATTCGGACTGCAACACTGCACCAACTTGCGACGGCCGCCACGACCTCATCCGGACTCCATTTTGGGCGTTCAAGTACTCCATGGAATCCTTATGAAGTCTATTTTCATATGGATTCTGACTCATGTCTATATCTCTCCTGAGCCGTCCGCAATGATCAAATTACTACTAAGAGGTTTTTCTGTCAAAGGTGCTGCGTCGCCTTATTTTGTTCCGATGGGCCATGTATCAAGTCGGGTCCATTAGCGACGCATCCTAGGGTTGGAGCACGACCCCAACACCCTGGTGGTCGTTCTTCCAACTTCATATACCCCTTAGCCACCACCAAGAACAGTTGGATTTTGTTTTGTTGAAAGTTTAGCCATTGCTACTTCTTTGTAGACGCGTGTGTTGACTAGACCATCCGTTCTACTTGATTCAGAACCCCAACTTTGTGAGTTCAGATTGGTTTTTCATCTCCATATTTGCAATTGAGTTGCTTGTTCTACTTGTTCTTGATTGTTCGTCGATTGCTTGCAGGAATTACCCTAGTGGTTTGGTTGATCGTGCTCCACAATATCGCGACGGCCGTTGGAGGTGGTGCATCGGTTGCTAAGGCGCAGCATTGTTGGATGGTTGTAGTCCGTCCGTAAATGTCATCTTCATCCCCAAATCGAGTTATCCACCTTCTCTCATCGAAAGATCGGGATTCATCCTAGCGGGTTCATATCAAAACTATTGGCTCGGAAATCATTTTGGATGCACCCGATGGAACTCCTAGGTGACGTGGGTCATGTGGAACCTCACTTGTTTCCTTGTAGAGACAGTGTTAGTGTCGGTGCAAGATAGGTGCACGGTTTGCGCCAAACGTACCATCAGCTTAGAAATTGTTTTGGACGCACCCAATGGTACTCCTAGGTGACGAGGCTCAAGTGAAAGCTCGTTTCAGTCCATTTGGAGATAGTGCTAATCTTGACGCAAGATAGGTGCACGATTTTGCGTCGTACATACCATAGGCTCGAAAATCATTTTGGACACACCCGATGGAACTCCTAGATGACGTGGGTCATGTGGAATCTCGCTTCTTTCTGTTTTGAGATAGTGTTAGTGTCGGTGCAAAATTGGTGCATGGTTTGCGCTAGGCGTACCATAGGCTCTAAAAAATCATTTTGGACGCACCCGATGGTGCCCTAGGTGACGAGGCTCAAGTGAAAGCTCGCTCCATTTGGAGATAGTGCTAATCTTGATGCAAGATAGGTGCACGGTATGCACTAGACGTACCATAGGCTTAGAAATCATTTTGGACACACTCGAAGATACCAATAGGTGACGAGGCTCAAGTGGAAGCTCGTTTCGGCCTTTCGGACATAGTGCCAATCTTGATGCAAGATAGGTGCATGGTTTGCGACGAACGTACCATAGGATCATTAATCAATTTGGACGCACCCGATGGAACTCCTAGGTGACGTGGGTCATGTGGAATCTCACTTCTTTTCTGTTTGGAGACAGTGTTAGTGTCGGTGCAAGATAGGTGCATGGTTTACGCTAGATGTACCATAGGCTTACAAATCGTTTTAGATGCACCTGATGGTACGACTAGGTGATGACGCTCAAGTGGAAGCTCGCTTCGTTCTGTTTGGAGAAAGTGCTAATCTTGACGCAAGATAGGTGCACGGTTTGCGTCGAACATACTTGATGACGACATCACATGCCTAGATACAACCACATTAGTAACTTTTGATTCACAGGTGAAACAATCCTTTACCATGATTGTATTTGATTTGATGAATTGATGCTGCACCATGATGTGTGTTCATTGTCATTTTTAGAAATACATACATGGATCAAAAAGAGTGTTAAAGACACATGGAAGGCATGGAGGACCAAAGAACTTGATTGGGGGCCGAGTACAAGTATTCCCAACATCCTCCACCAGGACACCACATCACTTTTTGATGTGCACACGTCTATGCAGCACGTGTAGCAAGTTGTTGTGGCCCGATCTTCTCGTAGGATCTGCGAACTTGATAAATTGTCGTTGCGCGACCTGGTGAAGAGGCAATGCACCGTGAGGCTGTCCACGCGACGAACTACCGAGACAATCACCCTTCCACGTACCGACGAACAGCCCACGCAATCACGCCGTATAGACGTGAAGGCACAAACTGGATGAACCGCAGTTCGGCGTTCTACAACTCCCTCAGGAATCGAAAGAACAAGTTTGCAAGCCTCTCAAGACTCACGCTGGAACAAGAATTCCAAGAGTTGGTATTTCTGAAATTGCAATCACGAGTTCCTGTTCACGTCATCCATTACAGGGATATATAGCACTAGTGGAGTTTCAGTTTGGTGGAAAATAATTGAGAACATGTAGTGGGAAGTTGCAGCACTACTTTTATTAATAACCAAGCCTAGTAGGGCGCCTAGCTGGTTGGTATTCTCTGCGTGCATGCTGGAGCGTGTGTGGACAGCAACCCAGTTGCTGGTTGCATGCATTCCTAACTCCCAAATTATTTGCTTGCACTTCAACGGCTGATATTCATGGTAGCTGAATGGCCTTTCCTCTCTCATGCACGTCCAGGTTCCATGCATATATTTGGCGGGCAGAATCCATCATCATCCCATGCTTGTTCGTGCACTCCATCATTCCTAAGAACATTGAAACAAGTACTCAAAAGCATAGGTTCATTCAATGTAATCTGATTATTAAGCATAAGGTTAGCGTTCACCTGAGAATGAATTTCCTTCTCCAATTGTTTAGCTCTACTCCTTGTAATTGGACCAGCTATATCAAGTGTAGCTTCATTTGGAGATGAGTGAATGCTAGGAATGTCTTCATTACTTTTGGCCCAAGGAAAGAAAGAGATCAAATCCAACACGTTTTGGGGCCGGATTCGGACTGCAACACTGCACACCCTTGCGATGGCCGCCACGACCTCATCCGAACTCCATTTTGGGCGTTAAAGTACTCCATGGAATCATTATGAAGTCTATCTTCATATGGATTCAGACTCATGTCTATATCTCTCCTAAGCCGTCTGCAATGATCAAATTACTACTAAGAGGTTTTTCTATCAAAGGTGCTGCGTCGCCTTATTTTGTTCCGATGGGCCGTGTATCAAGTCGGGTCCATTAGGGACGCGTCCTAGGGTTGGAGCACGACCCCAACACCCTGGTGGTCGTCCTTCCACCTTCATATACCCCTTAGCCGCCACCAAGAACAGTTGGGTTTTGTTTTGTTGAAAGTTTAGCCATTGCTACTTCTTTGTAGACGCGTGTGTTGACTAGACCATCCGTTCTACTTGATTCAGAACCCCTACTTTGTGAGTTCAGATTGGTTTTTCATCTCCATATTTGCAATTGAGTTGCTTGTTCTACTTGTTCTTGATTGTTCCTCGATTGCTTGTAGGAATTACCCTAGTGGTTTGGTTGATCATGCTCCACAAGATCACGACGGCCGTTGGAGGTGGTGCATCGGTTGCTAAGGCGCAGCATCGTTGGATGGTTGTAGTCCATCTGTAAATGTCATCTCCATCCCCAAATCGAGTTATCCACCTTCTCTCATCGAAAGATCGGGATTCACCCTAGCGGGTTCATATCAAAACTATTGGCTCAGAAATCATTTTGGATGCACCCGATGGAACTCCTAGGTGACGTGGGTCATGTGGAACCTCACTTGTTTCCTTGCAGAGACAGTGTTAGTGTCGGTGCAAGATAGGTGCACGGTTTGCGCCAAACGTACCATCAGCTTAGAAATTGTTTTGGACACACCCAATGGTACTCCTCGGTGACGAGGCTCAAGTGAAAGCTCGTTTCAGTCTGTTTGGAGATAGTGCTAATCTTGACGCAAGATAGGTGCACGGTTTTGCGTCGTACATACCATAGGCACGAAAATCATTTTGGACGCACCCGATGGAACTCCTAGATGACGTGGGTCATGTGGAATCTCGCTTCTTTCTGTTTGGAGACAGTGTTAGTGTTGGTGCAAAATTGGTGCATGGTTTGCGCTAGGCGTACCATAGGCTCTGAAAAATCATTTTGGACGCACCCGATGGTGCCCTAGCTGACAAGGCTCAAGTGAAAGCTCGCTCCGTTTGGGGATAGTGCTAATCCTGACGTAAGATAGGTGCACGGTATGCACTAGACGTACCATAGGCTCAGAAATCATTTTAGACGCACTCGATGGTACCAATAGGTGACGAGGCTCAAGTGGAAGCTCGTTTCGGCTTTTCGGACATAGTGCTAATCTTGATGTAAGATAGGTGCATGGTTTGCGACGAACGTACCATAGGATCATAAATCAATTTGGACGCACCCGATGGAACTCCTAGGTGACGTGGGTCATGTGGAATCTCACTTCTTTTCTGTTTGGAGACAGTGTTAGTGTCGGTGCAAGATAGGTGCATGGTTTACGCTAGATGTACCATAGGCTTACAAATCGTTTTAGATGCACCCGATGGTACGACTAGGTGATGACGCTCAAGTGGAAGCTCGCTTCGTTCTGTTTGGAGAAAGTGCTAATCTTGACGCAAGATAGGTGCACGGTTTGCGTCGAACATACTTGATGACGACATCACATGCCTAGATACAACCACATTAGTAACTTTTGATTCACAGGTGAAACAATCCTTTACCATGATTGTATTTGATTTGATGAATTGATGCTGCACCATGATGTGTGTTCATTGTCATTTTTAGAAATACATACATGGATCAAAAAGAGTGTTAAAGACACATGGAAGGCATGGAGGACCAAAGAAGTTGATTGGGGGCCGAGTACAAGTATTCCCAACGTCCTCCACCAGGACACCACGTCACTTTTGGCCCAAGGAAAGAAAGAGATCAAATCCAACACGTTTTGGGGCTGGATTCGGACTGCAACATTGCACCAACTTGCGACGGCCGCCACGACCTCATCCGGCCTCCATTTTGGGCGTTCAAGTACTCCATGGAATCCTTATGAAGTCTATTTTCATATGGATTTGGACTCATGTCTATATCTCTCCTGAGGCGTCCTCAATGATCTAATTACTACTAAGAGGTGTTTTCTGTCAAAGGTGCTACGTCGCCTTATTTTGTTCTGATGGGCCGTGTATCAAGTCGGGTCCATTAGGGACGCGTCCTAGGGTTGGAGCACGACCCCAACACCCTGGTGGTCGTCCTTCCACCTTCATATACCCCTTAGCCACCACCAAGAACAGTTGGGTTTTGTTTTGTTGAAAGTTTAGCCATTGCTACTTCTTTGTAGACGCGTGTGTTGACTAGACCATCCATTCTACTTGATTCAGAACCCCAACTTTGTGAGTTCAGATTGGTTTTTTCATCTCCATATTTGCAATTGAGTTGCTTGTTCTACTTGTTCTTAATTGTTCCTCAATTGCTTGCAGGAATTACCCTAGTGGTTTGGTTGATCATGCTCCACAAGATCATGAAGGCCGTTGGAGGTGGTGCATCGGTTGCTAAGGCGCAGCATCGTTGGATGGTTATAGTCCGTCCGTAAACGTCATCTCCATCCCTAAATCGAGTTATCCACCTTCTCTCATCGAAAGATCAGGATTCACCCTAGCGGGTTCATATCAAAACTATTGGCTCGGAAATCATTTTGGATGCACCCGATGGAACCTCACTTGTTTCCTTACAGAGACAGTGTTAGTGTCGGTGCAAGATAAGTGCACGGTTTAAGCCAAACGTACCATCAGCTTAGAAATTGTTTTGGATGCACCCAATGGTACTCCTAGGTGACGAGGCTCAAGTGAAAGCTCGTTTCAGTCCATTTGGAGATAGTGCTAATCTTGACGCAAGATAGGTGCATGGTTTTGCGTCGTACATACCATAGGCTCAAAAATCATTTTGGACGCACCCGATGGAACTCCTAGATGACATGGGTCATGTGGAATCTCGCTTCTTTCTGTTTGGAGACGGTGTTAGTGTTGGTGAAAAATTGGTGCATGGTTTGCGCTAGGCGTACCATAGGCTCTGAAAAATCATTTTGGACGCACCCGATGGTGCCCTAGGTGACGGAGGCTCAAGTGAAAGCTCACTCCATTTGGAGATAGTGCTAATCTTGATGCAAGATAGGTGCACGGTTTGTTTGCGTTGAACGTACCATAGTATCGGAAACCATTTTGGACGCACCCGATGGAACTCCTAGGTGACGTGGGTCATGTGGAATCTTGCTTCTTTCTGTTTGGAGGCATTGTTAGTGTCGGTGCAAGATAGGAGCATGGTTTGCACTAGACGTACCATAGGCTCAGAAATCATTTTGGACGCACTCGATGGTACCAATAGGTGACGAGGCTCAAGTGGAAGCTTGTTTCGGCCTTTCGGACATAGTGCTAATCTTGATGCAAGATAGGTGCAAGGTTTGCGACGAACGTACCATAGGATCAGAAATCAATTTGGACGCACCCGATGGAACTCCTAGGAGACATGGGTCATGTGGAATCTCATTTCTTTTCCGTTTGGAGACAGTGTTAGTGTCGGTGCAAGATAGGTGCATGGTTTGCGCTAGATGTACCATAGGCTTACAAATCGTTTTGGACGCACCCGATGGTACCACTAGGTGACGAGGCTCAAGTGGAAGCTCGCTTCGTTCCGTTTGGAAAAAGTGTTAATCATGACGCAAGATAGGTGCACGGTTTGCGTCGAATATACTTGATGAGGACATCACATGCCTGGATACAACCACATTAGCAACTTTTGATTCACAGGTGAAACAATCCTTTACCATGATTGTATTTGATTTGATGAATTGATGCTGCACCATGATGGGTGTTCATTGTCATTTTCTGAAATACATACATGGATCAAAAAGAGTGTTAAAGACACATGGAAGGCATGGAGGACCAAAGAAGTCGATTGGGGGCCGAGTACAAGTATTCCCAATGTCCTCCACTAGGACAACACATCACTTTTGGCCCGAGGAAAGAAAGAGATCAAATCCAACACGTTTTGGGGCAGGATTCGGACTGCAACACTGCACCAACTTGCGACGGCCGCCACGACCTCATCCGGACTCCATTTTGGGCGTTCGAGTACTCCATGGAATCCTTGTTAAGTCAATTTTCATATGGATTCAGACTCATGTCTATATCTCTCCTGAGGCATCCGTAATGATCAAATTATTACTAAGAGGTTTTTCTGTCAAAGGTGCTGCGTCGCCTAATTTTGTTCCGATGGGCCGTGTATCAAGTCGAGTCCATTAGGGACGCGTCCTACGGTTGGAGCACGACCCCAACACCCTGGTGGTTGTCCTTCCACCTTCATATACCCCTTAGCCGCCACCAAGAACAGTTGGGTTTTGTTTTGTTGAAACTTTAGCCATTGCTACTTCTTTATAGACGCGTGTGTTTATTAGACCATCCGTTCTACATGATTCAGAACCCCAACTTTGTGAGTTCAGATTGGTTTTTCATCTCCATATTTGCAATTGAGTTGCTTGTTCTACTTGTTCTTGATTGTTCCTCGATTGCTTGCAGGAATTACCCTAGTGGTTTGGTTGATCGTGCTCCACAAGATCACGATGGCCGTTGGAGGTGGTGCATTGGTTGCTAAGGCGCACCATCCTTGGATGGTTGTAGTCAGTCCGTGGATGTCATCTCCATCCCCAAATCGAGTTATCCACCTTCTCTCATCAAAAGATCAGGATTCACCCTAGTGGGTTCATATCAATACTATTGGCTCGAAAATCATTTTGGACGCACCCGATGGAACTCCTAGGTGACGTGGGTCATGTGGAACCTCACTTGTTTCCTTACGGAGAGATTGTTAGTGTCGGTGCAAGATAGGTGCACGGTTTGCGCCAAACGTACCATCAGCTTAGAAATTGTTTTGGACGCAGCCAATGGTACTCCTAGGAGACGAGGCTCAAGTGAAAGCTCATTTTAGTCCGTTTGGAGATAGTGCTAATCTTGATGCAAGATAGGTGCACGGTTTTGCGTCATACATACCATAGGCTTGAAAATCATTTTGGACGCACCCGATGGAACTCCTCGGTGACGTGGGTCATGTGGAATCTCGCTTCTTTCTGTTTGGAGACAGTGTTAGTGTTGGTGCAAAATTGGTGCATGGTTTGCGTTAGACGTACCATAGGCTGTGAAATCATTTTGGACGCACCCGATGGTGCCCTAGGTGACGAGGCTCAAGTGAAAGCTCGCTCCGTTTGGAGATAGTGCTAATCTTGACGCAAGATAGGTGCACGGTTTGCGTGGAACGTACCATAGGATTGGAAACCATTTTGGACACACCCGATGGACCTCCTAGGTGACGTGGGTCATGTGGAATCTTGCTTCTTTCCGTTTGGAGACATTGTTAGTATCGGTGCAAGATAGGTGCATGGTTTGCACTAGACGTACCATAGGCTCAGAAATCATTTTGGACGCACTCGATGGTACCAATAGGTGACGAGGCTCAAGTGGAAGCTCGTTTCGGCCATTCGAATATAGTGCTAATCCTGATGCAAGATAGGTACACGGTTTGCGACGAACGTACCACAGGATCATAAATGAATTTGGACGCACCCGATGGAACTCCTAGGTGACGTGGGTCATGTGGAATCTCACTTCTTTTCCGTTTGGAGACAGTGTTAGTTTCGGTGCAAGATAGGTGCATGGTTTGTGCTAGATGTACCATAGGCTTACAAATCGTTTTGGATGCACCCGATGGTACCACTACGTGACGAGCTCAAGTGGAAGCTCACTTCGGTCCGTTTAGAGAAAGTGCTAATCTGGACGCAAGATAGGTGCACGGTTTGCGTTGAACATCACATGCCTGGATACAACCACATTAGCAACTTTTGATTAACAGGTGAAACAATTCTTTACCATGATTGTATTTGATTTGACGAATTGATGCTGCACCATGATGTGTGTTCATTGTCATTTTTAGAAATACATGCATGGATCAAAAAGAGTGTTAAAGACACATGGAAGGCATGGTGGACCAAAGAAGTTGATTGGGGACTGAGTACAAGTATTCCCAACGTCCTCCACCAGGACACCGCATCACTTTTGCCCGAGGAAAGAAAGAGATTAAATCCAACACGTTTTGGGGCTGGATTCGGACTCCAACACTGCACCAACTTGCGACGGCCGCCACGACCTCATCTGGACTCCATTTTGGGCGTTCAAGTAATCCATGGAATCCTTATGAAGTCTATTTTCAAATGGATTTGGATTCATGTCTATATCTCTCCTGAGGCGTCCGCAATGATCAAATTACTACTAAGAGGTTTTTCTGTCAAAGGTGCTGCGTCGCCTTATTTTGTTCCGATGGGCCGTGTATCAAGTCGGGTCCATTAGGGACGCGTCCTAGGGTTGTAGCATGACCCCAACACCCTGGTAGTCGTCCTCCCACCTTCATATACCCCTTAGCCACCACCAAGAATAGTTGGGTTTTGTTTTGTTGAAAGTTTAGCCATTGCTACTTCTTTGTAGACACGTGTGTTGACTAGACCATCCGTTCTACTTGATTCAGAACCCCAACTTTGTGAGTTCAGATTGGTTTTTCATCTCCATATTTCCAATTGAGTTGCTTGTTCTACTTGTTCTTGATTGTTCCTCGATTGCTTGCAGGAATTACCCTAGTGGTTTGGTTGATCGTGCTCCACAAGATCACGATGGCCGTTGGAGGTGGTGCATTGGTTGCTAAGGCGCACCATCCTTGGATGGTTGTAGTCAGTCCGTGGATGTCATCTCCATCCCCAAATCGAGTTATCCACCTTCTCTCATCAAAAGATCAGGATTCACCCTAGCGGGTTCATATCAAAACTATTGTCTCGGAAATCATTTTGGACACAACCGATGGAACTCCTAGATGACGTGGGTCATGTGGAACCTCACTTGTTTCCTTACGGAGATAGTGTTAGTGTCGGTGCAAGATAGGTGCACGGTTTGCGCCAAACGGACCATCAGCTTAGAAATTGTTTTGGACGCACCCAATGGTACTCCTAGGTGATGAGGCTCAAGTGAAAGCTCGTTTTAGTCCGTTTGGAGATAGTGCTAATCTTGACGCAAGATAGGTGCATGGTTTTAAATCATACATACCATAGGCTCAAAAATCATTTTGGGCGCACCCGATGGAACTCCTAGGTGGCGTGGGTCATGTGGAATCTCGCTTCTTTCCGTTTGGAGACAGTGTTAGTGTTGGTGCAAAATTGGTGCATGGTTTGCGCTAGACGCACCATAGGCTCAAAAAATCATTTTGGGCGCTTTTCGATGGTGCCCTAGGTGACGAGGCTCAAGTGAAAGCTCGCTCCGTTTGGAGATAGTGCTAATCTTGACGCAAGATAGGTGCACGCAGTTTGCGTTGAGCGTACCATAGGATTGGAAACTATTTTGGACACACCGATGGAACTCCTAGGTGGCGTGGGTCATGTGGAATCTTGCTTCTTTCCGTTTGGAGACATTGTTAGTATCGGTGCAAGATAGGTGCATGGTTTGCACTAGGCGTACCATAGGCTCGAAATCATTTTGGACGCCTTTTCGATGGTACCAATAGGTGACGAGGCTCAAGTGGAAGCTCGTTTGGCCATTTGAACATAGTGCTAATCTTGATGCAAGATAGGTGCATGGTTTGCGATGAAACGTACCACAGGATCATAAATGAATTTGGGCACCTTTGATGGAACTCCTAGGTGACGTGGGTCATGTGGAATCTCACTTCTTTTCCGTTTGGAGACAGTGTTAGTGTCGGTGCAAGATTGGTGCATGGTTTGCGCTAGATGTACCATAGGCTTACAAATCATTTTAGACGCACCCAATGGTACCACTAGGTGACGAGGCTCAAGTGGAAGCTCGCTTCGTTCCATTTGGAGAAAGTGCTAATCTTGACGCAAGATAGGTGCACGATTTGCGTCGAACATACTTGATGACGACATCACATGCCTAGATACAACCACATTAGCAACATTTGATTCACAGGTGAAACAATCATTTACCATGATTGTATTTGATTTGATGAATTGATGCTGCACCATGTTGTGTGTTCATTGTCATTTTTAGAAATACATACATGGATCAAAAAGAGTGTTAAAGACACATGGAAGGCATGGAGGACCAAAGAAGTTGATTGGGGGCCGAGTACAAGTATTCCCAACGTCCTCCACCAGGACACCACGTCACTTTTGGCCCGAGGAAAGAAAGAGATCAAATCCAACACGTTTGGGGGCTGGATTCGGACTGCAACACTGCACCAACTTGCGACGGCCGCCATGACCTCATCCGAACTCCATTTTGGGCGTTCCAGTACTCCATGGAATCCTTATGAAGTCTATTTTCATATGGATTCAGACTCATGTCTATATCTCTCCTGAGGCGTCCGCAATGATCAAATTACTACTAAGAGGTTTTTCTGTCAAAGGTGCTGCGTCGCCTTATTTTGTTCCGATGGGCCGTGTATCAAGTCGGGTCCATTAGCGACGCGTCCTAGGGTTGGAGCATGACCCCAACACCCTGGTTGTCATCCTTCCACCTTCATATACCCCTTAGCCACCACCAAGAACAGTTGGGTTTTGTTTTGTTGAAAGTTTAGCCATTGCTACTTCTTTGTAGACGCGTGTGTTGACTAGACCATCCGTTCTACTTGATTCAGAACCCCAACTTTGTGAGTTCAGATTGGTTTTTCATCTCCATATTTCCAATTGAGTTGCTTGTTCTACTTGTTCTTGATTGTTCCTCAATTGCATGCAGGAATTACCCTAGTTGTTTGGTTGATCGTGCTCCATAAGGTCACGACGGCCGTTGGTGGTGGTGCATCGGTTGCTCAGGCGCACCATCCTTGGATGGTTGTAGTCGGTCCATGGAAGTCTTCTCCATCCCCAAATCGAGTTATCCACCTTCTCTCATCAAAAGATCAGGATTCACCCTAGCGGGTTCATATCAAAACTATTGTCTCGGAAATCATTTTGGACACAACCGATGGAACTCCTAGATGACGTGGGTCATGTGGAACCTCACTTGTTTCCTTACGGAGATAGTGTTAGTGTCGGTGCAAGATAGGTGCACGGTTTGCGCCAAACGGACCATCAGCTTAGAAATTGTTTTGGACGCACCCAATGGTACTCCTAGGTGATGAGGCTCAAGTGAAAGCTCGTTTCAGTCCGTTTGGAGATAGTGCTAATCTTGACGCAAGATAGGTGCATGGTTTTGCGTCGTACATAACATAGGCTCAAAAATCATTTTGGACGCACCCGATGGAACTCCTAGGTGACGTGGGTCATCTGGAATCTCACTTCTTTCCGTTTGGAGACAGTGTTAGTGTTGGTGCAAAATAGGTGCATGGTTTGCGCTAGACGTACCATAGGCTCTGAAAAATCATTTTGGACGCACCCGATGGTGCCCTAGGTGACGAGGCTCAAGTGAAAGCTCACTCCATTTGGAGATAGTGCTAATCTTGATGCAAGATAGGTGCACGGTTTGCGTTGAACGTACCATAGGATCGGAAACTATTTTGGACGCACCCGATGGAACTCCTAGGTGACGTGGGTCATGTGGAATCTAGCTTCTTTCCGTTTGGAGACATTGTTAGTGTCGGTGCAAGATAGGTGCATGGTTTGCACTAGACGTACCATAGGCTCAGAAATCATTTTGGACGCACTCGATGGTACCAATAGGTGACGAGGCTCAAGTGGAAGCTCGTTTCGGCCTTTTGAACATAGTGCTAATCCTGATGCAAGATTGTGCATGGTTTGCGATGAACGTACCACAGGATCAGAAATGAATTTGGACGCACCCGATGGAACTCCTAGGTGACGTGGGTCATGTGGAATCTCACTTCTTTTTCGTCTAGAGACAGTGTTAGTGTCGGTGCAAGATAGGTGCATGGTTTGCGCTAGATGTACCATAGGCTTACAAATCATTTTGGACACACCCGATGGTACCACTAGGTGACGAGGCTCAAGTGGAAGCTCACTTCGGTCCGTTTGGAGAAAGTGCTAATCTTGACGCAAGATAGGTGCACGGTTTGCGTCGAACATACTTGATGACGACATCACATGCCTAGATACAACCACATTAGCAACTTTTGATTCACAGGTGAAACAATCCTTTACCATGATTGTATTTGATTTGATGAAGTGATGCTGCACCATGATGTGTGTTCATTGTCATTTTCAGAAATACATACATGGATCAAAAAGAGTGTTAAAGACACATGGAAGGCATGGAGGACCAAAGAAGTTGATTGGGGGCCGAGTACAAGTATTCCCAACGTCCTCCACCAGGACACCACGTCACTTTTGGCCCGAGGAAAGAAAGAGATCAAATCCAACACGTTTGGGGGCTGGATTCGGACTGCAACACTGCACCAACTTGCGACGGCCGCCATGACCTCATCCGAACTCCATTTTGGGCGTTCCAGTACTCCATGGAATCCTTATGAAGTCTATATTCATATGGATTCGGACTCATGTCTATATCTCTCCTGAGGCGTCCGCAATGATCAAATTACTACTAAGAGGTTTTTCTGTCAAAGGTGCTGCGTCGCCTTATTTTGTTTCGATGGGCCGTGTATCAAGTCGGGTCCATTAGCGACGCGTCCTAGGGTTGGAGCATGACCCCAACACCCTGGTTGTCATCCTTCCACCTTCATATACCCCTTAGCCACCACCAAGAACAGTTGGGTTTTGTTTTGTTGAAAGTTTAGCCATTGCTACTTCTTTGTAGACGCGTGTGTTGACTAGACCATCCGTTCTACTTGATTCAGAACCCCAACTTTGTGAGTTCAGATTGGTTTTTCATCTCCATATTTGCAATTGAGTTGCTTGTTCTACTTGTTCTTGATTGTTCCTCGATTGCTTGCGGGAATTAACCTAGTGGTTTGGTTGATCGTGCTCCACAAGATCACGACGGCCGTTGGAGGTGGTGCATCAGTTGCTAAGGTGCACCATCCTTGGATGGTTGTAGTCGGTCCGTGAACGTCATCTCCATACCCAAATCGAGTTATCCACCTTCTCTCATCGAAAGATCAGGATTCACCCTAGCGGGTTCATATCAATACTATTGGCTCAGAAATCATTTTGGACGCACCCGATGGAACTCCTAGGTGACTTGGGTCATGTGGAACCTCGCTTGTTTCCTTACGGAGATAGTGTTAGTGTCGGTGCAAGATAGGTGCACGGTTTGCGCCAAACGTACCATCAGCTTAGAAATTTTTTGGGACGCACCCAATGGTACTCCTAGGTGACGAGGCACAACTGAAAGCTCTTTTCAGTCCATTTGGAGATAGTGCTAATCTTGACGCAAGATAGGTGCATGGTTTTGCGTCGTACATACCATAGGCTCGAAAATCATTTTGGACGCACCCGATGGAACTCCTAGGTGACGTGGGTCATGTGGAATCTCGCTTCTTTCCATTTCGAGACAGTGTTAGTGTTGGTGCAAAATTGGTGCATGGTTTGCGCTAGACGTACCATAGGCTCTGAAATCATTTTGGACGCACCCGATGGTGCCCTAGGTGACGAGGCTCAAGTGAAAGCTCGCTCTATTTGGAGATAGTGCTAATCTTGACGCAAGATAGGTGCACGGTTTGTGTTGAACGTACCATAGGATCGGAAACCATTTTGGACGCACCGATGGAACTCCAAGGTGACGTGGGTCATGTGGAATCTTGCTTCTTTCCGTTTGGAGACATTGTTAGTGACGGTGCAAGATAGGAGCATGGTTTGCACTAGACGTACCATAGGCTCGTAAATCATTTTGGACGCACTCGATGGTACCAATAGGTGACGAGGCTCAACTGGAAGCTCGTTTCAGCCTTTCAGACATAGTGCTAATCTTGATGCAAGATAGGTGCATGGTTTGCGACGAACGTACCATTAGATCAGAAATCAATTTGGACGCACACGATGGAACTCCTAGGTGACATGGGTCATGTGGAAACTCACTTCTTTTCTGTTTGGAGACAGTGTTAGTGTCGGTGCAAGATAGGTGCATGATTTGCGCTAGATGTACCATAGGCTTACAAATCGTTTTGGACGCACCCGATGGTACCATTAGGTGACGAGGCTCAAGTGGAAGCTCGCTTCGGTCCGTTTGGAGAAAGTCCTAATCTTGACGCAAGATTGGTGCACGGTTTGCGTCGAACATACTTGATGACGACATCACATGCCTGGATACAACCACATTAGCAACTTTTGATTCACAGGTGAAACAATCCTTTACCATGATTGTATTTGATTTGATGAACTGATGCTGCACCATGATGTGTGTTCATTGTCATTTTCAGAAATACATACATGGATCAAAACGAGTGTTAAAGACACATGCAAGGCATGGAGGACCAAAGAAGTTGATTGGGGGCCGAGTACAAGTATTCCCAACGTCCTCCACCAGGACACCGTGTTACTTTTGGCCCGAGGAAAGAAAGAGATCAAATCCAACACGTTTTGGGGCTGGATTCGGACTGCAACACTGCACCAACTTGCGACGGCCGCCACGACCTCATCCGAACTCCATTTTGGGCGTTCAAGTACTCCATGGAATCCTTATGAAGTCTATATTCATATGGATTCGGACTCATGTCTATATCTCTCCTGAGGCGTCCGCAATGATCAAATTACTACTAAGAGGTTTTTCTGTCAAAGGTGCTGCGTCGCCTTATTTTGTTTCGATGGGCCGTGTATCAAGTCGGGTCCATTAGGGACGTGTCCTAGGGTTGGAGCACGACCCCAACACCCTGGTGGTCGTCCTTCCACCTTCATATACCCCTTAGCCGCCACCAAGAACAGTTGGGTTTTGTTTTGTTGAAAGTTTAGCCATTGCTACTTCTTTGTAGACGCGTGTGTTGACTAGACCATCCGTTCTACTTGATTCAGAACCCCAACTTTGTAAGTTCGGATTGGTTTTTCATCTCCATATTTGCAATTGAGTTGCTTGTTCTACTTGTTCTTGATTGTTCCTCGATTGCTTGCAGGAATTACCCTAGTGGTTTGGTTGATCGTGCTCCACAAGATTGCGGCGGCAGTTGGAGGTGGTGCATCGGTTGCTAAGGCGCAGCATCCTTGCACGGTTGTAGTCGGTCCGTGAACGTCATCTCCATCCCCAAATCGAGTTATCCACCTTCTCTCATCGAAAGATCGGGATTCACCCTAGCGTGTTCATATCAAAACTATTGGCTCGGAAATCATTTTGGACGCACCCGATGGAACTCCTAGGTGACGTGGGTCATGTGAAACCTCACTTGTTTCCTTACGGAGATAGTGTTAGTGTCGGTGCAAGATAAGTGCACTGTTTGCGCCAAACGTACCATCAGCTTAGAAATTGTTTTGGACACACTCGACGGAACTCCTAGGTGACGTGGGTCATGTGGAATCTCACTTCTTTTCCGTTTGGAGACAGTGTTAGTGTCGGTGCAAGATGGGTGCATGGTTTGCGCTAGATGTTCCATAGGCTTACAAATCGTTTTGGGTGCACCCGATGGTACCACTAGGTGACGAGGCTCAAGTGGAAGCTCGCTTCGGTCCGTTTGGAGAAAATGTTAATCTTGACGCAAGATAGGTGCACGGTTTGCATCGAACATACTTGATGATGACATCACATGCCTGGATACAACCACATTAGGAACTTTTGATACACAGGTGAAACAATCCTTTACCATGATTGTATTTGATTTGATGAATTGATGCCGCACCATGATCTGTGTTCATTGTCATTTTCAGAAATACATACATGGATCAAAAAGAGTGTTAAAGACACATGGAAGGCATGGAGGACCAAAGAAGTTGATTGGGGGCCGAGTACAAGTATTCCCAACGTCCTCTACCAGGACACTGTGTTACTTTTGGCCCAAGGAAAGAAAGAGATCAAATCCAACACGTTTTGGGGCTAGATTCGGACTGTAACACTGCACCAACTTGCGACGGCCGCCACGACCTCATCCGAACTCCATTTTGGGCGTTCAAGTACTCCATGGAATCCTTATGAAGTCTATTTTCATATGGATTTGGATTCATGTCGATATCTTTCCTGAGGCATCCGCAATGATCAAATTACTACTAAGAGGTTTTTCTGTCAAAGGTGCGGCATCGCCTTATTTTGTTCCGATGGGCCGTGTATCAAGTCAGGTCCATTAGGGATGCATCCTAGGGTTGGAGCACGACCCCAACACCCTGGTGGTCGTTCTTCCAGCTTCATATACCCCTTAGCCGCCACCAAGAACAGTTGGATATTGTTTTGTTGAAAGTTTAGCCATTGCTACTTCTTTGTAGACGCATGTGTTGACTAGACCATCCATTCTACTTGATTCAGAACCCCAACTTTGTGAGTTCAGATTGGTTTTTCATCTCCATATTTGCAATTGAGTTGCTTGTTCTACTTGTTCTTGATTGTTCCACGATTGCTTGCAGGAATTACCCTAGTGGTTTGGTTAATCGTGCTCCACAAGATCGCGACGGCCGTTGGAGGTGGTGCATCGGTTGCTAAGGCGCAGCATCCTTGGATGGTTGTAGTTGGTCCGTGAACATCATCTCCATCGCCAAATTGAGTTATCCACCTTCTCTCATCGAAAGATCGGGATTCACCCTAGCGGGTTCATATCAATACTATTGGCTCAGAAATCATTTTCGACGCACCCGATGAAACTCCTAGGTGACGTGGGTAATGTGAAACCTCACTTGTTTCCTTACGGAGACAGTGTTAGTGTCGGTGCAAGATAGGTGCACGGTTTGCGCCAAACACACCATCAGCTTAGAAATTATTTTGGACGCACCCAATGGTACTCCTAGGTGACGAGGCTCCAGTGAAAGCTCGTTTCAGTCCGTTTGGAGATAGTGCTAATCTTGACACAAGATAGGTGCATGGTTTTGCGTCGTACATATTGTAGGCTCGAAAATCATTTTGGACGCACCCGATGGAACTCCTAGGTGACGTGGGTCATGTGGAATCTCGCTTCTTTCCGTTTGGAGACAGTGTTAGTGTTGGTGCAAAATTGGAGCATGGTTTGCACTTGACGTACCATAGGCTCTGAAATCATTTTGGACGCACCCGATGGTGCTCTAGGTGATGAGGCTCAAGTGAAAGCTCGCTCTGTTTGGAGATAGTGCACGGTTTGCGTTGAACGTACCATAGGATCGGAAACCATTTTGGACGCACCCGATGGAACTCCTAGGTGACGTGGGTCATGTGGAATCTTGATTCTTTCTGTTTGGAGACATTGTTAGTGTCGGTGCAAGATAGGTACATGGTTTGCACTATACGTACCATAGGCTCAGAAATCATTTTGGACGCACTCGATGGTACCAATAGGTGACGAGGCTCAAGTGGAAGCTCATTTCGGCTTTTCGGATATAGTGCAAATCTTGATGCAAGATAGGTGCATGTTTTGCGATGAACGTACCATAGGATCAGAAATCAATTTGGACGAACCCGATGGAACTCCTAGGTGACGTGGGTCATGTGGAACCTCACTTGTTTCCTTACGGAGACAGTGTTAGTGTCGGTGCAAGATAGGTGCACAGTTTGCGCCAAACGTACCATCAGCTTAGAAATTGTTTTGGATGCACCCGATGGTACTTCTAGGTGACGAGGCTCAAGTGAAAACTTGTTTTAGTCCGTTTGGAAATAGTGCTAATCCTGACGCAAGATTGGTGCATAGTTTTGCGTCGTACATACCATATTCTCAAAAATCCTTTTGGACGCACCCGATGGAACTCCTAGGTGACGTGGGTCATGTGGAATCTCGCTTCTTTCTGTTTGGAGACAGTGTTAGTGTCGGTGCAAAATTGGTGCATAGTTTGCGCTAGACGTACCATAGGCTCTAAAATCATTTTGGACGCACCCGATGGTGCCCTAGGTGATGAGGCTCAAGTGAAAGCTCGCTCCGTTTAGAGATAGTGCTAATCTTGACGCAAGATAGGTGCACGATTTGCGTCGAACGTACCATAGGCTCGGAAATAATTTTGGACGCACCAGAAGGAACTCCTAGGTGACATGGGTCATGTGGAATCTCACATCTTTCCGTTTGGAGACAGTTTTAGTGTCGGTGTAAGATAGGTGCATGGTTTGAGCTAGACGTACCATAGGCTCAGAAAATCGTTTTCGACGCACTCGATGGTACCACTAGGTGATGAGGCTCAAGTGGAAGCTCGTTTCGGTCAGTGAGGAGATAATGCTATTGTTGATGCAAGATAGGTGGACCGTTTGCGTCGAACGTATCATAGGCTCGAAAATCATTTTGGACGCACCTAATGGAACTCCTAGGTGACGTGGCTCATGTGGAATCTCGCTCCTTTCCGTTTGGAGACAGTGTTAGTGTCAGTGCAAGATAGGTGCATGGTTTGCGCTAGACGTACCATTGGCTCATATATCATTTTGGACGCACTCGATCGTACCAATAAGTGACGAGGCTCAAGTGGAAGCTCATTTCAGTGTTTTGGAGATAATGCTAATCTTGACGCATGATAGGTGCATGGTTTGCGTCGAACGTACCATAGGATCGGAAATCATTTTGGACACACCGGATGCAACTCCTAGGTGACGTGGGTCATGTGGAATCTCACTTCTCTCCATTTAGAGACAGTGTTAGTGTCGGTGCAAGATAGGTGAATGGTTTGCGCTAGACGTACCATCGGCTCATAAATCATTTTGGACGCACTCAATGGTACCACTAGGTAACGAGGCTCAAGTGGAAGATCGTTTCGGCCTTTCGGATATATAGTGCTAATCTTGACGCAAGATAGGTGCACGGTTTGCGTTGAACGTACCATAGGATTAGAAACCATTTTGGACGCACCCGATGGAACTCCTAGGTGACGTGGGTCATGTGGAATCTTGCTTCTTTCCCTTTGGAGACATTGTTAGTGTTGGTGCAAGATAGGTGCATGGTTTGCACTAGACATACCATAGGGTCAGAAATCATTTTGGACGCACTCGATGGTACCAATAGGTGATGAGGCTCAAGTGGAAGCTCGTTTTGGCCTTTCGGACATAGTGCTAATCTTGATGCAAGATAGGTGCATGGTTTGCGACGAACGTACCATAGGATCAGAAATCAATTTGGACGCACCCGATGGAACTCCTAGGTGACGTGGTTCATGTGGAACCTCACTTGTTTCCTTACGGAGACAGTGTTAGTGTCAGTGCAAGAAAGGTCAATTGTTTTGTCTTGCTCTCAATGCTGAAAAAGAGATTCTATTATCTGTGAATAAGAATGATGTGACCCATATTGTCCAAAATTTATCCACTCTGCATTCTAATGAAGAGCAACAAATAGTGGAACACACTACTTATTTTCCTTTGTCACAAAATGAATTACTTGCTGTTCCTTGTGATAAAGAGGAGTTGTGTGATGATGATTCTTTTACTCCTATGCCACAAGTAGCGAATAAGTGTGATACTTTTAGTTTGGAACCATACAAATGTGCTGAAGATAAGCTTTTTCATCCTATTACATGTGCACAAGATGAACTGAATTTGCTATCATTTTTAAATACTTTGGGTTATATTGAATTTGATATTCTGTGTAATCTAAATTGTCTAAAAGAGAAACTTAAATTTGATTCTGGTTTGCCAAGTTTTAATCATTGTTCGCTTTATGCAATTGGCAAATATGACAGCAAAGGAGAATATCTGGTGCATAAAGTTTATATTTGCTCTAATCTGAAATATCCTTTTGGGCCACAATACCTTGATCAAATTGAGGGCTGCACTAACACTAATGATGTCTTGCAAAGTTTTCCTAGTTTTTCCCATATGCAACAGGATAAATATCAAGAAGGAGAGCACGGTTCACTTTTACCTACAACACATCCTCCAACAAAGGTCAAACCGAGGACGGTTTACTGTCAAGAAGGGGAGAATGATGAGGACATCATTGGCTCAAATATGACCATGCCAACCACTTCTATACCAAAGGTGCAACCGTTCTATATGAGGCTTATCATTGATGCATTTGATGAATTGGTGCTCCACCATAAAATGTGTATATTTTCATTTTCAGAATTACTTACATGGATCAAGGGAAGGTTTGATTGCATATGGAAAGCATGGAAGGTTAATGAAGTTTATTGGGGACCAAATCCAAGTATTCCCAACGTCCTCCACCTGGACACCACGTCACTTTTGGTCCAAGGAAAGAAAGAGATCAAATCCAACACGTTTTGGGGCTGGATTCGGACTCTAGGACAGCTCCAACTTGTGATGTTCACCATGGTCGCATACGGACTCGGATTGGGGCGTTCAAGTACTTCATGGAATCCTTATGAAGTCTATTTTCACATGGATCTAGAATCATGTCCATAACTGTTCTGAGGCGGCCACAATGACCGAATTACTACTGAGGGGTTTTCTGTTCAAAGGTGCTGCGTCGCCTTAGTTTGGTCCAACGGGCCGTGTATCAAGTTGGGTCCATTAGGGACGCGTCCTAGGGTTGGAGCACGACCCCAACACCCTGGTGGTCATCCTTCCACCTTTATATACCCCTTAGCTGCCACCAAGAACAGTTGGGTTTTGTTTAGATCAAGTTTAGCTCTCGCTACTTGCTTGTAAGCGCGCGTGCTGGATCAGCCGCCCGTCTTCTTGTCTTCGGAACCCCACCTTAATTGAGATTGAGTTTGAAACTTTCATCTACATCTAGTAATTCAGTACTTGCTATACTTCTTCGTGCTAGTTTTTCAATTGCTTGCAGGACGAGTGCCCTAATGGCCGGTGACGCACTCCACAAGATCGTGACAGCTGTTGGAGGTGGTGTATCGGTTGCTAAGGCGCAGCTTGGAAGGCTGTAGTCGGGCCGTGAATGTCGTCTCCACCCATCAATCGAGTTATCCCACACCTCTCATCGAAAGATCGGGAACAAACCCTAGCGGGATCATATCAGTTTTGGATGCACCCGATGGAACTCCTAGGTAACGTGGGTCATGTAGAATCTCACTTCTTTCCGTTTGGAGGCAGGGTTAGTGTCGGTGCAAGATAGGTGCATGGTTTGCGCTGGACGTACCATAGGCTCATAAATCATTTTGGACGCACTCGATGGTACCACTAGGTAACGAGGCTCAAGTGGAAGATCGTTTCGGCCTTTCGGACATATTGTGCTAATCTTGACGCAAGATAGGTGCACGGTTTGCGTTGAACGTACCATAGGATTAGAAACCATTTTGGACGCACCCGATGGAACACCTAGGTGACGTGGGTCATGTGGAATGTCGATTCTATCCGTTTGGAGACATTGTTAGTGTCGATGCAAGATAGGTGCATGGTTTGCACTAGACGTACCATAGGCTCAAAAATCATTTTGGACGCACTCGATGGTACCAATAGGTGACGAGGCTCAAGTGAAAGCTCGTTTCGTCCTTTTAGACATAGTGCTAATCTTGATGCAAGATAGGTGCACGGTTTGCGATGAACGTACCATAGGATCGGAAACCATTTTGGACGCACCCAATGTAACTCCTAGGTGACGTGGGTCATGTGGAATCTCACTTCTTTTCTATTTGGAGATAGTATTAGTGTCGGTGCAAGATAGGTGCATGGTTTGCGCTAGATGTACCATAGGCTTATAAATCGTTTTGGACGCACTCGATGGTACCACTAGGTTCTGAGGCTCAAGTGGAAGCTCGCTTCGGTCCGTTTGGAGAAAGTGCTAATCTTGACGCAAGATAGGTGCACGGTTTACGCTGAACATCCTATTGGCTCGGAAATCATTTTGGATGCACCCGATGGAACTCCTAGGGACGTGGGTCATGTGGAACCTCACTTGTTTCCTTACGGAGACAGTGTTAGTGTCGGTGCAAGATAGGTGCACGGTTTGCGCCAAACTACCATCCGCTTAGAAATCATTTTGGATGCACCCGATGGTACTCCTAGGTGACATGGGTCATGTGAAATCTCACTTCTCTCCATTTAGAGACAGTGTTAGTGTCGATGCAAGATAGGTGCATGGTTTGCGCTAGATGTACCATAGGCTTACAAATCGTTTTGGACACACCCAATGGTACCACTAGGTGACGAGGCTCAGGTGGAAGCTCGTTTCGGCCCGTTTGGAGACAGTGCTAATCTTGACGCAAGATAGATGGACGGTTTGCGTCGAACGTACCATAGGCTCGGCAATCATTTTGGATGCACCCGATGGAACTCCTAGGTGACGTGAGTCATGTAGAATCTCACTTGTTTCCATTTGGAGGCTGGGTTAGTGTCGGTGCAAGATAGGTGCATGGTTTGCGCTGCACGTACTATAGGCTCATAAATCATTTTGGACGCACTCGATGGTACCACTAGGTAATGAGGCTCAAGTGGAAGATCATTTCCGCCTTTCGGACATATAGTGCTAATCTTGACGCAAGATAGGTGCACGGTTTAAGTTGAACATACCATAGGATAGGAAACCATTTTGGACGCACCCGATGGAACTCCTAGGTGATGTGGGTCATGTGGAATCTCGCTTCTTTCCTTTTGGAGACATTGTTAGTGTCGATGTAAGATAGGTGCATGGTTTGCACTGGACGTACCATAGGCTTAGAAATCATTTTGGACGCACTCGATGGTACCAATAGGTGATGCGTCTCAAGTGGAAGCTCGTTTTGGCCTTTCGAACATAGTGCTAATATTGATGCAAGATAGATGCACAGTTTGCGATGAACGTACCATAGGATCAGAAATGAATTTGGACGCACCCGATGGAACTCCTAGGTGACGTGGGTCATGTGGAATCTCACTTCTTTTTCGTTTGGAGACAATTTTAGTGTCGGTGCAAGATAGGTGCATGGTTTGCGCTAGATGTACCATAGGCTTACAAATCATTTTGGACGCACCCGATGGTACAACTAGGTTACGAGGCTCAAGTGGAAGCTCGCTTCGGTCCGTTCGGAGAAAGTGCTAATCTTGACGCAAGATAGGTGCACGGTTTGCGTCGAACATACTATTGGCTCGGAAATCATTTTGGACGCACCCAATGGAACTCCTAGGTGACGTGGGTCATGTGGAACCTCACTTGTTTCCTTATGGGGACAGTGTTAGTGTCGGTGTAAGAAAGGTGCACGGTTTGCGCAAAATGTACCATCACCTTAGAAATCATTTTGGACGCACCCGATGGTACTCCTAGGTGACGTGGGTCATGTGGAATCTCACTTCTCTCCGTTTAGAGACAGTGTTAGTGTCGGTGCAAGATAGGTGCATGGTTTGCGCTAGACGTACCATAGGCTTATAAATCATTTTGGACGCACTCGATGGTACCAATAGGTGACGAGGCTCAAGTGGAAGCTCGTTTCGGCCTTTCGAACATAGTGCTAATCCTGATGCATGATGGGTGCACGGTTTGCGACGAATGTACCACAAGATCATAAATGAATTTGGACGCACCCGATGGAACTCCTAGGTGACGTGGGTCATGTGGAATCTCACTTCTCTCCATTTAGAGATAGTGTTAGTGTCGGTGCAAGATAGGAGCATGGTTTGCGCTACATGTACCACAGGCTTACAAATCGTTTTGGACACACCCGATGGCACCACTAGGTTACGAGGCTCAAGTGGAAGCTCGCTTTGGTCCGTTTGGAGAAAGGGCTAATCTTGACGCAAGATAGGTGCACGGTTTGCGTCGAACATACTATTGGCTCAGAAAATCATTTTGGACGCACCCGATGGAACTCCTAGGTGACGTGGGTCATGTGGAACCTCACTTGTTTCCTTATGGAGACAGTGTTAGTGTCGGTGTAAGATAGGTGCACGGTTTTCGCCAAACGTACCATCACCTTAGAAATCATTTTGGATAGACCCGATGGTACTCCTAGGTGACGTGGGTCATGTGGAATCTCACTTCTCTCCATTTAGAGACAGTGTTAGTGTCGGTGCAAGATAGGTGCATGGTTTGCGCTAGATGTACCATAGGCTTACAAATCATTTTAGACACACCCAATGGTACCACTAGGTGACGAGGCTTAGGTGGAAGCTCGTTTCAGCCCGTTTGGAGACAGTGCCAATCTTGACGCAAGATAGGTGCATGGTTGTCGCTAGATGTATCAGAGGCTTACAAATCGTTTTGGACGCACCGGATGGTACCACTAGGTTACGAGGCTCAGGTGGAAGCTCGCTTTGGTCCGTTTGGAGAAAGTGCTAATCTTGATGCAAGATAGGTGCACGGTTTACGCCAAACATGCTATTGTCTCGGAAATAATTTTCGACACATCCCGTGGAATTCCTAGGTGACGTGGGTCATTTGGAACCTCACTTCTTTCCTTATGGAGACAGTGTTAGTGTCGTTGCAAGATAGGTGTATGGTTTGCGCTGGACGTACCATAGGCTCATAAATCATTTTGGACGCACTCGATGGTACCACTAGGTAACGAGGCTCAAGTGGAAGATCGTTTCGGCCTTTTGGACATATAGTGCTAATCTTGACGCAAGATAGGTGCACGGTTTGTGTTGAACATACCATAGGATCGGAAACCATTTTGGACGCACCCGATGGAACTCCTTGGAGACGTGGGTCATGTGGAATCTCGCTTCTTTTTGTTTGGAGACATTGTTAGTGTCGATGCAAGATAGGTGCATGGTTTGCACTGGACGTACCATAGGCTCAGAAATCATTTTGGACGCACTCGATGGTACCAATAGGTGACGCGTCTCAAGTGGAAGCTCGTTTTGGCCTTTCGAACATAGTGCTAATATTGATGCAAGATAGATGCACAGTTTGCGACGAACGTACCATAGGATCAGAAATGAATTTGGACGCACCCGATGGAACTCCTTGGTGACGTGGGTCATGTGGAATCTCACTTCCTTTCCGTTTGGAGACAATTTTAGTGTCGGTGCAAGATAGGTGCATGGTTTGCGCTAGATGTACCATAGGCTTACAAATCGTTTTGGACGCACCCGATGATACAACTAGGTTACGAGGGTCAAGTGGAAGCTCGCTTCGGTCCGTTCGGAGAAAGTGCTAATCTGGACGCAAGATAGGTGCACGGTTTGCGTCGAACATACTATTGGCTCATAAATCATTTTAGACGCACTCGATGGTACCACTAGGTAACGAGGCTCAAGGTGAAGATCGTTTCGGCCTTTCGGGCATATAGTGCTAATCTTGACGCAAGATAGGTGCACGGTTTGCGTTGAACATACCATAGGATCGGAAACCATTTTGGACGCACCCGATGAAACTCCTAGGTGACGTGGGTCATGTGGAATCTCGCTTCTTTCTGTTTGGAGACATTATTAGTGTCGATGCAAGATAGGTGCATGGTTTGCACTGGACGTACCATAGGCTTAGAAATCATTTTGGACACACTCGATGGTACCAATAGGTGATGCGTCTCAAGTGGAAGCTCGTTTTGGCCTTTCGAACATTGTGCTAATATTGATGCAAGATAGATGCACAGTTTGCGATGAACGTACCATAGGATCAGAAATGAATTTGGACGCACCCGATGGAACTCCTAGGTGACGTGGGTCATGTGGAATCTCACTTCTTTTTCGTTTGGAGATAGTGTTAGTGTCGGTGCAAGATAGGTGCATGGTTTGCGCTAGATGTACCATAGACTTACAAATCGTTTTGGACGCACCCGATGGTACAACTAGGTTACGAGGCTCAAGTGGAAGCTCGCTTCGGTCCATTCGGAGAAAGTGCTAATCTTGAGGCAAGATAGGTGCACGGTTTGCGTCGAACATACTATTGGCTCGGAAATCATTTTGGACGCACCCAATGGAACTCCTAGATGACGTGGGTCATATGGAACCTCACTTGTTTCCTTATGGAGACAGTGTTAGTGTCGGTGTAAGAAAGGTGCACGGTTTGCGCCAAATGTACCATCACCTTAGAAATCATTTTGGACGGACCCGATGGTACTCCTAGGTGACGTGGGTCATGTGGAATCTCACTTCTCTCCATTTAGAGACAGTGTTAGTGTCGGTGCAAGATAGGTGCATGGTTTGCGCTAGATGTACCATAGGCTTACAAATTGTTTTGGACACACCTAATGGTACCACTATGTGACGAGGCTCAGGTGGAAGCTCGTTTCGGCCCGTTTGGAGACAGTGCCAATCTTGACGCAAGATAGGTGCATGGTTGTCGCTAGATGTACCATAGGCTTACAAATCGTTTTGGACGCACCGGATAGTACCACTAGGTTACGAGGCTCGGTGGAAGCTCGCTTTGGTCGGTTTGGAGAAAGTGCTAATCTTGATGCAAGATAGGTGCACGGTTTACGCCGAACATGCTATTGGCTCAGAAATCATTTTCGACGCATCCCGTGGAATTCCTAGGTGACGTGGGTCATGTGGAACCTCACTTCTTTGCTTATGGAGACAGTGTTAGTGTCGGTGCAAGATAGGTCTATGGTTTGCGCTGGACGTACCATAGGCTCATAAATCATTTTAGACCCACTCGATGGTACCACTAGGTAACGAGGCTCAAGTGGAAGATCGTTTCGGCCTTTCGGGCATATAGTGCTAATCTTGACGCAAGATAGGTGCATGGTTTGCGTCGAACATACTATTGGCTCGGAAATCATTATGGACGCACCCGATGGAACTCCTAGGTGACGTGGGTCATGTGGAACCTCACTTGTTTCCTTACGGAGATAGTGTTAGTGCCGGTGTAAGATAGGTGCACGGTTTGCGCCAAACGTACCGTCACCTTAGAAATCATTTTGGACGGACCCGATGGTACTCCTAGGTGACGTGGGTCATGTGGAATCTCACTTCTCTCCATTTAGAGACAGTGTTAGTGTCGGTGCAGGATAGGTGCATGGTTTGCGCTAGATGTACCATAGGCTTACAAATCGTTTTGGACACACCCAATGGTACCACTAGGTGACGAGGCTCAGGTGGAAGCTCGTTTCGGCCCGTTTGGAGACAGTGCCAATCTTGACGCAAGATAGGTGCATGGTTGTCGCTAGATGTACCATAGGCTTACAAATCGTTTTGGACGCACCGGATGGTACCACTAGGTTACAAGGCTCAGGTGGAAGCTCGCTTCGGTCGGTTTGGAGAAAGTGCTAATCTAGATGCAAGATAGGTGCATGGTTTACGCCGAACATGCTATTGGCTCGGAAATCATTTCCGACGCATCCCGTGGAATTCCTAGGTGACGTGGGTCATGTGGAACCTCACTTCTTTGCATATGGAGACAGTGTTAGTGTCGGTGCAAGATAGGTGTATGGTTTGCGCTGGACGTACCATAGGCTCATAAATCATTTTGGACGCACTCGATGGTACCACTAGGTAACGAGGCTCAAGTGGAAGATCGTTTCGGCCTTTCGGGCATATAGTGCTAATCTTGACGCAAGATAGGTGCATGGTTTGCGTCGAACATACTATTGGCTCGGAAATCATTATGGACGCACCCGATGGAACTCCTAGGTGACGTGGGTCATGTGGAACCTCACTTGTTTCCTTATGGAGATAGTGTTAGTGTCGGTGTAAGACAGTTGCACGGTTTGCGCCAAACGTACCATCACCTTAGAAATCGTTTTGGACGCACCCGATGGTACTCCTAGGTGACGTGGGTCATGTGGAATCTCACTTCTCTCCATTTAGAGACAGTGTTAGTGTCGGTGCAGGATAGGTGCATGGTTTGCGCTAGATGTACCATAGGCTTACAAATCGTTTTGGACACACCCAATGGTACCACTAGGTGACGAGGCTCAGGTGGAAGCTCGTTTCGGCCCGTTTGGAGACAGTGCCAATCTTGACGCAAGATAGGTGCACAGTTTGCGTCGAACATACCATAGGCTCGGCAATCGTTTTGGATGCACCCGATGGAACTCCTAGGTGACGTGGGTCATGTGGAACCTCACTTGTTTCCTTATGGAGATAGTGTTAGTGTCGGTGTAAGACAGTTGCACGGTTTGCGCCAAACGTACCATCACCTTAGAAATCGTTTTGGACGCACCCGATGGTACTCCTAGGTGACGTGGGTCATGTGGAATCTCACTTCTCTCCGTTTAGAGACTGTGTTAGTGTCGGTGCAAGATAGGTGCATGGTTTGCGCTAGATGTACGGTAGGCTCATAAATCATTTTGGACGCACTCGATGGAACCACAAGATAACGAGGCTCAAGTGGAAGATCATTTCGGCCTTTTGGACATACAGTGCTAATCTTGACGCAAGATAGGTGTACGGTTTGCGTTGAACGTACCATAGGACCAGAAACCATTTTGGACGCACCCGATGGAACTCCTAGGTGACGTGGGTCATGTGGAATCTCGCTTCTTTCCGTTTGGAGGCAGGGTTAGTGTCGGTGCAAGATGGGTGCATGGATTGCGCTGGACGTACCATGGGCTCATAAATCATTTTAGACGCACTCAATGGTACCACAAGGTAACGAGGCTCAAGTGGAAGATCATTTCGGCCTTTTGGACATACAGTGCTAATCTTGACGCAAGATAGGTGTATGGTTTGCGACGAACGTACCACATGATCATAAATGAATTTGGACGCACCCGATGGAACTCCTAGGTGACGTGGGTCATGTGGAATCTCACTTCCTTTCCGTTTGGACACAGTGTTAGTGTCGGTGCAAGATAGGTGCATGGTTTCGCGCTAGATGTACCATAGGCTTACAAATCGTTTTGGATGCACCCGATGGTACAACTAGGTTACGAGGCTCAAGTGGAAGCTCGCTTCGGTCCGTTCGGAGAAAGTGCTAATCTTGACGCAAGATAGGTGCACGGTTTGCGTCGAACATACTATTGGCTCAGAAAACATTTTGGACGCACCCGATGGAACTCCTAGGTGACGTGGGTCATGTGGAACCTCACTTGTTTCCTTACGGAGACTGTGTTAGTGTCGGTGTAAGATAGGTGCACGGTTTGCGCCAAACGTACCATCACCTTAGAAATCATTTTTGACGCACCCGATTGTACTCCTAGGTGACGTGGGTCATGTGGAATCTCACTTCTCTCTAGTTAGAGATAGTGTTAGTGTCGGTGCAAGATAGGTGCATGGTTTGCGCTACATGTACCATAGGCTTACAAATCATTTTGGACACACCCGATGGTACAACTAGGTTACGAGGCTCAAGTGGAAGCTCGCTTCGGTCCGTTTGGAGAAAGGGCTAATCTTGACGCAAGATAGGTGCACGGTTTGCGTCGAACATACTATTGGCTCAGAAATCATTTTGGACGCACCCAATGGAACTCCTAGGTGATGTGGGTCATGTGGAACCTCACTTGTTTCCTTATGGAGACCGTGTTAGTGTCGGTGTCAGATAGGTGCACGGTTTGCGCCAAACGTACCATCACCTTAGAAATCATTTTGGATAGACCCGATGGTACTCCTAGTCGACATGGGTCATGTGGAATCTCACTTCTCTCCATTTAGAGACAGTGTTAGTGTCGGTGCAAGATAGGTGCTTGGTTTGCGCTAGATGTACCATAGGCTTACAAATCATTTTTGACACACCCAATGGTACCACTAGGTGACGAGGCTCAGGTGGAAGCTCGTTTCGGCCCTTTTGGAGACAGTGCTAATCTTGACGCAAGATAGGTGCATGGTTGTCGCTAGATGTACCAGAGGCTTACAAATCATTTTGGACGCACCGGATGGTACCACTAGGTTACGAGGCTCAGGTGGAAGCTCGCTTCGGTCCGTTTGGAGAAAGTGCTAATCTTGATGCAAGATAGGTGCACGGTTTACGCCGAACATGCTATTGGCTCGGAAATCATTTTCAACGCATCCCGTGGAATTCCTTGGTGACGTGGGTCATGTGGAACCTCACTTCTTTCCTTATGGAGACAGTGTTAGTGTCGGTGCAAGATAGGTGTATGGTTTGCGCTGGACGTACCATAGGCTCATAAATCATTTTGGACGCACTCGATGGTACCACTAGGTAATGAGGCTCAAGTGGAAGATCGTTTTGGCCTTTTGGACATATAGTGCTAATCTTGACGCAAGATAGGTGCACGGTTTGTGTTGAACATACCATAGGATCGGAAACCATATTGGACGCACCCGATGGAACTCCTTGGTGACGTGGGTCATGTGGAATCTCGCTTCTTTCTGTTTGGAGACATTGTTAGTGTCGATGCAAGATTGGTGCATGGTTTGCACTGGACGTACCATAGGCTCAGAAATCATTTTGGACGCACTCGATGGTACCAATAGGTGACGCGTCTCAAGTGGAAGCTCGTTTTGGCCTTTCGAACATAGTGCTAATATTGATGCAAGATAGATGCACAGTTTGCGACGAACGTACCATAGGATCAGAAATGAATTTGGACGCACCCGATGGAACTCCTAGGTGACGTGGGTCATGTGGAATCTCACTTCCTTTCTGTTTGGAGACAGTGTTAGTGTCGGTGCAAGATAGGTGCATGGTTTGCGCTAGATGTACCATAGGCTTACAAATCATTTTGGACGCACCCGAAGGTACAACTAGGTGACGAGGCTAAAGTGGAAGCTCGCTTCGGTCCATTTGGAGAAAGTGCTCATCTTGACGCAAGATAGGTGCACTATTTGCGTCAAACATATTATTGGCTCAGAAATCATTTTGGACGCACCCGATGGAACTCCTAGGTGACGTGGGTCATGTGGAATCTCACTTCTTTTTCGTTTGGAGACAGTGTTAGTGTCGGTGCAATATAGGTGCACGATTTACGCTAGATGTACCATAGGCTTACAAATCATTTTGGACGCACCTAATGGTACAACTACGTTACGAGGCTCAAGTGGAAGCTCGCTTCGGTCCGTTTGGAGAAAGTGCTAATCTTGACGCAAGATAGGTGCACGGTTTGCGTCGAACATACTATTGGCTCGGAAAACATTTTGGACGCACCCGATGGAACTCCTAGGTGACGTGGGTCATGTGGAACCTCACTTGTTTCCTTACGGAGACAGTGTTAGTGTCGGTGTAAGATAGGTGCACGGTTTGCGCCAAACGTACCATCACCTTAGAAATCATTTTGGACGCACCCGATGGTACTCCTAGGTGACGTGGGTCATGTGGAATCTCACTTCTCTCCATTTAGAGATAGTGTTAGTGTCGGTGCAAGATAGGTGCATGGATTGCGCTACATGTACCATAGGCTTACAAATCGTTTTGGACACACCCGATGGTACAACTAGGTTACGAGGCTCAAGTGGAAGCTCGCTTCGGTCCGTTTGGAGACAGTGCCAATCTTGACGCAAGATAGGTGCATGGTTGTCGCTAGATGTACCAGAGGCTTACAAATCGTTTTGGACGCACCGGATGGTACCACTAGGTTACGAGGCTCAGGTGGAAGCTCGCTTTGGTCCGTTTGGAGAAAGTGCTAATCTTGATGCAAGATAGGTGCACGGTTTATGCCGAACATGCTATTGGCTCGGAAATCATTTTCAACGCATCCCGTGGAATTCCTAGGTGACGTGGGTCATGTGGAACCTCACTTCTTTCCTTATGGAGATAGTGTTAGTGTCGGTGCAAGATAGGTGCATGGTTTGCGCTGGACGTACCTGATATGAACCCGCTAGGGTGAGTCCCGATCTTTCGATGAGAGAAGGTGGATAACTCAATTTGGGGATGGAGATGACGTTCACGGCCCGACTACAACCATCCAAGGATGCTGCGCCTTAGCAACCGATACACCACCTCCAACGGTTGTCGCGATCTTGTGGAGCACGATCAACCAAACCACTAGGGTAATTCCTGCAAGCAATCGAGGAACAAGCAAGAACAAGTAGAACAAGCAACTCAATTGCAAATATGGAGATGAAAAACCAATCTGAACTCACAAAGTTGGGGTTCTGAATCGAGTAGAACGGATGGTCTAGTCGACACACGCGTCTACAAGGAAGTAGCAATGGCTAAACTTTCAACAAACAAAACCCAACTGTTCTTGGTGGCGGCTAAGGGGTATATGAAGGTGGAAGGACGACCACCAGGGTGTTGGGGTCGTGCTCCAACCCTAGGACGCGTCCCTAATGGACCCAACTTGATACACGGCCCATTGGACCAAACTAAGGCGACACAGCACCTTTGAACAGAAAACCTCTCGGTAGTCCTTCGGTCATTGCGGCCGCCTCAGAACAGTTATGGACATGATTCTAGATCCATGTGAAAATAGACTTCATAAGGATTCCACGAAGTACTTGAACGCCCCAATCCGAGTCCGTATGCGACCGTGGTGAACATCACAAGTTGGAGCTATCCTGGAGTCCGAATCCAGCCCCAAAACGTGTTGGATTTGATCTCTTTCTTTCCTTGGACCAAAAGTGACGTGGTGTCCAGGTGGAGGACGTTGGGAATACTTGGATTTGGTCCCCAATCAACTTCATTAACCTTCCATGCTTTCCATATGCAATCAAACCTTCCCTTGATCCATGTAAGTAATTCTGGAAATGAAAATATACACATTTTATGGTGGAGCACCAATTCATCAAATGCATCAATGATAAGCCTCATATAGAATGGTTGCACCTTTGGTATAGAAGTGGTTGACATGGTCATATTTGAGCCAATGATGTCCTCATCATTCTCCCCTTCTTAACAGCAAACCGTCCTCGGTTTGACCTTTGTTGGAGGATGTGTTGTAGGTAAAAGTGAACCATGCTCCGCTTCTTGATATTTATCCTGTTGCATATGGAAAAAACTAGGGAAACTTTGCAAGACATCATTAGTGTTAGTGCAGCCCTCAATTTGATCAAGGTATTGTGGCCCAAAAGGATATTTCAAATTAGAGCAAATATAAACTTTATGCACCAAATATTCTCCTTTGCTGTCATATTTGCCAATTGCATGAAGTGAACAATGATTAAAACTTGGCAAACCAGAATTAAATTTAAGTTTCTCTTTTAGACAATTTAGATTACACATAATATCAAATTCAATATAACCCAAAGTATTTAAAGAGGATAGCAAATTCAGTTCATCTTGTGCACATGTAATAGGATGAAAAAGCTTATCTTCAGCACACTTGTATGGTTCCAAACCAAAAGTATCACAATTATTCGCTACTTGTGGCATAGGAGTAAAAGAATCATTAGCACACAACTCCTCTTTATCACAAGGAACAGCAAGTAATTCATTTTGTGACAAAGGAAAATCAGTAGTGGGTTCCACTATTTGTTGCTCTTCATTAGCATGCAGAGTGGACAAATTTTGGACATTATGGGTCACATCATTCTTATTCACAGATAATAGAATCTCTTTTTCAGCATTGAGAGCAAGACAAAACAATTGACCAATATGGCTATAAGAATTGCTAATTAACAAGGTTTGAATTTCAGAATTGAGCCCTCTCATGAACCTACTCATAACATCTTCCATGCATTCATCTAATCCACTAAACATGAAACAAATCTTAAAATCATGGTAGTATTGTTTCACAATCTTACTACCCTGCTTCAACTTGTCTAATTTTGCAAGCAAATAATCAGCATAATATGCTGGAATGAATGCATCTCTAAAAATAAATTTGAAGTCTTCCCAAGATTCTAGAACTTTCTTGTGCCTACAAATGTGTTTCCATTCTAGCAAAGCAAATTCAGTCAAAACATTGGAGGCAATATAAATCTTTTGTTTCTCAGACAGGTCATGCTAATGAAATTCATTATCTACTTTTAGCTCCCAATCAATGTAAGCTTTAGGATCAAACTTACCATCATATACCGGCAAGTATTGAATGACATCCTGAATATGAGGGTCTAATTTCAACAGCTCAAAAATCTTCGTATCACCTGCCATGATTAGTAGAAAACAAGAAACACAAAAATAATATGTATCGTCCTGTCAACTACTAGGATGTGTCGGTTGTAATTCTCTCAAACTCAACTTGTTTAAAACAAGCCCTTACAAGTTCTTACCAAGCCAAACAGGAGGTGACGGCAACCAACAAGTCTGCAACCGTGGAATGAAGTGTATCGGTGCCGCAACAACAACACATGTCAAGCTGTAGTCGAAATATGTGGAGCTATAGGTGGGCTGAAGCAAGGAAGTACTAGCACCACGTTAGTCACAAAAGCAAGCTGAATAATCGTTCAACGGCGGTACTGTGCTGGTCCTAGGCTAAACCATGCTAGAGACGTGAGCCTAGGCACAAAGGTAGTCACTGAAAAAGAGCAACTAGCACAGCACGAAGAAAATAACAGATTCAGCCCCATCTTTCTTCTCCTTCTCTTGTCTTTTTTTCTTCTTCTTCTTTTCTTTTTTTCGCAGAGCCCTAAATATTTTGTTTGGTACTATGACAACCCAAACAATAAGGCTATTGCACATAGCCCCTTCGAATTCAGATTTAACAACTCTTGTTATTACAGCAGATGCGGAAATCTCTAGGAAGATTGTGGAGTGCTCAGATCGAATTTTGCTACAAGGTCAGATCCGTTGGAAAGAAGACAACTTCAAGTTTTCAGATTGTATTTAAACTCCCAAATCAGACATCATATGGATCCGTGGTGGTAGAAACGCAGCAACGATGTATATGGTGATGGTGGATCTCGTGGTGACCAAAACGTGATAGAACTCAAAACTCTAAAGGAATAGACACTAAGACCAGCAACTCGACACAACCGATGCAACCAAAAACTCAACAAGCCCTAACTAAGCAGTGCTAGCAAAGGCTCAAAGGGTTTATAGGATTGTGGGTAAACTAAACTACTATATTTTTTTGGCTTTTCTGGACTATAGGAAAAATTAAAAACAGCGAAGGATTCGAAGTCTCTCACCGATAAACCTTGCTCTGATTACCAACTGATATGAACCCGCTAGGGTGAATCCCGATCTTTCGATGAGAGAAGGTGGATAACTCAATTTGGGGATGGAGATGACGTTCACGGCCCGACTACAACCATCCAAGGATGCTGCGCCTTAGCAACCGATACACCACCTCCAACGGCTGTCGCGATCTTGTGGAGCACGATCAACCAAACCACTAGGGTAATTCCTGCAAGCAATCGAGGAACAAGCAAGAACAAGTAGAACAAGCAACTCAATTGCAAATATGGAGATGAAAAACCAATATGAACTCACAAAGTTGGGGTTCTGAATCGAGTAGAACGGATGGTCTAGTCGACACACGCGTCTACAAGGAAGTAGCAATGGCTAAACTTTCAACAAACAAAACCCAACTGTTCTTGGTGGCGGCTAAGGGGTATATGAAGGTGGAAGGACGACCACCAGGGTGTTGGGGTCGTGCTCCAACCCTAGGACGCGTCCCTAATGGACCCAACTTGATACACGGCCCATTAGACCAAACTAAGGCGACACAGCACCTTTGAACAGAAAACCTCTCGGTAGTCCTTCGGTCATTGCGGCTGCCTCAGAACAGTTATGGACATGATTCTAGATCCATGTGAAAATAGACTTCATAAGGATTCCATGAAGTACTTGAACGCCCCAATCCGAGTCCGTATGCGACCGTGGTGAACATCACAAGTTGGAGCTGTCCTGGAGTCCGAATCCAGCCCCAAAACGTGTTGGATTTGATCTCTTTCTTTCCTTGGACCAAAAGTGACGTGGTGTCCAGGTGGAGGACGTTGGGAATACTTGGATTTGGTCCCCAATCAACTTCATTAACCTTCCATGCTTTCCATATGCAATCAAACCTTCCCTTGATCCATGTAAGTAATTCTGAAAATGAAAATATACACATTTTATGGTGGAGCACCAATTCATCAAATGCATCAATGATAAGCCTCATATAGAATGGTTGCACCTTTGGTATAGAAGTGGTTGACATGGTCATATTTGAGCCAATGATGTCCCCATCAGTACCATAGGCTCATAAATCATTTTGGACGCACTCGATGGTACCACTAGGTAATGAGGCTCAAGTGGAAGATCGTTTCGGCCTTTTGGACATATAGTGCTAATCTTGACGCAAGATAGGTGCACGGTTTGTGTTGAACATACCATAGGATCGGAAACCATTTTGGATGCACCCGATGGAACTCCTTGGTGACGTGGGTCATGTGGAATCTCGCTTCTTTCTGTTTGGAGACATTGATAGTGTCGATGCAAGATAGGTGCATGGTTTGCACTGGACGTACCATAGGCTCAGAAATCATTTTGGACGCACTCGATGGTACCAATAGGTGACGCGTCTCAAGTGGAAGCTCGTTTTGGCCTTTCGAACATAGTGCTAATATTGATGCAAGATAGATGCACAGTTTGCGACGAACGTACCATAGGATCAGAAATGAATTTGGACGCACCCGATGGAACTCCTAGGTGATGTGGGTCATGTGGAATCTCACTTCCTTTCTGTTTGGAGACAGTGTTAGTGTCGGTGCAAGATAGGTGCATGGTTTGCGCTAGATGTACCATAGGCTTACAAATCGTTTTGGACGCACCCGATGGTACAACTAGGTTACGAGGCTCAAGTGGAAGCTCGCTTCGGTCCGTTTGGAGAAAGTGCTCATCTTGGCGCAAGATAGGTGCACGGTTTGCGTCGAACAAACTATTGGCTCGGAAATCATTTTGGACGCACCCGATGGAACTCCTAGGTGACGTTGGTCATGTGGAACCTCACTTATTTCCTTACGGAGAAAGTGTTAGTGTCGGTGTAAGATAGCTGCACGGTTTGCGCCAAACGTACCATCACCTTAGAAATCATTTTGGACGCACCCGATGGTACTCCTAGGTGACGTGGGTCATGTGGAATCTCACTTCTCTCCGTTTAGAGACAGTGTTAGTGTCGGTGCAAGATAGGTGCATGGTTTGCACTAGATGTACCGTAGGCTTACAAATCATTTTGGACACACCCAATGGTACCACTAGGTGACGAGGCTCAGGTGGAAGCTCGTTTCGGCCCGTTTGGAGACAGTGCCAATCTTGACGCAAGATAGGTGCACGGTTTGCATCTAACGTACCATAGGCTTGGCAATCGTGTTGGATACATCCGATGGAACTCCTAGGTGACGTGGTTCATGTGGAATCTCACTTCTTTCCGTTTGGAGGCAGGGTTAGTGTCGGTGCAAGATGGGTGCATGGATTGCGCTGGACGTACCATAGGCTCACAAATCATTTTGGACGCACTCGATGGTACGACAAGGTAACGAGGCTCAAGTGGAAGATCGTTTTGGCCTTTTGGACATACAGTGCTAATCTTGACGCAAGATAGGTGCACGGTTTGCGTTGAACGTACCATAGGACCAGAAACCATTTTGGACGCACCCGATAGAACTCCTAGGTGACGTGGGTCATGTGGAATCTCGCTTCTTTCTATTTGGAGACATTGTTAGTGTCGATGCAAGATAGGTGCATGTTCGCACTAGATGTACCATAGGCTCAGAAATCATTTTGGACGCACTCGATGGTACCAATAGGTGACGAGGCTCAAGTGGAAGATCGTTTCGGCCTTTCGGACATAGTGCTAATCTTGATGCAAGATAGGTGCACGGTTTGCGATGAACATACCATAGGATCAGAAATCAATTTGGACGCACCCGATAGAACTCCTAGGTGACGTGGGTCATGTGGAATCTCACTTCTTTTCCGTTTGGAGACTGTGTTAGTGTCGGTGCAAGATAGGTGCATGGTTTGCGCTAGATGTACCATAGGCTTACAAATCGTTTTGGACGCACCCGATGGTACAACTAGGTTACGAGGCTCAAGTGGAAGCTCGCTTCGGTCCGTTTGGAAAAAGTGCTAATCTTGACGCAAGATAGGTGCACGGTTTGCGTCGAACAAACTATTGGCTCGGAAATCATTTTGGACGCACCTGATGGAACTCCTAGGTGACGTGGGTCATGTGGAACCTCACTTGTTTCCGTACGGAGACAGTGTTAGTGTCGGTGTAAGATAGGTGCACGGTTTGCGCCAAACGTACCATCACCTTAGAAATCATTTTGGACGCACCCGATGGAACTCCTAGGTGACGTGGGTCATGTGGAATCTCACTTCTCTCCGTTTAGAGACAGTGTTAGTGTCGGTGCAAGATAGGTGCATGGTTTGCACTAGATGTACCGTAGGCTTACAAATCATTTTGGACACACCCAATGGTACCACTAGGTGACGAGGCTCAGGTGGAAGCTCGTTTTGGCCCATTTGGAGACAGTGCCAATCTTGACGCAAGATAGGTGCACGGTTTGCATCTAACGTACCATAGGCTTGGCAATCGTTTTGGATACATCCGATGGAACTCCCTAGGTGACGTGGTTCATGTGGAATCTCACTTCTTTCCGTTTGGAGGCGGGGTTAGTGTCGGTGCAAGATGGGTGCATGGATTGTGCTAGATGTACCATAGGCTCACAAATCATTTTGGGCCGCACCGATGGTACCACAAGGTAACGAGGCTCAAGTGGAAGATCGTTTTGGCCTTTTGGACATACAGTGCTAATCTTGACGCAAGATAGGTGCACGGTTTTTGTGCTGAACGTACTATAGGACCGAAAACATTTTGGATGCACCCGATAGAACTCCTAGGTGACGTGGGTCATGTGGAATCTCGCTTCTTTCTATTTGGAGACATTGTTAGTGTCGATGCAAGATAGGTGCATGTTCGCACTAGATGTACCATAGGCTCGAGAAATCATTTTGGGCGCTTTTCGATGGTACCAATAGGTGACGAGGCTCAAGTGGAAGATCGTTTGACCTTTAGACATAGTGCTAATCTTGATGCAAGATAGGTGCACGGTTTGCACTAGATGTACCATAGGATCGAAAATCAATTTGGACGCACCCATAGAACTCCTAGGTGACGTGGGTCATGTGGAATCTCACTTCTTTTCCGTTTGGAGACAGTGTTAGTGTCGGTGCAAGATAGGTGCATGGTTTGCGCTAGATGTACCATAGGCTTACAAATCGTTTTGGATACATCCGATGGTACAACTAGGTTACGAGGTTCAAGTGGAAGCACGCTCTTTCCGTTTGGAAAAAGTGCTAATCTTGGCGCAAGATAGGTGCATGGTTTGCGCGAACAAACTATTGGCTCGAAATCATTTTGGGCGCTTTTGATGGAACTCCTAGGTGACGTGGGTCATGTGGAACCTCACTTGTTTCCTTTTGAGACATACAAGTGTTAATGTTGATGTAAGATAGGTGCACGGTTTGCGCCAAACGTACCATCACCTTAGAAATCATTTTGGGCGCACCCGATGGTACTCCTAGGTGACGTGGGTCATGTGGAATCTCACTTCTCTCCATTTAGAGACATTGTTTGTGTTGATGCAAGATAGGTGCATGGTTTGCACTAGATGTACCGTAGGCTTACAAATTATTTTGGACACACCCAATGGTACCACTAGGTGACGAGGCTCAGGTGGAAGCTCGTTTTGGCCCGTTTGGAGACAGTGCCAATCTTGATGCAAGATAGGTGCACGGTTTGCATCTAACGTACCATAGGCTTGGCAATCATGTTGGATACATCCGATGGAACTCCTAGGTGACGTGGTTCATGTGGAATCTCACTTCTTTTCCGCTTTGGAGGCAGGGGTTAGTGTCGGTGCAAGATGGGTGCATGGATTGCGCTTGATGTACCATAGGCTCACAAATCATTTTGGGCGCTTTTCGATGGTACCACAAGGTAACGAGGCTCAAGTGGAAGATCGTTTTGGCCTTTTGGACATACAATGCTAATCTTGACGCAAGATAGGTGCACCATTTGCGCCGAACGTACTATAGGACCGAAAATCATTTTGGGCGCACCGATGGAACTCCTAGGTGACGTGGGTCATGTGGAATCTCGCTTCTTTCCATTTGGAGACATTGTTTGTGTCGATGCAAGATAGGTGCTTGGTTTGTGCTAGATGTACCATAGGCTTACAAATCATTTTGGACGCACCCGATGGTACAACTAGGTTACAAGGCTCAAGTGGAAGCTCGCTTCGTTCCGTTTGGAGAAAGTGCTAATCTTGACGCAAGATAGGTGCACGGTTTGCGTCGAACATATTATTGGCTCGGAAATCATTTTGGACGCACCCGATGGAACTCCTAGGTGACGTGGGTCATGTGGAATCTCACTTCTTTTTCATTTGGAGACAGTGTTAGTGTCGGTGCAAGATAGATGCATGGTTTGCGCTAGATGTACCATAGGCGTACAAATCATTTTGGACGCACCTAATGGTACCACTAGGTTACGAGGCTCAAGTGGAAGGTCGCTTCAGTCCGTTTGGATAAAGTGCTAATCTTGACGCAAGATAGGTGCACCATTTGTGCCGAACATACTATTGGCTCGAAAATCATTTTGGACGCACCCGATGGGACTCCTAGGTGACGTGGGTCATGTGGAATCTCACTTCCTTTCCGTTTGGAGACAGTGTTAGTGTCGGTGCAAGATAGGTGCATGGTTTGTGCTAGATGTACCATAGGCTTACAAATCATTTTGGACGCACCCGATGGTACAACTAGGTTACGAGGCTCAAGTGGAAGCTCGCTTCGGTCCGTTTGGAGAAAGTGCTAATCTTGACGCAAGATAGGTGCACAATTTGTGCCGAACATACTATTGGCTCGAAAATTATTTTGGATGCACCCGATGGAACTCCTAGGTGACGTGGGTCATGTGGAACCTCACTTGCTTCCTTACGGAGACAGTGTTAGTGTCGGTGTAAGATAGGTGCACGGTTTGCGCCAAACGTACCATCACCTTAGAAATCATTTTGGACGCACCCGATGGTACTCCTAGGTGACGTGGGTCATGTGGAATGTCACTTCTCTCCGTTTAGAGACAGTGTTAGTGTCGGTGCAAGATAGGTGCATGGTTTGCACTAGATGTACCGTAGGCTTACAAATCGTTTTGGACACACCCAATGGTACCACTAGGTGACGAGGCTCAGGTGGAAGCTCGTTTCGGCCCGTTTGGAGACAGTGCCAATCTTGACGCAAGATAGGTGCACGGTTTGCATCTAACGTACCATAGGCTTGGCAATCATGTTGGATACATCCGATGGAACTCCTAGGTGACGTGGTTCATGTGGAATCTCACTTCTTTCCGTTTGGAGGCAAGGTTAGTGTCGGTGCAAGATGGGTGCATGGATTGCGCTGGACGTACCATAGGCTCACAAATCATTTTGGACGCACTCGATGGTACCACAAGGTAACGAGGCTCAAGTGGAAGATCGTTTTGGCCTTTTGGACATACAGTGCTAATCTTGACGCAAGATAGGTGCATGGTTTGCGTTGAACGTACCATAGGACCAGAAACCATTTTGGACGCACCCGATGGAACTCCTAGGTGACGTGGGTCATGTGGAATCTCGCTTCTTTCTATTTGGAGACATTGTTAGTGTCGATGCAAGATAGGTGCTTGGTTTGTGCTAGATGTACCATAGGCTTACAAATCATTTTGGACGCACCCGATGGTACAACTAGGTTACGAGGCTCAAGTGGAAGCTCGCTTCGGTCCGTTTGGAGAAAGTGCTAATCTTGACCCAAGATAGGTGCACGGTTTGCGTCGAACATATTATTGGCTCGGAAATAATTTTGGACGCACCCAATGGAACTCCTAGGTGACGTGGGTCATGTGGAATCTCACTTCTTTTTCGTTTGGAGACAGTGTTAGTGTCGGTGCAAGATAGATGCATGGTTTGCGCTAGATGTACCATAGGCGTACAAATCATTTTGGACGCACCTAATGGTACCACTAGGTTACGAGGCTCAAGTGGAAGGTCGCTTCAGTCCGTTTGGAGAAAGTGCTAATCTTGATGCAAGATAGGTGCACGATTTGTGCCGAACATACTATTGGCTCAAAAATCATTTTGGACGCACCCGATGGAACTCCTAGGTGACGTGGGTCATGTGGAATCTCACTTCCTTTCCGTTTGGAGACAGTGTTAGTGTCGGTGCAAGATAGGTGTATGGTTTGTGCTAGATGTACCATAGGCTTACAAATCATTTTGGACGGACCCGATGGTACAACTAGGTTACGAGGCTCAAGTGGAAGCTCGCTTCGTTCCATTTGGAGAAAGTGCTAATCTTGACGCAAGATAGGTGCACGGTTTGCGTCAAACATATTATTGGCTCGGAAATCATTTTGGACGCACCCGATGGAACTCCTAGGTGACGTGGGTCATGTGGAATCTCACTTCTTTTTCATTTGGAGACAGTGTTAGTGTCGGTGCAAGATAGATGCATGGTTTGCGCTAGATGTACCATAGGCGTACAAATCATTTTGGACGCACCTAATGGTACCACTAGGTTACGAGGCTCATGTGGAAGGTCGCTTCAGTCCGTTTGGAGAAAGTGCTAATCTTGACGCAAGATAGGTGCACCATTTGTGCCGAACATACTATTGGCTCGAAAATCATTTTGGACGCACCCGATGGGACTCCTAGGTGACGTGGGTCATGTGGAATCTCTCTTCCTTTCCATTTGGAGACAGTGTTAGTGTCGGTGCAAGATAGGTGCATGGTTTGTGCTAGATGTACCATAGGCTTACAAATCATTTTGGACGCACCCGATGGTACAACTAGGTTACAAGGCTCAAGTGGAAGCTCGCTTCGTTCCGTTTGGAGAAAGTGCTAATCTTGACGCAAGATAGGTGCACGGTTTGCGTCGAACATATTATTGGCTCGGAAATCATTTTGGACGCACCCGATGGAACTCCTAGGTGACGTGGGTCATGTGGAATCTCACTTCTTTTTCATTTGGAGACAGTGTTAGTGTCGGTGCAAGATAGATGCATGGTTTGCGCTAGATGTACCATAGGCGTACAAATCATTTTGGACGCACCTAATGGTACCACTAGGTTACGAGGCTCAAGTGGAAGGTCGCTTCAGTCCGTTTGGAGAAAGTGCTAATCTTGACGCAAGATAGGTGCACCATTTGTGCCGAACATACTATTGGCTCGAAAATCATTTTGGACGCACCCGATGGGACTCCTAGGTGACGTGGGTCATGTGGAATCTCACTTCCTTCCGTTTGGAGACAGTGTTAGTGTCGGTGCAAGATAGGTGCATGGTTTGTGCTAGATGTACCATAGGCTTACAAATCATTTTGGACGCACCCGATGGTACAACTAGGTTACGAGGCTCAAGTGGAAGCTCGCTTTCGGTCCGTTTGGAGAAAGTGCTAATCTTGACGCAAGATAGGTGCACAATTTGTGCCGAACATACTATTGGCTCGAAAATTATTTTGGATGCACCCGATGGAACTCCTAGGTGACGTGGGTCATGTGGAACCTCACTTGTTTCCTTACGGAGATAGTGTTAGTGTCGGTGTAAGATAGGTGCACGGTTTGCGCCAAACGTACCATCACCTTAGAAATCATTTTGGACGCACCTGATGGTACTCCTAGGTGATGTGGGTCATGTGGAATCTCACTTCTCTCCATTTAGAGACATTGTTAGTGTGGTGCAAGATAGGTGCATGGTTTGCGCTAGATGTATCATAGGCTTACAAATCGTTTTGGACACACCCAATGGTACCACTAGGTGACGAGGCTCAGGTGGAAGCTCGTTTCGGCCCGTTTGGAGACAGTGCCAATCTTGACGCAAGATAGGTGCATGGTTTGCACTAGATGTACCATAGGCTCATAAATCGTTTTGGACGCACTCGATGGAACTCCTAGGTGACGTGGGTCATGTGGAATCTCGCTTCTTTCCTTTTGGAGACATTGTTAGTGTCGATGCAAGATAGGTGCATGGTTTGCAAATCATTTTCGACGTAATTCCATAGGCTCGTGGAATCATTTTGGGCCTGCCACTCGATGGTACCAATAGGTGACGAGGCTCAAGTGGAAGCTCGTTTCGGCCTTTCGAACATAGTGCTAATCCTACCACAAGATCATAAATGAATAGGATGGGCGCCATTTTGGACGGAACTCCTAGGTGACGTGGGTCATGTGGAATCTCACTTCTTTACGCTTTGGAGACATTGTTAGTGTCGATGCAAGATAGGTGCATGGTTTGCACTAGACGTACCATAGGCTTACAAATCGTTTTGGATGCACCCGATGGTACAACTAGGTTACGAGGCTCAAGTGGAAGCTCGCTTCGGTCCGTTTGGAGAAAGTGCTAATCTTGACGCAAGATAGGTGCACGGTTTGCGTCGAACATACTATTGGCTCGGAAATCATTTTGGACGCATCCGATGGAACTCCTAGGTGACGTGGGTCATGTGGAACCTCACTTGTTTCCTTACGGAGACAATGTTAGTGTCGGTGTAAGATAGGTGCACGGTTTGCGCCAAACGTACCATCACCTTAGAAATCATTTTGGAGCACCTGATGGTACTCCTAGGTGACGTGGGTTATGTGGAATCTCACTTCTCTCCATTTAGAGACAGTGTTAGTGTTGGTGCAAGATAGGTGCATGGTTTGCGCTAGATGTATCGTAGGCTTACAAATCGTTTTGGACACACCCAATGGTACCACTAGGTGACGATGCTAAGGTGGAAGCTCGTTTCAGCCCGTTTGGAGACAGTGCCAATCTTGACGCAAGATAGGTGCACGGTTTGCGTCGAACATACTATTGGCTCGGAAATCATTTTGGACGCACCCAATGGAACTCCTAGGTGACGTGGGTCATGTGGAACCTCACTTGTTTCCTTACGGAGATAGTGTTAGTGTCGGTGTAAGATAGGTGCACGGTTTGCGCCAAACGTACCATCACCTTAGAAATCATTTTGGACGCACCTGATGGTACTCCTAGGTGACGTGGGTCATGTGGAATCACACTTCTCTCCATTTAGAGACAGTGTTAGTGTGGTGCAAGATAGGTGCATGGTTTGCGCTAGATGTACCATAGGCTTACAAATCATTTTGGACACACCCAATGGTACCACTAGGTGACGAGGCTCAGGTGGAAGCTTGTTTCGGCCCGTTTGGAGACAGTGCCAATCTTGATGCAAGATAGGTGTATGGTTTGCGCTAGATGTACCATAAGCTTACAAATCGTTTTGGACGCACCGGATGGTACCACTGGCTTACGAGGCTCAGGTGGAAGCTCGTTTCGGTCCGTTTGGAGACAGTGCCAATCTTGACGCAAGATAGGTGCACGGTTTGCGTCGAACATACCATAGGCTCGGCAATCATTTTGGATGCACCCGATGGAACTCCTAGGTGACGTGGGTCATGTGGAATCTCACTTCTTTCCGTTTGGAGGCAGGGATAGTGTCGGTGCAAGATGGGTGCATGGTTTGTGCTGGACGTACCATAGGCTCATAAATCATTTTGGACGCACTCGATGGAACTCCTAGGTGACGTGGGTCATGTGGAATCTCGCTTCTTTCCTTTTGGAGACATTGTTAGTGTCGATGCAAGATAGGTGCATGGTTTGCACTTGACGTACCATAGGCTCAGAAATCATTTTCGACGCACTCGATGGAACTAATAGGTGACGAGGCTCAAGTGGAAGATCGTTTCGGCCTTTCGAACATAGTGCTAATCCTACCACAAGATCATAAATGAATTTGGACGCACCCAATGGAACTCCTAGGTGACGTGGGTCATGTGGAATCTCACTTCCTTTCCGTTTGGAGACAGTGTTAGTGTCGGTGCAAGATAGGTGCATGGTTTGCGCTAGATGTACCAAAGGCTTACAAATCGTTTTGGATGCACCCGATGGTACAACTAGGTTACGAGGCTCAAGTGGAAGCTCGCTTCGGACCGTTTGGAGAAAGTGCTAATCTTGACGCAAGATAGGTGCACGGTTTGCGTCGAACATACTATTGGCTCGGAAATCATTTTGGACGCACCCGATGGAACTCCTAGGTGACGTGGGTCATGTGGAACCTCACTTGTTTCCTTACGGAGACAATGTTAGTGTCGGTGTAAGATAGGTGCACGGTTTGCGCCAAATGTACAATCACCTTAGAAATCATTTTGGAGCACCCGATGGTACTCCTAGGTGACGTGGGTCATGTGGAATCTCACTTCTCTCCATTTAGAGATAGTGTTAGTGTCGGTGCAAGATAGGTGCATGGTTTGCGCTACATATACCATAGGCTTACAAATCATTTTAACACACCCGATGGTACAACTAGGTTACAAGGCTCGAGTGGAAGCTCGTTTCGTCCCGTTTGGAGACAGTGCCAATCTTGGCGCGAGATAGGTGCATGGTTGTTGCTAGATGTACCATAGGCTTACAAATCGTTTTGGACGCACCGGATGGTACCACTAGGTTACGAGGCTCAGGTGGAAGCTTGCTTCGGTCCGTTTGGAGAAAGTGCTAATCTTGATGCAAGATAGGTGCACGGTTTACGCCGAACTTACTATTGGCTCGGAAATCATTTTCGACGCATCCCGTGGAATTCCTAGGTGACGTGGGTCATGTGGAACCTCACTTCTTTCCTTATGGAGACAGTGTTAGTGTCGGTGCAAGATAGGTGTATGGTTTGCGCTGGACGTACCATAGGCTCATAAATCATTTTGGACGCACTCGATGGTACCACTAGGTAACGAGGCTCAAGTGGAAGATCGTTTCGGCCTTTCGGACATATAGTGCTAATCTTGACGCAAGATAGGTGCACGGTTTGCGTTGAACATAACATAGGATCGGAAACCATTTTGGACGCACCCGATGGAACTCCTAGGTGACGTGGGTCATGTGGAATCTCGCTTCTTTCTGTTTGGAGACATTGTTAGTGTCGATGCAAGATAGGTGCATGGTTTGCACTAGACGTACCATAGGCTCAGAAATCATTTTGGACGCACTCGATGGTACCAATAGGTGACGCATCTCAAGTGGAAGCTCATTTTGGCCTTTCGAACATAGTGCTAATATTGATGCAAGATAGATGCACAGTTTGCTACTAACGTACCATAGGATCAGAAATGAATTTGGACGCACCCGATGGAACTCCCAGGTGACGTGGGTCATGTGGAATCTCACTTCCTTTCCATTTGGAGACAGTGTTAGTGTCGGTGCAAGATAGGTGCATGGTTTGCGCTAGATGTACCATAGGCTTACAAATCGTTTTGGACGCACCCGAAGGTACCACTAGGTGACGAGGCTCAAGTGGATGCTCGCTTCGGTCCGCTTGGAGAAAGTGTTAATCTTGATGCAAGATAGGTGCACAGTTTGCGTCGAACATATTATTGGCTCGAAAATCATTTTGGACGCACCCGATGGAACTCCTCGGTGACGTGGGTCATGTGGAATCTCACTTCTTTTTCGTTTGGAGACAGTGTTAGTGTCGGTACAAGATTGGTGCATGGTTTGCGCTAGATGTACCATAGGCTTACAAATCATTTTGGACGCACCTGATGGTACAACTAGGTGACGAGGCTCAAGTGGAAGCTCGCTTCGGTCCGTTTGGAGAAAGTGCTAATCTTGACGCAAGATAGGTGCACGGTTTGCGTTGAACATACTATTGGCTCAAAAATCATTTTGGATGCACCCGATGGAACTCCTAGGTGACGTGGGTCATGTGGAACCTCACTTGTTTCCTTACGGAGATAGTGTTAGTGTCGGTGTATGATAGGTGCACGGTTTGCGCCAAACGTACCATCACCTTAGAAATCGTTTTGGACGCACCCGATGGTACTCCTAGGTGACGTGGGTCATGTGGAATCTCACTTCTCTCCGTTTAGAGACAGTGTTAGTGTCGGTGCAAGATAGGTGCATGGTTTGCGCTAGATGTACCATAGGCTTACAAAATCATTTTGGACGCACCCGATGGTACCACTAGGTGACGAGGCTCAAGTGGAAGCTCGCTTCGGTCCGTTTGGAGAAAGTGTTAATCTTGACGCAAGATAGGTGCACGGTTTGCGTCGAACATATTATTGGCTCGGAAATCATTTTGGACGCACCCGATGGAACTCCTAGGTGACGTGGGTCATGTGGAATCTGACTTCTTTTTCGTTTGGAGACAGTGTTAGTGTCGGTGCAAGATTGGTGCATGGTTTTGCGCTAGATGTACCATAAGCTTACAAATCGTTTTGGGCACTTTTGATGGTACCACTAGGTGACGAGGCTCAAGTGGAAGCTTCGCTTGATCTGCTTGGAGAAAGTGTTAATCTTGGCCTTACGATAGGTGCACGGTTTTACGTCGAACATATTATTGGCTCGAAAATCATTGTCGGCGCACCCGATGGAACTCCTAGGTGACGTGGGTCATGTGGAATCACACTTCTTTTTCGTTTGGAGACAGTGTTAGTGTCGGTGCAAGATAGGTGCATGGTTTGCGCTAGATGTACCATAGGCTTACAAATCGTTTTGGACGCACCCGATGGTACAACTAGGTTACGAGGCTCAAGTGGAAGCTCGCTTCGGTCCGTTTGGAGAAAGTGCCAATCTTGACGCAAGATAGGTGCACAATTTGCGTCGAACATACTATTGGCTCGAAATCATTTTGGGCCTTTTGATGGAACTCCTAGGTGACGTGGGTCATGTGGAACCTCACTTGTTTCCATACGGAGACAGTGTTAGTGTCGGTGTAAGATAGGTGCACGGTTTTAATAAACGTACCATCACCTTAGAAATCGTTTTGGACGCACCCGATGGTACTCCTAGGTGACGTGGGTCATGTGGCATCTCACTTCTCTCCGTTTAGAGACAGTGTTTGTGTCAGTGCAAGATAGGTGCATGGTTTGCGCTAGATGTACCGTAGGCTTACAAATCGTTTTGGACACACCCAATGGTACCACTAGGTGATGAGGCTCAGGTGGAAGCTCATTTCGGCCCGTTTGGAGACAGTGCCAATCTTGACGCAAGATAGGTGCACGATTTGCATCTAACGTACCATAGGCTCGGCAATCATTTTGGATACACCTGATGGAACTCCTAGGTGACGTGGGTCAAGTGGAATCTCACTTCTTTCCGTTTGGAGGCAGGGTTAGTGTCGGTGCAAGATGGGTGCATGGATTGCGCTGGACGTACCATAGGCTCATAAATCATTTTGGACGCACTCGATGGTACCATAAGGTAACGAGGCTCAAGTGGAAGATCGTTTTGGCCTTTTGGACATACAGTGCTAATCTTGACGCAAGATAGGTGCACGGTTGGCGTTGAACGTACCAGAGGACCAGAAACCATTTTGGACGCACCCGATAGAACTCCTAGGTGACATGGGTCATGTGGAATCTCGCTTCTTTCCGTTTGGAGACATTGTTAGTGTCGATGCAAGATAGGTGCATGGTTCGCACTAGACGTACCATAGGCTCAGAAATCATTTTGGACGCACTCGGTGGTACCAATAGGTGACGAGGCTCAAGTGGAAGATCGTTTCGGCCTTTCGGACATAGTGCTAATCTTGATACAAGATAGGTGCACGGCTTGCGAGGAACGTACCATAGGATCAGTAATCAATTTGGGCCTTTTGATAAAACTCCTAGGTGACGTGGGTCATGTGGAATCTCACTTCTTTTTCTTTGGAGACAGTGTTAGTGTCGGTGCAAGATAGGTGCATGGTTTGGGCTAGATATACCATAGGCTTACAAATCATTTTGGGCGCACCCGATGGTACCACTAGGTTCTGAGCCTCGGTGGAAGCTTCGCTTGGTCCGTTTGGAGAAAGTGCTAATCTTGACGCAAGATAGGTGCACGGTTTTATGTCGAACATACTATTGGCTCGGAAATGATTTTGGACGCACCCGATGGAACTCCTAGGTGACGTGGGTCATGTGGAACCTCACTTGTTTCCTTACGGAGACAGTGTTAGTGTCGGTGTAAGATAGGTGCACGGTTTGCGCCAAACGTACCATCACCTTAGAAATCATTTTGGACACACCCGATGGTACTCCTAGGTGACGTGGGTCATGTGGAATCTCACTTCTCTCCATTTAGAGATAGTGTTAGTGTCGGTGCAAGATAGGTGCATGGTTTGCGCTACATGTACCATAGGCTTACAAATCATTTTGCACACACCCGATGGTAGAACTAGGTTACGAGGCTCAAGTGGAAGCTCGCTTCGGTCCGTTTGGAGAAAGTGCTAATCTTGACGCAAGATACGTGCACGGTTTGCGTCGAACATACTATTGGCTCGGAAATCATTTTGGACGCACCCGATGGAACTCCATGGTGACGTGGGTCATGTGGAACCTCACTTGTTTCCTTAAGGAGACAGTGTTAGTGTCGGTGTAAGATAGGTGCACGGTTTGCGCCAAATGTACCATCACCTTAGAAATCATTTTGGATGCACCTGATGGTACTCCTAGGTGACGTGGGTCATGTGGAATCTCACTTCTCTCCATTTGGAGACAGTGTTAGTGTCGGTGCAAGATAGGTGCATGGTTTGCGCTAGATGTACCATAGGCTTACAAATCATTTTGGACACACCCAATGGTACCACTAGGTGACGAGGCTTAGGTGGAAGCTCGTTTCGGCCCGTTTGGAGACAGTGCCAATCTTGACGCAAGATAGGTGCATGGTTTGCACTAGATGTACCATAGGCTTACAAATCGTTTTGGACGCACCGGATGGTACGACTAGGTTACGAGGCTCGGTGGAAGCTCGTTTACGTTCCGTTTGGAGATAGTGCCAATCTTGACACAAGATAGGTGCACGGTTTACGTCGAACATACCATAGGCTCGACAATCATTTTGGATGCACCGATGGAACTCCTAGGCGACGTGGGTCATGTGGAATCTCACTTATTTCCGTTTGGAGGCGGGGTTAGTGTCGGTGCAAGATATTTCATGGTTTGCTTGCTTGACGTACCATAGGCTCATAAATCATTTTGGGCCTTTTCGATGGAACTCCTAGGTTATGTAGGTCATGTGGATTCTCACTTCTTTCCTTTTGGAGACATTGTTAGTGTCGATGCAAGGTAGGTGCATGGTTTGCACTGGACGTACCATAGGCTCAGAAATCATTTTGGACGCACCCGATGGTACCAATAGGTGACGAGGCTCAAGTGGAAGCTCGTTTCGGCCTTTCGAACATAGTGCTAATCCTGATGCAAGATAGGTGCACGGTTTGTGACGAACGTACCACAAGATCATAAATGAATTTGGACGCACCCGATGGAACTCCTAGGTGACGTGGGTCATGTGGGATCTCACTTCCTTTTCGTTTGGAGACAGTGTTAGTGTCGGTGCAAGATAGGTGCAAGGTTTGCGCTAGATGTACCATAGGCTTACAAATCATTTTGGATGCACCCGATGGTACAACTAGGTTACCAGGCTCAAGTGGAAGGTCGCTTCGGTCCGTTTGGAGAAAGTGCTAATCTTGACGCAAGATAGGAGCACGGTTTGCGTCGAACATACTATTGGCTCAGAAATCATTTTGGACGCACCCGATGGAACTCCTAGGTGACGTGGTTAATGTGGAATCACACTTCTTTTTCGTTTGGAGACAGTGTTAGTGTCGGTGCAAGATAGGTGCATGGTTTGCGCTAGATGTACCATAGGCTTACAAATCGTTTTGGACGCACCCGATGGTACCACTAGGTTACGAGGCTCAAGTGGAAGCTTCGCTTGATCCGTTTGGAGAAAGTGCTAATCTTGACGCAAGATAGGTGCACGATTTGTGCCGAACATACTATTGGCTCGAAAATCATTTTGGATGCACCCGATGGAACTCCTAGGTGGCGTGGGTCATGTGGAACCTCACTTGTTTCCTTACGGAGACCGTGTTGTTAGTGTCGGTGTAAGATAGGTGCAGTTTGCGTAAGCGTACCATCACATTAGAAATCGTTTTGGGCCACCCGATGGTACTCCTAGGTGACGTGGGTCATGTGGAATCTCACTTCTCTCCGTTTAGAGACGGTGTTAGTGTCGATGCAAGATAGGTGCATGGTTTACGCTAGATGTACCGTAGGCTTACAAATCGTTTTGGACACACCCAATGGTACCACTAGGTGATGAGGCTCAGGTGAAAGCTCATTTCGGCCCGTTTGGAGACAAAGGCCAATCTTGGCGCAAGATAGGTGCACGGTTTGCATCTAACGTACCATAGGCTCGGCTATCATTTTGGATACACCGATGGAACTCCTAGGTGGCGTGGGTTATGTGGAATCTCACTTCTTTACATTTTGGAGGCGGGGTTAGTGTCGGTGCAAGATGGGTGCATAGATTGCGCTGGACGTACCATAGGCTCATAAATCATTTTGGACACACTCGATGGTACCACAAGGTAACGAGGCTCAAGTGCAAGATCGTTTCGGCCTTTCGGACAAAGTGCTAATCTTGAAGCAAGATAGGTGCACGGTTTATGACGTGAGACGTACCATAGGATCGTAAATCAATTTGGGCGCACCCGATAGAATTCCTAGGTGGCGTGGGTCATGTGGACTCTCACTTCTCTCCATTTAGAGATAGTGTCAGTGTCAGTGTAAGATAGGTGCATGCTTTGCGCTAGATGTACCATAGGCTTACAAATCGTTTTGGGCGCACCCGATGGTACAACTAGGTTACGAGGCTCAAGTGGAAGCTTCGCTTTGGTCCGTGCGGAGAAAGTGCTAATCTTGACGCAAGATAGGTGCCGCAGTTTGCATCGAACAAACTATTGGCTCGGAAATCATTTTGGGCGCACCGATGGAACTCCAAGGTGACGTGGGTCATGTGGAACCTCACTTGTTTCCTTATGGAGACAGTGTTAGTGTCGGTGTAAGATAGGTGCACGGTTTTATACCAAACGTACCATCACCTTAGGAATCATTTTGGGCGCACCGATGGTACTCCTAGATGGCGTGGGTCATGTGGAATCTCACTTCTCTCCATTTAGAGATAGTGTTAGTGTCGGTGCAAGATGGGTGCATGGTTTGCGCTACATGTACCATAGGCTTACAAATCGTTTTGGACACACCCGATGGTACAACTAGGTTACGAGGCTCAAGTGGAAGCTTCGCTTGATGCATTTGGAGAAAGTGCTAATCTTGACGCAAGATAGGTGCACGGTTTGCGTCGAACATACTATTGGCTCGGAAATCATTTTGGACGCACCCGATGGAACTCCTAGGTGACGTGGGTCATGTGGAACCTCACTTGTTTCCTTACGGAGACAGTGTTAGTGTCGGTGTAAGATAGGTGCACGGTTTGCGCCAAACGTACCATCACCTTAGAAATCATTTTGGGCCTTTTGATGGTACTCCTAGGTGGCGTGGGTCATGTGGAATCTCACTTCTCTCCATTTAGAGACGGTGTTAGTGTCGGTGCAAGATAGGTGCATGGTTTTGCGCTACATGTACCATAGGCTTACAAATCGTTTTGGACACACCCAATGGTACCGCAAGGTGACGAGGCTCAGGTGGAAGCTCGTTTCGGCCCGTTTGGAGACAATGCCAATCTTGACGCAAGATAGGTGCACGGTTTGCGTCGAACATACCATAGGCTCGGCAATCATTTTGGATGCACCCGATGGAACTCCTAGGTGACGTGGGTCACGTGGAATCTCACTTATTTCCGTTTGGAGGCAGGGTTAGTGTCGGTGCAAGATAGGTGCATAGTTTACTGTTGGGCGTACCATAGACTCATAAATCATTTTGGGCCTTTTCGATGGAACTCCTAGGTGACGTGGGTCATGTGGAATCTCGCTTGTTTCCTTTTGGAGACATTGTTAGTGTCGATGCAAGATAGGTGCATGGTTTACCTTTGGGCGTACCATAGGCATAGAAATCATTTTGGGCCTTTTCGATGGTACCAATATGTGACGAGGCTCAAGTGGAAGCTCGTTTGACCTTTCAAAACATAGTGCTAATCCCGATGCAAGATAGGTGCACGGTTTTGCGACGAACGTACCACAAGATCATAAATGAATTTGGGCGCACCCGATGGAACTCCTAGGTGACGTGGGTCATGTGGAATCTCACTTCCTTTCCGTTTGGAGACAGGTGTTGAGTGTCGGTGCAAGATAGGTGCATGGTTTGCGCGCTAGATGTACCATAGGCTTACAAATCATTTTGGATGCACCCGATGGTACAACTAGGTTCTGAGGCTCAAGTGGAAGCTTCGCTTGGTCCGTTTGGGAAAGTGCTAATCTTGGCGCAAGATATAGGTGCACGATTTGCGTCGAACATACTATTGGCTCGGAAATCATTTTGGATGCACCCGATGGAACTCCTAGGTGACGTGGGTCATGTGGAACCTCACTTGTTTCCTTATGGAGACAGGGTTAGTGTCGGTTAAGAAGATAGGTGCACGGTTTGCACCAAACGTACCATCACCTTAGAAATCATTTTGGGCGCACCCGATGATACTCCTAGGTGACGTGGGTCATGTGGAATCTCACTTCTCTGCATTTAGAGGTAGTGTTAGTGTCGGTGCAAGATAGGTGCATGGTTTGCGCTACATGTACCATAGGCTTACAAATCATTTTGGACACACCCGATGGTACAACTAGGTTACGAGGCTCAAGTGGAAGCACGCTTCGGTCCGTTTGGAGAAAGTGCTAATCTTGGCGCAAGATAGGTGCACGGTTTGCGTCGAACAAACTATTGGCTCGGAAATCATTTTGGGCCTTTTAGCACCGATGGAACTCCTAGGTGGCGTGGGTCATGTGGAACCTCACTTGTTTTCTTACGGAGACAGGTGTTAGTGTCGGTGTAAGATAGGTGCCACCTGATTTGCGCCAAACGTACCATCACCTTAGAAATCATTTTGGGCCTTTTCCCGATGGTACTCCTAGGTGGCGTGGGTCACGTGGAATCTCACTTCTCTCCGTTTAGAGACGGTGTTAGTGTCATTGCAAGATAGGTGCATGGTTTTGCGCTAGATGTACCGTGAAACTTACAAATCATTTGGACACACCCAATGGTACCACTAGGTGGCGTGGCTCGGTGGAAGCTTCGTTTGGGCCCGTTTGGAGACGTGGCTCGGGTGCCGCAGTTTCGTCGAGCGTACCATAGGCTTGGCAATCGTTTTGGATGCACCCGATGGAGCGCCTAGATGGCGTGGGTCATGTGGAATCTCACTTCTTTCGGTTTGGATGCGGGTTGGTCTCGGTGCAAGATAGGTGCATGGTTTGCGCTGCC